>OX941081.1:95155369-95835369 GCA_954870635.1 Arctium minus | reverse complement strand
GTTGGTCCAGTATGCACTTGTGCATATAGTATGTCACACATACAAAAATATGTCTATGAGATAGATACACACCAAAATCGATTAACTGATCATGTTCAATCAATTTTATAACAGTTTCACCAAGTACATCCTTGGTCGTTGTGAATCCCGACAAGGATATTATCATGGACAAACGAAGACATAGGCAAAGTGAGAAGGAAAAAGTTCCGAAGGCAATAAAACGAGAAAGAGTACTTGTAGATGAAGGGGACTTAGAGGAGGTCAATCATCCAACTATTAGAACCCGAATGTCTCCCAAGAAATTGTTTGGTGTCTTACATTCACTGTCGCTTGAACAAAAAAAAGATGTTTTTCGTATGGGGTTTAGGTCGTTGTTATATCTCCAAATTGACTCTATCCCGTCTACATTAGGGTATTGGGTTGTTGATAATCTTGATCCTATAAATTTGAAGATCAAGACTAGAAGGGATCTGATCAATGTGTCTGAATATCTTGTGCATGCCATGCTTGGTATTCCCAACGGAGGGATTGATATAATAAGGTTAGGATTACGGGATAGGGAATATCCAACACTTAAGGATTGGTATAGTCAATTTTCTAGTACTCATATTACCCTTCTGACATTGTTAGAGTTATTACGACCAATCGTGAGGAGGGGGCATTTTTTAGGATGAATTCTTTGGCTTTGTTTATAAACACCATGTGTCAGATAATGAAGATGGGTAGATGCATGTTGGGTATAGTTCATCGAATTATTGGTAGAGATGATATTGATAAGATGGATTGGTGCTCGATTATGGTTAGATGTATTGCTGAATGCAAAGATGGGTGGTCACGAGAAGATCCCAAGTGTTTTTTTGTTGGTCCATTAACGCTATTGGCGGTTAGTGTTTACTTGTTTAATAATTAATTAACTTAATTTTGTTAACCACATGTGAATAAATATTTTTATGGATTGTTTTTTTTTGGTAGTTATTGTATGTTGATGCGACACATTCCATGCATAGTCCTAATTTGAGACAAAGACCCGCGTTACTAGGATGGACAACGGATTCATTGAAGACAAGAGAGCATGAGGATCTTATGGAAGGGGGATTCGGTATCTTCCATATCAATCAAGATTTTCATGGTCCAGTTAACATCCTTTACCGGGGTGTGCATGGTGATGAGTTTGCTCAAGCTGTGGAGGTAATCGATCGTGATGCACGTAGACCCGACCCCCAACCACAAGATGTCCAGGTTAATATTTGTATAACTAATTTAGTATATGAATTGTATAATACGTGTATCTATCTCTTTTTTAGTATATGAACTCCATTTTGATCATGTTCGTACAAGGGTATTGAAAGTAATTATTGTAACTGATAACATGCATTTGTGCATAACAGTTGTTTATTCATAATAGGTTTTTTCCTGCATCACATGCACTCGTGCATACACATGCACTTGTGCATACACATGCACAATTTTGATCACATGCACAAGTGCATGCGATGAACTTGTGCATCAAATGCACAATTGGTTCACATACACCTTTTTAAATACACATCGTTATTTGCTAAATCTATGTGTATGCATGTATATCAACATTGGATTGTTTTAAAGTATAAAATGTATATAGACATTGCACACTTCTGAATGACAATTTTTTGTTGATTATATTTAGTAATTAGTGTCACATTTTATAGGGGTTGATAGGGTTGATTGAGACGAAGTATGAAGAGATGCAACAACTCAAAGCCAGCATCTTGTCTTATGTCAACCAAGGACTCAATTTATTTCCACAAAACGAGGAGATATACAAATGGAAATAAAAAATTTGTGGACACAACTATTCTGAAAAAGCAACTGAGGTAGTGGGAGAGTTATCTAATGATGGGGCGGCTATGTCTATTAAAGCGATCAGCCAGACGTATGAGAGGCGCAAGGGAAAAGAACCAGTAGGAGACTTCGTTATAGCTACTCCTGCTCCTAGTAATGTGATCACTCCAATGGTAGGACCCCAACCACTGTGTAATGAAGGTATAGAGACACCAACCCAATTTTTCAACCACCCGGAAGTTCTTGATTATCTTGTCGAAGTAGACAAATCTGTGGAAAAAAGGTTGAAGAAGAGTACTCATTCCTTTGATGGCCCTGATTTCTCCATGAACTTGACTCAACAAATGGACGATGTAGTATAAGCAGCCAAAGTGGCGAGGGGTGAAATTCAACCGGCGAAGAAGGATGGTAAAAGGGTTGTCAAAGTCGCTGTCGTTTTATGTTCCCAGATTCAAGTTCTAATTGATACAAACAACAATCAAGATGAGAATTTCGTAAATCATATGTCATTGATCTCAATCGAATATTACATACTCTCAACTTTCTCTCTCTACGAACACTGTCTCTCTCTAGAATGATTTTCTAATCACCTCTTCTCTGATTTGTTTACAATGAGTGTTCTCTACAGATTACAAAGACAACAAAGGTATTTATACCTTTGACAATTACAAAGAAACAAATTACAAATACATTGACTTTGACTTTATTAACAAAAGACTTTGACTTTTGATAAGAGTTGACTTTCTCAGCTTTGACTTCTTGAACTTTTGACTTCAATCTTTATGATCTTGAATCCAACATATTTATGCTCTAACAATCTCCCCCTTTGGATCAAGATCATTACTAAAAGATTTAGCAATATGATCTTCTCTCTTTAAGCTCAATTTGATTAAGCTCCCCCTTTGATCAACCTTTATCTTCTCTTGTAATCTTCCCTTTTTAAACAAACAAGATATACAAACTCCCCTTAACACAATGAAATTCTTCTTTAGCTTTGTCTTCAAAAACTTTCAACAATCTTCCCAACGTCTGATCTTCAAAAATAGTAACAATCTCCCCCAAGGTTGTACACAAACCTTTTTCAGACTTGAAAAGAAAATATCTTCAGATTTAGCACACTTTGCTCCAACAAATTATCTTCAATAAACTGAAATCTTTGAATTCTTTCGGCTTTGAACAACAATCTTTCTTTAACAATCAATTCTTGAACATTGTCTCCCAGCTTTAACATATCTGACTCAAACATTTCTTGTATTCTTCTCCCCCTTTTTGATGATTTGAGCATCTATATCATCAAAACTTTTCTCCCAAGAAATGTCTTTGACCATTCTGATCTGTTTCATCTGAGCCTCTGATTCTTTGCCAATTCGAACAATGTATTCATCCAGATCTTTTCAAATGTAGACAAAATAGGAATATAACACCTGAATCAAAAAATGAATCAGTTAAAATGCCTGTCAGTAACACAAAGTCACTGTGTGTAACGAATACACAATATAAAGGAACTTTTTGATGTTCACTCCCCCAGGGCTTCCATCCAATCATCGAAATACCACAAAGGCAATTTCTATGAATGTTATGACAAAGAAACGAATTCTTTGTGTGCTCGTGCAAGTGTAGAAAGAATTAAAGAACAAATGATTGCTTTTTAATAAGGCTCAACATTGTGTAAACCACTGAGACAACAGTAGATAAACACAGACTCTAAGTGCATGATTGAAGTGCGAAGGTGGGGCAGACTTCCTTCTTTTTCAATATCCAGATTTTCCAAATGAAAACCAGATAGATTATATGTTGCGTCCCCTTGAAAATGTGAAACATTTTTTTTTAGAAGAAAATGAGTGGTTGGTGGGGTTTAAGCAAGAGTTGGCATGCACTATTTGCCTGTTTCAATAATGTTCACGAAAGAATTGTGAAACACTAGTAATGTGGCTGCCCGACTCAGAAAGTAGTTGGTGCAGAGTTTGATATTCTTTTACTCTGATCTCACACCCTCTTTCTTTTAATCATTAAGTTCACTACTAACCAAACTCTCTTTTCCATTTTACCTCATCACACCCACACTCATTTCGTTTAGACTCCTCACACTTAATCACTAAAGGATTAACTTCTTGGGTAGGAAACACTGGTTAACGTGAATCCATAGAAGTTTAGTTAATTCCTAGCACAAAGAACCCATAGTTCCTAGAAAGCATGTGTTGCTCAAATGGTTTAACTATAGCAGTTAAATCTCAAATACAAATGTCAGATAAATGAATGCTCAGATGATATAATCATGAAGATTTGAGCATTTTTAAACATTGAAGTATTTTCAAACAAGTATATTGAATGAATGAAAATGAATGCAAAAGACTTGTTTGAAAGTCTGACATTGTATGAAAATGGTCAGAAATGAATGATATAACAATCAAAGCTTAAGGTCAAGAAAAATATAGACATTCTTGAAATAACGTTTCGAAATGAAATATCGCTCAAAATTCTTTAAAGTACAAGCGGAGTGTCTTACCATCGAAAAAAATTGTTTCGATTTAGAGACATGGTAAGAACATGTTGAACAAAGTCAAACCGGTGTGTGTGAATACTTGAAAGTATATAGAAAAGACAATACGCAAGTATTTATCTTTGGATACACACGGTTTGTTTATCCATTAATCACAAAAAAAAATGAAAAACATTTAAAATCACACTTCCAAATTATAAAATCTGTTTAAAAATCAGGAAGTGGTTTGAACATTTAAGAACATGTTTTCTATACCTGAAAGTTGTCCTTCTTTCAGATACATTTGAGATTAAGATAAGAAATTTACCTTTTCGAGCACTCTTAAATCTCAGAAAGTCAAGCTGAAGTCATAAAGATATGATCTTGATAGCTTCCTCTCATTCTGCACAAGTCTCAAAGTATAGTCAAAGCAACTTTTATTCACTAAGATTTATTGAAAAGAAAATGACATAAAGCAGTAAAATGTTTAAAGTACGAGTTCTGATCTTAAGCAATCAGAAATCATAATTCTTTTTACTCCCCCTGAAATTATGCATCTAAAATATGTCAGTTATAAAGCACATGATAGAAATCTATAACTCTTTTTGGAATGTAGTTCATCATATCTATCGGATGCAAAAATTTCAGAAAAAATATGTACTCCCCCTTGAAGGTTGATATCTTCTTTTGAGTATCTGAGTACACTCTCTTATCAGCCCGGGAGTAGCATTTCTTTTGCATCTTTGAAGAGCGAGTCCTAAACTGTTGTGTTTAGAAGTCAATCTTCGTTGAAGCACGGGTTCTAAGCCGATTTACTTAGAAGCCTTGGTTCTTGACATTGAGGTGCGGGTCTTGAACTGTATTATTCAAGAGCCATGGTTCTCTTACTCCCCCTTGACTTGTGGTGCCTACAACATAGAATCAATCTTCGGTTTTGGTACCCACTGGTATTTGGGTCCATGTGTGTTAGTTGCCGTTCGTATGGGAGTAACTGAATAAGAACCATACCAGAAATGATCACTAGCTTTATGAACAAAATCATATGTATTACAGTAAGAACAATACCTCTTTTTAGATAACCTGATCATTTGATCTCTCGAGTAAGCGAGATCAGGTTTACCTTTCAGCACTTTGTTCTTCTTTGCATTTGATGTAGATACAAATGATTTGTTTGCTTTCTTCTTTCCTTTCTTTTCTTCCTTTTTCTCATCATTCTTCTCATCTTCAACTGGTTTTACTGTCCATACCAGCTTTTCTTCAATATATTCCCTTCTTCTCCTTCTTTGTGTACCCGAACCATCTACATTTTGATCATAGAAAATATTAGAAGAACGAATCTGATTGAATGAATTAACTAACCTTCTTGAAGAAACAGATTTCATGTGGGAGCTTGATGCTGTCTTTTTAAAGTTAGCTGGATTATTTCTAGGTGTATGGATTTGTGACTCTGGAGGCGTTTGCTCAGTCACCACCACCTTTGAAACAATCTTTTCAAGCTCTTTTACCTTTGAAGAGTAACTATCTCTTTCTTTTACAAGAAGATCAATCTTGGACTCAAATTCAGACTTTGTTTGCTGCTCTTTAAGCACACAAGTAGATAGCTCAGATAGCTTTGCAGTTAGCTTCTTTATCTCAGTCTCAAAAATATTTCTTTCTTCTTCAAAGTCCATTTCAGCATTTGTCCTCTGACCAGATATTTCTTTGAATATCCCAACATTCTTTTGCTCTATTAACTTCTTCTCTTTGACAAAATTTTCCCTTTCCAGAATGATTACTTTCTCACAATCAGAGATTTGTTGAGAAAGTTTTAAACATTTCAGCTCAACTGTCTTCTTTTCATCAGCACATTTTCTGGAAAACTCGGAGAACTTCTTTGCAAATTCTTTCTTTTCTTTCTCAAAAATTGATCTTTCTTCAACAAGTTGCATTTCTAATTCAAAGATCTTCTTTTCATTAGCACACCCGGTTAATTCAGAAACCTTAACAATGTGATCTTCTAAATCAGAAATCTTGTTCTTTAGCTTAGCATTTTCAGCTTCCAAAAGCAAAACCTTTTCTTCATTAAGCTCAGAAGTCTGTTTCGGAAGATCTTCATTCATCTTCTTTAAATCACTAACTTCTTCTTTCAGTAGATTCATTTCATCTTTGTATCTCTTTGACCTCTTTGAATAGTAGGTAACTGAGGAAGAGAGAGTTTTGTTTTCTAATTCGAGCTCGGCAATCTTCTTTTCATCATCAGAAAAATATCCCATCTTGAATATCTGTTACAAAAAGAACATGACAAAAATGATCGTTAATCCAATATGAAATCACAAGAAAAATACAAAAATCTTGAAAAGAAATTCAGAGATTTTGATCACAGAAAGAACTTTTGTCCCCCTAGGCAGACTTACAGTTTTGAAAATTTTCTCATAAAATATTCTAAGTATAGAAACTCGCAAGTCCCTATTCAAACTTAAAACTCGCAGACTGAGAAACACGCAGATCGAGACTTGCGCGTTTGATAAACTCTCAAGCAAACTCGCAGACAAACTCGCAAGCAAACTCGTAGGCAAACTCGCAGATCAAACTCGCAGATGATGAAACTCGCAAGTGTCTAAACTTGCTAAAAACTGTTCACGCTGAAACTCGCTAACAGAGGTGTGCGCGTTTTCCAAACTCGCACGTCCAAGCTTGCGCGTTTGAACAAAACTCGCTAGCTTCACTTGCGCGTTTCTACTATTCCTCTTCAAAACTCGCACGTCGAAGAACTCGCAAACAACTGTTCCTTTCAAACTCGCTAGCTTCGATTAGCGAGTTTGTAGAACTCGCTGGCCACTACTAACGCGTTTCTTAGAACTCGCAGATAGCCCTTGCGCGTTTGAGACCAAAAATAACCCTTCGACTTGCGCGTTCTAGCTGAAGAACCTTGCGCGTTTGACGAAGAACTTGCGCGTTTGGGAGATGAACTAGCGCGTTTTAGAGATCTAGCGCGTTCTTCCGTTTGTCGACCCAAAAACTGATTTTTCCATCTGAAATCAATCTGAACTTTGTCCAAATGCCATGAAACTTTGAAATGATGCTCGATTACAGTACTAGAATGGATTACAATTCAAGAATTTCACAATCAAACACATACAAAACAAAAAGATCGATGAAACAGTGAAAAACGACTCGTGAACAAAACTCAATAAAAATCACAAAATTTGTGTGATTTACAGTGCAATACTGAAATTGAATTACAAATACTCGATCTATTACACTATTCGAACACTTCCTAACAAAAATCTGCTCCAAAAACACTCAAAAATCCAAAATTCAATTTTTCCTTTCAAGAACAGTGACGAACCAACATTCTTGATCTGATTTCACTTTGAATCTGCTCTGATACCAATTGTGTGTTCCCAGATTCAAGTTCTAATTGATACAAACAACAATCAAGATGAGAATTTCGTAAATCATATGTCATTGATCTCAATCGAATATTACATACTCTCAACTTTCTCTCTCTACGAACACTGTCTCTCTCTAGAATGATTTTCTAATCACCTCTTCTCTGATTTGTTTACAATGAGTGTTCTCTATAGATTACAAAGACAACAAAGGTATTTATACCTTTGACAATTACAAAGAAACAAATTACAAATACATTGACTTTGACTTTATTAACAAAAGACTTTGACTTTTGATAAGAGTTGACTTTCTCAGCTTTGACTTCTTGAACTTTTGACTTCAATCTTTATGATCTTGAATCCAACATATTTATGCTCTAACAAAATAATTCTGGAAAACAACTTGATACTAGACATTCTACTCACCCGCCTTATTTTTTAAAGGACAATTCCTAGAATCATGCCTAACTTTTTCGCCACATCTTCTACATAGTCTCTTTGGTTTGGTACTCTCAGATATAGCTTTCTCAACCCTGCTCTTCAATCTTTTTCCAGTTCCACATCCTTTGTTTTGTATTCCTGTTGGGTTATGTATATCAATCACATCAGGTTTGGAGATACCGACAATTGATTCCATCACGCTATCCTTGTTCTGAGTTGTTTGTGAAGGCATACTAGCTGCGATTTCCTTCTTTAACTGAATTAGTTGCTTTACATATTCTTCCAACTTATCATCGTCATTGCTTAACATACTAACGCAACGGTCAAATGCAGCTCTCCCTTCATGCACAAGTTTTGTCCGTCTCTCATTTGTTTCTCCCGGCCAAATCCTTTTCATCAACATTTCTGTGGGTATTAGATCTCTTGTCCATCTCTTTAATATGTATTTCTCCGGTATTCTTTGAAATTTGTGACGCCTCAACACACAAAATATATGACGACATAAAATCCCGTGCAACACAAAGTGTAAGCAAGTACATTCTATTGTCTCGTCACTCTTCTGCAGTACAACCTACAAGGTGTATTTTTTATGTCAATTTACCAGGCAATGGTTAGAACACTTTGCAATATTCACAAGTGCATTTCTATCAAACATGTGTGAATTTTGAAAAAAAATACAAAGCTTGATTAGAACTAACAAAGCATACCTTATTTGTGAACTCTCTTGGGACGGGGGTGGCATTTGTATCACCTTCATTATCGTTCACTTCAATATCTGTAGTTTCTGTTACAGTAGACACCTCTGTACCGTCTTCTGAATGTTGATTTGTGATTGAACATGACCATATTGAATCTTGTATCTGCTTCTGAACCAAGATGAACATGTCACGGGTGTACACCATACTTGCATTCCGCTCAATTGCTAGCGGGGTTTTCAAGGTAGGTGATGTCGTTGCTGTCTTATGGTCAAGGATGGATTGATCGTGTCGTTGTTTATCCATTGCATCATCAAATGAATCACCAAAGGCAGTGTTGCACCAAAATGTGCAAATTGTGAGAAGAAATAATTCTCACTTTCTGATCTTGATGTTGTCCTCATCGAACCTGAAAGGGGTAATTCTCTGAAATACGTCGGTATCCACATTTCCCTCATATCAAACATCATAGCCAACCATGTATTGCCTTGTAGATCAAATTCATCAATTAATGAGCGCCATTTACTCTCAAACTCTTCTGGTGTCAACTTATTATTCCAAACCAATTTGTTGTATCTTGCCTTGAAGTCAGTGTAGTGGCAGACGTTGTAATTGACCTAAAAATAAGATATAATGTATTTTTTAGTGCAATATATAGAGAGTAGAAGTAAGTGTATTGTATTAGGATCTACATGCCAAAAAACAAGTTCATGTGATGCACAAGTGTACGCAATGCACAAGTGCATTGATGCACATGTGCATGTGATGCACAAGTGCATTGATGCACAAGTTCATGCAAATCTAAAGTGTTTGTCGTGCACATGTGCATTATATGCACTACCAATATCGTATCATAAATTGTGCAAAGGGCATGTCATATTCAAGATCATATTTTTATACCTTTTATGTCAACTTGTTACCTATGTGCCACATGCATAACCTATGTCTTGCTGTCTGGAAAACAATATCTATTGCGATCTTCATAGCCGCACACTGATCTGTAACTACTAAGGTTGGTTCCTTTTTATGTGCTTCTAAGAAATCTCTAAGCAGCCATTCAAATAAGTTTGCATTCTCATGCGCAACCACTCCTGCTCCGAATGTGACACATTTTTTATGGTTATCAATACCGGTAAATGGTACAAATATCATTTGGTGCCTGAAAGAAATAAACATTGTTATTATTGTTAATGAGCATGCACATGTGATTATTGTTATTTTAAAATACAGATAATTGATACCTATTTGTACTGTATCTACCATCAAACGAGACAATATCACCAAATGCCCCATAATTACACTGTGCAGTATCATCCGCCCAGAAAGCAGCCACCATTTCACTATCTTCACATTTGTATTCAAATACAAAATTTGGTACGTGTTCCTTCCGGTTATTCATTTTCTTAATCCACATTTTTGAATCCCCCTCTCCAATGTAGTTGTTATAGTCTCTTTGATGATTCTTGAAATCCACCTTTGTTCCACTCACAGCTTCATGCCCACCTTTTAGGCCACACAATAAGGTATGGGTCTTTGAATCACCAAGTTTTTGTGTCGCACATATCTTTATTAATTCCCTGTCACAATATAGTAATTGTCTTCTCTTCCGTGTAAGATGCATATGTTCAGGACGGATCAATGGGTGGTTGTGCTTATCTTCAAATCCATATACTCTGTATGATGATTTGCCGGGAACAAGTTTAAACTTTATGCACGCCTTACACCCAGTTTTTTTGAAACTTCTGTTTCGCTTCTTCTTATCCGGTTTCCCGTTCAATGTGTCAACTTGTACATCTCTTGGGTACCCTGACCTACTGCACAAAACATATTTCAACTTGACTATGTCGTTTGTTTTTGTTTTTTGTGTTCCCCGTCTCACCTCGAACCCCGCTATATCTGCATAAGTTGTATAACATTCAATGGCTTTATCAATTGACTCATACACCAACCTAACTTTAGGTATAACACAAGGATCCACCCTTGGTATCCAGAACGTTGATCCTCTTGGAGTATTGATTTCAATTGCTTGTCCTGCATATTTAGATTAGAAAATAATTAAATTAATTATTCATTCACAATTTCATACTTTCACTAGTATTCATACAAACGCATATTGCAAACAGTATAGTACTTGTGCATTTCTGTTATGCACTTATGCATAAAATGCGATTGTGCACAACATGCACTTGTGCATATTACTCACTTGTGCATAACATCACATGATAATCATTGAATAACATGTACTTGTGCATACACATGAACCTGTAACTTGTTATTCAGTTGATAATATGCATTTGTGCATGTTTTCCAACTATTGTGCACTTGTATATGCATTTGTGCATGTTATTCAACTATAGGAACACATATTCTTTACACACACTCGTATAAGCATTTGTGCATATACGACCTGCAATCCTTAATTTCGACCAAAAGCAAACAACTAAGATTATAAATTCTTTTTCACACTCGTATATGCATTTGTGCATATACGACCTGCAATCCTTAATTTCGACCAAAAGCAAACAACTAAGATTATAAATTCTTTTTCACACTCGTATATGCATTTGTGCATATACGACCTGCAATCCTTAATTTCGACCAAAAGAAAACAACTAATATTATAAAATCTTATTCTCACTCGTATATGCATTTGTGCATATACGAGTTGCAATCCTAAATTTCGACAAGTGCAAACAACTAATATTATAAAATCTTATTCTCACTCGTACATGCATTTGTGCATATTCCTGTTGCAGACCTAAATTTCGACCATGGCTACTTTAGAACTCAAAAAACTAGTTCACTTCAATCATCATACTTAACGTAAATCATTAATTGTCATTTAAATAATTGTTTAGCATGCCTACCTGATTGTAAATCGTTACCCTCTAGATAACAATCAACGTCTTCATCATCATTGAATCCATCTCTGGCCAGATTTCCTCCATTATTTGATTCTTCGTTTATGTTTTCCACCACTGGTTCCATATCGACCATTTAATCAATTGGTTGAAGCCTAATCGATTGGTTGCAGGTAGGGGTGTAAATGATGCGAGTCGAGCTCGAGTATCATTATACTCGACTCGACTCGTTAGATATCGAGTCGAGCCTATTCGAGTCGAGTGTTGACCGAGTTTTGACCGAGTCGAGTGTTGACCGAGTCGATCTCAAGTAGCCCGCGAGTTGTCTCGTCTCATTTACACCCCTACACAGGCTCAAGCCATTTAACAAAGGCAAAAGATGTAAAACAAGAGAGTAGAAAGGTCTATATATAGTGGAGTTCAAAGCATTGAGTTCTATATCCCGCCAATGTAGGATGAATTAGACACACCATCAAAAGTTTACCCATGTCTTTTACACCATCATTTTCCCAAAAAAAATCAAAAAACTTGAGTTTATTATTATTATTATTATTATTATTATCAATTAAATTAAAATAATATTACTAATTATTATTATTATTTTGCTTATCGAGTATCTCACGAGCTTATCGAGTCGAGTATCAGGTCGCTCGGCTCGACTTGTTAGTATATCGAGTCGAGCTCGAGTTCGAGTCGAGCCTATTCGAGTCGAGTGTTGACCGAGTTTTGACCGAGTCGATCTCGAGTTGTCTCGTCTCATTTACACCCCTAGTTGCAGGCTTAATCTTTTCAATTGTATTCGATTTCACGATTTTGGTTGAAGATTGTTGGGTCGAATTGGTCTTCTTGCTTAATACGTGCATTTTGATTACAATCAATCCACTAACAAATATGCCAACATTTTAGGCAACGATTTCTTGCATTTATTATTATCTTTTCCGATTATAAAAAAAGTTAATTTACTATAATAACCTTTTCATTTATTAAAAATCATTTAATTGTTGATTATTAATGTCCTTTGGATTGGGTTTAATCTATGATTACTAGATTGTTCTTTAGTTTTTCGATTATTTGAAGTTTTCCCTTGAACCATATATATATATATATATATATATATATATATATATATAGGGGCAGGTTCAAACGAGAAGCTAAACATTTTGCGAGAAGTCGATAAGTGTTTAATCATATATGATACACAAGCTTAATCATATATGATTAAACACATGTTATATTAGCAATACATAAACGTTTAATCATACATGACTAAACACACCTACAAGTCGTGTAATCATATATGATTAAACACTTCTCGCCTTCTCGTAAAATGTTTAACTTCTCGCATGATCCTCCCTCCCTCCCTCCCTCTCTCTCTCTCTATATATATATATATATAGGGGTTGTTTCATTTGCAACCCTTAAAAAGGTTGCAAACCTTGCAACCTACATCTTAACCGTCGGATTCATGATCGGCGGTTACAATAGATATGAGGCCCAATATTTTTAATTAAAAAAAACAGAAAGATAAAAATAAAATAACCGTCGATCATGAATCCAACGGTTAAGATATGGGTTGCAACCTTTTTCAGGGTTGCAAAATATCCTTCCACTATATATATATATATATATATATATATAGAGAGAGAGAGAGAGAGAGAGAGATTCAAGGGAAATCCTTAAAAAAATGGAAAACTGAGGAACACTCTGGTAGCCCGTTCATCTGAACGGTATACATTTGTGCATACAAGCAAATTCAATTGTCTTTTGGTTTTTATGTACGTACACATTATACATTTGTGCATATGTACGTGTGCATGTTACAAATTACTTGTATGCACAAGTGAACACCGTCCAGATGAAGGGCTACCAGGGTGTTCCTTAGTTTTTTGTTTTTTTGAGGTTTTCTCCTGAACATGATTTATTTTATGAGTATTTTTTTAGCATTATCTCACCGCTATGTCAGCACGATTTAGGTTTTGATTTTCAAAATAGGAAAAAATATATACACTTGCCTTCTCTAATTAGGTAATTAACTTAATGATTATCCTACTCATATTTAGAGAGATATCCTAATATGTGACCAGATTATAACTGATAATATTTCTCTTGAAAAATATAATAATTTAAATCAATTTTCCTCTAATATTTAAGACATATAATATTAAACTCCAATTTATAAAAAATGTGCATATAAAATGGCAATGCTTGAGGTTTGGCACATTATTATGTCGGATAAACAAATAGAAAATATGGGCCTAGCATGGAAAACGATCATTTTGTCCTTGAGAGTCAACTCCAAAAGGGCATAAATATAACCTAAACACCTAGGGTGGGTGGATGGATATACAATCATGATTTCAAACATAATGACACATCTTTTCAAATACATAGATAGCTATATACCGACCTAAAAGATCTTATATGAGGTAGTTTTCGAAGAGGATAAACTAACAAACAACAAACTGAATGAACTTGGCATTTCCCATGGCAAGACTTCCCTCTGATCTCATACTGTAAACCTGAATTGTGTTAGAATATAAGATGTGGTCAACGACTGCAACTCATGGTTTAACTGAAATAACATCATAATAAGCATGCATTCATGTGGATGATATCATATAAGCACACACAATATATTAGTATCAACCGACACAGATGAGACACGAAGCAAAAGAAATGACATCAGAGTGTCATATACATGTACTGGTTGCCGCCTATGTTGCTTCCTTGTTGGTTTAGACACGGGATGGACGGTCATTTCAATAAAACTTTTGAAGATTAAACCTACCAACAGAGGACTGTATAAACAAGATTAACAATAAAGCTAGTTTGTGTGCAATGGATATACTAAAGATGTAGCTTGCAACTTTATTTTGAAAACCAGCTCCAAAACTTGGAGTTCGTATACCCGTTATCAGTTGAAGACCATAACTTTGCCATTTGGCATGTCAATTAATTGTTCTTGGTGCTATTTAGTTTAATTTCCAGTTGGCGGCTCCAGTGAGGAGGGTAAACGTTGTGATGGTCCTGCGGGCGAAGAGGAGGGGTAGACCGAGGACGTGGGATGAGCAACTGAGGTTGGACATGATGGCTTTAGACATTTCCATAGACATGATCTCTAATAGGAGTTCCTACTTCCTGGAGATGCTAGACTAGGGTAGTATACTAGGGGTGGAGATCATGATGGAAGGAAGGGAGGTGGAGAGGTAGAGAGTAGGGAATAAGTCGGTAGTTAGGTTATCAGAGCCCTAAATTAGAATAGGGGTGTGTAGTTTATTCATTATGTTTTTCCCTGTACTTGCTTCTATTTGTAGGGGTGTGTAGTTTATGCAATTAATTAATACATGCTTCTCTCTTGCACTGACTTTTCACAAGCCGGGGGTCTTCACTCTTCACCGAAACAGCCGCTCTACCCTTCAAGGTAAAGGCCAGTCTGCTTACATCTTACCCCCCCCCCCCCCTCTCTTTCTCCTTCCCCACAGCCTCTGGGGGCGTATACAGGGGTCATTTGGTTTGGTTTGGTTTGGTTTAGTTAATGCATTAAATGGATCAATCAGAAACATACCTTTAAAGGCCAAGTACTGGGAGGTCCCATGCTACTGCCGCAATTCATCATTATTCACCACAAGAAGAATCCTCCATCTGAGATAATGAAGGTTTTTCTGCCACAAAAATGAAAAAAACGACTTAGCACCCCATCAGATTTGAAGAGAGTTTGATATTAATAGGTTACTATACTTGCCCTCCGTTGAACTCACCATGAAAAGCAACTGATTCTGGAAAAGCGAAGTCCTGATTTTCTCCTTCACCAGATACGATCCGCTTTTCAGTTTCATGCAGCTTTCTTTTATGTGCATTTAGACTCTTGCTTCTTTTGTGCAATTGACCATCAACAGCTGAAGGATCCTCTACACTTTTACAGCCACCCTTAGCATGATCTCTAGCAGACTAACAAATACAAAAATTGTTAAAATTATATTATTTGCATCATCATGCAGCCTAAGACCTCAACTGAACCCCCAACAAAAGAGTTGGAAAGAAAGAGACTATCAAATAATGCATAAAAGAAACACTAAACATGCATCTGAAGCCAAGAGATTTTAGACTGCTAAGCATTTTGTAAGCAGGGAATCCAGGAAAACAATTTATAATTAGCTTTACAAGAGAGACAAAAGTCAGACCAAATTTACATGAATGAACTAAAGATTGTCGGTTTGGTATTCACTTGCCTGTTGTTGCTCGGCATCACTTTTTCTATATAGCAATGAAGGCAGTAAGACATTGGTTTTGGTGTGTGACACCAACGTTCCACTCATTTTTGTTTCAACCAAATACTTGGCTCCA
Source organism: Arctium minus (assembly GCA_954870635.1). Lineage (NCBI taxonomy): Eukaryota > Viridiplantae > Streptophyta > Magnoliopsida > Asterales > Asteraceae > Arctium > Arctium minus. Next base: position 95,819,357 of record OX941081.1, on the reverse strand, counting down.
AAGTTAGCTAGAACATGCAGCCTCTGCAAGACGCCAGATACATGAATCTAATTATAACGATTTAACAAATAATGCAAAAAGGACCACAAAACTTACAGAAGTTTTCTGAACATCAAGTGCATCTTCAGCCCTCTTGATAGCATTAAATATATTATGCAACTTAGAAACAACTGTACATATTCGATTCATATCACCATCTACAAAACAAGGGTTGAGTAGTGCCTGCAAGGTAAAAACAAGTGGGCTGCAAAAGAACACAGGGTGGGTCAGAAAAGAACATAACAGGTATTATATCCATAAGAAGTACATTTTGCTAACCCACTAACTTGCCTGAAAAAAGAACCAGATTTCTCTTCATATTCAGAATCTTGGGAGGGAAATTCAGTATCATGAGCAAGAATGTGGATTAAAAATATCACGGCACACACTGGATCATCAGCCGCATCTCGCTTTACAGCTGAAGTTCGGGACGCTTTAGCTTGTCTGTGACGATTCCTTATAATTTCTGCCATATAGTTTAGTGACTAAAAAAAGAATGGTATTAGAAAAAGAAATATAAAGAAAATTAACAACTGATTTAGCCTAGATGTTGACATACGTCATCTTTTTGTGAATCTCCAGAAGTGTCAGAAGCAGCCAATGCAAAAGCACACAAATATTTACAATGAATGACATTATTCTTCAAGAGCTTGAACGTTTTCTTGAGGAACAATTGTCGTACCATAGAAGAATGGTCCTGAAAAATGAAGCTTCAGCATATAGGAGAAAATAGCATAACTCAGGGGACAAGATTTACAAGCATATCACGGAATCAGTCTACTTTTACAATAGCCAAGTGTCAGTATCAACGTATTGCCAACATGGCACAAAGCCATTAATTACAAGGTGCACAATCTAACAACCCCACATTTACTATGCCCATTTAATGTTATTTATGAATTCTAACTTGAATTATAGATCATAGTTAAGAGTATTGTACTCCAGTAACAAAGAGCCAAGGTTCCGCCAATTAAAAGCCTAATTGAAAGCAGGATGTTAACCAATTGATTGTCAGGGCATCTAGTTGCACCCCTACTTGGAATATGCAACCACCTTGCACATTTGGGCTGGGAAGGGAATAATGGGCCATAAGCACGAGTTGATGGCAATTGACAAAGATTATGATAAGATCTTTAATCAAACAAAGTTTCATATATTGAGAAAAGTACATTAAATCGATTACATATGAATCCTATTTATACTAAGTGAAAGGGTGCCAATGAACCATTGTGATTGTTCGGAGAGGTGGCGGTTGGTGGTCGGCGGTTGTGATGAAAAGTCACACCTTTTCATCTATTCATTATTTATATATCTAAACTTATAATCTTCTGAGGTATGATTGAGATTAACCCAACACGAGTACATATACAAAAAGCAAATTAAAGCTATCTATAGTAGCTGACTATTTTTTAATTCTCCCTGTGGATGTATAGTTTAGTGTTTTTCTATTCAGAAATTCTCTGTTTTGCTTGTTAGGTTGATAATAATTTATGGGACTCTAAAGTCCACAGCCTGAAAAGCTCCTCATATGGAGAGATAAACTCGGTAATTGCGTATTCTATTATTGTGTGAAAACACGAATACAATCAAGGGTATATATAAGAGAAATATTTACACTCTAAACACTCTAATATAAATATGTCATATATCACACTTAATTGTCTAACATTCCCCCGCAAGTTAAGGTCGGGGAGCGACCTGTAGCTTGGACCGTAATAGAAGAAACCGTTGTGAAGGTAGCGGCTTAGTGAACACGTCTGCAATCTGATCATCTGTAGATATAAATTGAACTGAAAGCTTCCGTTGGGCAACCATTTCTCGAACAAAGTGGAAGTCCACTTCTACATGCTTGGTACGGGCATGAAATACAGGGTTAGCTGAAAGATATGTAGCTCCAAGATTATCACACCATAAAGTAGGAACCGACTTCACAGGAACCCGAAGTTCGCGCAACAATGTTTAGAGCCACATAAGCTCAGCAACAGTATCGGCTAGAGCCTTGTATTAAGACTCTGTTGACGACCGAGAGACAGTCCGTTGTTTTCGTGCGGACCATGATATTAGGTTTAAACCAAGATAGATAGCATATCCCCCGGTGGATCGACGGTCGTCAGGGCAACCAGCCCAGTCATCATCTGAGAAGCTAGTCAGGGAGTTGTAAGCAGAATCAGTGTAGGCATGAAGGATTGTGCCGGAATCATGCATGATTCGTAAACCATAGTCAACAGTGCCCTGCAAGTAACGAAGAATTCGTTTGACTGCAGTCCAATGATTTTCAGTTGGGGAGTGCATAAATTGGCAGATTTTGTTGACCGCGAAAGTGATATCCGGACGAGACAATGTGACATACTGAAGGGCACCCACAATTTGGCGGTATTTGACCGGATCAGCAAACGTAGCACTATCACCAAGAGCAAGATGCTCAACACAACGAATCTCCATCTATTGTGTGTTCATCATCTAGAACTGCCTCAACACAACGAATCTGTCCGTCCTCACCCATCTCTTAGCCGTCCGCCCAGGGATGGACTTAGAGTGAAAAAGGAGGGGGAAAGGGATCCCACTCAAAAAGTCAAAAATACAATTTTTAAGGTTAAAAACAAATTTTTTTTAAATTTCTACCATAGTTCCCCCCCCCCCCCCAAACTGATTTTTCGTATGGGACCCCATCAACTAAAAAAAGTACCTCAAAATCAATTAACAAACCAAAAAAAGCTCTCAAAATCAATCAAAAAACCGAAAAAGTCCCTCGAAATCGCCAAAAAAGAATTTGAAATCCCTTGAAATAAACCAATACAACTTTAAAAATCCCTCGAAACGGTGGAATTAAGCTAAAAATATATCGGGCGACTTACGGTCCTTTAATCTATCTTTTTTTTTTGGAAAAGTCCTTTAATCAAAATATAAAGGGGATTCGAAGTGGTTACCTTTGAAGAAGGAATCCAACCTCTGAATTGGAGTTTTCGCACCAGAACCACTTCTTCCGGTCACCGTACCCTCTTTGAACGAAGTTTCATCATCTTCCTCCTCTTGAATCGGTCGTTTCTCTTGTTGCTTCTGATAATTCATCGCAAGTTTCTCGAGGGATTTAGGCAACTCGTTCATGATCTCCTTCATCAAATTGATGGAGTTGGTCAGATCGTTCACCTGATTAGAGAGAGCTTCTATTTTCCCATCCTGAGCGTCAATCCTCGATTGCAAACGGGTGTGCACTTGAGCCTCCAGAGCGACCATGTTTCCCGGCAATGGAACCAAATTGATAGGAAACGAACACAGGGAGTACTCAAGGCCAATGGTTAATATTGATTGAAAGGAAAATTACATGGAAATTAAAGGAAATCAGATAAACAAACCAAAATAGCTATCTCTACTGCCCAAGCTCTAAAGCCGAAAGGAAATCATTACAACAAACTAAACAATTGATTAAGCTATTCGATTATTAGATTCAAATGATAAAAACGACCAAATCAGAAGGAAACCCGATGAGCGGCCTTTTCCTCCTGCCCAAGCTTTCACAGCCGAATACCAATTCAGAAATATAATTCTTGCCTCCCTTCTTTAACGCTATCCCCTAGTATTTATAGTATCACATATTTCTATGGGCTGAGGGCTTGGGCCTGGGCTAGTGGCACGTTCTCTATCAACATCACATTGATCCAGTCATTGGAGCAAGTTTATCATGCCTTCCCCATTATAGAATGAGCCCGAAGGAGAAGCAGATTTTACAAGAAAAGGTACAAGAGTTGCTACAAAAGGGATTCATTCGAGAGAGCATGAGCCCTTGTGTTGTCTCGGCGTTGTTGGTTCCTAAGAAAGACGGAAGCCAGAGGATGTGTGTTGACAGTAGAGCCATCGACAAAATAACAGTAAGGTGCAGCCATCCCAACACTTGATGATAAGTTAGATATGCTTAAAGGCTCAAAAGTATCTTAAAAATAGACTTATAGGAGAGGATACCATCAAATTCGAGTAAAGCCCGGTGACGAATGGAAGACAACCTTCAAAACAAAAGATGGCCTTTATGAATGGATGGTAATGTTGTTCGCACTGTCTAACGCTCCGAGCACTTTTATGTGTTTGATGAATCAGGTCCTACGACCTTTTATTGACAGATTTATTGTTGTCTATTTCGATGATATCTTAATTTATAGTCAAAAAGAAAAGGATCATATGGAGCACTTGAGAGAATTTTATGGAGTCGAGGATGAAAATTAGTTATTCATTAATTTGAAGATTCTTAGGGTATGTCATAAGCTCGGACGGCATTAGTGGATAATGGCAAAATAAAAGCCATTCGAGATTGGCCTACACCCAAAATAGTGGGTGAAGTTAGGAGCTTTCATGGACTAGCAACTTTCTACTGACGATTCATTCGAAATTTCAGTAGCATTGTAGCACCCATTACTGAATGTTTGAAGAAGGGAAATTTTCAATCGGGGGAGTCGGCAGAAAGGGCATTTGCAGTAATAAAGGAAAAATTATGTACCACTCCAGGCCTTACCAAATTTTTTTGGTAAGCCCTTCGAAGTAGAGTGTGATGCAAGTGGGTAGGAATCAGAGTCGTCTTGTCCCATGAAAAGAAGCCAATTGCGTTTTTTAGTGAAAAACTTAGTGATGCACGACAAAAGTGGAGTACATACAAAAAGGAATTTTATGCAGTATTTCGAGCGTTGAAGCATTGGGAACATTATCTTTTTCGGGAACAATTCCTTCTCCATACCAATCATCAAGCCTTGAAGTATTTGAATAACCAGAAGCATATGAGTAAAATGCACGTGTTGTGGTCAAACTACATTCAAAAATTTCCATTCGTTATGAACCATAAACCTGGCATTTCTAATAAGGTAGCGGATGCATTGAGTCGTCGTTCTCATCTACCTGTAGTTATGCAACAAGTTGTAGGATTTTAATTTCTCAAAGAATTGTATGCCGATGATGAGGATTTTGGATCTTTTTGGGAGCAATATGTCATAAGACATGTTGCCGGTAAGTATCATATGACTGACGGTTTCTTATTTCATGGCAATCAGCTGTGCATTCCTAGAAGTTCCTCACGAGAAAAATTAATTCGGGATCTGCATTGTGGTGGCTTAAGTGGACAACTTGGACGCTATAAGACTATTAACGGTGTAAAAGAGAGGTTTTATTTACCCCAACTAAAGTGTGGCCTAGGGAAGTTTGTTCGAAAGTGTTGTGTATGTCAAACAGCAAACGGGCATACCCAAAATACTGGCCTGTATGTGCCTTTATATGCCATTACCTGTATATAACGCTATATGGGAAGACTTAGCTATGGATTTTGTCCTAGGATTACCACAAACTCAACATGGAGCGATTTGGTTTTCATTATGGTTGGCAGGTTCTCAAAGATGGGACATTTTATTCCGTGCAAAAAGACGTCAGAGGCGTCCCATATAGCTCAACTTTTCTTCCGGGAAATAGTTTGTTTGCATAGAGTCCCTAAATCTATTACGTCAGACAGAGATTCGAAGTTCCTTAGTCATTTTTGGATCACCTTGTGGCGACGCATGGACACAAGCCTAAACTTTAGCAGCACTGCCCACCCCACCAAAGCAGATGGCCAAACTGAAAACTTGAATCGTACATTGACAAATTTGATCTGAAGCATATGTGGGAACAAGCCAAAACAATAGGATTTAGCCTTGGCACAAGCAGAGTTTGCATACAACAATGCGGTTCATACTGCCGTTCTCGCTAGTATATAGGCAACCTCCTAGGCATGCTTTAGACTTAGCAGAGTTACCAAAAGTGGCTGGGTCGAGTACTGGAGCCGAGGCGACGGCAGAACAGGTATATGACATACAGGCTAATGTGAAGGCAAAGCTACAAGCAAAGAATGAGAAGTACAAAAATATTGATGATATCAAGCGGCAAAAAGAGTTGTTCAACGAAGGCGATCAAGTTACGGTTTTCCTCCTAAAGGAAAACGATTTGGTATAGGGACATTCAACAAACTGAAGCAAGTATGGTCCTTACAAAGTCTTAAGAAAAATTAATGATAACGCTTATATGATTGATCTACCAATGGAGATGGCAATCTCGAAGACTTTCAATGTGGCAGATCTGTATGATTTTCATGATGACATTCCATTATACCCAAAATATAACTCGAGGTCGAGTTTTTCACGGGTTGGAAGGACTGATGTAGAACAAGCAGCCTTGGAGTTTGAAGAAAAGATTGAAAGAGCCAGAAAACCATGAGCTGAAACTAAAGTTTCCTATTTTCAGTTTTATTTAAATCAGTGTCCTTTATTTATTTAGTTTCCTGTTTCGTATTTTAAATAAGGATAAGTGCATAGTTTATTTTAGTCCTTTTAGAATTCTTAGATAAGTTTTTGGAGGATAGGACACTAGTCTATAAATAGGGATCAATGTATTTGTTTTATGAGCAGAATATACAGATTGCTATTTTATAGACATTGTTGGAATCCAAGGTATTTTCTTCAAAAACACATTAGTGTGATTGAATCGTTTCCGTGTTGCGTCACTTCAGAGAAAGTATTGCCATTGATGGCGGCTGATGGCTTCAGCTTCGGATGGCTTACCTGTTGATGGATATACCTATATACCTCTGACGGGTTGATCACTTCATTCAAATCAGTTGATGGTTTAACTTTGATGATCATCAGCTAATGAATGCAGGGACGTAGACGAGACGAGACAACTTGCGAGCTTGATTCGAGTTTGAGCTTGAGATTGGCTCGTGCTTCAAACGAGATGGAGTTTAGAAAATTGCTATTGAGCACAAGTGAGTTTAGTTTTTTACTATGCACGAGTTTCCGAGTCGAATTAAAGCCTGGGAAATGGCCATCAAGTTTGAGTTAACTATACCAATACTCGAGCTCGACACACATCATTTACACCCCTAAGTTGATGGCTTAACCTTAATGGGTTATCAGCCGATAGTGTTTTCTCTCTTTATTTCCTTAATCGCCCAATTATTTCCCAGCAATCATTTCCATTAAACGGGGTGTTCATTCTACGCTTTAATGTACGATCTGTTACAATTTTTCTATATTTATAGGTTGCGATTTTTGCCAAAAATCGTTCTTGAAAAATTGAGATTATCCTCGAGAGAACTTTGTGATACCCTGGCAGATTTGGGTTGCAATACCACTCAAGGTAAGCAAACTCTCACGCAATTTCAAGTTTCATCCTAGTTCTACATAGTTTCACTACTAAAAACCCAGTTTCCCCAACATGAAGGCTGAAAGAACATTGATTCTTTACATACTTAATATGTGTATAAACCAACAAAGATTCAAACCTTGGCTGTCAAGACTGTGAGGCGGTAAATATGTGGTGAAATATGTGGATCCCACATTTGTGAAAGTCGAAGAACAGATGTAGCAGCAGCGGATCTTAGATGCTCCAAGTCAGTTTCACTGTATTACACAAAAGCATGGAAGAATTAAGAACCTTCGGTAATTTAAACTTGACAAATTATGCATGCAATGAATGATCATCATTTTTCTAACACTACAAGCTCTGGTTTTATCTAATCCAACTACAGTTCTAGTGAGGTTGCATTTAACCATAGTTCTGACTTCTGACCGTAAATGTTAAAATCAAGGGACTTCTATCGGGTGTTCAGTTCTTTATGTTCTCTATTAGGTTTCACCACTTTGTAGCTTTATTTCCTGATATTTTAGCATATAACTAGTTTGGGATTGAAGATTTGTTGTTGCACCCTTACAAGCTTAGGTCCATATTGTTCAGGTTGCTCCCTTGTGCATAAGTACATCAATTCCATTTGTCTGCCAATATCTACTCTCTAAACTCATTATTCACAGTTTCACACTCATGTTCATGTCACCATAGTAGTGGATGACTGATTACTCCAATAAGCATGTGACACAGACACACAGTGCATCAGATGAGACTGTTTACTTACTAATAGAGCCCAATGTGATAATTCTACTAAATCAAAAAGAAGAAATGAGATCCTCTATGCATGTCTGGTAGCAACAATACAATAAGTACAAGGCAAAAACTGAAGTAGGCTAATGTTGGCAGCTAATAGAAAGTACAATCATTAAATAAGCCTCGATGGATATAAGCCATATGGATTAGAGCATGAGGATCATATTTAGAAGCAAGACCACTTCAATGCTGATCATTTCCATGAGAACCCATACCAGGAGAGAATGCCTTTAGAAACCTTGGTCCTTTGAAGCATCTGAGATATAATGCCAAGTACTTCGTCAATTTGTCGAGTAACACCCACACGTTGATGTGGCAAAAAGCTTCTCACCAGTGCTTTAAGCCCAAAAATCTGAAAGGGGCAACATTCCAGACACCAACTTAATGAAGCAACAGGGATATGTCAAAAATCATGGGAAATAACTGCCATAACATGATCTTATGTTAAGCAAATTTTGCAATTCACACGATAAACTTTGAGCCTTCAGCAGACTTCTATTCAAAAAGAGAAGTTATCTGAAGACCAGAGTTGGCTTGTACAATAACCTTATAAGCAAAACTAAACCTACACACAGTTCCCAATATATGTAAAAACTACTGTGAGAATATGCAGAACCCCCACATTACTCTCCAAAAGAGCCCTCAAGGAGAGAAGGGAGGTTCCAACAAATATAAAGTAGAATTGGTCCAAGACTCCAAGTCAAGCCGATGTGGGACTCTTAACAACTGCAAACCCACAAATTTAACGAAGACATTGACTGGAAGTGGAAATGAAGAGCCAGACTTATGATTGGATCAGAGAAGTGGCAATATTCAAAGTGTCAAGTCTGATTTAGCCCACTCAGAGTTCGGATACTGTGGATTCAGATCTCAGATTAAAGATGACTCAGAGTGCGGCTAAGGAAGGATCAGAGTTCAGAAGAAGATGATCCAGACTTTATGTAAAGAAGGTTCAGGGATCTGGATCTTAAGAGTCAGAGTTCAGGTAGCAAGTTTGGAATGTCTTTCCAGACTTGGAAACTTAGAAAAATTCAACTCTTTACTCATCAAGCTCTGAAGATCCAAATTAAGAAGACCCAAGGATACTAGAACACGTGTCATGTTCTTAGTGGTATGTTCTCTAATGTCATGTGTATTTAGCTAGTCTTCTGAACTTGTGTATATAATGTATGTTTTTCTAGAGTGTCTGTAGGCTTTTGCACATAATTCTCTTCTTGAAGGTTGTCTTCCCATTCCTTAATCGAAAGTTGTTAAAGGCTCATAGCGCACTTAGGCGCAAAGGGATCTCAAGGAGTAGGCGTGAGGCGCAAGAGAGAGCCGCGGGTCTCAGAGATGCAAGGCACATCTTATCAATATATATATATATATATACACACACACACAGTTACACACAACTCAAATATGCAACTAGTTCCAATGTAGCAACCAACACTACATCAATGAGAAGTGCTTAAAGTGTGAGCCATGAGGGAGAAGTTTTAAGGTCTAGGTATTTATAGAGAAGGAAGCATGAAGTTCTAACGAACGGTATCAAATATTATGGTTTGACTTCATCTATTTAATAACTCTTTTTATTAAGAAGTTAGGAGATGAGAAGATAACTTATTTAGTATTAGGGTTTGACTAAGTATTTAATAATTCTTTAGGAGGCACGCCTAGGCCCACAAGGCTCCACAGCCAAGGCGCAGGTTCTTAGGGAGCCTCGTTGATAACTTCGTTATCTGACGGGTTTTTACCCTCCGAATCATAAGTTTACGACTCGTCTTGAAGTAAGAATTGACATTTCGGACTAATATTTTGTGCAAGTGTTGTGTAGACATACAAGATATCAAGTGGATGAAAAAGTGCATATTATTACTCCTTTTTGACATCCCGGACGAAAAAAGCATCGAACCAAGAAAATCAACAATTTTGGTCTTGGCTAAAGTGCCTAGCAAAAGTGACAAGTGTCACTCTTGTTGGCACTTTCCCTGAAAATGTACCGCGAGATTGGGAGTCCTGGCTAAAGTGCCTAGCGAAAGTGACACTTGTCACTCTCGCGTGTCACTCTCGCGTGTCACTCTCGCGGTCGGGTCTGAGGGTATAAAAAGCTGCAGAATCTTAAATTTTAGGGTTATCTCGGGATTGTTGGAGGCTAGGCTTGTAGGGGAGCTGTTGAGGCGGTTTTTGAAGTTGAAAAGAGTCCTTACATGGATTGGGAAGGTGGAACAACATTTGGAGCTTAAAATTGGTAGTATGTATCAATCATTGAGAGAGTTTTATCATTCCATTTGTATTTTGTTGAGAAACAATGTATTTGGGTGTTGTCATCTTCTTCTCAATGTATTTGGATTACAACAGATCAGGACCCAATCCTCAATGTTGAAAGAACGATGACTTCTAAGTAAATCAACTTAGGACTCAATCCTCAATGTCAAAGAATATTGGTTTCTGATTACACCAGATCAGAACCCGGTCTTCAATGTTTAAGAATGTTGGTTTTTGAACAAAACAGTTCAAGACCCGATCTTCAATGATAAAGATGGATAGTTACTATTCTCACCGGAGAATACGTAACAATGGCTTCTGAATACTTCAGTTCAGAACCCGCTCTAAACGGTTTTTCTTTTAAGGATGCTGATTAGATAACATCTTTCAAAGGAGTTTTTACTGTTGATTTGATGGGGTGTTTATAAGATTTTCACTGTTATATTTTTAAGGGGGAGATGAGAAAAGTTAGTCATACTTTCACTGTCATATTATTCTGATGATTTTGACTTTTTACAGGTACCAAGGGGGAGTATCTGATGTTTTGTCAAGGATGCTTACAAGATAATATTCATTTTAGGGGGAGTTGAGTTTTATATACTACAGGTATATTTTTCTGAATCTCAAACTCTACCATACTTTGAAAGAAGAACAACTTTCAAGTGTGAAAAATGATTTCTTAAATGTTCAAACCACTTCCTATTCTTAAAATGTTTTCATGAATTGAGAAGTGTGCTTTTAAATGTTTTTGGATACTTTGATGATTATCTGACCGTGTGTTTCTTAAAGAAAAATACTTGTGTATTTTCCTTTCATATACTTTGTCAAGTATTCATACACACATCCGTTCGGTACATTATTTTTGACTTTGTTATTACCATGTCTCAAAAGATAAATTTTTCGATGGTAATATTCCCGTTTGAAATTCAATGTTGTTTGAGATCAGACGTCATTTCTACTTTAAATGTGCTTTCATTGTTACATTGTTTATATCCTGTTCATATAAACAAATGTTCGTTCTTTGATACCCCATTACATTTTTCTTCATGATGATTGATCTGATTGAATCATTGTCAGATTCTCAAAACAATGAAATTGAATGATCATAAATGTTCAAATTTTTGAGAGATCTTAAATGTTCACATTGCTCAAATTTCATTCTTATAATTCATGAACATACATTTTCTGACAAACGATTTCTTGTGCTTAATTGTCAAGTTAATTGTTGAGCAACACATTCTTTTTAGGACAAAATACATGGGATTCAGTGTGAGTGCTTAAAATGACTTCCATGGATTCACGTTAACCAGTGTTTCCTACCCCGGAAGTAATCCTTGAGTGATTGAGGGGAGAGGGGTCAAAAGAATTGAGAGTGGGTGTGTGCTGAGGTAAAATGTAAAAGAGAGGTTGTTTAGAAGTGAACTCAGATGATTAAAAGAAAGAGGGTGAGAGATCAGAGTAAAAGAACATCAAACTCTGCACCAAACTTTTTCTGAGTCGGGCAGCCGCATAATCTGTTGGTTCAAACTTCTTCGTGACCTTCATTGAAAAAGACAACTAGCTCATGTCAACTCTTGCATATAACCCCACCTGCTACTCATTCTTTTCTTAACAAAAGAATGTTTCATTTTCAAGGGGAAGCAACACATCATCTATTGGATCTTCATTTGGAAGATGATGATATTGAAAAAGAAGGAAAGTTGCCCCACCTTCAACCCTTGATCATGCACATTGAGTCTATGTAATATCTATTGCTGTCTCAACGGTTTACATACTTTGAGCCTGTTCAAGCTTTAATTGCTTCAATCATTTTACACTTGCACGAGCACACAAGGAATAAGTTTTCTTGTCATAACATTCATAGAAAATTCCTTTGTGGTTTTTCAATGATTGAATGGAAGTCCTGAGGAGTGAACATCACTCAAGCTCCTTATACAGTACATCTATTGTACTAACTTTGTGCTACTGACAGGCAAATTAATTGTTTCATATGTTGATTCAGGGTTATCACTCCTAATTTGTCTGAATTTGAAAAGATTCGGATAAATGCATTTTATGAATTGACGGCAGAATATCAGATCAGACGGAGATTATATTCTTGTTGGTGGAGATTACTCACATTTTTCCAAAAGGGGAGAATATCATTGTTTCTCATGAAGATTGTGCTTATTTGTTATTTGGGGGAGATTACTTCAAAGACAGAGCTGACATTGAAATGTTTTGATAATTCTGATTCTCATAATTCATCAAAAAGGGGGAGATAATTCAAGATTTCAAAGTCAGATGATTGATTAGTTACAAGGGGGAGATTACAAGGAGGAGAAAGTAAAATCAGAATTGTTGATTATTCAAAAGGAAGAGAAACGTGTCAAAGTGATGATTCAAAGAAATCTAAGTCAAGAGAAAGTTTAAAAAGCTGATGATGTTTATACTTCAAAGTTTGTTGTGTTAAAGTGATTTTCTGAAGAGATTATTACTTTTTGTAATCAAAGGGGAAAGAAAGTGCTAAAGTTGTTGGGAAATTTCTTCGTTGAAGGCCCAAATTTCCGGGCTAACGGATCAACTAAAGAACATGGAGGTGAGAGCGGTTGGAACGGTAAATTGCCAGATATGTGGAGGTTCTCACACTACCGAAGAGTGCCAATTTGTGACTTCGTTGGATGCTAGTGAAGTTGAGCAAGTCAATTACATGTAAAACCAACCCAACCGACAACCCAATAATCCCTTTTCAAACACGTACAATCCGGGTTGGAGGAATCACCCTAACTTCTCTTAGTCTAATCAACAAAACCAAGTAGATCAATCAAGGGGTAACATGGGTCGGTTGCAACAACATCAACATCAATCGCAACAAGCCCAACCACAACATCAATTTTCTACTTCATCCCAGAATTTTAGACCTCCCGGTTTCCAACATCAAGGAAACCAAAACATGAGAAATGATAGGGAGGGATCTTCAAGTGAAAAGAAATCGGGGTTGGAGCAACAAGCCCAACCACAACATCAATTTTCTACTTCATCCCAGAATTTTAGACCTCCCGGTTTCCAACATCAAGGAAACCAAAACATGAGAAATGATAGGGAGGGATCTTCAAGTGAAAAGAAATCGGGGTTGGAGGAGATGAAGATGAAATGTTTATCAAGGATGGTTCGGTGAGCAAGGTGCAACTATCAAGGCGGTCATGCAAAGTAATGAGCAAAATGCAGCCACATCAAGGCGGTCATGCAAAGTAATGAGCAAAATGCAGCCACAATTAAAGCGGTTGCACAAAGCAATGAACAAAATACCGTCGCCATTCGGAATCTCGAAAGGCAATTTGGTCAATTCGCAGATGCACACTCTTCAAGGAACCATGGCACATTGCCAAGTCAAACCGAGCCAAATCCGCGAGAGCATTGCAAGGCCATCACACTAAGAAGTGGGAAGCCGTTGATCAAGGATCCAACTAGAGATGACATGGGTCCCGAGGAGGAAGAAGTGCCAACCACCCAAGAGCCGGAACTCGTCGAAGTTGAGGTTGAAGATGTTGTGGAAACACCCAAGAAAGCACAAGAGGCACCGTCATCATCCAAACCGATTGTGAAAGCATACAAGCCATCAATACCATTTCCCAACCGACTCAAGGAGTATAAGGACCAACAACAATTTGCTAAATTTTTGGAGGTCTTTAAAAAGCTACAAATTTACATTCCTTTTGCAGACGCGTTGGCTCAAATGCCCTCTTATGCGAAGTTCTTGAAGGGCATTTTGTCCAACGAAACGAAGATTGAAGAGCATGCCACCGTCACACTCACAGAAGAATGTAGTGCCATCATCCAAAACAAGCTTCCACCCAAGCTTAAGGATCCAGGGAGTTTTACTATTCCCATTTATAGTGGAAGCAATATGAGAACAGATTAGAAAGAAATAAAGATGAAGACAGGAAGAGGAAGTAGAGAGAACGCAGAAAGAATAGGGAAAGTATTTTTATTGAATTCTCAATGAACAATTACAAAGAGCAGGAAGCTATTTATCGGTACAATTTGATAGGCTTGGGCCTCGTAACAGACTCAAACAACTAAAACTGATTGGGCCTCTTTTTCCTATAACATTCCTTCCTCCTTACAAGAATCTTGCCCTCAAGATTATACACAACTTAGAACACCAATCAAGAACATTGAACATTATCTTTCCTTAACCAACTCCCTTCAACACGCAATGACAAGTTCCCACAACAAACTCCATGGTAAGCCTTTTGAAATCCCACGTTATAGTTCCCAAATTACTGAGCCATTGAACCCCTAGGACCATGTCATAATTTCTCAATGGAATCAAGAACATGTCGGATTTGAACTTCAAGTCCTTCAACCTCCAAACAAAGTTCTTACAAACAAATTGACATAGAATATTAGCCCCATTTGCTACTGTTACTTCTTGACCAGGAATGGAAACCAAATGCAAACCCAACCGTTTTGCCAAACCCAAATTCAAGAAATTGTGAGTACTACCCGGATCAACCAAAATGTAAAGAGGCTTATCGTCAAAATAACCGGTCACCCTCATTGTATGAAATTTATGGTTTCCACTTAAAGCATCCATTGATACAGAAAGTTCCATATTAACAAGCCCAACACATTGATCCTTACATTCAGGTTTGACCTCTTCGTCGTCATCTATGCCTGGAATCTCAACTGAAAACAGTTGCGTTTGTTTCAATCCACACTTATGCCCTTTTTCGTACGACTGATCACAAAAGTAACATAGACCCTTCATTTGTTTTTCTTTTCTTTCAGCAGCAGTTAAAGTTTTCTTGACATAATTTAACTTGAAGGCAGGAGGAGTAGGTAGAAGAGCAGGTAAAGGCTTAGACACCGGATCTGAATTTTTGGCCAAAGGAGACTCAAGATTATAGCATGTGTGAGAAGCTTCAAGGGACTCTTCTTGAAATCTAGCATATTTAACAGCTTCAGCCAAAGTTGAAGGCTTAAAAGCTCTAACAAAAGGCTTCAATGTTGATTTTAATCCACCCACAAAACTATCAAGAAAATAAGAATCTGGCAGAACATGATTCTGTTGAAGCATAATCGATCTAACACTCTCAAACTCATCAACATAAGACTCTAAAGAACCTGTCTGTTGTAACTTGTTAAACTTCTCAACCACATTTAACCCAACATCATCTCTAAATCTTGCAGACAAATCAATGATAAACTCAGTCCAATCGACATTTTTCTTGATAGCTATGTAACTAGACATCCAACTTTCTGCCTTATCAATCATATTCAAACAAGCCAAATCAACTTTTTGATCTTCAGGAATTTTACACAGACTAAAGTACTTGTTGCACTTCTTTATCCACATCATTGAATTAGAACCATCAAACTTAGGGAAGTCAAGTTTAGGAACATACCCAAGAGGCCTGTTTGGAGGATCGTTTCTTGGAGGATCTTGTAATTTGAAATTTTCAGATTCCTTCAGACGATTACTCATCTCTTCAATAGCCTTCATCATCTTTGCTATATTTTCATTTTGGCCTTCAATTCGTTGTTCTAGGGCTCTGATGTTTTCTTCCATAGTGATAGATTTTCTCGTATCAGGAGCCAGATTGAAAGAACCGAACAGATGATTCAAGAAATTAGGGTTTAGCTCTGATACCAATGTTACAGTGGAAGTAATATGAGAACAGATTAGAAAGAAATAAAGATGAAGACAGGAAGAAGAAGTAGAGAGAACGCAGAAAGAATAGGGAAAGTATTTTTATTGAATTCTCAATGAACAATTACAAAGAGCAGGAAGCTATTTATCGGTACAATTTGATAGGCTTGGGCCTCGTAACAGACTCAAACAACTAAAACTGATTGGGCCTCTTTTTCCTATAACATCAAATTGCAGATTTTGAGTTTGGTAAAGCTTTATATGATTTGGGTGCAAGTATAAATCTTATGCCTTTATCTATTTTCAAGAAGCATGGACTTGGAGAAATCAAGTTAACACGGGTCACACTGCAATTGGCGGACCGCTCCATCAAACACCCGCATGGAATCATCGAAGACGTCCTAACCAAAGTTGGGAAATTCTACTTCCCCGTGGACTTTGTTGTTTTGGATATGGAAGAGGACGTCGATGTGCCTCTAATTCTTGGAAGACCTTTCTTAGCAACCAGAGGCGCATTAATTGATGTCCAAGGTGGTAAATTGACATTGCGGGTGGGAGACGAAGAGGTCGTCTTCAATGTGTTCAATTGTACACGAAGCCGAAATGATGTGAACGCGTGCTTCAGTGTGGACGTTGTTGATCAAGCGATACAAGAAGTCTTTGAAAGGAAAGCTACCGATGATGAACTTGGGAATGTGTTGATGAATAGCCTTTATGAAAAAGAAAGTGATGAAGGTGAGGGTGTAGAATGCGTGATGCATTTGGAAGCCACCCCTTTCCGAAAATTCTCAAGGCACCAACAGTTTGAAGAGTTGGGATCTCAAAAGGTCAAACCCTAACCGTCGGCGGAAGTGCCTCCACAACTAAAGCTCAAGCCTTTACCAGCTCATTTAGAGTACGCTTACTTAGGGACAAGTTCTACATTGCTCGTGATCATTTCATCACAACTAAGTGAGTTGGAAAAAGAAAAGTTGCTTCGGGTTTTGAGGGAGCACCAATCCGCCATCGGGTGGACAATTGCCGATTTAAAGGGGTTGAGTCCTTCCTTTTGCATGCACCGGATCAAGATGGAAGACGGATATAGACCATCCGTTGAACACCAAAGAACGTTGAATCCTAACATGAAGAAGGTAGTAAGGAAGGAGGTGATGAAACTTCTTGATGCAGGGATTAAATATTCGATTTCTGATAGTCCTTGGACTAGCCCCGTTCAAGTAGTTTCAAAGAAAGGTGGGGTAACCGTGGTGAAGAACGAGAAGAATGAATTGATCCCGACAAGAACGGTTACCGGTTGGAGAGTTTGCCTTGACTATCGCAAACTCAACAACGCCACAACGAAGGATCACTTCCCTTTGCCGTTTATCGATCAAATGTTGGGAAAGATTGGCCGGGCACGCCTATTATTGATTTCTTGATGGGTACTCGGGATATAATCAAATCCCGATTGCTCCGAAGATCAAGAAAAGACGACGTTTACTTGCCCATACGATACATTTGCTTGTCGTCGTATGCCCTTCGGATTATGCAACGCACCCGCCACATTCCAACGTTGCATGATGGCCATCTTTTCCGATATGATAGAAAAGACAATGGAGATATTCATGGATGACTTCTCTATTTTTGGGGACTCTTACGACGCTTGTTTAGCAAATCTCAAGATGGTCCTCAAGAGATGTCAAGACATCGACTTGGTCTTGAATTGGGAGAAATGTCACTTCATGGTGACGGAAGGAATTGTATTAGGCCACAAGGTGTCCGCCATGGGTATCGAAGTTGACAAGTCGAAGATTGAAGTAATTGAGAAACTCCCATATCCAACTCCCGTGAAGGGGATTCGTAGCTTTTTGGGTCACGCGGGGTTCTATCGACGATTCATCAAACATTTTTCTAAGATTGCCAAACCCCTCTCCGAATTGCTATTCAAGGACGCAAAGTTTGAGTTCACGGAGAGTTGTGAAGTAGCCTATGATAGGATAAAGAAAGAACTCACTTCCGCACCAATTCTCACCGCACCGGATTGGACCTTACCCTTCGAAGTCATGTGTGATGCTAGTGACTTAGCCGTGGGGGTTGTTTTAGGCCAAAGAAAGGATAAGAAACTCCATGCAATATACTATGCTAGCAAAACCTTGGACGAGGCTGAAAGAATAACTAGTACTCTTATTTCTGTATAAAACAAGGAGGGTGAACCCTCTATATATACAAGACAGAAACCCTAAAGGACACCTAGACTAGGCCCATGGGCCGTAGACCAATATACACTAAATGTACAATTAACACTCTTCCTCAAGTTGGAGCATAAATGTTAATCATGCCCAACTTGTTACAAATAAAATCTATTTGAGTTTTCCGGAGAGGTTTGGTGAGGATGTCCGCAAGCTGAAAATATGTCTTAATGTGAATTGGTTGAATGGATGGAGGGTCTGCTTGTGTGCCTACAACTCGATCTCTGATAAGATGACAGTCAACCTCAATGTGCTTCGTCCGCTCATGAAATACTTGATTTTTTGCTATATGAATAGCTGATTGACTATCGCAGTATAACCGCATCAAGTTATTAGAAACTACACCGAGCTCTATGAGAAGATGACGAACCCATATCATTTCTGATGTAACATCTGCCATGGCTCTATATTCTGATTCAGCACTAGATCTAGATACTGTGTGTTGCTTCTTACTCTTCCACGATACAAGATTTCCTCCAACAAATACACAATACCCGGTAGTAGATCGTCGAGAGATCGGGCAACCTGCCCAATCTGCATCTGAAAAACCAGATATCCGACCATCTCCTTCTGTAAAAGCACCCACACGACAATGCCCCTGATCAGAATATAAGATGCCAAGACCTGGTGTGGTCTTGAGATATCTCAAGACACGAAGAGCAGCATCCCAGTGTCCAGTGTATGGAGCATCCATGAATTGGCTCAGAACACTGACGGTAAAGGAAATATCTGGTCGTGTGACTGTTTAATAATTAAGCTTCCCGACCAATCGTCTGTAGCGCTCAGGATCCTTCATCGGATTTCCGTCCTCTGGAAGGAGCTTCCTTGTAGGGAGCATTGGAGTATCAACGGGCTTGCAACCCAGTAAGCCACATTCGGTCAACAAATCAAGGACATACTTCCGTTGAGAGAGAAGTATTCCTTATGGAGAGCGAGATACCTCTATGCCAAGGAAGTACCGAAGTCGCTTATCTAAAACTGCGACTGAAGAAATTGTTTGAGTTTGACAATCCCGACCTCATCATCCCCTGTAATTATGATGTCATCAACATAAACCACTACAATAATCCTTTTACCCTGCTGATGTCTAAAGAACACAGAATGATCAGATGCGCTGCGAACCATCCCAAATTCTCCCATAACACTAGAAAATCGACCAAACCATGCCCTGGGAGACTGCTTAAGACCATATAAAGAACGGCGTAATCTGCAAACTTTCGAGGCCTCCTCCTCGACAATGAACCCAGGTGGTTGCTCCATATATACCTCCTCCTCAAGAACACCATTAAGAAAGGCGTTCTTAACATCAAGCTGATGGAGCGGCCAATGATGAATGGCAGCAAGAGCAATACAAATACGAACAGACGGCATTTTAGCAACCGGTGAGAAAGTTTCATCATAATCAATGTCGTATGCCTGAATATACCCTTTAGCAACTAACCGAGCCTTCAGGCGATGTAGGGAGCCATCGAGGTGTAGTTTAACTGTAAATACCCAACGACAACCAACAATACGTTTTCCCGGAGGAAGTGTTTCAAGATCCCAGGTATGATTAGCCCGGAGAGCCCCTAACTCGTCTTCCATAGCCTGTCGCCATCTTGGGTGAGCTAGAGTAGTCGTCACATCTCTGGGAATTGGGTAGGAATCCAGGGTGCTGGTATAGGCTTTCGACTCGGGGGATAGGTGAGAGTAGGCAACATAATCCTGAATAGGATAACGGGTGTAGTGTCGAGGTTCTTTGCGAAAGGCAATAGGTATATCGGGAAATGGTGTTCCAGGAAGATCATAGATAGGAACATCAGGTATAGGAGAGGTGGTATTAGGTATGGTTGTTGCTGGTAAGGGTGTATCTGGTAACGGTGTGTTAGGCTCATTTGTGGGAAGTGGAACTGAGGATGGACCAGAGTCATGGTTCGGTTGTGAATTAAGAGGCTCTGTTGTTTGATCCTTATGTCGTCGAGCATATGTGAAAAGTAACGGCGAAGATGCTGCCGGTAGGTCCGTGGTAGCAGGAGTCGGAGCGTCTGAGACCGGGGGAACAGAAGGTACAGCGGACACAGGAAATGTTGGAATAAGGTGAGAGTCGGGTATGTCAAGATCAGGGAACGGATCGGAAATGGGATGGGAATGTTCGAGGAAGTAAGGGCAGGACTCATGGAAGGTAACATCGGCAGTAGTAAAGTAGCAGTGAAAAGAGGGACTATAACACCAATACCCTTTTTGGACTCGTGAGTAACCAAGAAAGACACAACGAATAGCTCGTGGAACAAGTTTAGTGAGTTGTGGACGATGATCATGAACATAGGCTACGCATCCAAAAAATTTGGGTGCAAGAGGAAAGGGAGTTCCATTAGGAAAGAGTACAGAAAAGGGGGATTTACCATGAAGGACAGGTGTAGGCATGCGGTTAATCAGATACGCGGCAGTAAGAATCGCGTCCCCCCATAATCGTTTAGGGACATGGGATTGAAACATGATTGTTCGAGCAACATCCAACAAATGGCGATTCTTGCGTTCAGCAACACCATTTTGTTGGGATGTATACACGCACGAAGATTCATGAACAATGCCGTGTGTTTTCAAATACGAAGAGAAGTCAGTAGAGAAGTATTCCTTTGCATTATCGGATCGTAAAGTTTTGATTGATGAGTTAAAGTGGTTTTGAATATATGAATGAAATTCGCGAAAAATGGTAAATACTTCACGACGAGATTTTAATAAATAAACCCAAGTAGCACGAGAATAATCATCAATAAAAGTAATAAAGTACTGAAAGCCCAAAGTGGACGTTGTAGGACAAGGACCCCATACATCGAAATGCACGAGTTCAAAAGAAAAACCGACTCTACTAGACACTCTGGGGGGTAGGGACGTCTGGTGTGTTTACCAAGCTGACATGACTCACAATGAAAATTAATAGACGAAAGTGGAAAGTCCGGTCTTTGTTGTCTCAGAACTGCTGCTGAGGGATGGCCTAGCCGGCAGTGAGCCTCCCTTATAGTAGAATCACATATGTTTGTTGTAGGACGTGGAGGTAAGGATAAACGGTAGAGACCTCTTGATTCAAAGCCTGTGCCAATCAGTCGGTTCGTCCCCAGTTCCTGAAAAATACAGTGAGTAGAAAAAAAGGTTACAGAGCAGTTATTTTGTTTTGTAATTTGACTTACTGAACAAAGATTATCAGGAAAGTTAGGAACAAACATAATAGAGGAGAGGCGTAGGTTTGTCGAATTGTTAATGGATCCAATGCCCTGAACTGGGCATGAAGATCCATCAGCAATACGAACGGGTGGATGGAAAGCTTTATGTAGGCTAGAAAGGATACCTTGATTACCAGTCATGTGATGAGTAGCTCCAGAATCAATAACCCAAGATGAATCAAGACTGGAAAACGTACCTGAATTGGCCGAGTTGGCCTGCGGAGTAGGGGACATCGACTGGGAGACTAGGAGTTGCTGGAGTCGGTGATAGTCCTCATCATTAAGAGTGTAGGCTCGAGTTTGATCAGCAAGCTCACCAGTAGTGGCAATTCGAGCTTTGGGACGAGGAGGTGGTTGAGATCCAGGAGGACGATTCGGACAATTCCACTTTGTGTGTCCGAATTCCTTGCAATAGTTACACTGAATACCACTTCCACGTCCAATACCCTTCTTTGGAAACACATGAGAACCTCGGCCAGTACCCCTACCAGTAGAAGTATGCATGGCAGATGTGTCAGTAGTGATTGCATCCGGACCATACATTTCCCGTAACAGATGATACGTGGATGCAACAGAGGATGTAGCGGTAGGGTTGCTCAACAATAAGGGGCGAGCATTAGAGTATTTAGGTGACAGACCAGCAATAAACATCATTACATCCATCTTGTCGTTCCGCTCCTCCTGAAACTTCAAAACAGTAGTGGGTGGAAACATGGTCCGTAGTTCATCCCGAAGTTTTGAGAATCGGGTAAAATAGTCGGTGAATGAAGAGTCACCTTGCTCGGCTCTGCTATAGGCTTGGACCACAGAATATGCATGAGATAGAGATTCCTTTGCTGAGAAGGATGAGGAAAGATGATCCCACATTTCTTTCACAGTGGGAAAGTTTTGAGCAATGGTAAGTATCTGTGGTTCCATAGCATTCCACAAGGCCATCTGAATTCCACTGTCATCAATATACCATTCCCGGAGAATCGGATCAGGAGGCTGTTTAGTCAGATGATCTGATTTGTCTACGCTTGCAAGACCTTTCTGAACGAATAGACTCCAAGAACTCCAATTACTAGAGTCGAGTTTCACAGGAATGCGTAAAACCGAAGCAAAGTTGATTATACCAGGAGCAATTTGACTTCCTGGAGCAGATTCAGTCTTCTTTTCGTCTCCCATTGGACAATTACAAGTTTAAAACAAACTGAGGATTAAAGCGGGACAGGAGAGTATGATAATAGAATACCTCAGATGGTTCGGGACTGAAAAATACTACAGATGGTGGCTAATCTGGACGGTGGCGGTAGTGGCAGATCTGGATGGCAAAGGCAGCGGCAGATCTGGAAGGCAAAGGTAGCAGCAGTTCTGGACAAGGATGAGGTTCTGGACAGCAGATATGGACCGAAACAGCAGTGGCAGGACGGCAACGGCGGGACAGCGGCGGACAGCAGATCTGGACCGGGACAGCAGTGGCAGGACAGCGGCGGCGGGGCAGCGGCGGCAGATCTGGACAGAGGCAGGTAGGGTTTCGGCGATGGTGGCTAGGGTTTCGGCGAGTTCCGGCAACGACGGCTAGGGTTCCGATGGCGGCAGCGATTAGGGCTCTGATACCATGAAAGAATAACTAGTACTCTTATTTCTGTATAAAACAAGGAGGGTGAACCCTCTATATATACAAGACAGAAACCCTAAAGGACACCTAGACAAGGCCCATGGGCCGTAGACCAATATACACTAAATATACAATTAACAGAGGCACAAGTCAATTATGCCACCACGGAAAAGGAATTGCTAGCCGTAGTATTCGCATGTGAAAATTTTAGATCATATGGGTCTAAAGTCATTTACACAGATCACTCAGCTCTTAAATATCTTATGTCAAAGAAGGATGCAAAATCAAGACTAATCCGTTGGATTTTACTTCTGCAGGAATTTAACATCGAGATCGTTGACAAGAAGGGGACGGAAAATCTCGTCGCGGATCACTTGTCAAGGTTGGAGGGATTGGAGAGAGATGTAGTCCCGATAAATGAATACTTTCTAGATGAGCATTTGTATGCCATAAGGGTATCCGACCCATGGTATGCGAACGTGGTGAACTTTTTGGCAAGCGGTGTGGCTCCTCATGGCCTAAGCTCACATCAAACGCGTAAATTCTTTGCCGATGTGAAATACTACTTTTGGGAGGAGCCATATCTATATAAGTATTGTGTAGATGGAATGATCAGGCGTTGTGTGCCCGATGAAGAGAAATCAAGTGTGCTCAAGCATTGCCACTCTCTCGAGTGTGGCAGTCACTTTAGCACCGATCACACCGCGTCGAAGATCTTACAATCCGGATTCTATTGGCCTACTTTATTCAAGGATGCCCGGAATTTCATAGCTTCGTGTGATAGAGGTCAAAGAGTCGAGAGTATCTCCAAACGGAACGAAATGCCCATGACGATCTTCAAGGAGGTGGAGATATTCGACGTTTGGGGCATAGACTTCATGGGCCCATTTCCGGCGTCATATAAGAACGAATATATTTTAGTAGTGGTGGACTATGTGTCCAAGTGGGTTGAAGCAATTGCATCCCCAAAGAACGACTCTAAGGTTGTTATCAACTTTCTGCGCAAACACATCTTCTCGAGGTTTGGAGTTCAGCAGGCATTGGTGAGTGATGGTGGAAGTCACTTTTGCAAAAGTACTCCGTCACTCACCAGGTCACTACACCCTATCACCCTCAAGCCAATGGGCTAGCCGAAGTATCTAACCGAGAGCTCAAGCAAATCTTAGAAAAGACGGTTAACTCATCAAGAAAGGATTGGTTGGCAAAACTTGATGATGCACTATGGACGTATCGTATAACATTCAAAACGCCCATAGGTATGTCACCATATCGATTAGTCTTTGACAAATCATGTCACTTACCGGTGGAATTGGAGTACCGCACATATTAGGCAATCAAGGCTCTTAATTTTGAATTAGGTGCAGCGGGGAAGAAGCGAACATTGCAACTTAACGAGCTCGACGAAATTCATCTAGATGCGTATGAAAGTGCACGCATCTACAAGGAGCGAACAAAACGATTTCATGACATATTCATCATGAAGCAATCATTTTATGAAGGTCAAAAGGTGCTTTTGTTCAACTCTCGTCTTTGGTTATTTCCCGGTAAGTTGAAATCACGATGATCTAGTCCATTCGTTGTGGTCAAAGTCCATTCATACGGGGCTATCGAGCTAAAGGGTGATGATGGGGAGATTTTCAAAGTTAATGGCCAAAGGTTAAAGCCATATCTGAAAGGCGAGTCGATGCAAAGCAAGGACTCCGTTTTACTCTCGACACCAACTTGAGGATCGTCAAGGTCGTGCCACGACCCTAAATAAGGCGCTAGGTGGGAGGCAACCCACCAAGGTTAGTTGTATTTTTGTCGATAATAGCAAATTTTTGTTTGGCAATGTGTTTTCCCATGAAAACCAACCAAAATACCCCATTTTTAGTCACCGGCTATAGTGACAGCAAGTTTGACACGCCCTGCCAAAATATTGTTCTCGGTACAATTTCAGCTAATGTGACAAGCGAAAGTGACATATTGTCACTTTCGCCGACTCATAATCGCCCAAATACCCCATTGCGCTCTCGGTACATGTAGAGCGAAAGTGCCCCGCGGAAGTGACATTTGTCACTTTTGCCTTGTCAATCTCGCTTAGCCCTAACTCGCTCAATTCAATCACACACGGTACGTTTTCGGCGGAATTGCCACGCGAAAGTGACAATTTGTCACTCTCGCCAAAGTCATACGCCCGAACCATTGAGCCCCATTTCTTATACTTACGGTACATTCTTGGCGGAAGTGCCAAGCGATAGTGACAAGGGCACTCCGCCTGTCACAATCGCAGACAGATTTATTGGGTTTTAAAAAACCCTTTTTGGTCGATTCTCACACACGCATACATACCGGACCACTTTTGAGCGATTTTGGCACTGTTCTTAGGGCGATTTTGGCACTGTTCTTAGGGCGATTTTGGCGATTTCTCTTGAGCTCTGTTCTCCCTCTTCGATTCCTTCCAATTTTGCTCATAGTTTGTTCAATCCCACCTCTCAAGTAAGTGTTCCTCTACTTCCCTCACTCTCATTTCATCTCTATTGTTGAGATTTCAAGATTAGGTCATACATTCTCCATGTTTATGTTTTTGTGAAATTGTGCTTCAAATTAGGTTTGGAGTTGTTTATTCACTTGTAATTGCACCATTTCACTCCACATTGTTCATCTTGAGCACAATTTCACCATGGATTGAAACTAGGGCACCAATTTGACATTTATGCATAATTGATCTAGACATTGTGGTTTTGGGTTATTTTGCTTGTTTAATAGAGTCCTTCAAGTTCTTGCAAACAAGTTTGCCTAAATCTTTCTATTGTCACAATTTTAGAGTCAAATTTTAAGATGCATTTTGTGCTAAAATTGCCGGTTTTTCTTGGATGCATGTCTCTTGTGACCTCATCACCCACATTGAGTTTTGCTACATAATTTATATCATCTTTGGTTGGTTTAATGTGGGTGATTAATCTTGATTAGTTGATGGTATGATATTGTGCTCACATTATACATTGTTTGGTCATCCATGCAACTTGTTTCGGGTAGTTGTTTTTGTACTCAACTTATTGTAGGACGTCGTATGATTTTTATACAAATTGTGTTTTTGCGTCCCTTTGGTTCATTTTTGCACATTTATTCAAGCCTTAGTGTCATTCATAGGCTTGATTAAACCATTAGGACACTAGATGCATTTTCACCACGATTGATCATCATAGCTTCATGCACTTCTATAAACATATTACCATGTCACTTATTTCTCTCTTTTATGACGTTGGGCACTTCATCCTTGGCAGCATCCTCAAGACCGGGACCGAAAGTCGGTGCCTCGTTAACTTCCCCTACCTTGTGATTGTGTTGAAGTATTGTGAAACATTTGAGTCTCCTTGCATGAGTTAAAAGAGTTTGGCTTCTGTTTCAAAAAGTTTTGGAGTGTTTTCAGAACATGAGTAGGTATCACGGGCTGCATTGCAGATTTCTTGGGCAGTTCGATAGAGAATAAAGTTTTCTCCAATTATGGAGAGCATGGAACTTATAGCCAAGACATCACCATATGGTTTTCAGACTTCCATTGGCGATACGAGGAATCTGATTCTTTGGGTTGAGAGACTTTACCAGTGAGATAGTCATTTTTTCCTCTCCCAAAGGCGTACATGAGAATGGACTAAGACCACTAAAGGTAATTATGTTCGTTGAGTTTGTGACAAGTGATTGAGAGTGGAGAACAGTCAAGAATTTGGGTGGAATTTGAGCTTTGAGGTAGAATCGGATCCGAGGAAGTAGAGTCGTCGGAAGTTCCCAATGGTGGTTAGATGATGGATTGATAAAAAACAGTAGCAGGAAATGGAAACTTTGGGTTTTAGAGGTATAGCTGTTATACCATGTAGAAATTGAGGGTTGGAATTTTTCGTATATTGAAAGAGAATACAGCAGAGGTATTTATACAAGAGAGAAAAAACCTAAATCGACTACAACAAGGAAACACAATCAAATAAATCCTAGAGAATAATAAAAACTCTAACCATGGAAAAGATCCAGAATCTCTAGAGAAAGATCGTACAAATAAATTGTGAAATTTCAAAAGAGTATATATATGGTTATTTAAGAAATAAAATACATCAGGATAAACGTCTATAATACCTTGTGGAGACAAAGAAAAGCTCACAATGATCACATTAAGGGAAAGCATATTGGATAAATAAAGTTCACAATCACATAGACACTTTCTAGATATTACCTGTTTTAAGCTTTTGCTTGTTAACTAAACAGGCATGGTATCATTGATATGTCATATATACATAATTCCACAATCAAGGTCATAAAAAAGCAGCAGTGAACTATTGAAAACGATGCTCACCTTTAATTTGCAAGAAGTACTTCCTTCAGATGTATCATGGGATGAAACTAGATCATCTAACATTACACCCTAAGAAAAGAATTATGGTAAGGAATTTATAGCACACTTTTAGGTAAAATGACTAGAGGGAAAAGATAAGATGAAATAAAAAGATTACCTCTTTTACTAGAAATATATTTTCGACGATATATCGAGTGATCTCTTCAGCATGGGATTCAAACGCAGAAACAGAATGTTGAGCCATGCATCCCAAAGACTGCAAAGCAGTAAGAGTATGCTGGCCACTTTTGAGAGCATCCACAAGTGTCTAGAAAGTAAGCAACAGTGTCAGGTTAGGGTTTTGCTAAAGAGGGTTTAATTTTGGTCTGTAGTATTCAGATCCCATCACCTATGCTCTGATACTATGTGTAAAAGGGCTTCCAAATAACTTAGGTATTCCATTAATCAACAACAGAATAATAATCCAGAAAGAACATGCACATTTAGACAAGCAAATGGAAAAGGGAACTGAAAAAGAATGAGGTCTAGTAGCCTCCGAAAACAAAATTAATATTGTAACACTTTCCTATAAAAGCTGATATTATACTATGAGGAAGAGTCCAGCTTAAGGACATTGTGAGTAGTAGGCTGTGGATATGAACTCCGGAAACCAGTTGGAAATTTAGTGGAGGCATAACAAGGAACTAACAATAATTAACACTCCTCCAGTTGAATTATATACATTAGCCATGCCCAACTAACTACAAACAACATAACAAAGTCCAAGTCGGCCACAGCTATTTTGTACGCAAGATTGCAAGCAAATGTTCAGTCATATATGAATACATGGAATGGAACTATGGAAGGTAGACCAAAAAAAGTTTTTACCACACAGGTGTTGGACATAATGAAAATCTACTTTTACGTGAATGGTACTCTCGAGTTAAAACTTGATTCTTAAGTACATGGATAGCAGTTTGGTTATCACAAATTCACAATATATCCTCATCATCAACGTATTCAGAGGAGTACTGAGCTTATGAAGTAAGTCCAGGTCTAAAGCATTTCCCACATGACATCGGCCATGTTCTGATATTTGTTTGTTCAACAAATGCCCCCTATCATGCAATGTCCCATTTCATATTTCATGCCATTGCTCTGATCTGCTTCGATTTGTCTAGAAGTGATCCAAGCGGATCACCTCAGCTATAAAAAATAAAAACCACGAGATGTCTGGTTGGAGGCGCCAACATTAATTGCTCAGCTACACTCACAAACTAAGAATTGTCGTGGGAAAATCAAGTAGTTGAGTTTTGGAAAGAGGCATTCCCTTCGGATCATGGAAAGGTTACCAATCTCTAGAAATAATCCTCAGGCATGTGGTGAAGCTAATAATCGAGATTCACAGACGCCATGGTGTTGAATCAACGGAAGCAAGAGATAGAAATAGACGACCACAGAAAAATTCCCAGAATAATAGTGATACCCACAAGCAGTCCAGCAACATAGCCATAAGGTGATGTACCACATCCAAATCAAACAAAAGGCCACACACCACCAGAAAGCTGGCAGAGGTTCTTGCAAAGAAAATGCAGCCGAACAAAAGGCTGTCTCAGATTCTCTCAGAAGGAGATGCAGTCAAAAAGAAGGATGTCGCATAGAAGACTTGGCCCACATACCCCTGGCACCATACAGTTCTCACTACTCTAGACAGCAATTGGTTATTTGAAGATTGAGAAATAGCAAACATCCTTAGGTTGTTTGCCATTATCCCTTGAATGATGGTATAGTATGGTGATGGACTAGTGGTACTCCAATCTCCGGTACAACGAAATTAAAATGGATTGAAGAGCTTTCTTCATTAATTAGAGAAAGAAAAAACATATATAGTAAATAACGGTACTAAGTACATTTCCTATGTATAGTAATGTCAAAAATAGGATACTGCAGAGTTTGCAAGTTTATACCAGCAGGTAAGCAAATCCAAAAGGCATTGATATCATTAATAAACCCATAATCCTATTTATTGAGCTTATGAAATATGAAAATCAAAGCAGTAAGCTAGAGAAAATGCAGATATAACCAAACCTTAGACAGTTCTGAGAAACTGAACTGCTCAGAAGTAACTATTAATTCCCTGATTGCAGAAATAGCAAGCTTCGCCTGAGCACGAGTTCCATTCAGGCAGATCCTCTCTAAGAAAGGGTAGATAACACTACACATGACAAATTGCATTTGTCATTCCAAGTCAAGAGAACATAGGGCTATAACAAGATAATTTAACATCAAAATAGTTCAAATTGCATGATTTTCATGCCATAAAGAATGAGCAAAATACAAATGCATCACGAAAACATTTAGACTCTCCTAGAACCTTCTCCATTCAAAGAGTATGCCACAACTATTCTTCTGAATTCGATTCTGGCTAACTTACAGGAGATTTTCTTGAATAGCAATAAAGAATGAGTAGGTTGTTTCCATTGCCACTATTACAGATACTTTTTTTCTCTAGCTATGAAACTTTGTTTTTTGCCCACTTCTCATTTCTAGTTGGCATAGGAATGTTTTAGTTAGTTGCTTCAGAATGTGCATTTTCACTTATGTTAAGAATTATTAGAAATATGTCTTCACATGAATCTCCAAAGGATAGGTGATTATTGTGTCCAAATGCTTTTTTGGTTGGGTTCGTCAATCTATCATCATTATCAATACGTGAACCATCTCTTTACACATAGTCAAGTTGCAAGTGGCACACTCTCCGACATATCCTGCAGCTGTGTTTCAACTTTCAAATTTCGATTTTAGCAGTCCAGTGCCCTTATGACAAGTTGGTTGCAAGTTAATCGATCAGACGACAAATAAAATTGTTCAATAATAGCTATCCCTGCGACCTTTCTTCAGATCTGCTTAAAAAAATGACATTTGATTCAGAAATGCAGCAGACTTTCTTACCACAACTTTCTCAGAGCATTTAACAGCAGCTCGTTCAAGTTCTATTTTGGCAAATTGTAGATGTTTCATGATGATATTGGAGCTGCGTCCCTCAGCCTATTAGTATAAAACCAAATAAGAATTGAGAGGTGACTTTGTACAAAAGTACATTGTACCATCAGTCAATCACGCACATTAGTTTCCATTTGCAGTTGGTGGGTTACGAACTTGTATCACTGGAAGTTTCTAATTAGTGATGGAAATTTTACCCGTCACGTATTGCTTTTCATACCCGAAGCAGGTTCAGGGTCGGGATGGTACTAACCGCTCCTAATAATACCCGATATATATTTTAATATATAATTTGATTAATTTCTTTTTGTTGCTTAATAAATTTGTACTTCTAAATTTGCCTTGAACTATAATCACATGTGGTTGGTTATGTTATTATGTGTTTTTTAAACTTGAGGTTTATTTGTTTGTTTTAAAATTAAAAACTCACTTTTTTCTTTTCATTTTTAATATTTTTTTGCTAAGCGGGTACCCAACAGGTTCCCCATACGGCCATACTCGTAAGGGATTTTTCTCCCCGAACCCGTTGGGGATTAGGCGGGGCGGGGTCGGAGACGGGGGAACATAAAACGGTGTCGGGGTCAGGGTCAGGAGGTGCATACTGCATTCCCCGCCCATTACCTACCCCGTTTCCATATGTATATCTAATTCTTGATTTTTAATGCAAATGATGATGGCTTGGTAGGATTATAACCCTAGTGGAGTTGGATTTTGGGTTATATATTGGATAAGTTTCTCAATTACCATAGTCGACACGAGTACTCGTTACAGATGTTTGACAATCTCTCTATTGAGAATCTTGGTATAGAAAGTGCTAATTTTGTGTTTTTGGATAACATGAAGAATGGTAGAAACATACCATGGTGATTACTTAGCTTTGGTGAAACATCAGCGCAAGCTAGTTGATGACTTCATGTGATCATGTGGAATACTACCAAAATTTTCTTCGCAGTATATAAGAAGAGGGCTGCTTAATCCCCAAACAAATCCTCCTAAATCTCCATATAAATGCTGGTTTATCAAGAAAAGCAATTTGGATTGTCCATTAATCATAGAAAAGAGAGGAACAGCCTAAACCATGAAAGCCAATTGTGGGAGAGCATACAAGTGTCATGCTGCTGGGCAATATCTAATCACAGAAGACTTTTCGTAACTGATTTTGGAATTTGAATTAATTGGAAACTAGAAAAAAGACAATATGATGATTTCTATCCATTATTCTGTCCTTATTCGGTCTGATTCTCAACAATGAATGAAATAGCTCAAATATTGTTATCACTATAATGATCTGATCCAAATCATCGATAGGAAGTGCATTCTTTAGTTGAAAAGGAAGATTTACAATCTCTATGGGATTAATTACTGAGTTATCATGAAATATAGAAGAACAATGAGATTATGGAGGTAAAAATCATAAACCATCTTCTGGCTAACCTAGCCTCCTCCTTTCCTCAAGACGAACAAGGTCAATAACCAAAGGATCCCGAGAATGGGCTACTTGCCTACTCTCGCCTAACCTGCCCCTTTGATTAATGATCAATATGATAAAAGTAAAAAAAATAGAGCTTGGATCAATTGCTGAAGACCATAAATAAAGCACTGATAACTCTGAGGTGAAAAACTTGGATCTCAACAACAATTAAGTGGACCTTAATTGACGTTATAGGGTCATATACACATACCGATCAGAAACAAGCACTAGCAAGATCCAATTTTAAGGCCAGTTCGCTTAACCATCTAACGTTTGAAAATAATCCTCTATCTGAAACTTATTTTTTAATTTACTATACGACCAAAATACTCCTGTTAAAAAACTTGGTCCTATCTGACCTTATCTGACCTTAGGAAAAACTAAAAAAGCTTCTTTGGAATCCCTTAAATTATTCTCCAACTCGTTGAAAGAAAAAGAAAGAACAAAAATGCATGCAAATTTGTTTGTCTCCTCCTCGAGTAATTTATCTCCCCTGTCATATAACTGTATAAAATAATCATGTGTATGGTGTTGAAATGGATAAATAAGTGTAGAGAAGAGAATTGTTACTTATCTGTCAGAGGAAGGAAGAACATGAAGGGAAAGAAAAGATGAGTATTATCCATTAGCTGACTATCACAAAAGTAGATCGGATGGCACAAAAAGGTTAAAGTCAGGGTGTTTTGTATGATTAATAAGGAATTTTATAGATGTCCCATCCAACATCGTATAAAGCATAATTTGTTTAGTCCTCAAATGAGTTGACCATGATCATTTGTGCTCTCTATCTTTCTTTTTTATTTTCTATAAAAGGCGGAAGATGATTATTATATTTTCAATTGACGGTTCAACCAATTGGAATGCTCCAATACTAACAAGTACGAGGAATTGACAATAGCATGTAACCACACAGATGAGCCATACATTGTATGTGACCACACTATCCTTGTAAAACTCAAAAGATGAGCACGCAAACTCTTCCTAGTGCTACCATAGTTACATGAGGTGCATCACCTATCTATCTATATATACATGCAACTCTTCATATGCATGTGTCCGAGATAAATATACAAGGGCTTCAGTCCTCTTCTACAAGATCTAATTTTATGCCCATCCTGAATACTCCAAAAGGTACATGAATATAAATAAGGATGATCTGGTCTAGAATTACTATTATTTGGTGTTTGAATGGAAAGGATCCATATTGTGAGCTAACACGAATTAATAATCTCGTCTTTTATGTGTTGCTTCTACCAGTAAAGTTGAATAGTTTGGGAACAGCCAAAAGCACTATATTTTTCATGGCTTTCTCGGTCAACTTCACAAGGAACAAGAGAAACAGTGACACCTCATTGCTCAGGAAATAACTTGATACAAAAATATATGCACCAAGAGGAGGGTATTAGGAGAGATAGTGTAGGCCAAAAACATACCATAAGAAGTCCAGAAAGATTTGCAAGATTGGAGTACATCAGAAACCAAGACCTTAGACCGGAAAGGTGGATGTCGTTCATAGTCTTAGGATCACTCACCTCTTTACAATTCAGCCTGTTAGGATCTTTAGCTTACCAAGAAGTTTGCAATGAAAAGGTTATTATGGTTGATGAAGATTAGAAGATCAAACTTAAAACATATCAGATCAGATAGCCTAAATTATACTTTTGATGTGTGTGAACGGTTTCTAATATATAGAATTTGTCTTGGCCCTTGTAGCTGTACTTGGTTGGTCATGTTCTCTAAGTATGCAAGGCCGGGTGTTCTTAAAACATCCAAGAGTGGACACCCATGCCTTTCAAGCTTTTTATGATTCTCTTTAACTTTAGCCAGTTAGGCTCAAACAGGGACATATACAAAACTCTTGTGACAATGAACTTGGCTGAACATGAAAATTTATCATCAACTGTCTCACTCAATGGAACCCATTTTATTTCAAAACTATCTAGCAATGAATAAAATTCGCCCACACAAAGCAGAAACAGTGGATTACCTGAGGTTGACAGAAATATGTCGTCCAGCTTTAACCAACATTTGAAGCAGCTCATTACAAAATAGGGATTTTTCTTCTAACAACATATCGCAGAATCGCTCTTCTGAACCTCTCAGAAGTGACGGGAAAGCATCAACAATAATCTAAATAAAAAAGAGACATAACATTCACTTAGTGTAAAACACAAAAAAAAAATGAATTTTACTTGCATATTAAGCAAATGAATCAACTGATATAACTATAAAACTCAGAACGGTGTATTCTTATTTTAACCAACCTAAATATGAAATGATACTCTTATACACAGAAATGAGGAGATCCACTAGTTCAACACTAAACAATATGATGTACACAAGGCCAGTATCCTTATAAAGTGTAAAAACAAAAATCCATGTTTCCTTGGTTTGAATTGTATGCCTGATGCAAACTAGAAATAGTGGGTTCCTCAGGTTGAACCCTGTTAGGAAAAGTTAAACAAAGATATGTTCATATTACACAGTCCCTAATGAGCTAAAACTGTGCATCAAACACTGCCTCGTAACATTATTTCAAAACAAGGTAAATCTGTGCTTAATATATTTTCCATGAACTCACTAAGAAGCAGGATTACATACCAGAAGAAGTGTCACACAAGCATTCTTTAAATTTGCCTCTCGAAAGTTTCCTTCAGAAAGATGATATAGTATACAGCTCACGTGATCAGAGCTAAAGATATTAAATGAACATTTCGTCAATAGTGACTGTAGAAACTCAAAGATAGAATGCACATCCTTGATCTTCCTGAGAAAATTATCCTTCAAAATGAGAAAATTTTAGTTAATGACAGAAAATAAAAGAGATTAACCAGGTTAAACAAAAATAAAATATAAGAACAACATTTATGTCCGGTATGATTTTACTTTGTTGTGTTTGGTTTTGCTGCTTTGTCGGTTTTGCCACATTTGTTTGAGGTGCATCTCCATCTTTCAACAAATTACTTTGTCCAATAAAATAATGATTAGAACTACCAATAAAAACGACTAAGGTAGCGTTTGGTTAGTCGGAATCCAAGGAATTTGAAGGAATTGAATTTTATTGACCAAATTCCACTCATCCTTTTGGTTCATTCTTTGATTTTTTTAAGGAATTCAAATTCCACATATGGTGGAATGTAAATTCCTTGGGTTCTAGCAAGGAATTTCAATTCTTCATCCCGTCTTTTAAGAAAAACTATTATACTATTATATCTATTCCATTCCATTCCATCCCACCACGATGGTGGTCACCTTCACCCCCACAATCACCGTCGTCGTCACCACTGCCGCCACCACCGTCACCACAACCATCGCCACCGCCACCACCACTATTATGTTCAACGAACCAAACTGTCATATTCAAATTCTTTTGACATATTCCATTCCAATTCCTGCCAACCAAACACATGGTCAAACATGATTAAATTCCATTCCAATTCCTTCATATTCCAACTCCTTTGATATATTCTGATAAGCCACCAATAGTAAAAGTCTATACAAGGAGGGGAACCAAAGGAAAAGAGAAATAAGTTTAAGGGGAAATTCTGAAATTGTTTATTTTATTTCCTTATTGTTTATTTGCTTTCCTTAATTGTTTATTTGCTTTCCTTGTGGGTGGGACAGTATAAATTAATGATTTAGTAATGATTGAGGGTGTCTTGGAATTTGGGTTATTTCTTTTAGTTATTGGGAGAGAATGGCTCTCAAAAACCAGTAATCTTGTAAGTCTTTTCTTTGATTGATTATCAAATACTAGTATTCAATTGGGTTCTTATCATTTTGGTATCAGAGCCTTGATTATGGCTACCATCGCACCCAAAAATCAAGGCGAGAGAATAGATGCAGTAGAAGACGCAGTTCAGGAGATGGGTAACAAATTGGATGCGATGGATACAAATCTGCAATCGTTGGATGCTAATGTGAAATCCATGCAGACGAGCATCCAGATGATATGCAATCATGACACGGGAAACACCAAACGAATGGATGGCCTGGAACGTCTCATTTAGGCGATGATGCTGAAATTAGACTCAAATGGGCCTCAGAGTGGGCCGTCGAGAACGACGACACAACAGATCCAGAAGCAACGTCAAGTTCAACACAAATGGTTGGAACGGGGAAGCCGACCATGGATGGTGAAAGCCCGAAGGTTGTAACAACACCAAATTGGGGGACAGGAGGAATCCCCATTCCAGTAGTACCACACCCCAGAGGATTTGGGGGTTCGAAATCCACTAACAATGGAGGGTTCACAGCGGAATGGAGATTGAAGAGGATCGAATTACCCCTGTTCAATGGCGATGATCCTGATGGTTGGATATTCCGAGCAGAAAGGTACTTCGCCTTACAAAGGTTCGAAGAAACAGAGAAGGTTGCGACGGCTGGAATTTGTATGGAAGGGGAAGCATTGGCGTGGTTCCAATGGACCGATAGTCGTCGACCCGTGGTACGATGGGAAGAACTCAAGTCGTTGTTGATTAACCGGTTTCGATCGACAATCAGAGGTTCAACATGGGAACAGTTATTGCCCTGAAATAGGAAGGAACGATTCGCAAATACCGTCATTCGTTCGAGATTCTCGCGGCATCGATGCCTGATCTGCCGGAGAAGGTGTTAGAAGGTAATTTCGTGAACGGATTGAAACCCGGAGTGCAAGCGGAAGTAAGATTGTTGAGGCCGCAAGGGTTGATGAGGGTGATGGAAATGACTCATTTGGTAGAGGATCGGAATGTTCAAATCAGTGGCGGGTTCGGATCCAAGGCTAACCTGGTGACGTACAAGCCAACATTAGGAGCAGTGGGAAATTTGTCCAAATCCACCACCCTTAATAACCGTAACATGGCTGTTAGTAAGACGACATTGACCGCACCAACTTATATAGCCAAAACTACTCCTAGTACGACTCGTAGATTGACTGAGACGGAACTACGGGAAAAAATAGGAACTACGGTACCGGGTGGGCCATAAATGTAAGAATAAGGAACTTATGTTGTTACTGGTTCAAGACGAACCAACAGATGGGGAACTACATGGGCTAGAAAGGATCGATGACGAAGAACAGGAGAGAAAGGAAGAGCCAGCGGTGGAATTGTCACTTAACTCGGTCATTGGACTATCATCTCCCCGTACCATGAAGGTAAGGGGACAAATCAATCACGAGGAAGTGATCGTCCTCATAGATTGCGGAGCATCTCATAACTGTGACCAAAGAAAAGTTGGAGCAACTAAGAGTAAAGGTGGATGTCGATACACTTTTTGGAGTGCGGGTGGGTACCGGGGATGATGTAATGTTATTAGACCTTCATTGCTTGCAAGGGGAATCAAGGAACAATAATCAAGAGAAGGCTGAATTAGTTAATCTTCTAGAGGAATTCAAAGATGTGTTTGAACCTTTAGGAGCTCTAACGCCCAAAAGGCAGCATGATCATGCGATCCCACTTCAGCCTAACACTAGCCCGATATGTGTTCGACTGTATCGCTATTCACATGAGTAAAAGAACGAGATCGAGGGGTTGATTCGGGAGATGTTGGCTGCCCAAGTTATTCGTCCGAGTGATAGCCCATACTCTAGTCCGATTTTGTTAGCAAGGAAGAATGATGGGAGTTGGAGATTCTGTATGGATTATCGTGCTCTTAACCAAGCAACAGTGCCCAATAAACTCCCCATTCCCTTGGTGGATGAATTGATCGATGAACTATATGGAGCTCAAATTTTCTCGAAGTTGGACTTAAAGTCAGGTTATCATCAAATCCGGATGAAGGATTCGGACGTGGAAAAAACGGCCTTCCGCACGCATGAAGGGCATTACGAATTCCTCATAATGCCTTTCGGTCTCACCAATGCCATTACGAATTCCTCGTAATGCCTTTCGGTCTCACCAATACCCCGACAACCTTCCAGACACTTATGAACGAATTGTTCCGAGATTATTTGCGAATTAATGGCGATAGCCTTGGCAATTCGAAAGTGGAAGCATTACCTTCTCGGCAAGAAATTCATCGTGAAGACAGACCAACGTAGTTTGAAATACTTGTAGGAGCAACGGGAGGTGGCGCAAGAGTACCAGAAATGGTTGGTCAAATTGATCGGTTATAATTTCACAATACAATTTAAACCGGGAAGAGAAAATGTAGCCGCCGACGCGCTGTCACGTATAAATCATCAACCATCATTGTTGGGGTTGTCTGTTATGCATGGCATAGAACTAAGCAATGTGGAGACAGAGTTAAAAAGAACCCCAAAATGGGCGGCAATTCTCGCATAGTTACAACGAGGGGAAGTCGTCAACGGTCCGTACAAATTGCAAGGTGGGGTATTGTTCCGCAAAAATAAGTTGTTGATACCTAAGGAATCAGAATTAATCTCGCAAATTATGCGGGAATATCATGATGGTGTTATCGGCGGGGACGGTGGATTCCAAAAAACTTATCAACGAATCAAGGCGGATGTGTGGTGGGAAGGGATGAAAGGAACCGTCAAGGAGTATGTGGTCGCATGCCAAGTATGCCAAAAGAATAAAACGTCTACTCTGTCTCCAGCGGGTTTATTACAACCCTTGAGCATCCCAAGCCAAGTGTGGGAGGATATATCGATGGATTTTGTAGAGGGGTTACCGTTATCAAACGGTATAAACGCTATACTTGTAGTGGTGGATCGGTTAACGAAATATGGACATTTTATTGGGCTCAAGCATCCATTCACAGCAGCAGCAGCAGCCAAGGTCTTCGTAAAAGACGTCGTCCGTTTACATGGGATACCGGGATCGATAGTATCAGACCGCGACAAAATTTTTCTTAGTAATTTTTGGAAAGAGTTGTGGTGCATTCAAGGGACCAAGCTCAATTACAGTACGACCTATCATCCCCAAAGTGATGGACAAACGGAGGTTGTTAATCGTTGTGTGGAAACCTATTTACGTTGCTATGCTAACAGACGACCAAAAACTTGGGCGACCGGATTACCGTGGGCAGAATTTTGGTACAACACGTCATTTCATACCGCGACAAAATCAACCCCGTTCAAGTTGTTGTAAGGTCGCGACCCACCGAAGGTAATTCCTTTCCGACAGCCGAGCCCACGAATGGAGCTGTGGACCAGCAGAGCAGCAGCTGGTCGACCGAGACAAGTTGTTGGCTAAACTTCGAGCACAGTTGTTGAGAGCACAGTAGAAGATGAAAACCGTTGCCGGTAAACACAAACGCGAAGTGGAATTCGAAGAAGGGCAATGCGTGTATCTGAAAATGTGGTCGTACAGGCAGCTCTCGATGGCCACTACCGGTAATGTCAAGCTCGCTCCCCGTTACTATGGTCCCTTCCGGGTCCTAACTCGGGTTGGAAAGGTGGCCTACAAGCTGCAGCTCCCCCCAGAAGCCAACATTCACCCGGTCTTCCATGTGTCACAGTTAAAGGCTGCTAGGGGTGATCAATTGAACCCACCCCGCTGCCTCAAGGTGTAACAACCTATTTTAACTAATGAAAAAAAAAAGTTGCTAAAATTTTAATAAATAAAAAAAGGCAACTGCGGGATTTTATAAAATAAAATAAATAAAAGGAATTATTTAGTATTAATAAATAATTAAAGGGGATTATAAATAAAGTTGTTATATGTACTAAAGACAAAAGAAAAGGGGCTGGAAAAAGGGGTTGTTAGTGGCAGCTTGAGGTGTTATTTGGTGGCATATGGTGCATGGGAGGATGCCACATCAACTAGTGACTAACCTAGTTACAAGCACCTTAACCTCTAGTATAAATATAAGCCTCTTTTGTCTCTTTTAAATTCTTTTTCCAGCAGAAAACAATCAAACACACATACAATTCCATATTTTGTGAATAGAAAGAGGAGATTAGCAAGCAAGGGTAGAGGGCTGCAGAATTTAAGTGTCATTTAGCCAAAAACCAAGGTGATTACTTATCTTTTCTTTTGGTTTGATCTCCAAACCTGAGATACATATTTGTGTACATGTTTTCATGAAGTTTTGTTCATATTTGGTTATTATAAAGAATATGGACAACCTTAAATGATATAGCTATGTATAACATGTTATATGTATTTTTAAAACGCATGATAAAGGAACAAAGTTGATCACCGGTGGAATAAGAATCACCGAGACGGTATAACCGCGGTAAGGGGTCGTAGAAACGGTCCCGGATCCTTGACGAAGGGTTCCGAATAAAAGCCGAAAGGGGCAACACCCACCGGGAGAGATTAAATCTGGAAAGTATAAATGTTTAAATGTTTTATATGCATATACATGATACAATAGCTTATTTGAGGCTATGATTGATTTTCTAAATATTTTATGCATTGAAATGAGATTTGTAATCACAAGTCATTCAATGGCTTAAAAAATATAAATATGTATCTCAGTTGTGGACAAGATTACTTGAGAGGTGACAAGGAAGTCTCGAAGGGATTATCGAAAGCTTCATTTCGTGATTTAATCGGGTGTTGTTTTGGTTTGTATAATTAGTTTTTTTTTATAACCTAGCTTAGTATGTGTTATTAGAATATGAATATGTACTTTGTAACTATGATCCATCGTGGAATGTTTTTATAAAATAAACTATGTTTTGCTTCCGCATTTTTCTAATGTCTTCTTTCAATTCTATATAAATGGTTGAGACTCGGTTCGTAACATCCTTCGTTGGGTCTCGGTTTAGAGACGGAAACGAAGGTTGTTGGACACCGGAGGGGTGCTGGTTGAACCTGGAACACTGAAAGGGGTAAGATACGGACATGGCAACAACTTGGAGGTCCTAATTGGGTGGAAAGGGCTACCTGAACTTGAAGACACATGGGAAATTTACAGGGATCTTTGCCAGCAGTTTCCAGAGTTTCACCTTGAGGACAAGGTGAATCTTTGGGAGGGGAGTATTGATAAGCCACCAATAGTAAAAGTCTATACAAGGAGGGGAACCAAAGGAAAAGAGAAAAACCACTAGGTCTTTGGCCTAGTGGCCACCTTCCTTCCGTAAACGCTCCTACCTGGGGTTCCTTTACCAGGGTTCGAATCCGGGGGGAGACAGGATGTCTTTTCCGGTGCAAGTCTATGAGGTAGGGCTTGTAGGGTCCACAAAAGTGGACCACGGGGCCTTGGGTCCCCGCCAATAAACCTAAAGGAAAAGAGAAATAAGTTTAAGGGGAAATTCTGAAATTGTTAATTTTATTTCCTTATTGTTTATTTGCTTTCCTTAATTGTTTATTTGCTTTCCTTGTGGGTGGGACAGTATAAATTAATGATTTAGTAGTGATTGAGGGTGTCTTGGAATTTGGGTTATTTCTTTTAGTTATTGGGAGAGATTGGCTCTCGAAAACCAATAATCTTGTAAGTCTTTTCTTTGATTGATTATCTAATACTAGTATTCAATTGGGTTCTTATCATATTCCAATTCCAACAAATTCCATTATGTGAACCAAACACCACCTAAGATTGAAGAAAGCATGATAAACTTGAATACGGCTATAAAAACGAGACTATCTTATCCTTGCATGAAAGTGGGCAACATCTAGGTGGAGAAACAATGGTTTTCCATGAGATGCAAAATGAAAACATTTAGCTCCACGCAATTTTGTGAAAGTGATTAAAGATGATGCAGTGTATCTAGGGATAGTAAACAACCTAACAAGAATCAAGTAATTGTCATGGACTCAAGTCAAGCAATGGTTGTTTTACCTACCATCATATTTCAGGAGTTGTTGGGTAATCCTAGTTTCAACAAAGGATTTACCTTACTCCACAAGCTAGCTGAGGGCCATTTGTATCTTACGTACAGGCTTCCGATAATCAGGTCACATGCATATGCATAATATGTGTGATTATAGTAGTCTTAATAAATTATTTGTCTTGAAGAATTGTGCCAAAGATCCAACCATACCTCAAAATTTCAGCATTTTGGAGGGAACATGATCAACATTTCTGAAGAAGAGATATGCTGAGAAGTGGTCCCCTGCTGCAGATTGTACTTCTCTTCTTGTTATTGGCTAAAACTTATGTACTAGCTCTACAAACCCTGGTTTTACAGCTTTTGTTTTAATTTGTATTTTTTTCATCTATATATTAGAGCTCCAAAATTGTAAGACGCGATTATTTATGAAATACATGAAAACGAATGGAGTTATATCTATTCTGATATCTATATTTCCTTTAGAGATCTTTGATCTTGGTTGTTTGGAGTATTCCCTTTCCCTTACTCTTGGATTCTTGGTGGATTAATTCGATTAGAGTAGTGGGTTCTTATTTGAGTGATTCAGTTCCATTTAATCTTGGTGGATTAATTCCCTTTAGAGATTAGAGTGGTGGGTTCTAAACTATCTTGTATTTTTCGTTACTTGAATCTGCAACGTTGTAGTTCCTGTTTTGGGTTCTTTGTTTCATCCACAAGTTTCTGTCCAGATTAATCTCATCTGTCCATGAGATCAATGTCTGGATAAGTAATTTTCTTCCTACCAAATAAAGAAGATACTTTCTACTTTTTTGGGAAGTCCCTAATTCTTAAAGGATTAAGCTTGTGTTGCTACAAGCCCCAGCACATTTCATATTTAAAGACCTTAAATGAATTAGCAAGAGCATTGTGACACTACAGTGCATTTGACAATGAAAGATCCATTAAAATGCCCATATATGCATTAAAAATTTAAAAGTCATGGAGAATCAACGAAAGGTAGAGTTCACTTGTCTATAAGATGACTTTCTAACGGATCTAAAATGATCCATGGCCATGGTTATAAAAAACGGTTGAGACGTATGCCTCGAGACAAGGCGGTCAAAAAGCGAACCTAATGTGTCACCTCACAATGATTGGATGAAGTGTGTGCCTTGCACAAGTGAGGCAGTGGGTAAGGCAGTGACGCGAGGCTAAGGCATAAGCCTCTATGTGATATGCATGTGGATGTGATTACACATGGGTTAGTGGGTGTGTAAGTTTGTATTCTATAAATACAAGAATATATGTCAAACCCTCACATTATAACATATAACCGGTGGATACTTCTTTTTAAAAC
Organism: Arctium minus; assembly: GCA_954870635.1. Lineage (NCBI taxonomy): Eukaryota > Viridiplantae > Streptophyta > Magnoliopsida > Asterales > Asteraceae > Arctium > Arctium minus. Next base: position 95,776,684 of record OX941081.1, on the reverse strand, counting down.
CCTTTTTAATCCTTTTACCCTCCTTGCTGCATTGACAAGTTGTACCTGCTACACTAGAAACTTGTACCTGCTGCTACATACAAGTACTATATATTTTGTATATGTTTATTTTATATATTTTCTTTGTTGGTATATATAGATATATATTTTGTTTCCGATTTATGTAAAACAAAAATGTATTATGTATCCAGTATATGTATGTATATTTTGTAATGTCCAATTTGTATAAAAAAATACATACATATATATATAGACAGAGGTTCAGGGGAAAACCTCAAAAAAAGGGAAAACTGAAGAACACTCGGGTAGTCTTTCATCTGGATGGTATGCATTTGTGCATACAGGTAAATTATGTTGTTTTTTTTTGTTCGTATGCACAAGTGCATTATGCACGTGTGCATGTTACAAATTACTTGTATGCACAAGTGCATATCGTCCAGATGAAGGGCTACGAGGGTGTTCTTCAGTTTTACGGGTTTTTTTAGGTTTTCCCCTGAACCTGACCCTATATATATATATATATATATTCAAAGTAGTTAATGTCCATGAGATCAATGTCCGGAATCCGGATAAGTAATTTTCTTCCTACCAAACAAAGAAGACACTTTCTGCTTTTTTGAGGAAGTCCCTAATTCTTAAAGGATTAAGCTTGTTTTGCTACAAGCCCCAGCACTTATCAAACTTAAAGACCTTAAATGAATTAGCAGTAGCATTATGACACTATAATACATTTGACACGGAAAGCTCCATTACAATGCCCATATATGCATTGAAGGTCACAGAGAATCAACCAAAAGGCAGAGTTCACTTGACTATAAGATGACTTTCTGATGAATCTAAAATGGTCACATTATTGTTGTCCATCTTGTTTGAATTCATTATCATATGGGGATCATAGCCATCACCAATGCTCCATGAGTCATGACCTTGCCTGCACTTATCACTCTATGCAGTATGCCATCAAACCATCTAAACAACATATCTATGGTAAGAGCATCTTCACGCCTAATTCTTGATGCCATGCTATCTTTATGCGAATCAGCAAAAATAGCATCCTACTAGAGTTGCAACCCAACTAGCATTACCCCTTCTAGACCCTAAACTTCTGCTATTACTATTGTTATATTTTTTTCTAGGATTGTTTAATATGTATTAAATGAAAAGCAAGGAAGGTAAAATGAGTGCATTCCTGCATTCTGATTGAGGAATGAGAAAATTAGACCCTTGAATATTAGGTTTATAAATAGAAGCTTGATCAAAAGATTAAATATATAGACCAAATTAGCATATGGGCAGGGCTCTTCAATGCTATATCCGATGATACATGAAAAATAGGTCCTCATAAGATGCTCTTGCATCTTGCGCTTGGCTAACATTTTGACCACACTCCATCCCAATATTTCACATGTGCAGCCATGGACGGATGCTCATAAGGAGATGGGTCGTTAGACATCAGGCAAGGGTAATTAATATAGTAGTAGTACTTAATTATTATCGAGACTCTTGATAGTTAACAGAGGGCATGATATCTGGCTTTCTTGTTGCTTTGCATGCATTGTGTTGCATGATAAGCAGAAGGCCTATACTCCATAACATGTATGCTTCAACTCCAAACGCCATTGTTTTACAACCCAAATGAATTTTATATTTCTTTCCTCGCTAGCACAAATAAATTCACCTAATGTACACCAAGTTTTCTGGTTTTGTTATCTGATAGTTCCCAACACCGTTTTTTATGCTAACGACAAACACTATAAATCTGTAAAGCCAACGAAGTAATTGAGACTGACAACCTTACCCTCCATAAGCATTAAGCACCCAACATACTTGCCTTATCAACACTCTGTAACTTGACACCGCTTAATGATATATCAACATAAACACAGGGTGATCTTAAATTATCACTAAATTCATATAAAATTATCAAAGCATTCAAGTCAAACTGTAAGTTCCTTGTTCAATGATATACTCTTCTTTAACATCAGAAACAAATATATTTAGCACAGATATTGATGAAGGCGAACAAAATAAACTTACTCTGATGATCTGGGAACTTTCAAACTTCACTTCAACCAAAATCTCCTTCAGGGTGTTAAAGAGGTCAGCATCTTTAACCAGATGTAACTTATGAAAGCACTCTTCTGCATTAATAGTTGTAGGAAAGCATGTCGACATTTTTGCAAATAACTTTTTGACTCTTTCTTCCCCTCTCCCAGAGATATTCTGCTGCACCATAGGTCATATATGTCAAAAGAAAGACTATTATGATTAGAATCCAGCAAAATAAAAAAGCTGAGCAGGAAAGGGTTTCTTTACAATGACAACAATTATAGAAAAGAAACAATTCAGAAAGCAAACTTGTGCAACAAGAATTATACTATTTACAAGATCTTTCAAAACCAAAATCTGGAATGTTATGCGAATTACCATCAAGAACATATTCACCCCAAAAAAAGAGAAAAATATTAGAGAGAGGATAAGCAAAGCTTTTTAATCCACTACAAGATATGCCATAACTCTCAACACCGAATATGCCGCTAATATAAAAATAAATTACAAAACGGAGAACACAAAAACTTCTAATCTTAGTGTTATTACATGTTTATTACTTCATTCCACCACTTACACAAATCGCATTTTAGATTAAAAATTCCAAGTGTCAATAAATTATCATTATTGATTACTGGCAACTCCATGCATATGCCGACATTGCACAAATCCTGCATCAAACCTTTTCCAGAAAGTACTTCAATTTGACAGCATACTTGCTAAATTCTTGTTTTCTTAAACCATGCATTGAGATTGTAATTATGCCAACAATCGCAGCTTAGCCATACATGTTGCATGAGAGTTCCATAATCAAGACCTTGGGACAAACGATTGCGGTATGCAAGTGCAATTTCTCCACTCGTTTTCAATTATATAAGGAAACAATGATATTGAATCACTAGAATCTTGCTGGCTTGATTTATTCACAATAGGGGTTGAAGCACAATAACCGGCAAGTTACTTAGAAAGAAATGAAAATAATAAGGTATTAGAGTATGGTAATCCTGATGCTTATATATGCATTCATTTGGAAGAAAGGGCACAACTAGGTGTTGCAGCACCAACGTACGGCAGCAGTGTGTAGCGTAAGATAGACCACGGTATACCATTAGAATTGACTTTTAATATGAATGATGCTATACTGTTGAATCTTAAAGCAGACAATGGTTCAATATGTAAAACCTTTTCATGTGTCCGAAGCTCCAGGTAACTCTGCATCTCAATTTGCAACCTGAAACAAAAATAATCTTGTAAAAGAGTTGTTTCTGCGAGTTAAGAGCAACATCTGATTAGAGTAACCTTTTTTTCTGACACAAAACAGCAGTCAATGCCCTCTCATGAGCAGAGCTGAAAATTCCATTCTGGTGAGCTGATACCAAATGTGAAAACAAGAAAAGCCAGTGTCTAGTCCTCTCCTCAACTGAAAGTGAAATGGGAAATAAATCCTCTTCCAGCACATGCTCTATGTTCTGTGGCCTGAAGGAGACATTTCATAAAGATTAGATCTTTACATAAGAAAATTTTAGGCCAATCATGATGCACCAAACAACATACCCAAACTCCGTGTCTTCTTTGTGATAGCAAAGCAGCAGAATACCACAAGGTATTTGTTCAAAGTCATCACTCAATTTGCTGATGCCTTCAGAGCACTTAATACAATAATCATGATACACATCTAGTAGCATTTTCAAAGCTTTCTTTCTAACAGATACCTTTATAGAAAACAAACAACGATAAGTTGTCAGACAACTTGATCAGTAATTGAAAGGCCTTTTTTAGAAATTACACCTTCTTATCACGTAATCTTTTAGCAGCTTGAGCTATCATTTGAGGAGGTAGAGGTCTGAGATTAGATTTGGCAAGATCACACACCACTGCCACTGCTTGTGTCCTCACTTTATCATCGAAGTCTAAAAGCCGGCCTTCAAGGGCAGCTGCTCACTCAAGAAAACATTAAAAATAGAAATTTACTTAAACATGAGAGATAATCATATGCTAGGAATTACCAAAGTAAATTTGAAAGCTGCTAACTTACTCAGAAGTGCAACGGATTCCTCCCCTGATGGATTGGTCAAGCAAAAAGGTTTAGCACATAATACAGCATTAAGTCTAACTTCACCAGACTTGTCGGAGAATCTATTTAGAAACTCTATGAAGAGATGATGGTACTCTTGGGCAACATGACGTCCAGGAACTGAAAAAAGTCTTCCAACAAACTTGATAGCTGTTATCCGAACATCAACTTGATCAGTCTGCAAATTACAAAAAAAAAAATCATGAAAAAAATGTAATTCTGAATTTTTTGCTCAATAGGTTCATTAACTCATAGACCTAATAATTGTGTGTACTATATGAATATACTGTAAAGTAATTTTGAATTTGCAAAAAGAGAGGGACAAACCAATAGTTCCTGAGTTAAGTTTGGTATAACAGCAATAAGCATTTGTGGAGCGCACTGGAAGATTTCAAATATAATAGCATGATATGATTCTTTGAGCTCACTATTTACACTGTTTCTGTCCAAGATACAACAGTTGAGAAAACGACAAACAAACGGCTGAAGTGCCTGACTGCAGCCTTGAATAACAGAAACAGCAAGCAGAAACGAAGCAGGAGATGCATCCTGAAAAAGAGGAGCGAACAATTAAAGAAAAGCAGAGGAAAAGTAAGAAAAAAAATGAGTGGTACCAGCATAAGTAATACAGAGGACACAAGTTAAAGGAAAAAACTATCAACAAAATCATACTAAACAAGAGAAAGAAAGGAATAAAAGAGAGGTCAATTTAAAAGCAAGCAAGATGTGCGACCGTCAAAATGGTAAACTGAACATCCTATATTAATAAAATCGAAAGGACATGAGAGAAAAATAAAGGAATCACAAAAAACCCTCCCTCAAAAATATAATATATACATATGTAAGTTCCCAAAATGCAAAACACCAAATCTCTTACACGATGACTTGGGTATAAGACAAAAAAATTGTTTAGAGAAAAAGAAGTAGAAGTTGTATCCAGCTGCAAGTTCTCTTATATACCAGCTGTATCTGGCAGTGTTGCTCCAGTTGCATCCAACAGGGGCACAGGACAGTGGTTGGGGAGAAAAACCTGGTTTGGTGACAAGTGAAGGTGCTCACCAAGGTCATTCTGGTAGATGCACCAGCAATGGATCAAGATGCAGAGATCTTTCTCATCTTTCTGAGAATTGTTGTTGTAAAATTGGTCTGCCTAAAATTACAGCTAGCTAGCTACACACATCGTGGACTATATGTGTTCGTCTTTCTTGAGCTTGGGACTTCTCAAACGATTTGGACAAGCTGTGAACATCATGGATTATGGTGTTGGATGTCCAATCTCCTACAACTATTTGAGTGAGGAACTGTCCATGATATCCCTCATTGGGACATCTAAGAAAATTAGAACCTAAGATATGTTCTTTATCAACTTTGCATGTGATACATGTGATAGGTGTTGATTTATTAACCCTAAAACACCACCTTTTGTGTCTTTTATAAGTCTTATTTGCCCGTGTTAGTTAATTGCGTCTTTATTTCTTTTGTTTTACACGTTTTTAGTCACGTCTAGTGTATAATTCTTTGTTAACATTTTGTTGAATTTTAGCTTTAGTCCGGTCTACTTTATTCATGTTTTATTTTATCTACAATTTTATAAGTTTGAAAGTTGTCAAGAGTGTCGGGATTCCTAGGAGAAAGCCATGAAGAAACGAATTGGACTTAATGTTGGGCTTGCTCTAAATTTTTGTTGGACTTAACTTTTGGGCCGTATCCTTGGACATCATTTTTGGGCCACTTGGGCAAAACCCATGGAAGAAATATGAAGACTAGGGTTTTGTTTAAACATCTTCCTTTTGTAAATCTTGAGGCTTAAGTTGTTTAACCTATAAAAAACCTTGAAGTCTCTTCATTTAGGGCATGTTTTTCTAAGTTTTCTAAGTGTTCTTAACTATTTTAATTTACTAGTTGTAGTTTGCATTGCAAGGTTAATTCTTGCAATTGTTTTCTAAGTATTTGTTATACATTGATGCCAAAAATCAGTTGGATTTTATGAATGAACGAAGAACTACAATTTCCACAGGCTTTCGAGAGGCCTGGAACTCTCCCAAACGGTTACCCGCTAAACTCAGTTCACAAAACAGAATGCCCTAAACTAATAGCTAGCTGCCTTATTTATACTACCCTAAGCCCTCCAACTCACCTACCCACCTACCAATATTGACCAATTCACTCATATTCAGGGTATAACAATACCCACCCCTCAACACCCACCTTGTCCTCAAGGTGGAAAGAAATGAAACAATCGATTTAAACTTTTTATATCAACAATTGCCGGTGGCATGAACATCGGCAGTGGCCATGGCCGAGGCATCAGCGGTGGTCGTGGTTGTGGCAGTGGCAGTTCCCTAAGATCATTGGTTATCCTACCATTGTTGTTCATCGTGACAATGACCGAGCACGTTGCAAAATTTAGAGGTCCGCCATTATCGTCGTCGTCATTACCTTTCGCGGTCAACGACACTCCGGTTATCGTCGTTTTCTCGACCGACAATCAAAACAAAGGCCACAAAGAAATTGGCGAGCACGAAGATTCAGATAAAAATAAGAAAATCGAGAGGTCACCCAAGCCCAAGCCCAAGCCCAATCTAACTATTTCGATGCGGCTCATGCCTGTGCCAAACTTAACTAAGGCCATCATCTACTCGATAAAATCCGCATATCTGAAGGCGTATGGGAGAGATTGGTTGGGCGTTGATCACCAGAAACTATCAAGGAGGTCAAACCGGAATACAACAAACTTTCGGCCGACGGCTATGGAACAGAAGGCGACCGAGTGTGGGAGACTCAACTACAAGAAATTGCCAATTTTAGAGAATTTTGTTTCTGAGTTAAGCCCATGGCACATTAGCATGAGTTTTCATGGTGGGATACACGTGGAAGTTGCTGTGAAGAAAAGTCAGAATACAGGGCTCTCTGGTTAGGAGATAGGTGGCCCAAAACCCTTTTAAACAGGAGAAAATGTCTCGTAGTAGTCGACCCCATAAGTCTGAGCATATCCTTTGGCTACCAACCAGCCTTTCAAACGAGCCACGGATCCATCTGAATTAACTTTTACAGTGAATACCCATTTGTAGCCAATTGCCTTTTTGCCTGCACGTAACTCTACCAAATCCCATGTATCATTATGATCAAGAGCATTAATCTCATCAATCATAGCATCCCGCCGTCTAGAATGGGCCAAAGCTTCACCAACCGTTTTAGGAACAGAAAAAGAATAAAGTGTAGAGATCAAAGAGCGAGAACGTGAAAAAAGTTTATCATAGGAAACAACAGAAGAAATAGGGTAAATACATTACCTTTCCGAAGGGCAATGGGAACATCAAGATTAGACATGGCAAAAACTGACACGACACGCTAACCCGACACGAACTCGACACGAAATAAACGGGTTTGGGTAATACATTTCAACCCGTTTAAGTAAACGGGTTGACACAACACGACATGAAAATTAAACGGGTAAGGTCATGGTCAAAATTTTCAACCCGAAAATGACCTGAATAACCCGTTTATATATATACATATATATAATATAATATAAGTTTTCTTTTTAATGCTTTGGATTTTTAATGTTTTAGATTCGATTAGAACTTATAAGTTTGAACTATAAAATTTGGATTTCTAATGCTTTCATTTGAATTTTAGATTTGTATTTTTTTGTGAATTTTCAATTTTTAGTTTTATAAATATTAAACGGGTTAGGCGGGTCGTGTCGGGTTAGGCGGGTCGGGTTAGGGTTGGGATTTTCTAACTCATTTATTAAACGGGTCGGGTTAGGGTTAGACATTTTCAACCCGTTTAACTTTGAACCCGACACAACACGACACGTTTGCCCGGTCTAATCAAGATCAAGATCCTATGTATCGGAGGGTGGTGGATCACTCAAGGCAAGAGGATCATCATTAGGCGGATGTGCAGACGATGACGAAGATGGTATAGGGTCAGGATCTGACGTAGGTCATTGTCACCTATTATACACATGAACTATTGGTGGTTTAGCAGGTTCTTGAGGTTGTGTCGAGTCGGATAGGATAGGATAGGAGACTCGGGAACCGGTACGGTATATACCAACAAATCATCACTATCTCTTGGGTTGCAAAGAGTGGACACAGCAAAGAAGGGTATATTCTCATGGAATGTAACATCTCGAGATACAATGTAACGATTAAGCGTTAGGAAAAGCACTTATACCCTTTTTGAAGTCGAGAGTAAGCAAGAAAGACACATTTCGGAGACTTTGGATCCAACTTAGTTATGTGCGGTCGGGTATCACGGACAAAACAGGTACTACCAAAGATCTTTGGGTCGACAAGAAACAATGACTTTGTAGGAACAGAACCGAGAAAGGACTTCTTCCATTCTAAACAACAGAGGGCATTCGGTTGATGAGAAAACAAGCAGTACCAATAGCATCAGCCCAGAATAGTTTTGGAACAGTCATCTGAAATAATAGAGCCCGAGCCAGCTGTAAAAGATGACGATTCTTTCGTTCTGCAACCCCATATTGAGTTGGTGTGTCAACACAGGAAGACTCATTAAGAATACCATTTTGATGCATATACGACTGAAATGTTGGAGACAGATATTATTTTGCATTATCACTACGAAGAGTTTGAATGGAGACTTTAAACTGTGTTTTAATCTCAGCAAAGAGTGAACAAAAATGTGTAAACACCTCAGATCAATTTTTCATAAAGTAAAGTCAAATAGTGCGAGAGTAATCATTAACAAAAGTAACGAAATACTTAAATCCAAGTTTTGAAGTAACAAGACAAGGTCCCCAAACATCAGAATGGACTAACTCAAATGGGGACGAGGCCCGCTTATTACAGACTCTAGGACTTAAATGAATACGTTGATGTTTGGCATACTGACAAGACTCACACCGTAGAGAAGATAAAGAAGAAAACTCAGGACACTAACTTCTTCAAATTTTGTAACGATGGATGACCTAATCAACAATGAACTTTAAGCGGAGACGATGAGTTGGAACAAGTCAAAGAGTAAGGTATTTGATGTTCAAATATGTATAGACCGTCAGTTTCCCGCCCTTTACCAATAATCCTCTTCGTCGACAAATCCTGAAAGACACAGAAATCAAAAAAGAATGAGATACAACAATTTAAAGCACGAATAATTTTGCTGACCAATAACAAATTGAACGAGAAATTGGGTAGGCTCAGTACGGAAGATAATAAAACAGATGGGGTAAGATCAATGGTGTCAGAACCAAGGACAGGTGGGGTAGACCCATCAGAAATTCTGACATGTGATGGAGACGTGTGTTTATTGAAATTAGAGAAGAGAGGGGATTACCTGTCATGTGATCTGAAGCACCTGAATCAATGACCCATTTGGAGGCAGAGGATAATAGGCATGTACTAGTGTTACCTGCCTCAGCAAATACAGCAGTCGGAGCAATGGAATTCTCAGTCCCTAAAAGTCGAGCATATTCTTCCGCGGGTATAGTAACAGTACTATCCGAGGCAGAGGCAACATGTGCTGATGAGCTCCTCGGATGCCTGGCCAAAAGCTTCTTACACGTACGTTTGGTGTGACTGAACTCATGACAATAGTAACACTCAACATCATCAGAATTTGGAATAGTAGCCCATGAGTCAGTTGGTCGGTCACCGTGGCCACCTCTAGAGCCCCCCCCCCCCCCCGATAACCCCCGAAATCCTCCTCGGGATCCCCCACGGAATCCCCCTCGACTAACCAACGCACTGTTGTGATCCAAAGTTTGAAAAGACTGAAGATTCTCATTCCGAAGAACACGGGAAATGTTTCCTGAAGAGAAGGGATAGTAGATTCATTCAAGAACTGAGATCTGATAAAATCGAATTTTGGTCGTAAGCCAGTCAAGAAGCTGATAACAGCCACTTGTTCTCTCTGAGTCTGCATGGCTTTGACATCAGCACTTAATGGAAAAAGAGAGTTAAGCTCCTCATATACTTTCTTGAACTTCATGACATAAGTAGTGAGTGATCGGTCCTGTTGTTCTCCACGATGAAAGGACTTACACACACTATAGATTCGAGAGATGTTACTTTGTCCAGAATATAAAATATCAAGATAATCCATAAGTTCCTTCACGTATTCACAGTGACTAACCAGAGACGAAACAGAAGGCTCAATGGTATTGATAATCTGCAAGTACAAACGGGCATCACTTTGTAACCATGAATCGGAATCGGAATCATTACCTTTAGGAAGATCAAATGTGAGATGAGAACCTATTCCCATACTTCGGAGATAAATACGAATGGTCTTGCTCCACTCAAAGAAGTTGAAGCCATTAACCTTGTTGTCAGTGAGTCTAACATTTACTTGAAGTATCTCGGGTACCCGTGGACCACTGTTGTTGCCAGATGGTTTGTCTTCTCCAGTCATCTTCCAATGAATCACGAACCAGAAAACGTCGAAGTTGGACAAAGAATGCACTCACAAGGTGCCAGAAAGCCGATGACGAGAGACGGAAACGAACAACGCACTCACAGGTGCCAGAAAACCCGACGAACAGAGATAAAAAGAACGGAAAAAAACTTCGATCCAGAAAAAAAAAACGTACCAAGCGAACTTTGATCCAAAAAAATCGATCCACAAAACCGGTGTTTGATACTAAACCTTGCTCTGATACCATGGTATCAGAGATTATATAATTGATTTTCTTATATCTACAATGAAAGGGTACACGGATATATATATATATATAAGTAAGAAACCTAGAAGAAAAGGAAACCCTAAAAGAGAAACCCTAAGCTGTAACATCCCGCCTGCCTCGACAACAATTTCTATAACATCCCGCCTGCCTCGACAACAATATTGTCCGCTTTGCCCCTGGATTTAACCAACGTGTAGCGCACGGATTTGTTTCTGGCGACCTGGTGAGAAACTTCCCAGGGGGTCACCCATCCTGGGACTACTCCCACCCAAGCACGCTTAACCTCAGAGTTCCCAGAACCTGACGTGCTTGTGGCCCCAAAACGCGTTGTTGTTAGGAAGGCCAAGATATTACTTATAACACCCAGCATCACTCCTGTCCACGGCCGATATGGGATATGCCTAAGGTGTTAGATAAGGGCATAGGCCCACGGGCTAACGGGCCTAAATAAATACATAATTTTACATTCTAACAATACCCAATACCTATTTCTAAACTAATTGACCACAGAACAAAACTAAACAGTTGGCCAACTTTCGAGTGATCGACCCATCTCTCCCAAACCGTAGAAAACTAAGAATAATCTCGTATCAATAATTTTTGCCTAATCCTACTAATTTGGTTGGTCCCTATATATAGGGAATAAAGCTTTTCCTTATGACTAAACTTGCATGGGTCTAACATTACTCCATTCCCCGAAAAGACACCTTGTCCTCAAGGTGGAAATCAGGAAACTGTTATTGAATAAGCTCAAAAGGTTCCTATGTAACCTTGTACCCGGAAAATCCTCCCAATGAATTAGCACTTCCTTGTCCTCAAGCCTGTTAGGCCTCCTCTTTTGATTCGCTTTTTGACGTTGGTTTCCTCGTCTTCCCTGCCGTGTAATAAGAGGACCAATAAAGCAATGGTATGTAGCAATTAGTTGACATACTCTCCATACCTTGAAGACCCATGACTTCGTTTGTACAAGTTCAGCATGTCCGATATCTATACTCTAACTAAGGGTGAGCTTTAGATATGTGTTTGGATTCTTTAAAAGGATATAGTTTATGTCGATATGATGGAATCCTATCTTCTAATAATGTATACAAATATACAAGGACTCTCCTTAATTGTGTCCAAGAACAAGAATTACCTATAATTATTTCAAATTAGAGTAACCAATTAAGAATGCAAAACAACCTTGTGTGATAAATTGTGCCACCCAATCCAAAACATTCATTTAGACAGACAGATGGGTATGTGAATTCAGACCACCACCTAAGGATGAATTGCATATCATTCAAGCTAAAAACTTGATAGCATATAAGACACTTGTAACTAAGATACTAGCCACTTACCTTTACATCCTTTAAAAGATTTTGCAAAATAACTTCGAGAAGTGCTTGAGAACCTTTCTCCTCAAAAATAAGTGACATTATAGTTGACATTGCACCAACTACATTTGAAGAATGCTCTTTCCTGCAAGGCAACCCATGAATTGTAAACAATGCATATAAGAGACCAAAAATGAAGTCCTGCGCGAGTGTATTCCATATCTTCTTTGACTGATTTCACTCTATTATGGACAAGATGCAGACAAATAGTCTAAATATGTAATGTAATGGTTGACTTGCATGCTGCAATTCCATAATCACAGAGAATAATAGAGAAAACAAGCATAAGTTAACCATGTGAAATACAAATAAGATTTCAACTCATATGATAACATGGTTTATAGTTCTGTAATACACTCTAGTGAGTAAACTCAGAATGAGGATAGGTTGTTATACTCACCCAGAATGAACATAGATTGTTATCTTGCCTGACAAAAAGAAGAGCAAACAAGACGAAAAGCAGAGATACTCCATGTATGAGGAAGAAGAACCATACCTTATAACACTGAAAAAGATGGTGAACATCTTCATAACTAGATCTTCAGATCCTGTATCTAGCATGAGCACACAAAAATTGAATTTTGCAATAGTCTCCAATAGCTCTACCCTCCTTGAGAAATATGGGCTTTTAGTATCAACAAGCTCCGCAAACATACCCAGTAAGAGTTGAAATATATCCTGAAATAAGTGCTCAAACATCAGCAATGTGAGCTGAGCACATAAAAATATATTTGAGTTAAACCACTTACCCTAAAGTCTTCATCACGGAAACCTGGATTCGGGGCAAGGATACGAAGTATTTCACATACACAGATGGCAACCAAAAGCCTCAGATCTTTGTCATTTTGACGCAACAATCCATGCTTCAGTAGAGAATCACTCAAGGGCTTGATGGCAGGTTTTAGCAAATCTGACTGTGTTTTTAACTTTGGCAACGCACTGCAAGCTTGCTGCCAAAAGACACAAAGACACTTATCAATCACGAAGTTACAAACATTAAGCATTAACTAGTCTTCATCACATGTAGAACATGAGACAAAGAAATATCTATTAATATGACTATGCCAACAGCCGAGATCCTTAGCACCACCATGAACCATTTCTTATAAAGAAGTAACATCACAATTTCTTTCAAATTGCTAATCTTGAAATGTTACCATACATGCACATCTATTCACCAATTGCTTATGTGATAAGCAAGTCATTAAACAAGAAGAATAGTCCTAAAGAATCCTCAAATTTACTTTGTTGCTAGCAATTACCCTATTATCGTGTATTTAGCAAATTCCACCATTCGGCATCGGTCTTCTGATCTATAAAGTTAATTTTGAGCCTCGTTAACCCTTTAGGGTTCCCGGTTATGTTAAAAAAAATGTCCTAAAATCCCACTTGCATTTTTCAGGACATGCTTCTCTAGGTGTGGGAAATTGTGGCATTAAATTAGGAGAATTAATAGTTATATAGTACAAAATAGGATCCCACAATTCAAGATATTTCAATAAGAATACGATCCCATAAAAACCAAACAATACGAACCCAGTAAATCCCACACGGAGTTAGGGTCTAGGTAGGATATAATGTAGGCAGACCTTTTCTCTACCCCAAGGAGTAGAAAGATTGTATCCATAAAGAGTCATCGGCTTGCGAAAAAAGTTCCGTGAAAAACTTTTTTTTTTGGGGGGGTAGGGGTTTTTAGCGACCCCAAATGTATGTCTAAAAAAGCAAGAAATGAAGTCGTGAGGAGTTACAAAGAGCTTGAGACAATCTTCAGAAGGAAGAGAGGCTTTGAAAAACAGAGCAACTAAGCACATTAAACAACATGAATCGGGATTAAAACAAGTAAGAACAATAAAAGCATATGAGGAAGTACGAAATAGTTAAACAACCTAAAGCGGGGTGCGATGAAACAATAGAACAATTGGACAAGTAATCATGGTAGAATAGGATCCCATGATTAAGGGAATTGTAATTTACTGATTTTGTGTTGTAGTCTATATATTGCTCATGGGAGGATCAACAAAAGATAACTCCATGCCTCAAAACTCAGTTATGGTATTCAGAGGAGAACTATCTTGGGATGTCAATTCTTTCCTTTACTATTTTGAATGTACGACCTTCATTGTCTTAAATTGTTTGTGCCGACCTTTTCTAACAATCGGTTTGGTGAGTGTTAATGTTTTCTTTTGTTCTCCTAACCCGCCTTTATTGTTGGTTCTTGTCCTCAATCAATCTCCATTGGTGATTGATGTTGTTTAATGTATTTATTGCTTGTTGAAGTGAAAAATACAGCAAAAAGGAAGGTCAAGTTAGTTATTGAAACTACATCTTATGAAGAAAAAGGACTCAAATCTTCGGTGGACTTTGTAGACTATACAAGGTCCCTATAATTTGGATGGAAAGAATTATCTCAAATGGCTCACGCCATGGAGCCTTGAGGCGCGCCATGGCTCGCCGCAACGTGCGTTTTTTGTAAGACATGACTTTTTTTCCAAAAAATTGTTATCTTTTTTAGATTTTTTTAATTTTTTAATTTTTTGTTTTTTTTACACTTTTAACTTTAGATTGTACACTTTTATAGATTAATCTAATCACATCACTCCCAATTTCACGAATTCATAAACATTACGGACTCACAATTAAAACGAAGTTGTAAAATTACCTTTCTAAGTTATATTTAAATATTTAATCAAAAAATATTTTTGTAATAAGAGTCTATATGATTTTTCTTCTTCTATGTACATTTTTAATATCATTATTTGATTAAATAATATATATATATAAAACATATATGTGTATTTATATAATTTTATATATGACATAAATTTGTCGCCTTATGTCACGCCTTGAAAAACAAGGTTGAGGCTTGACCTAGCCGCCACGCCACGCCTCATGCCATTTTGAACCTTGATTTCAGGATAAGAATTCGGAGAGGATGATTGGAAGTGCTAGAGAATAAGATGCCATTACTACCTTGAGGAATCATTAATCAAATGGGTCAAACATATTCAAAAGCAAAGCTTCCTACTTGTTCATTTTTTAGAATGTGGTATCCAATGAAGGAAAAATCTTTTTATATCATTTTTGGTTAGGTCATCCATCAATTAGAGTCATCAAATCTTTGTTTCCTTCATTACAAAACTAGATTATAAAAGTCTTCATTGTAAGGTATGTAAACTTGCCAAACATAAGCATACACCATCCCCAAATTAAAAAGTAGTTTTCCTTGTTCGTACTGATATTTGAGGTCCCTCTATTGTTCCATGTATGTTACAGGCACAATGGTTTGTGACCTCCATTAATGATTGTGCTTGCACCCACGTACCTTTGGTGAATCAAACACAAATCAGACATTAGTTCTGTATTCCGAAATTTTTTGTCTTCATGATAAAAAAAAATAGTTTCTTATAAACATCAAAATGCGCCGATATGATAATGTCAAACTGTTACTTATTACTGCCAAAAGGAATAGATGATAAATGATTATTCTTGTATTAAAAATGCCCCAATAAAATGATGTCAATGAAAAAAAAAATGAACATCTGGTAGACCAAATTCAAGTACTGTTATTTAAAGAAATGTACCAAAATATCTTGTGGGGGAAGTTGTTCTAAACTTCTAATAGCAACTTATGTCATACTATCCTCTAGAGTTTAGGATTCAAAATAGGTGCTCTCTTCATTTTACTCCAATTTGTCAACTACAAATAATCTTGCACCTCATATCTTTAGGTGTGTGTCATTAGCGAAGACCTTCGGAAGCTAGAGTGCTAGACCCTAAAGCATTGAAATGCGTCTTTTGTCGGGTATTCATAATTCATCGACTGAAAAAGAGTCAAAGTGTTGTCATCCTCTCAATAATAGAGGTTAGGATCCCACAGTTAAATAGATTTTAGATATAGTAGGATCCCACAATTAAGTAGTTCCGTGAATTTGTCTTATATTATCTATTCACATTGCAAATTAGAGGATCAATGTAAGAAAAACCTTGAAACAATGTTACTAAGCTACCAAAATATCATGCCTTTGAAATGCATCTTTCCGGATTCATAAATTAAAAGCTACAAAACTGAAAATAAAGTAAGACATCTTAAAACCTACTTTTAACAAATAAAGACATTGCTTTAAGAATCTATCAATACTCGTCTCGGTCCACAACTAATGCCAAGATCCATACCCTAGGTCAAATATATCCTACTTTCACCTATGTAGACAAGGCATATACCCTCCCTCCACATTCAACACAACTATGATGTTCAAACACAATCTGGTCAATTGCCTGATTCATATATGCATAAGCATGCCCAAACTAACACCTTTTGCCATTTGACCAAACCCAAACTTCAAGTCAAAATATACCTAGTTTTATAGCAAGAACAAGTCAATATTCTTGTTTTGACTGTTAGGGTTAAACGTTACACACACAATCACAAACCGAAAGCAAGAGAAGAACACAAGAATTTACGTGGTTCACACAATCAGGGTGATCGTGCTAATCCACGGGGGCAACTAGGGTTTTCTTTATATTAGGTGCTACAATGTTTACAAGTACAATGAGATCAATATATAGAGAAATATAATTAAGGTAATCTCCTAATTAAGGAAACTAGGGTTAGAGGGCCTAGGGCCGGCTCCTATCTGCGCCTCCCCCTTAATGGGCCGAAGCCTACATCCCAACAATCTCCCACTTGGAGGCTTCGAAACACGTTCACCTGCACTTCTCTGTACTTCTGTAAACATCAACTGAGCTTGAGCTCCCCCTAGTTGCCACCTGCCTTCTCAACACTATTCATGAAGGCCAGCTGAAGTCATACAAAATTTCAGTTTATCCAGCGTCACAGACTTGGTGAACATGTCTGTTGGATTCTTTGCACCTGAGATATTCTTCAAATTCATCGTACCATCACGGATCAATTCTCTGACAAAATGATATCTCCTCCTAATGTGCTTTGTTTTCCCATGATAGATTGAATTTTTAGCAAGTTTCACTGCACTCTCATTGTCACAGTGTAACCGACTTGCTTTTTCCCAAGTTCTTCAAGAAAGTCCTTTAACCACACTATCTCTTTACTGGCTTCAGCAACTACCATGTATTCAGCTTCTGTTGTTGATAAAGCCACACTTTTCTGAAGCCTGGACATCCAACTAACTGTTGTTCCTCCCACTGTAAAGACGTACCCAGTAGTGCTTTTAAATGTCTCTTTACATCCACTCAAATCAGCATTAGTATATCCTCTGAGGACTGAATCTTTACCTTTGAAACATAATCCCAACTTTGAAGTGCCCTTCAAATACCTGAGTAACCATTTGACTGCTTCCAAATGTTCTTTTCCCGGATCTGACATAAAGCGACTAACAACCCCGACGGCATGGGCTATGTCTGGTCTCGTGCAAACCATGGTGTACATGAGACTACCAATAGCAGATGCACAAGGAACTTTGGCCATATCTGCTTTCTCATCTTCGGATCTAGGAGACTGGTCTTTGGTAAGCCTGAAATGACTTCCCAAGGGTGTGTTTCTAGGTTTTGTTTTCTCATCATTCATCTTGAATCTTTCTAACACTTTCCCGATGTATTTCTCCTGGGATAGTGTCAAAGATCCATCTTTCTTGTTTCTAGCAATGCTCATACCGAGTATCTGTTTGGCTGGACCCAAGTCTTTCATCTCGAATTCTTCAGACATTTGTTTCTTTAACTTGTTGATCTCTTTCATATCTGCACCTGCAATTAACATATCATCTACATAGAGAAGTAGAATGATATAGGAGCCCTTGAATTTCTTCACATAACAACAATGGTCTGTCTCACATTTGCTGTACCCGGTCCTTTCCATGAAGTTATCAAACTTCATGTACCACTGCCTGGGTGCTTGTTTTAGACCATACAAGCTCTTTTCCAGTTTGCAAACCCAGTCTTCTTTACCAGCAACCTGAAACAGGTTGTGCCATGTAGATATCCTCTTCAAGGTCACCATGTAGAAATGTTGTCTTGACATCTAGCTGCTCTAGATGTAAGCCCTCTACAGCTACAATACTCAAGATCAATCTGATGGTGGTCATTTTCACCACTGGAGAGAAAGTTTCATTGTAATCAATCCCCTTTTTCTGTTGAAAACCTTTGACCACTAAACGGGCTTTATACCGTTTAGACCCATCATGCTCTTCCTTGATTCTGAATACCCATTTGTTCTGCAACGCTCTTTTGTCTTGCGGAAGCTTGGTTAAAACCCAAGTTTTGTTTTTGTTTAGAGATCTCATTTCTTCTTTCATTGCAAAGCTTGGACTTCATCTTCAAACTTAATATCAACAGATAACAAGCGGGATATAATGGTATTGAAATCATTAATGTGTGAGGTAACAGACATACCTTCTCTCATTCTGGTGTTTACTAACTGTCTTATCAGAAATACCTTGTTAGAAGCAGAAGGTTTTTCATACATGTTTGACAAAGCTTTCATCAATCCACATGTAGTAGTTTCCTTCACAATGTTAAAGGCCACATTCTTGGCCAGTGTAAATCTGATAACAGCCATGGCTTTTCTGTCTAGAGCAGCCCATACAGCGTCTTCCATCTTCTCGGGTTTTATTCATGTCAAGGCTTGATCCAAGTCCTTCCGACACAGCAGATCCTCGATTTGCATCTTCCACCATCCAAAATCTTGTCCGTCAAACTTTTCAATCCTGGTTTTTCCGTCTTCAGCCATTATCCCAAACTGTTGGCGATAGACAAACAGAAAAACAAGGGCAGCGGCGCGGAGACGGCACGGGACGGCGCGGCGCGGGACGGCACGAGGCACGGCACGGGGCGGCGCAGAACGACACGGGGCGCGGCGCGGGGACGGCACAGGCGCGGCACAGGGCGGCACGGTGGACCGTGGCACGGAGGCGCAGTGGCGATTGAGTGTAACAGATCAAGAGCCTAAAGCTCTGATACCAATTGTTAGGGTTAAACGTTACACACACAATCACAAACCGAAAGCAAGAGAAAAACACAAGAATTTACGTGGTTCACACGATCAGGGTGTTCATGCTAATCCATGGGGGCAACTAGGGTTTTCTTTATATTAGGTGCTACAATGTTTACAAGTACAATGAGATTAATATATAGAGAAATATAATTAAGGTAATCTCCTAATTAAGGAAACTAGGGTTAGAGGGCCTAGGGCCGGCTCCTATCTGTGCCTCCCCCTTAATGGGCCGAAGTCTACATCCCAACATTGACCCTTTAATACACGTAGTCGCGTAATATGTTGTGGAAAGCACAACTAGCTAGTACCATATTCTCCCTCTAGCTTGCATCCTAGTTGGAGTGCCCATCTTTACTAAGGACAAAGCTGAAAACCTCTTTAACTGGGGACGTAATGCATCAATAGAACCAACAAGATTAAAATAAGGTTATCAACTTCATGTAAGAACCAATTAGTAACATAAACCCTACCCAACAGAAAGACAAAAAGAAACCCTGATTAAGAACCGGATACATGTAGTGTTCCTTTACTTGTAAAAGTTGATAATTCGTACAGTATGTATAAAATTAACAATGAAAGAAAATATTCTGTAAGATAGTCGAAATATAAATTCGACCATTTATAAACAAATGCTTTCAGACTGTTCGAACATATTATGCCGTAAATCTTACAAGAAAAAATAGATAAACGGGAAAACATCCGAAACAATAGCTTACTCGGAGCAATTTTACGAGGAAATCTTTGTGGGGACATTTCTGTTTGGCAGCGAGTTGTTTGCCGATATCGTGAATTAATTCCTTAGCAGCCTTACCGTCTGGGTCCGCCATCGTCGGAGTTGAAACTCGAAGGCGCGAAAGAACGATTTTGAGACTGAAGTGTAAACTCCGAACAGCGCTTTTATTATGAGTAAGTTACAAATTTAGTCCATGTAGTTATTGAAAATCTTGGATTCGGTCCCATAAACAAAATAATTACAAGATAGTCCTTTTGTTATGGATTTTTATCCTAACTTTACTAACCACTATAAGCGTACTCGCGCAATGCAGCGAGATACATCACAATTTTAATATTTCATTTTATTTTTTTTATCGATTTACAGTACAATTTTAAATGGTTTTGAGAAAGTGATAATGTTTTTTTTATAAATTTGTTTAATTTAGGCTTAATAATATAATGTTTTTTATATAAAAAAATTAAGTATTTTGTTAGAATTCAATGATTATCTTATATATTTTAATGGCATCAAGAAAAAATAACCAATTATATACTTAATAATATAATTAAAACAAAATTATAGTAATATAATATATTAATTAATAGTGATACATGGAAAGGTCTGCATAAAAGTAGGTCCTGCACATACCAAATTGGTGGGTGTTAGAAGCCTGCAGTAGTAATATGTATTTTGTGTTTTGATACTTGTAAATTAAGAGATTTTAAAATCTTGCATAAAATGATGGTACCTTGTGCCTAATAATTTGTATTTAAGAGTTTTTTATTTGTGCTTTATAATATACTAGAAACGTACTCGCTCAATGCAGCGAGATACATCACGATTTTAATGTTTATTTTTATTTTTTGTTTTTTATTGATTTAGAGTATGATTTTGGATAGTTTTTATTGAGTGATAATGGTTTTTTTATATATAAATTTGTTTAATTTATGTTTAACAATATAATGTTTTTTATATAAAAAAAATTAAGTAGTTTGTTAAAATTCATTAATTATCTTATATATTTTAAATTTTTTATATTTAAATTGAGATGTTTATCCTGTTTTGATTATGTTTATCAGAATTCAAGTTTCATAATTTTAGAATTTGGGGATTAGAGATAAGGATTTTGGGGGATAAGGATGAAATTTATTAATTAGGGTTAAAAGCATTTAAAAGTAGTACATATTGCTTCATTAATTGTTTTTTAATTGAGTGATAATGGTTTTTTATATATAAATTTGTTTAATTTAGGCTTAACAATATAATGTTTTTTTATATAAAAAAAATTAAGTAGTTTGTTAAAATTCATTAATTATCTTATATATTTTAAATTTTTTATATTTAAATTG
Organism: Arctium minus; assembly: GCA_954870635.1. Taxonomy (NCBI): domain Eukaryota; kingdom Viridiplantae; phylum Streptophyta; class Magnoliopsida; order Asterales; family Asteraceae; genus Arctium; species Arctium minus. The sequence goes on along the minus strand of OX941081.1, from coordinate 95,755,499 downwards.
AGATGTTTATCCGATTATGTTTATCAGAATTCAAATTTCATAATTTTAGGGTTTGGGGATTAGAGATAAAGATATTTTATCATTAATTATCTTATACATTTTAAATTTTTTATATTTAAATTGAAATGTTTATCTTGTTTTGATTATGTTTATCAGAATTCAAATTTCATAATTTTAGGGTTTGGGGATTAGAGATAAGGATTTTGGGGGATAAGGATGAAATATATTAATTAGGGTTAAAAGCTTTACAGGTAGTACATTAGGCTTTATAGTTATTTTTAAGAGATTTTAAGTAGATAGCTTTAAATGATAGTACATAAAGCTTAGTGGGTTGTAATTAAGAGTTTTTTATGTCATCTTTATAATATAGTATAGATATAGATTATAGATTACTCTATTAAGTCAGGGATAATATTATACTTTTACATTTTTTTCTTTAAAAACATAATATATACATATATATATATAGGGTGTGGTTCAAATGCAACTCATTTACTTGGTGCAACCCCATGCAACCCCTCTATCCACCACATATTTTATGTAATTAAAAAAACTAAAAGTAAAATGTGTGGTGGATAAAGGGGTTGCATGGGTTGCACCATTTAGAGGGGTTGCATAATAACCTACCTCTATATATCTATAGGGGTGGTTTATTTTGCAAACTGGTGATATATATATACTAGTTATGTATCCGTGCGGTGGGATACATTTGTTCTAATAAGATATATTTCATCTTTAAATATCAAATTTTTACAAGATATCTTTGAAATATATGGTGGTTAACATGATATAATTAGAGTTTTCGGTGGTATAAACGGGACGTACATGATATAATAACTTAATAAGAGTTTTTCGTGGTTAACATGGATCCACGAATGTGCAAAGTTCAAATCATAGGGACATTTTACTAAACACTTATCATATAAGTACTTAGCGGGTGAGCATGCAAGAACCAATAATCTTTAGCGGTTAGTGTATACGAGGTAAGATACACATACCAACAAATCATTTTGATGGCCAAAATGTTTAAAAAATAGAAATAATAATAAGCTATGTGAGGATGGTGACATATGTACAAAGGGTGGATCAATTTAAAGAGGGTTAAGAAATTAGATACACGGCCTCTAATTGATGGTGCAAAGTTATGTATACAACGTCCATGCAGTGCTAGGATCATTTTTTCGGGGGTGGAGGTTAAAATGTATGCAAACTTTGCCTCTACCTCCAAGTGTAGAAAAGTTTACGTGAATATCACCAACTTGAAAAACTCAAGCAATTTCTGTGAAGTTTCTGTGAATATCCAAGTGTAGAGAAGTTTCTGTAATCACATAATTGATTACAATTTACCCTACTTATCATTTTGAAGCGGATGATAACCCATGCCTCTCCATAGTGGTATCACAATGTATCACAGTGGGTATCACAATAGGTATCGTAGTGCATCTTGTATGTATTTTGAGTATCATGCTCATGATTGTTTGAATATATATTTTTTAACATTGTCAATGTTTTTAGGTATCACATTGTGTATTATAGTTGTATCAGAGTGCTTCCTATATTTACTTTGGGTATCACACTGATGAATGTTTGTATGTAGGTCTCGGAGGTTAGATTTTAGATAGAGAAGAAAGAGGAAAAAATCATAATACCTAAAATGCTCTTTAACTAAAATTTAAAGGCAATTTACCAAATATATTAATTTCCTAATTTATTCTTTGATGTATGGATGAGATTGGATCTCACGGTTATCATAAAATACATAGTTCTCCCTTGAATGGTCCCCTATATATATATATATATATATATATATATAGAGAGAGAGAGAGAGAGAGAGAGAGGAAAGTTCAAATGAAAACTCATTTTTCATTGTGCACATGAGGACAAATCTCAGCCACTCGATCTCTTTTTATCCAACAACTCATATTAAATAGAGATTTTAATTTTAAAATGCTTAGGGGTAAAAATGGAAGAAAATTTAAACACACGCCTACCATATTTGACTTTTTATTTTCTTTTTTAATTAAAAACATTTTACCCAATTAAAGTTTAAAATAAATTATCTTAAAAATTACTAATATTTTAATCAAACAAGTTACATCAAAAAAACGAGAATTTCGTACTCTTCGATATGACATCCATCTCGATATAGTTTTTTTGTCGTTTTAACCGTTTTTTATGTGAAATGTTATATATGTGTCATATTCATTATGAATATTTATGTACGTTCAAGTTTGTACAACGCCTCGACACCGTAAGTATGTAACTCGACATCACCTTCTTCAACACTTTCTTCAACGTCGTAAGGCATAACGTTTCTTCAGCACCGTAACCCAACACCCATTAAGACAAATCGAGAACCTATCGAGTAATTCGGTTGTGAATCGGGGAACAAAAGAGAGCGCTCACGTCTCCACATCTTCACAGGTCATTCATGTGTTATTCATCATGAATAATGTATCATTCAGGATGAATAATACAACATTCAGGGTGAATAATTCACGATTCATGAATTCGTGTATTATTCGTCATGAATGTTGTGTAATTCATCCTGAATACTATATTATTCATCATGAATAATGAATGAACGTTCACATTTGTTATTTATACTGAATATAGGACATCCAGGGATGCACATACATATTCATAATGAATTAAACCAAATTTCGGTTGTGAATTGGGAAACAAAAGAGAGTGCGCCATGTGTCTACACTTTCAGGGGTCATTCATATATTATTCATCATGAATAATGTATTATTCATGATGAATAATAGAACATTCAGGGTGAATAATACACGATTCATGATAAATAATACATGAATCATGGATTCGTGTATTATTCATCCTGAATACTGTATTATTCATCATGAATACTGAATGAACGTTCACCTTATTCATCCTGAATATTGTATTATTCATCATGAATGTTGTATTATTCATCATGAATACTGAATGAACATTCACCTTTGTTATTCATACTTAATGTGGACACCCGAGGACGTGCATGCATATTCATAATGAATATAACACATATATAGAATTTCACGTAAAAAACGGTTAAAACAAAAAAAAAACTGAATATTGTATTATTCATCCTGCATACGATATTATTCATCATGAATAGTGAATGAACGTTCACCTTTGTTATTCATACTGAATGTGGACATCCGAAGACGTGCATGCATATTCATAATGAATATAACACGTATATAGAATTTCACGTAAAAAACGATTAAAACAAAAAAAACTATATCGAGATGGATGTCATATCGAAGAACACGAAATTCTCGTTTTTTTGATGTAATTTGTTTGATTAAAACATTAGTAATTTTTTTTTGACAATAGTCTTCAGCTCTTGATTCTTCAAAACTTTGACTCTGATGTCTTTAAACTTTGTAGCTCTGACAATCTTCAAACACTCTGCTTTTTAAGAATCTTGAAAAGTCTTTCACAATGTCTTTGTAAAGTCATCAAGTCTTGAACAAAACATTTGAAATTCTTGAAACTTCTTTGATCTTTGAAACTTCATGAATCTTTGAACTTTGAGAAATCTTTCAATGCTTATGTCTTCATCTCTGTGATCTCTGAACTGTCTTTAATCAAACAAACTTTCCTGAATCATTTGACTGTCTTGAAATTCCAGAAATGTCTCCTTCATTTTGATAAAATTTCGTCAGACTTGACATTTCAGATTATCTTCTCCTTTTTCTTTAGAAAAATCTCTTCCTTTAATGAGATGAATCCTCTAACAATCTTTAAATTTTCACTTGACTTGAAAATCCAGAATTTCTCCCCCTTTTACTTTTCTTCAGAATGTCTTTCAAACATCACTTAATCTTCACCTGACTTGAAAAACCATAACATTTTCCATTTGACTTGAAATCTCAAAATATCTCCCCCTTTTTGATGAATTGTGAGCAGCAGAATCATCAAAACCATTTCAAGTCATCACAGTCTTTGAATATTTATCTTCCCCTTTATGATCTTCTAACATTCTCCTTCTTTATGATACAATAAAAATCTCCCCCTTTATAAAATGACAATCTTTACTCATTTGATTTGTGTATACGTCAATTCATAAGAAATGTATATACCCGAATCTTTTCAAATTCAGATATAATAAACGTTGTGATCCTGAATCAACAAATGATACAGTTAGTATGTCTGTAAGTAGCATGGAGCCACTTTGTATAACGGATGTACTTTGGAAAGGAGTTTTTGTGATGTTCACTCCCCCAGGGCTTCCATTCAATCATTGAAAAATTACAAAGGAATTTTCTATGAATGTTATGACAAGAAAACATATTCCTTGTGTGTACGTGCAAGTGTAGAATGATTGAAGCTACTCAAGCTTTTTCAGGCTCAAAATGTGTAAACTGTTGAGACAGCAACAAGTTTTACACGAACTCAATGTGCATGAAAGAGGTGCGAAGGTGGGGCAAACTTCCTTCTTTTTCAATATCTAAATCTTCCGAGTGAAGATCAGATAACATATGTGCTGCGTCCCCAAAGAAAATGGAACATTTCTTTGTTAAGAAAGAAACAAGTGGTTGGTGGGGTAATTGCAAGAGTTGGCATGGGCTCACTGCCTTTTTCAATGATGGTCACCAAAGAATGTGAACCAATAAGAGGATGTGGCTGCCCAACTCAGAAAGTGGTTGGTGCAGAGTTTTGATATTCTTTTAACTCTGATCTCATACCCTCTTTCTTTTAAACATTTAAACTCACTTCTAATCAAACACTCTTTTCCATTTTTCCGCTCCACACACTGAGAAAACCTCAATCGGATGAGTTATCTCCCCCACTCTTTGATTTAAAATCTGTTAGCTCCACTCACATTGTATAGAAGTTCTTTGAGTAACTTTCTTGTAATACTTTACTTCCTGTTCATTAATTACTTGTGTGTTTACTACCTTGCATGTTCAATTTTTTCTACACGTATTAAACGCTTCCGCACTCTAATTATATAATATGTGTGTAGTAAAAGTTTAAATCAAGTTAAAGAACATCAAAACTGGGATCTACAATTGGTATCAGAGCAAACTTTGATTTTCAATATCAAAGGATCCTGTTCTATACTTGTTTCCAGTACTCAAGGTAGTAGTTTGAGTCTGTTCTTCGTTCCAAACTCCACTCACAGTCACACTCTGTTTTCTGAAGCTATATCAACCTATTTGATATAATAACAGGTACAAGTGTGTTCTTCATTCAAAGACAGATTCAAAGCTAGTTGGTTGATCATTTGTTCTTACCAATTCATATTAACATCTTCTCAAAAACCATCACTGTTATACTCTTTCTGATTCGTGCCATACTCTGTTTTACTCTCTAAACCAAAATGGAAAACACTGTCAACTACTTCAGTGCGGGATCTCAATCCAAACCTCCCACTCTTCTAAGGGATGAATATCCTCAGTGGAAGATCAGGATGGTGCACTTCCTTGAAGGTGTGGATCCTGGTCTGGTTGAGTTTCTTCACAATCCTCCTTTCATTCCAATGACAACTGTTCCTCGTGTTCCTGCCACTGCCAATACTTCTGAAATTCCTGAATATCAACACCCCAAACCTGTCCTTGAATGGAGTGAAGAAGAAAAGGCACAACATGAACTTGCAAAGAAAGCCAAAAGACTAATCATAATGGCTATCCCAAATGATATCTTTCAATCTCTTGATTCATGTGAAACTTCAAAGGACCTATGGTTAGAGCTGGAGAAACAACTTGAGGGTGGTGCCAAAACCCTCAAGAACAACAGAGCCTTATGCATAAATGAGTATTTTGCATTCAAAGCTCTGACGGGTGAATCCATTCAAAGCACTTACAATAGATACAACTCTTTGATAAACAAGTGCAAGAGGTATGGGATCCACAGAACCTCCGAAGAAAACAATGTCAGATTTCTACAGAGCCTAAATGATGAATGGCTTCATTTAACCATGTCCATGCAAGCCACATTGGATCTTGATGTTTGGTCCATATCTTATCTCTTTGGAACACTGATTAGCCAAGAGAACAGAATTTCCAAACTATCAACCTCTGTCGGAGGTCCTCTGGCTCTTGTGGGTAGTGCCTCAGAAGGCAAAGACAAGGGAAAGAAGGATAAGGCAGCTGAGGAGGCACAGAAGAAGAAGAAGAAGAAGAAGAAGAAGAAGGTACTTGTAGCAGAGAGTGAAAGTGAAGAAGATTCTGAGGAGGAGATTGACATGGCTGCTCTGGCCAAAACTCTTGCACTAATGACCCGACAGTTCAATCGTGGTCTCAAGAAGCCGGAGTACAGAGGGAGAGAAGAAAGAGATGACAAAAGCAGAGGATATGGTGAGGCAAAGAAAAAGGAGTGGTCTGAAAAATCAAGGCAAGAAGAAAGGAGTGGACAAAAGTCAGACGGTAGAGCTGGTGACAAATTCCCAAAGCAAACTGAAGGTTGCTTCAAATGCGGGAAACCTCTGAGCATATTTCAACAAAAAAGGGTTTCAAAGATAGAATCACAAATCTCAACAAAGCTTTGAAAGAAAAGGTCAAAGAGCTAAAGAAATGTGAGAGTGATCGTTTAAATGCCATTTCTTTGAAAAACTTCTTTCAAAAAGAAAGAGAAGCTCTTCATCGAGATCTGTTCGACAGAGATCTCAAAATCAAAAGGTATCAGGATGCTCAAAAAGTCACTGAAAAGGTCAACACCCAAATTGGCAGAAGAGGCATAGGGTTCGATGATGTCGATCCCTATACTGGAAACAAAAGAAACAAATCTTTAGCAAACATCTTCTGCGTTGGAAAATTGTTAAAACCAAGTCTTCCAAACCTTCTATCCACATTTAAAAGGCGAAAAACATCCGAAGAACCACATATGAGGAATCCTCTGTTGATGGTAGATACATGGTATGAAAATAATAATCTACCTTCTTCACTCTCATCAAAGAGAAATTCTATTCCAAAGAAATATCTGTCTCAAAAACATATAGGAATCTTCAGATTCGGTCATCCAGAAACACAAACTCAAATGGCTTTTGTATGCATGATGACTCCTGAAAAGGAATTGTCCTCTGAAGCTCCAGAGTTTGTTCCGGCCTCTGTGGAAGAAAAACTATTTAAAAGATTTTTAGAAAACGACTTGAAAAGAACTTATGAAAATAATTTTCTCAACCATCCTGATTTAACCTCTGAAATAAGAGAAATCTTTGAGCAAGATCTACAAAACTGTCTTAACGTTCCTATGGTCATTCCGTGTATTTCAAAAACTCTAAATACTTCAAAGGACACCAATGGACAAAGCAAGGCACTTGCAGAAGGTCAGGATCTCATTCACAGAGACTTCCTCGATTCAGACTCTGAGTCAGAATCAGAGTCCTCTGTTGAAAATGAGACAAGTTCTGTGGAACTTGAGATACTCCCCTGTGATCCAGAGAAGAGTAAACTTACCTCTGGCATTCTTAATAGAACAGTTCTTCCCAAAAGAAAAACCACAGGTGTACCTATCTGTCCTGATTTCCTGGACATGTGCTTGCAAGCAAAGACTTCTCTTGAGCTTGAAAGATCTAAAAAGAACAAGATCCCTCATGATTCAAAAGCTCCAAGACCATCAAAACCTTTTCAAGAAAAACTCACTTGGCAACAGAAGAATAAATGGCCTAAAGTTGATAAACTTGATGCTTCTGTTGCAGTGAAAGAAAGAAAAGAAGATCAAGGGAGAGTACAACCAAAGGACCACTCAAGAAGAGTTTTTGAAAAAACTCAACCTAGATTAGACAAAGCTTTCTGTAAAAAGAAACCCAAATCTAAAATGGGTTGTAGTAAAATTTGCTCTGTACCCTCCTTTGACAAGTTTAATGAAAATTTCAAGAAGTTTGCTTCAAATGTTCCTTATTGTAAATGCTTTGATCTTATGCATTCTTTGAATCAACATTTCTCGAGGCCCTCCTGTCTTATATCTCACCCAAAACCCAAGAATGCAAAATTCAAGGGTGAGAAGAGACAAACTGGTACCTCTGCAAATGAGGATAAATCCAAAACCAAAGATGTTAAGGCATCTTCAAAGTCTCCTAACAAAAATGGACCCATTTGGAAATGGGTACCTAAATCTCTCTAATCTGTCCACAGAAGAAACAGCATGTGCCTATCTGGTACCTAGACTCTGGGTGCTCAAGACATATGACTGGCGACAAAGGGTTGCTTTCCTCCTACGAAGAAAAACATGGAGGAGGATCTGTGACTTTTGGAGATAACAAGAAGGGACAAATAAAAGGCTATGGAGTCATTGCCAAAGGAGACATCGATGTCAACAGAGTTGCCTATGTGGATGGCCTCAAGCACAACCTTCTGAGTGTAAGTCAACTCTGTGACAATGGGCTCGATGTGATGTTCAAAAGACAGTACTGCTCTTTGTTGAAGGAAGATACAACCACAGAGCTTCTGCGAGCCAAAAGACAAGGTGATCTATACCTCATGGACTTTAAATCAACTAACAGAGAAGAAAAGCTCTGCTTAGTCTCAAGTAAGAATGAAGAAGCTTGGCTCTGGCACAACAGGTTCTGTCATCTAAACTTTCACACACTTAACAAACTTGTGAAACTGGATCTAGTAAGCGGTCTACCAAGTATTAGATTCGACAAGGATCATCTATGCTCAGCTTGTAAGATGGGCAAACTCAAAAGGGCTGCCCACAAAACTAAGTTTGACATATCTTGCACCAGACCTCTGCAGATGCTTCATGTTGACCTCTGTGGTCCTATATCTGTGCAAAGTCTTGGTAGCAAGAAGTACATCCTTGTACTTATAGATGAATTCTCTAGATATACTTGGGTTGAATTTGTTCGAAAGAAATCAGATGTTCCTGAAGTACTAATCAATCTTATCAAGAGAATACAAGTTCTTTATGACTGCAGGGTACAGAGAATCCGAAGTGACAATGGGGCAGAGTTTAAGAATTCAACCATTGAAGCCTATCTTTCGACAGAAGGCATATCACAGGACTTCTCCGCTGCAAGGACTCCACAACAAAACGGTGTTGTTGAACGAAAGAACAGAACACTAGTGGAAGCCGCAAGGACTATGCTCACTGCTTCAGGGCTCTCTATTTCTTTCTGGGCAGAAGCAATTTCAACTGCATGCTTCACCCAAAATCGATTCTTGATCGTAAAGAGACATGCAAAGACACCATATCACTTACTACACTAGAGGAAACCAAACATTAAGTACTTCCATGTCTTTGGCTGCAGATGTTTCGTAGTGAACGACAGAGACCAAATAGGGAAATTCAGTCCCAAAGCCGATGAAGCCAAATTTGTTGGCTATTCATCAAACTCCAAGGCATACATAATCTATGTACTCAAATCCAAGCATATACTCGAAAGTATTAATGTTTCATTTGATGATTCTTTTCAGGTGACTTCTGAGCAGATCAGCTCAGGACTCAAACTTCAGGATGAAGATTCTGGTGGATCATCACGAACAAATGATCTTCATCATATGTTTGAAGAGATGTTCAATGATGATGAACCCTCTGAAGATGACCGCAGAGCCTCTGAAGCCGAACCCTCTGAGGACCAAACAGGTACTTCTCTAACTGGTCCTAGTGATTCTTCACCCTCTTCCAGTAATGCTGCAGGTGCAACCATCGAGGGGGAGCACTCAGAGGACAATACAACTAAAGGCCCCAAGCTCAATCAAGATCATGGTCATCTTCAAAACCTCTCAGAAGGGTCAACAACAGATCAAGGCTCTGCAGAGCTCTCTCCCTCCACTCATGATGAACAACCAAGTCCTGTGGCAAGTACAAATGATCAATTTCTTTCAACAGAAACTGATCTACATCAAGACGAACGTGCTCATGATCTGACCACAGAAGTTTCCAATGATCACCTACCCCGCATGATAAAATGGACCAAAAGTCACCCATAGAGCCAAATCATTGGTGATGCTTCTGGCAAGGTCCAAACTTGATCGAGTACTGCAAATTTTTGTTACTATACAAATTTTGTGAGTATCATCGAACCCAAAAAGATATCTGAAGCTCTTGAAGACCCAAACTGGATAGAAGCTATGCAAGATGAGCTTCTGCAGTTTGAAAGAAACAAAGTATGGACCCTAGTGCCCCTGCCGAAAGGTAAAACCGCAATAGGAACCAAATGGGTCTTCAGGAACAAGAAGGATGAAGACGGTGTGGTGATCAGAAACAAAGCAAGACTGGTGGCCAAAGGATACTGTCAAGAAGAAGGCATTGACTATGAAGAAACCTTTGCCCCTGTGGCAAGACTCGAAGCAATAAGAATCATTCTTGCTTTCGCAGCCCACAGAGGTTTCAAAGTATATCAAATGGATGTCAAGTCAGCCTTTCTGAATGGGCAGATTCAAGAAGAAGTATATGTCCAACAACCACTAGGGTTTGAAAACTCTAAGTACCCAAGTCATGTCTATTTTCTGGACAAGGCTCTGTATGGACTTAAACAAGCCCCCAGAGCATGGTACGACAGACTTTCAAACTTTCTCCTTGCAAATGGTTTCGAAAGAGGTACTACTGATACGACTTTATTCTATAAGAAGAGAAAATGTGAGATTATGCTTGTACAAATTTATGTTGATGACATTATTTTTGGGTCTACAAATGATTTATATTGCAAAAAGTTCGAGTCATTGATGAAAAGCGAGTTTGAGATAAGCATGATGGGAGAACTTACATTCTTCTTAGGATTGCAAGTCAAATAAACCACAAAGGGTATTTTCATAAACCAATCAAAATATGTCTCTGACATACTTGAAAAATACAAGCTCTCTGACTCTTCACCAATGAAAACTCCTATGGCCACTGGATCCAAACTCCATGCAGATCCAGAGGGCAAATCTGTGGAGTGTAAACTCTACAGAGGGATGATAGGATCTCTACTGTACTTAACCGCGAGTAGACCTGATATAATGTTTGCTACATGTCTATGTGCAAGATTTCAAGCTAACCCCAAAGAATCTCATCTTCATGCTGTCAAGAGGATCTTCAGATATCTAAAAGGATCCAAAAATCTTGGTCTTTGGTATCCGGAGAACTCTGGCTTTGATCTCATGGCCTACACAGATTCAGATTACGGAGGATGCAAGCTCGACAGGAAGAGTACCTCTGGGAGTTGCCAATTCCTAGGAGGGACACTAGTAAGTTGGACTTCCAAAAAACAGAACTGTCTCAACCTCCACAGCAGAAGCAGAATATGTTGCTGCTGCAAGTTGTTGTTCCCAAGTTCTATGGATGAGGACCCAACTTAGAGACTATGGATTTGATATCGAAAAAAATCCCCATCCTCTGTGACTCCAAAAGTGCCATTGCGATCTCTGCCAATCCTGTGCAGCACTCTAAGACCAAACATATCGATATCAGGTATCACTTTCTGAAACATCATGTGGAGCATGGGACAATAGAGATGTACTTTGTGCCCACAGACTACCAACTTGCCGACCTTTTCACGAAGGCATTGGATGAGAAAAGATTCACTTTTCTAGTTGGCAAGATTGGTATGCTCAATATGAGTTGACCACAGAGCCTCTGTTGCATATATTTGTATATAACATATTCCTTGTTTGTAAATAATCTCTTTGACTTTCTTTATATTTACATTTTTTGTTTATGCAAATCTATGTCTTGTGCAAATCTTATCTTTATATGATCCAAGCATAGTTGAAGGGGGAGCAGAACGAACCATCAGAAACCAATCGTGACTATTCAAGGGGGAGCAAGACAGTTCTGCGCAACAGACTACAGAGTGAGGTTAGTCCATCTGAACCAAGGGTCAAAACTCTTTCTCGAGCACTATGCCCTCAGAAAGATCCCACTTTGTACTAATTTTTCAGTCAAAACCTTGAAATGATCAAATATTTGAAAATCTTTCCTAAAAAGGAAATTTTTGGTCTCAGAACCTCTGAGGTCGACCACAGAGCCTCTGTGATCTATCACAGAGTCTCTGTACCTCTAAACTGATGGTGCTTGAGCAAATGCACTTTAAAAGGAACTCGATCATTTCATCGCACTTTTCTCCCTCTTAAAAGGCTCTTCTGATAACCTTGCCTATGACCTCAGAAGCCTCTTTTCCCCAGAGCTTCTGTCATTCTCATCACTTGAGAAAATCAGGTCATGTGCTGCGGGTTATTTTTTTGAAACTCACTGTCACGTGAGAATAGAAAATGCCAGACGCGTGAGAATAGGGTGGCGCACGTCCTAGATCGTGCACCGCCATCATCTGACGTGGCAACATTTGATTGGTTCGTAACCTGTACCGTCGTTTTTATGAAACGGCTTCTTTTCCGTTTCCACTCATCACGGATTTGAAATCTTTATTTTTTTACCGCTCAATTTTTTTTTACCTTCCCCTGTATAAAATCCCTTTTGCCTCTTCATTGTCATTTTACCTACATATTTTTCTCTCAAGAACTTCTAGCAAAAAGCCTTTCTTCTTCTCCTCTATTCTTTCAATGGCTTCTCCCTCAACTTCCTCCAAGAACTCTAATGGATCCAAGAAATCCAACAACTCTCATCACTCGATGGTTCAAAAAGCTGATTCAGACTCTGTCGACCAAGAACATGTGCTTACCAGCAGGATGTTATCCTTCACCAGGCATGACTATCACTTGGCCCAAATGAATAATAAGCCAAACAACCACTTTGTCACCCTAAATCCCTCTGGTTTTCCCACTGAAGCTGCACCATTGATTCAACTCCTCAAGAATGATTTCCTGGTTAGAGCCCTAACATTGAAACGAGATGACATCCCGGAATCTTATATCCAACAGTTCTAGCTAAGTGTCCGCCATGCCAAAATGGACAAATATGGACACTGCATCATTGGCTATGCAACCCATCCCTCAACTGCAAAAATTCTGGACTTAGGGATCAATCGTAGGAAACTCTCCGATGTATTTGGACTTCCTACCAAATCAGATCTCAACCTGCGTAAATTCTCAGAGGAGCCCATAGAGGAAGAGATACTAGAATTTCTGAGATTCATTGGCTATGGAGTTCCAATCATCAAAAGAACAAACTTCAGGCGACAGAATCTACCCCCTCTGTAGAACGTCCTTTTCTCCATTCTGAACCGATGCCTAACAGCGAAGGTTGGAAGCCCAGATCAATCAAGCCATACAATATTGGCCATAATGTATGGGATTTACTACGATCTCCCACTGGACTACGTTGGACTCATTTTCAGGGAGATCCAAGATGCTGTGATTTCCAAACAGCAGGACCAAGACAGAGGGACATAACCAAAGAACATCGTGTTTGGACGTTTCCTAGAACTGCTACTAGGCGATGACTTGATCGGAGAAGGAAAGCTACCAGCAGAGGATAAGACAATCAAACTATATGAGATGAAGTCTCATAAACCCACCACCATCAAAACAGGATATCCAGAAGCCAGACCTCTGTCAACAAAGATGTTGACTTATTTGGGTAGTAAAGAAGAGGTTAGGGAATACATACGAGGGAAAAGGACACCAGAACCACGTCCTGTAACCCCCCCTCGCGTAGGTTTCAAAGTAGAAGACATTGTAGTTTACTTGAGAGACGAGGGAGTACGGACAGAAGTTGAAGCCGCAGAGGCTAAAGTGAGTGAGAAAGAGAGCCCATTAGTTAAAGGGGAGGGGAGTGAGAGAAAGACGAAAAAGAAAAACAAGAAAAAGAGAGTCACAGAGGTAGAGACTCCAAAATCCTTGGCAGCTGAAGAGAAAGCCACAAAAAAATCTACAGAGATCAGAGTCTATGAGAAAAAGAAAGGGAAGTTGAGGACGCTTGCCGAAAAAGATCAAATATTGGAAGCCCTCAAACAGAAAAGGAAAGATCTGGATGAATACCTTGCTGCAAGAACCGCACCTGCAGAGGGTCAGACAAAGCCCCTGCAGAAGGCAAGAAGAGCCCTAGTCCTTAAAGAGTCCCCTGAGGATAAACCTCAGAGCCCAATTCAAATAGCCTCTGCAATAGCACGCGAGGTCTCTCTTCAATACTCTGGAGGATTAGGGGAAACCGTGGAAACGGAAATAGATGATGTGACAGGAAGGTCACAGAGCGAAGATGAAGAAGAAGAACCAAGTAAAAAATCGTTGGAGGAGAGGGAAACAAAAGATGCCATTGGCACACCACCAAAACCAACTCCTAGTGCAACCCACACTTCTACCCCTGCAGTTCTAGTGCAGAGGGGTATTGAAACAGGACCGCACAGTCCGAACCTTACCTATGCCATCCGGCCAGAGGATATTCCTTCATCCTCTGAACCACCTTTCGGGGAAACCAAAACCATCTCACCCTCTCAAAAGGGTGAGAGTGTTGCTCTGCGTGTCCATTTGCCCTAGGACACATCTCTTTCACACACAGAGGTATTCGTTACCTCTGTCACACACAAGAGTGACACCCAAACCACCTCAGAGTTGGTGGTGCGAGAACACGATGATTCTGTGGCTCTAGAACAACCACATGATCCATTCAACATCGATCTTAAGGGAGTCTCTGAACCCTCCCCCAAAGAACGTGTTGACAGAACTTCCATAGGTGCTTCCTCTGTGGAACATCAAGGATTGGAAGGAAATCCTCCAGAGCTCAACATAAAAACAAGCTCTGAAGGTGCCAAAGACTCGTTGGCCAAATCTGGAACATGTGTTGTTCCAGAGGTTACCTCTGACACCTTTGTCACAAAGGCCGAGTTTAAAGCCTTTGCTGACATGGTGCTCACAAAACTTGACGAGTTGCAAAGATCAACCTCCAGAGAGTCCCAAGCCCTTGCAGAGACCCTAAAAGCCAACACTGAAGCTCTGCAAGCTCTCAATACAAACTGCGCGAAAAAGGCTGATCTTCAAGCTTGTGGACAAGCCATCATCGCACACTCCCATCAAATTCAAGTTCTGGGGGATCTTTGCACAGAGGAGTTCCCAAAATATTCTACGAACGGAGTTCAGACTGGAGTGGACGAAATGGCCAGGCTCAGAGAGGAAATAAGGGACATAACTCGCAGTGTTATGGTCCCAGCTCATACACAAGCATCAACCTCTGCCCCAGACCCCTCTGCGTTTGCAACAAAAGCTGACTTGGAAGCCATGGGCAATCTGTTTCTGCAAAACCAAAAACTCCTTCGATCCAACTTCAACGACCAAGGAAAGAAGCTGTCAGCTGACTTGAAGCGATCCATAGCCACATTTCGTTTCAAGTCAGACATCGAAATCAACGCTTTGTCATTGGCTGCAGAGGACGCAATCAAGAAGATCACAGATCATGTTGATAACAACCTCTGTACGCCAAAGAAGAGGAAGGAACCTGTCAACTGCCAAACCCAAGCAGGACAGAAGAGGGCACGACATGAGGACCAAGATCCTGATGCCTCCGGCAGTGGTCCTCATGAGGGGGAGAATCTGCAATCCAAAAAAGAAGCACCAATATCAGTGGCTCCTCTAAACCAAGTCCCTATGAGCTCAGAACCTGAACCACAGAGAACAACGAAACAAAAGGTCTCTGCAGCCCCCTCTCCCACCATAATCCAAATCAAAGAAACCCCACCAACTGCCAAAGACAAAGGCAAGGCAATAGCTACAGAACCTTTGAAGAAGGTCAAGTCTCCTCCTCCCTCCTCTGAGAAACTACTAAAGAGCTCTTTTGATGCTTTTAAAAGAGTGAAACCTGAAGAGGAAGACTGGGCCTTTGATCTACAACCTCTGTCGGAACTCCCCATCCTACAACCACTTGACACACCATCAAAGGATAGAGTTGCAGAGGTTATCCAAGGCTTTGAGAGCCTAAGAAGACCCTTCCCTGTTCCTCCAAAGAAGGACATCGAAGAAGAAGTATACAAATACCTCTATAGCCGCGGAGCTCAAGATCTTCCAACAGTCAGACTCTCAGAGGAAGTTATATCAGAAGAGCGAAGGAGATTCTATAAAGATAAAGCCAAGCCAAAATCCAAAGTCTTTAACATGGCCAAGATCACAGAGGTTGTGACAATCAAGCTTGGACACACAAAGTGTAAGAACTTCTGGTTCAGTGAATACGCCGTGAAAAGGGAAGATAAGAAGATATGGACTTTCACAGACGCAGATCTACCGAATCTTCACCCTCATGATCTTCCAGAGCTAGTCAAATGGACAGAGGATAAGTTTGACTGGAAGAAGGAATACCAAGAAGCTCATCTCACAATCAAGAGGGTCATGAGAGAAAAGCTGCTGTTCTACAGTATAGCTGACTTTCAAGTGGCACTTGACTTGGGAGTCAAAAAGGTCAGCTTCCCTCCACCACAAGACAACTTACCACCCTCTGCCAATATTTTACCAAACTCCATCATCACTTCACCTTCTTTTGGCTTTGTGTACTTAAACCCCAAAGGAGAAAAGAAATTATTCATGGGGATAGAAAGCCAAAAGTACTCAACCGAATCTCTGCTGCTCATTCAAGAACTACTTATCAAACACACAGGAACTCCACTTGTACCCACAGAAGCGGCAGATGTCCTTCTGTCAAACATAGATGCAACCTTAAACTTCAGATTCCTGTGCGTGTGTTATTACAGAGAACTGAAGAAAGAAGGTGGGTTTGGAAAGAAGATCAACGATTTTCCAGACGCCAAAGTATAGGCTCTGATGACTTGTAATCATTTTTTTTGTCAAAATGTAATTGCCTTCTGGCATCATCTTATTTTTAATGAAAATCAAGATTCAGAGGTTGAGTTCCTTTCACCTCTTTTGCTTCTAGTTTAGCCATCGCTCTAAATTCCAAATTTTTATTTTTCAATACTTAGGGGGAGATTGTTAGCTCCACTCACATTGTATAGAAGTATTGAAAAATAGGCTAAGTATGGGAATCGCAGAAGTCTGCCGCTAAACACTCAAGTACACCACAGAAGGTGCAAAGCTCAGAGGTTACTCCGCAGAAGATCTACCAGAAGTCAAACCTGAATGATTCTTGGATCACAGAGCCTCTGTGATCACTCACAGAGCCTATGTGAAGGCCAACCTCTGGAGATCAATGTTTTTCTAAGAGTTCAAGACAAGACCACGTGCAGAACACGTGAGACCTGCTGTACGAAGATCCTCAAGATCAAAGTAATGGGCGTCCCACGATGTTTACTTTCCAGGTGGCATTCCATTTATGGAATGTCAGTTTTTGTCTTGTACTAAGGGGTACATCCCTCTTGTATATTAAGGGAGGACCACCTTAGAGCAAAATATGAGAGCGTGTACACACAAAAATAGCAGTCTGTATAATCCTTGAGTACATTTTTCACATACCAGTGCGTGTTCTTGGTGTTCTTCAGTAATCAATGAAATAGTTATTTGAGTAACTTTCTTGTAATACTTTACTTCCTGTTCATTAATTACTTGTGTGTTTACTACCTTGCATGTTCAATTTTTTCTACACGTATTAAACGCTTCCACACTCTAATTATATAATATGTGTGTAGTAAAAGTTTAAATCAAGTTAAAGAACATCAAAACTGGGATCTACAAAATCCCTCACCCCTCAATCACTCTAGGATTACTTCTGGGGTAGGAAACACTGGTTAACGTGAATCCATGGAAGTTATGTTTAAGCTCTAACACTGATCCCATGTAATTTTCCTAAAAAGAATGGTTGCTCAACAATTTAACTTGAACAGTTAAGCACAAATATGATATCATTGTCAAAAATGTATGCTCATCAAGAATAGAAATAATAATTTAAGCATTTGATCTTTGAAGATCTCTCCAAACAAGAATATTAAATGAATGAAATGAAATCAAGAGAATTGTTTTGAGAATCTGACAATGTATCAATCAGATCAAATATCATAAGATATGAACGTGAAATGGTTGGGGTATCAAAGAACTTGACAGTTTGTTTATATAAACAAATATAAACAATTTAGCAATGAACGCTCAAGATGAAATGATGATTGTTGTTAAGTCTAAATATTGTATCCAAGATTTAATAGGAAAGTCAAAAGTATAAAAGTCAACATTGTCATTGTAATAGAATGTCATTGTTTGTTTAGTTTCCTTATTCATTAAGTCTTGTAATAGATAGGTGGTATAAATAGGTTTTAGCTTTGTTGTTTTCCTAAGCACTTTCATTGTAATATCAGATTTGTGATTGGAATTCAAGATCTACTTTCTGTCTCTACTCTCTCTCTAGACTTTAATGTTGATTTTATGAGAATTGCTTGATTGTATTGGGATTTTATGATTTACAATTGGTATCAGAGCTAAACCAAACTTTTCGGAAATGATTTGATCATGTTTTGAATTGAAATCTGGAGTTTTAGATCGAAAATCTGATTTTCTGAAATTTTTTCAAGAAAACGAGTTTGGGTTCTGTTCATCAGAATTTTATGTGAAAAATTGTTTTTGGTGTAAGAAAATGGAATCATTGTATTTGTTTTATGTTTAGGATTGATTCTTGTATTGATTACATCTTGTGATTTCAACTAATTCGATTTCAATTTTCGAATTTTGATTTTTTCTCGAACTCGAACTCGAACACTGTTCTTGAATGAAAAATGTGTGAATTGTTGATTTTAATCGAAAATTGACAGTAAATTTGTGCTTAGTTTTGTTTGTCAATGATACTGATAAGTTTTGGAGATCAAATTTGCAGATTTGGATCGATTTGAGATAGTCAGAGCCAAGAACACGATTTGCGCTAGTTCATCTAGCTTTGCGCAAGTTCATAGACATTTGCGTAAGCTTATCCGGGTTTTAAAGCAAAGTTTGCGCAATCAACGCCTCACGCAAAGCAAAGTTTGCGCAATCAATGCCTCACGCAAAGCTTACTTTGCGCAATCCAAGTCTTACGCAAAGCTTACTTTGCGCAATCCAAGTCTCACGCAAAGCTCACTTTGCGCCTTTCACTGACAACGAGAAGCTTACTTACGCAAAACTCAATCTTGCGCAAACAGTGTCTTTTCCATACTTAGTCAAAATTTTCAAAACTGTAAGGGGCTTGCCCCCAGACCCCGCAAGGGGGTTGCCCCCAGACCCCACCCGCTAACCGGGTAGCGGGACCCCCGTGCTAAGTCTGCGGAGGGGGACATTGTTCTGATTGTGATCAAATATTTTCTGATTTACAGTTTGGAAACAATCATTCTTATCAAGTTGTTTTCTTATTCAAGATGTCAATTTTGTACAAGTCTGAGATATCTGATATTGAAGCTGAACGAAATGATCTGAAAATTAAAAATTCAGAATATCTCAAAAGGATTCAGGAGTTACAACTTAAATTGTTCAATTGTGTTAAAACTCCTGAATGTATAAAGTGTACTAATAATATTTCTAAATTTTCAGGTATCGTCTATGAAAAGGAGAAAGAGATAAAAGAGAAAGAGAGAGAGATTATAAATCTTCAAAGCCAACTGAAGAAAACTGAACATAAATCACTTGTGCTACAAGCATAATCAGTTGAGCTTCAAAACAAGTTGAAGGCTTTCAAAGAGAACATGTCTGTTTTGGAATCTGAGAATGCTGAACTTAGAAAGAATATATCTGGCTTGGAACAACAGCTTGCTGAAGATAAAGCTAATTTTGAGAGTGAAAAGAAAATTTTTTCAAAGAAGTTCTCAGATTTCTCTAAGAAGTGTTATGAAGAAAAGAAGTCAGTGGATCTTAAATGCTTAAAACTTTCTCAACAAGTGTCTAATTTTGAGAAAGTGCTGATTTTGGAAAGAGAGAAATTTGATAAAGAAAAGAAGGTCATAGAACAGAAGAATGTAGGATTCTTTAAGGAATTATCCGGCCAGAGAAATGATTCAGAGAAAGGATTTGAAGAAGAAAGATCCATCTTTGAGAATGAAATCAAAAAGCTGACTTCAAAGTTATCTGAACTATCTGCAAATGCACTGAAAGAGCAGAAGACGAAGTCTGAGTTCTCGAAGAAGATTGACCAGCTTGTGAAAGAAAGAGACAACTTTGCTTCAAAGATCAAAGAGCTTGAGAAATCTGCCTCAAGTTTAAATCAGAAATATGTCTCTTCACAAAGGTCAGTTAAATATTTTGATCAGATTCGTCGAACTAACATTTTCTATGATCAATATTTAGATGGTTCAGATACATATTCAAGGAGAAGAAGTTACAAGAAAAAGAAACTGGTATGGTAGAAGAAACCAGTTAAAGATGAGATGACAGATGAGCTGAAAGGAAAAACATCACGTGTACATACACATAAAGCAAAGAAGAACAAAGAGCATAAAGGTAAACCTGATCTTATATACTCAAAAGATCAATTACTCAGGTTTTCAGGTAATAAATTTTATTGTTCTTACTGCTGTACACATGATCATATTCACAAGACCAGTGATCATTTCTGGTATGGTTCTTACTCGGTTACCCCCACACGAACTGCAACTAACATTTCTGGACCCAAATACCAGTGGGTACCAAAGCCGAAAACTGATTCTGTGTTGCAGGCACCTCAATTCAAGGGGGAGTAAGAGAACAATGGCTCTTGAATAACACAGTTCAAGACCCACATTTCAATGTCAAGACTATGGCTTCTAAGTACACAACTTAGGACCCGGACTTCAAAAGAGTTTGACTTCTAAACACAACAGTTTAGGACTCGTACTTCAGCGATTAAAAGACCTTACTCCTGTCATGATCAGAGATTGTACTCAAATACTCAAATGAGGAAATCAACCATCAAGGGGGAGTACATTCTTTTCTGATATATGCATTAGAGAGATATGATGGACTACATTCCAGAAGGAATTGTAGATCTCTATCCTGTACTTTTTCATTGATAGATCTTACTGATATGACGAACTACATTCCAGAAGGAATTATGGATTTCTATCTTGTTTTCATTGATAAACCTACTGTTGCAGAATTTATAGGGGAGTATAGGTTATGGCTTCTGATCACATAACAGACCAGGACCCGTTTTTCAAAGTTCAGAAGCATGGATATTTTGCAAATATCCAGGGGGAGCTTAAAAGACTTAAATCATTCTATCATGATTTGAGGGGGAGCTTAAAGGTAAATATCTTCTGGTCTAGATCTCTGATTGTTTGAAAGAAGAACAACTTTCAAGCATGAAAAACAGTTTCTGAAATGTTCAAACCACTTCAGTTTCTCAAAAGAATTTATGAATTTAGAAGTGAGATTTTAAATGTTTTTCATTTTTGAGATTAATGTTTAAACTGATCGTGTGTTTTCAAAGATCAATACTTGTGTATTATCTTGTCCATATACTGTCAAGTATTCACACACATCGGTTCAGTATTTCATTTGATTTGTTATTACCATGTCTCAAAATCAAACAATTTTTCGATGGTAATACCCCCGTTTGCTTTCAAAGTTGTTGAGCATCATTCATCTTTTTCATATTTGTGCTTTCATTGATAAATTGTTTATATTTGTTCATATAAACAAATATCCAATTCTTTGATGCCCTAACCATTTGATTTGATCTGATTGATATATTGTCAGATTCTCAAAACAATTCTCTTGATTTCATTTCATTAATTTAATATTCTTGTTTTGAGAAATCTTCAAAGTTCAAATGCTCAAATTTCATTCATAATTTTAAATGAGCATACATTCTGACACTGTTATCTTTTTGTGCTTAACTGTTCAGTTAAATTGTTGAGCAACAATTCTTTTTAGGACTTACATGGGATTCGTGTGTGAGCTTAAACAGAACTTCCATGGATTTACGTCAACCAGTGTTTCCTACCCAGGAAGTTATCCTTGAGTGATTGAGGGGTGAGGGGTCATAAATCAAAGAGTGGGGGAGATAACTCATCCGCTTGAGTTTTTCTCATTGCGTGGAGCGGAAAAATGGAAATGAGAGTTTGGTTAGAAGTGAGCTTTAAATGTTAAAAAGAAAGAGGGTGTGAGAACAAAGTTAAAAGAATATCAGAACTCTGCACCAACCACTTTCTGAGCCGGGCAACCACATCTACTGATTAGTTCATATTCTTTGGTGACCATCATTGAAACAGGCAGTGAGCCCATGCCAACTCTTGCATTAACCCCACCAACCACTCATTTCTTTCTTAACAAAGAAATGTTTCATTTTCTTTGGGGACGCAACATATATGCTATCTAATCTTCACTCGGAAGATTTAGATATTGAAAAAGAAGGAATGTTGCCCCACCTTCGCACCTCTTTCATGCACATTGAGTCCGTGTATTATCTGTTGCTGTCTCAACAGTTTACACAATTTGAGCCTTTATGAAACACAATCATTGTGCTACAATTCTTTCATACACAAGCACGAGCACACAGAAAATCTGTTTTTCTGTCAGAACATTCATAGATAAACCTTGTGTTTTTCAATGATTGAATGGAAGTCCTGGGGAGTCATCATCAAACCAGCTCCTTAAATTGTACATTCGTTGTACACAGTAACTTTGTGTTACTGACAGACATTCCTAACTGTTTCATTTGTTGAATCAGGGTTACCACGTTCATTTTAATAGAGTTTGAAAAGATTTGGGTATATACAGTTCATGATTCAGCTATTCAGATCAAAGAGCGGCGACTGTCAAATTATCATTGAAAGGGAAGATTGTTACAAAGGGGTGATCAAAGACTGTGTCGAAATTGAAGATGTTTTGATGATCATGATGCTCACATCATCAAAAAGGGGGAGAATTTTACAAAGATTCAAATTCAAAATCATGAAGAGTTGTCAAAGTGAAAAGACTTGTGAAGAAATTCTGAGAGTTCAAAAGTCAATTCAAAATGCTTCCGCTGATACAAAGTTAAAAGATTCTGAAGAAAGTTTGTTTGGATCAAGAGTTTGAAAGTTCAAAGACTGATGAAGATATTTTTGAAAATTCTTCTCAAAGATATTTCTGAGAAGTTTGTTTTCTGAAGACAGTCCAGAGATCACAAGAGATGAAGATACATAGTTGTCAAAGATCCCTCAAAGTTCCAAAGTTTTCCAAAGATGGTTCAAAGTTGATGTTCAAAAGTTTCAAGAATTTAGTTTCGTGTTCAAGACATGTTGACTTTCAAAGCTTCAAAGTGAAAAAGACTTTTTAGATTCTTCAAAGACTGAAAGTGTTTCAAAGTTCAAAGTTGTCAGAGACAAAAGCTGAAGAATCAAGAGCTGAAGATCAGTATCAAATTTTTATTAAATCTTGAATACAAAGGGGGAGATTGTTAAGTCTAAATATTGTATCCAAGATTTAATAGGAAAGTCAAAAGTATAAAAGTCAACATTGTCATTGTAATAGAATGTCATTGTTTGTTTAGTTTCCTTATTCATTAAGTCTTGTAATAGATAGGTGGTATAAATAGGTTTTAGCTTTGTTGTTTTCCTAAGCACTTTCATTGTAATATCAGATTTGTGATTGGAATTCAAGATCTACTTTCTCTCTCTACTCTCTCTCTAGACTTTAATGTTGATTTTATGAGAATTGTTTGATTGTATTGGGATTTTATGATTTACAATTGTTGCTCAACAACATTGAATTACAAACGAGGGTATTACCATCGAAAAATTGTTTCTTTATGAGACATGCTAATAACAAATTCAAATGAAGTACTGAACCGGTGTGTGTGAATACTTGACAGTATGTAGATAAGATAATACACAAGTATTGATCTTTGGAAACACACGATCAGTTAAATTTTAAAGCTCAATAATGAAAAACATTTAAAAATCACACTTCTAAATTCATGAAATCTTTTGAGAACCAGAAGTGGTTTGAACATTTAAGAAAACAATTTTCATGCTCGAAAGTTGTTCTTCTTTCAAACAATCATAAATCTAGATCAGAAGATAGTTACAATTAAGCTCCCTCTCAAATCATGATAAAATGATTTAGATTCAGTTAAGCTCCCCCTGGATATTTGCAAAATATCCTTGTCTTTAAACATTGAAGACCGAGTCCTAAACTTATGTGTTTAGAAGTCTATGTCTAATAACATTAGAGACGACCGGGTCCTAATCTGTTGTAATCAGAAGCCATAACTCTTTGACATTGAGGTGCAGGTCTTGAACTGTGTTATTCAAGAGCCTCAATTCTTTGAGGTACGAGTCCTAGACTGTTTTGTCTAGAAGTCAACAATCTTGCTCCCCCTAAACCTGTGGTACTTGCAAAACAGATTTGACAGGTTTTGGTACCCACTGATATTTGGATCCTGGTAGGTTAGATTTAGGAATCCACTTCTCATTAGATTTAAAACATGTAAGTTTACTTTTCTGAGAAGTAATCCTGTAAGTTCCGTACTAGTTCTGAGCAGATTCTTTCTGAACAAAATCATTCTCTCCACAGTAAGAACAACATATTTTCTTTTAAGCAATTATTTTAGTAAAATATCACAATAAAACCCATCAGATGAAATCAAATGTATGTGTTTAGATACAGAAACAAGTTTCATTGCATATCAAGTTAAGACATGGTCAGTTTCAAAAACTTCCATCAATCTATTCAGTGTGCAAGCATGCGAACTTTGATTAGCTTCAAGAAAATGCAATTCTAAAACTATAATAGAGAACTTTTGCAAATAATCACACTAAGCCATCAAGAATTCAGACTTTCACAAATTTATAGGTTTATTGCAACTCAGAAATATCACCAAGTATCATGAAATATCACCAAGTATCATGAAATTTGTGAAGGGTTAAACTTTTAAATTCAACATGCCGAGATTTAAAAATTGAAACATTTGATCGGCAAATTTATATTCAGTTGAAACAAAATATAATTCAATAATATCATCTTTCACATAATGTATAAAGAATTTGTGTCTCATTTGAAAAAATTTGGGTTGAACAAAATCAGGGTTTGAATAAGATTGCTCAGATTTTTTAAAAAAATATGAGAAAACTGGAACAACATCATTATCAGAGATAAAATGCAGCGGAATAAAGTAGATGCACTCACAATTTCTCATTTAGCCAGAAGCTTAACAGCATTGAAGAACGAGTTCTAAACTGACATGTTTAGAAATCGAAGTCTTTGAAGTACGGGTTCTGAGCTGAATTACTCAGAAGCCAAAATGTTGACATTGAAGTCCGGGTCTTGAGCTGATTTACTCAAGAGCCATATTTCTCTTATTCCCCCTTGACATGAGATGCCTGCAACTTTGAGTCAGATTGAGATTTTGGTACCCACTTGTATTTGGGCCTATGTTTGTTAGTTGCAATTCTTATGGGGAAAAATTTGTTAAATTTGACAGTTAAAGCACGAGAAAGATCATCAGAATAATAAGCACAGTCATCAGATGAATACAAAGCATAATCATCTGAACTAGAATCCGAGGAAGAATATGAGACATGTTTGGAAATTCGAATCATTTGCTTTCTAGAGTATTTTGAAATTTTATTACAAGTAGCAAATGAATCAGTTTTATAAAGTTTGTCTACACATCTATCCCCATCAATCTGAAATTCATCCGATATCCGCTTCACTCTCCAAATCTGCTTCGTTGATGTGCTCAAAGTCGTATCTGAAAGATTAGAATCAGAAGAATTAGAACTGTCAGAAAGAACTTTATCTTGTTTCTTTGACTTCTTTGACCTTCTTCTTTTACGCTTTGGTTTATAATACTGATCATTTAGCGTAAAAGATTCATCAAGAGTTTCCGAATTAATATTTAAATCAGAAGAAATAATTTTATCTAAGCAACCAATCTGATCAAACAATAAATCTGAATATTCCTCGGAGTCAGAATTATTTTGAGAAAATATATCAAATTTAGAAACTTCCATTTTGTTTACTTGACAATCAGAAGAAAGGCTAGAAATAGAATCTTGTTTTTGAGAAAATAATTTTTCTTCAAGACTAGACGTCATGAAAGAAAGAATAATATCAGATTCAATTTCTTTTAAAATATTTTGATCTTCTATTTTATCTTCAAGATCAATGATTTTGCCTTCTAATATTAAAGAAGGAGTATATTTCTTAGAATCATAAATGATTGGAGAAATATTTTCCTTATAAAAAATATTGGCATAAACATCAACAAAATCATCAGATATTGAAGATTTGACAAGAGATATATCATTTAAAGCTTTTCTGCCTTTCCTTGATTTATCAGGAAAATATTTGGCATTTTCATATGTGTAAACAAAAGGAATTTCCTTTTTCTTGTTATTCGTCCTTTTCTCATTTTCGATTTCTAACATTTGCTTCTCATTCATCCAATCAATTTTAAATTGAGGAGCATATTGAGCAAGAGTTAGATAATCGTATTTATATAAAGTAGGGGATTTTTCGATCGCATTGTTTAAACAATGTGGATTTTCAAAACCAAGTCCCCATTTTTCTTTTAAAGCTTCATCACTCCTTGGTTTATTCATAAAAATTGTTTGCTCAGATTGATTTCTTCGATATAACTTTTCTTCTAATTTATTTATTTTATCCCAAAAATTGTCTTTTAAAGTGGTCATAGCAGTCAAAGATTCAAGATAAGTCTTATTTGAATTTTCCAAATCATCCAATTTCTTTTGAAAGATTTCTTTAGTATGAACCAAAATAGATTTTTCATCTTTCAAAGAAATTTTTAGTTTGTCAATCAAATCTGACTTTTCTGAATTTTCTGAATTTAAGTTTTTTTTCAGATAATAACTTTAAGAGTAAATCATGTAAATCAGTAATTATAACATCCATCTGAGAAGAAATGAAAGTATAATCAAATTCAGAAGGTACCTCATCAGCATCGGTTGAGGAATCGTCATCATCGTCAGATTGATCATCTCCAACAAAGCATAAAGTAGCAGTTTCAACTTTGTCAGCTTCATTGTCGGAGTGATCCAGCCAAAACTCTTCTTCAGCAAGTAGAGCAGTTCCATTCTCTCTCTTTTCGGCTAGCTCCAATTTCTTTCTGTGTTGGAACTTGAACGTGGTTGGAACTTTTTCTGATAATGCTGTGAGAGAAAGATCATCGCTTTCTCGAGCGCCTCGCCATCATCATCAGTGGCCCCATTGTAAGCGTTATCAGACAATGCTTGTTCATCCAGTTGGCTCGTGAGGAATGCAACTGGGTCCACTGATTTCTTATTCTTCTTTTCAAGCTTTGCTTTCTTCTCTAGCACCAAGCTCTCATCAGTCATCAGAATCTCATATAATTCCTGAATCTGCATAGTGGAGACCCGAACATTGTTCCTCAGTTTGTGACAAGATTTGTTCCATTCAGGCTGAAGAGCATTGAGGAATTTCAGATTCGTCTCAAGCTCTGTCTTGTTTAAATTTATCTTTTGCAGATCATTCAGCACTGTACAGAATTTGTCGAAAACACTCTTTAGAGACCCACTTTCTTTGGCCTTGAACTCCTCAAAGTTGTTCATGAAGCGTGTATGGCGGAGTTGAGTTGCGACCGATGAACCAAGCATGATCTTTTCCAATTGTTCCCACAATAGATTTGGATAATCCTTGCAATGATCAACCCGGTTGTAGACAGAGTTTGGTAAAGCTAGCATCAGATTAGCTTTTAATTCTCGATCAGCTTTCATTCGCGAAGCCTCTTCAGTTGTTGGAGGAGTCCTCCAGTCCTTCAGTGAGATATTTCATCATGTTATCTCCATTAGCTTGATGCTCGATAAAGTTCAGGAACCTATCTTGCCATTGAGTGAATTCGTTTTCGTCAACTAGAACTGGAGGACGAGTTTCTGTGCCTAAAGACATCATGAGGTCACTCGTGTAGAACTTAGCTTGAAAAGCAAACTTTGCAGAATCCATAGATGACAAACTTCAGAAAAAAATGCTAAGTCTTGAAACAGTTGGCGCAAACTTGAGGTTTGCGTGAGATGCAGATAGCGCAAACTGAGAATTCGCGTGAGAAGCCAATAGCGCAAACTAGGTTTGCGTGACTCGTTGAAGACGATAACCTCTCTTGCGTGATACACTGATAGCGAGAACTTAGCTTTGCGTGATGAACAGAAGACGCAAATTGACTTTGCGTGAGAAGACAATGACGCAAACTTGAGTTTTCGTGAGAAGCTGGCAAGAACTTGTCTTTGCGTGAGTTAGAGGAAGCGCAAATCACTCTTTGCGTGAGCAGAGGAAGACGAGAACTGAACTTTTCTCAAGCTGAATGAGACACAAACTCGGATTCTCGCGAGTAATGAGTGACGCAAATGAGACTTTGCGTTAAGAACTTCTGGCGAAAACTTTAACTTTGCTCGACGATCACCGAAATTTGACAATTATGAACTAGCGCAAAGCTTATGAACTCGCGCAAATCGTGAAGAACTCGCGCAAACTTTGAATCTGGCGCAAACCGCTGTAAAAACACAAAAAATCACCAAAAATTGATTACAGATTAGAATTTTCAGATGTACTTTTCCACAGATATGATCGAAAACAACATTCTAACACTTTTCTATCAAACTTTTTTGATTAAAAACTTTAAAAACGAGATTTCAAAATTTGAACAGTGCGTTAAAACCGTTTTTCCAGAATCTCAAAAATCTCAAAATCGACAATCAAAACTTGAATTTCTTGAAAATCGATGTGAATTAAAAGTATTTAATAATCAAAATCGAATCCAACAAACCAATTTTCACAAGAAATCGTTCAAAAACACTACCGAATTTGATGAAAAATTCAAAAACGAGATTTTCTTGAAATTTTTTTCAAGAAAATCAATCAAATTTTCGAATTAAACTACAAATTCAGATATGAAAAACAATTCTCTCAATTCTCTCAAGATCTAGATTGGCTCTGATACCAATTGTTAATCCAAAGATCTCTGTTGGGAACTGAAGAAAATCTTAAGTATGGTTAATGCTGCTACAACAGAATTACTACTGCTAGTACATCAAGTCATTAATGCTGCCAGTTCAGAGGTAGTACTGCCAGAGGATCTCAAAGATAATACTGCTAGGTATTACTACTTCTAGTAGAATTAATACTGCTAGTCAAAGTTAGTGCTGCTTGAACAAAGTTAGTACTGCTTAGCTAGTTAGTACTGCTAGAGGTTAGTGCTGCTTATTAGTTAATGCTGCCAAGACTCAGTTAATGCTTCCAAGGTAATCAAGGTGATTAATACTGCTTCTGAGATATTATGAGATAAGATTGAAGAGATCGCGTCTGAAGATAAACATGGAAAGCTTGGAGATAATTATGAAGATTATCTTGAAGATCTTTTTAAGTTTTGTAATTATCCTTATTTTCAGCATATATATATATATATATATATATATATATATATAGAATTGCTTAGAATAGTTAGATTAACTTTAATTCTGAGTTTTTGTTTTAGAGAGAATCAACCTCAAGGCATAGTTCCTAATTCTAGAGAAGTAGAATTCGTCTTGAAAGAGTCTGTTATTCAAGATTGAGGTTGTGTGTGTAATCTTGTAACTACAATCATTCAATACAAGTTTGCAAGTTATTTATCAGATTTACTGTTTGTTTACTGTATTATTGAATATCAAAGTGTTATTCCGCAACTTCTTTGATATTGTTTATGAGTATTCATAATTCTTGTTGAGAATTCGATCCTGACAAGTGGTATCAGAGCCTGTTCTCTCAGAAACATCCATTCATTCATCATGGAAAACTTTGCAGAATCAAACAGTACTCTTGTCTCTAAGGATCCAATGCTCAAACCCAATGAGTTTGACATGTGGAAGATCAGAATCAGGCAATACATTCTCCTCACTGACTACTCAATGTGGGATGTTATTGAGAATGGCCCCTCTACTGAAGGCCAGATTGGACCAGATGGAAAAAGATCTCCACCAAAGACAAATGGTGAGAGGAAGATCAGACAGACAGAGATGAAGGCCTTGAGCACTCTGCTCTTGTCCATCCCTAATGAATATCAGCATCAATTCTGCAACTGCACAGATGCCCAGATTCTCTGGAATGCTCTAGAGAAAAGATTTGCTGGAACTAAAAGCACCAAAAGAAATCAAAGGGATGTTCTGAAGCAGCAGTATGAGAACTTCACTTCATCAAAGAATGAGTCTATGACTCAAACTTTTGACAGGTTCAACAAGCTTATTGGTGAACTGGCTACTGTTGGAGTGAAGATGGAGCAAGATGATATCAACAGGAAGTTCCTCAGATCTCTTGGGGATGAATGGACTATGTACACTGTCTCATATAGACAGAGTGACAATCTAGAAGAGAAGGAACTAGATGATCTGTATAATGATCTAAGAGTTTTCGAATCTGAGGTAGAAGTTAAGAAGAAGCCCACTGGTATATACATAATGCAACACTTCTATCAGCGTCTGCTGATACTACTGCCAACCCTGAAGCAGTTAGTGCTGCTAGTGGAGTGAATTCAGAAAAAGGCACTGAAACTGTCTTTGAAGCCTTTTTGTCAAGTCATAGCAACAACTCCTTGATTAATGATGATCTGGAACAAATTCACCCTGATGATCTGGAGGAGATGGACATTAAATGGCAGATGGCCATGTTATCTATGAGGGTGAAGAAGTTTATTAAAAGAACTGGGAGGAACAACTTCTCTCAAAGAAGAGAAGATGGAGCTGGTTTTGACAAGACAAAGGTGGAATGCTATAAGTGCCACATGAAGGGACACTTTGCTAGGGAGTGCAGAAGTGGTGTGCCAAATAACAACCACCAACAAGCTCAGAATGGAGGCTACAATCAAAACAAGAACTCTGCTCAAGCCCTTGTTTCTCAACAAGGAATGGGGTTTGACTGGAGTGATCAAGCTGAGGAAGCCATTCAGAATCAAGCTCTTATGGCAGAGGTGTCTGATCTCCCCTCTGAGGTAATTTCTAATCTTTGTACTCAATCTTGCATAGACACTGTCAAAAGGTACAGGGATCACAACCAAAACATGTGTGATGGCCTCAAAAGACTAGAAAAGGAAGAAGAGATTATGTGTTGATAGTTGAGAGGTTTGAAGAACAAATCAAAGGCTTTCAAGCCAATGAACTTCAACATTCCTATGACACAAACTACTGGAAGTGGGAAAAGAATGAGTTAGAGACCAAACTGTCTAAGTCCAAAGAAGAGAATGATAAGTTGAAAGAAGAACTAGCTAATGTTAAGCTTGATATAGAAAAGTTTTCATATGCTTCAAAAGCAATGGATTCTCTTCTAAAAGCCCAGATTCATGATAAGATGAAGCCTGGTGTTGGATACAACAGCACACCCCCTCCTTACAACAACAACTATATCCCTCCTACATCAGACTTGTTAGATACCAAGGAGAAAAAGGACTTGTCTGAGAAAGCATTTAAGATAGATCCTTTGGATGAGGTGGTTGTTGAGGATATGACTGAGAAAGAAGCCAGTGAGAATAGGAATAATGCTGTGAGTAAAGAGATACCCTTAGAAAACAACATTATCACCAATGAGGGATGTGGAAAAATCTGGGTCAAGTCTAAAGAGATAGAGAAGACCAAAGGAAAGGCTAACAAGGTCCATTACAAACAGACCACTGTTGTGAATCCTGGCCCTTGTAAACAGTGTGCTTGCAATAAAACAGAGAGCCTAAATTCTGGTACAAAGAGAGGTAATCAAAGGAAATGGAATAATCAATGGGCTCAGAAACAAGGAGTTGATCTGAGTAAGATAATCAGACCAAAACCTTGTTTCATATGTGGCAAGTTGAATCATTTGGCTAAGTACTGTTTCTTTAATCCTATTAACCAAAGGATGAACTTTCAAAGATTTGTGCAAAAACCTGTTGGTTATAGGAAGGCTGGAAAGAAACATGTGGCTAAGAAATCTGTTGAAACCAAAGGCCAAATGAAGAAAAAGGTTTTGAAAGAAAGTATTAAAATATGGGTGCCTAGAAGCACTAAAACTGTTAGTACTGCTACATCAAATAGTACTGCTGACAGGGATAATGCTGCCAGAAGTAATACTGCTGCTACCAGTGTTAGTACTGCTGAAAATTTTAATGCTTCTAACACTGTTAGTACTTCTTCAAAGGTTACTACTGCTAACACAGTTACTGCTACTGACACAATTACTACTTCTAACAAGGTTAGTACTGCTAAGCATGCAAGTGCTGCTAATGCAGTCAGTTCTTCTAAAACCAGTACTGCTTCTAGAAAAGGTGCATCCAAACCCATTATTGTGACAAAGTACTCTTGCAATGAGGATTCAAAGTTTAAAAATCTTGTCAAGAAGGAATGTAAATATTTTGATGAGAAAGGGGTACCCAAGACCACTTTGGCTTGGGTTCCTAATCCATACTAACTGAGTTATCTTATGTGCAGGGCAACCAACAGCTCAAGGGAAAGAGCATTTGGCATGTGGATAGTGGTTGCTCTAGGCACATGACAGGCAACATGTCATGCCTTCAGGATTTCAAGCATATCAATGGAGGACATGTTGCATTTGGAGACAATCTTACAGGTGGAAAAATAAGTGGAAAAGGTAATGTCACAAAAGGTAAGATGACATTTGAGGATGTCTACTATGTTGATCAGCTAAAGTACAACCTGTTAAGTGTATCACAGGTTTGTGACAAACAACATAGTATATTATTTACCAATACAGAATGTATGATCCTTGCTCCAGGATTCAAGGTAGTTGATGAAAGCATGATACTACTTAGAACTCCAAGAAAGGACAATGTTTATTGTATAGATATGGACAATGTTTCAAGTGATTCATCCCTGAACTGTCTTGTTTCAAAAGCTTCTGTGGATGAATCATCTCTTTGGCACAGAAGGATGTGTCACATTAACTTCAAGACAATGAACAAACTTGTTAAAAACAACCTTGTAAGAGGTTTACCTTCAAAAGTCTTTTCATGTGATGATCATTGTGTTGCTTGTCTTAAAGTCAAACAGCACAAAACTTCTCATAAGACCAAAGAGTTAAATACAATTTCTTCTTGTCTCCTGTTATTACATATGGATCTGTTTGGTCCTACAAATGTGATGAGCATAAGGAAGAAATCATATTGCCTAGTTATTGTTGATGATTACTCTAGATTTACTTGGGTATATTTTCTAAGGACTAAGGATGAGACAAGTGGACTGATCAAATCCTTTATTCTAAGAATTGAAAACCAAACTAATCAAAAAGTAAAAGTCATTAGATCAGACAATGGAACTGAATTTAAAAATCTTGATCTAAACAACTTTTGTGAAGAAAAAGGCATTGAGAGACAATATAGTGCTCCTAGGACTCCACAACAAAATGGGGTTGCTGAGAGAAGGAATAGGACACTAATTGAGGCTGCTAGATCTCTGTTAGCTGATTCAAAACTGCCAATTACTTTTTGGGCTGAAGCAGTTAATACTGCCTGTTATGTCCAGAACAGAGTTCTAGTGGTCAAGCCAAAGAACAAGACACCTTATGAGCTCTTAAATAAAAGAAAACCCTTTATTGGATTTTTTAAACCATTTGGGTGTCCTTGTACAATTCTCAATACCAAATCTCACTTAGGAAAGTTTGATAGCAAGGCAGATGATGGATTTATTGCAGGTTACTCATCTCAAAGTAAGGCCTACAGAGTTTTTAATACTTCTTCTAGAATAATTGAGGAAAGTGACAATGTCAAATGCAATGAGAACACACCAAATCCTATTGGGTCTGGTCCTCAGTGGCTGTTTGACATTGTTTCACTAACTAACTCTTTTGGTTTCAGTAGTGATGATTATGCAGGTTCAGGTATTGGAGGATCAAGGACTACACAAGTTCAAGAAAACATACCTCAGTCTGTAATTTTTCCCATACCTACAGTGGATCCTATTGAAGACTGTGAAAAGGAGCCATCTACTGAACCAAATCAGAGTGAAGAAGAAAGGAGAGATGAGGAGAATCAAGAGAATAAAGAACCAGAAGTAGCTGCTGAAATCACCCCAGTTGAGTTGAATGACTCCAATCTAGAGGTGGGACTCAATGAAGAACCTAGTCATCAAACAAGAACACAAAAGAATCATCCTCCTCAACTGGTAATAGGAGATATCTCTTCTCCTATGATGACTAGAAATCAAAGCAGGCTACAAGATATGCAAGACCAACAACATACAGTGCTTTCTTGCTTTCTATCCCAGCTTGAGCCTAAGAAGGCCTATGATGCTATGAAAGATTCCAGTTGGATAGAAGCTATGCAAGAAGAGATGCTACAATTCAAGCTGCAAGATGTTTGGGATCTGGTAGACCTTCCTAAAGGTCAAAGAGCAATAGGCACAAAATGGGTCTTCAGAAATAAGAGAGATGAGAGAGGAATAGTAATAAAGAACAAAGCCAGGTTGGTGG
Source organism: Arctium minus (assembly GCA_954870635.1). Lineage (NCBI taxonomy): Eukaryota > Viridiplantae > Streptophyta > Magnoliopsida > Asterales > Asteraceae > Arctium > Arctium minus. Next base: position 95,721,423 of record OX941081.1, on the reverse strand, counting down.
CACAAGGGTATACACAAGAAGAAGGAATAGATTATGAAGAAGTATTTGCACCAGTGGCTAGGATAGAAGCAATCAGATTGTTCCTGGCCTATGCTTCTTATATGAAGTTCAAAGTCTATCAAATGGATGTAAAAAGTGCATTTATATATGGCTCAATTGAAGAAGAAGTATATGTCTGTCAACCACCAGGGTTTGAAAACCCAAGCTATCCAGACAGAGTATACAAATTGAAGAAAGCACTTTATGGACTGCATCAAGCACCAAGAGCATGGTATGACACTCTGTCATCCTATCTCTTGGAAAATGGCTTTGAAAGAGGAGTCATTGATAAAACTATGTTCATCAAGAGAAAGAAGAAGAACATCTTGCTGGTCCAAATCTATGTGGATGATATCATCTTTGGATCCACAAGAGACAATATGTGCAAGGAGTTTGAGGATCTAATGCATCAAAGGTTCAAAATGAGTTCCATGGGGGAACTTACTTTCTTTCTTGGACTCCAAGTCCAACAGAAGTCAGATGGTATTTTTATTTGTCAGTCCAAGTATGTGCAGGACATTCTAACTAAGTTTGGTTTCTCAGACTCAAAGCCTGCCAGCACACCTATGGAGACACACAAGCAGATAACAACAGATCTTGAGGGGGAGGATATGGATGTTCATCACTATAGATCCATGATTGGCTCTCTCATGTATCTTACAGCCTCTAGGCCAGATATAATGTTTCCAGTCTGTGTGTGTGCAAGATTTCAAGTTAGGCCAAAGCAATCACACTATCAAGCTGTTAAGAGGATATTCATATATCTCAAAGGGCAACCTAGATTGGGACTTTGGTATCCTTATGACTCATCATTTGACCTACTTGCATACTCAGACAGTGACCTAGGTGGAGCTAACTTGAACAGAAAATATACTTCTGGAGGATGCCAGTTTTTGGGTGCAAGACTAGTATCATGGCAGTGCAAGAAACAAACCACATTTTCCACATCTACAATAGAAGCAGAGTACATAGCAGCTGCAAGTTGTTGTTCTCAAGTCTTATGGATTCAGAATCAAATGCTGGACTATGGGGTAACCTTTCTACACACTCCAATATTTATTGATAATAGCAGTGCTATTAGCATTGTTAATAATCCTGTCAAGCACTCAAAGACAAAGCACATTGAGATCAGGTATCACTTTATAAGAGACTGCAATGAAAAGAAGCTTATTCAAGTTGTAAAAGTTCATACTGATAACCAGTTTGCTGATCTATTCACCAAAGCCTTTGATGTGGGTAGATTCACTTTCTTGGTAACAAGTGTGGGAATGATCAACTCTGAATAAGATCCTACTTAAAAAGTGGGTCAATACCTGTATATTGGTTATTCTTGGTGTTAATAACTTTCTGTCTCAGGAAATGTATAGCAGTACTCTGTTCATCGCAAGCTTAAAAGTGTAAGTATGGTTAATACTGCCAGTACAGTTTTAGTACTGCCAGTACAATTTTACTACTGCCAGTGCACAGTTAATACTGCTAGCGGTTAATACTGCTCTCAGTTAATACTGCTAGTTAGTTAATACTGCTAGTGGTTAATACTGCTCTTAGTTAATACTGCTAGTTAGTTAATACTGCTAGTGGTTAATTCTGCTCTCAGTTAATACTGCTAGTTAGTTAATACTGCTAGTTAGTTAATACTGCTAAGTGGTTGATACTGCTCTCAGTTAATACTGCTAGTAGTTAATACTGCTCACTGTTAATACTGCTTTCACTAACTTTTTAAGGTTAATACTGCTTATAATCCAAAAGCTATAAATACCCTTTCCCTGCCCAAAAGATCATAACGACTCTTTGTCTACTGTTCATCTTCTCTCTCACTCTTTTCTCTCAAGTATCCAGTGCTCGATAGTCAAGAATCCTTGCGTACAGATGGCTTCAATGGCGTTTATTGATGAACACAATGAGATAGCCATGCTCCAAAAGCCAAAACAAGCTGAAGGTTTTCACCAGATAGTCGACTTTCTGAAGTCCAACCACATCACTCATGCTCTCACTGTGTCTCCTACCATCTACATAGAGCACCAAAGGCAGTTCTGGGCCAATGCCACTACCAGCACTGAAAATGGAGTGTCGTGCATCAAAACAAGGGTTTGTGACAAACCCTTGACACTTACTGAGGAGACCATTCGCGTCTGTCTACGTCTAGACGATGCTTCAAGTATATCTTCTATCCCAAATGAGGATTTGTTTTCAAACCTCACCAGAATGGGGTATGAAGGCCAATTGGGGTTTTTCAAGTTTTTCAAAGCTCAATTTTCACCCCAATGGAGGTTCTTTGTTCATACCCTGATGCACTGTATTTCCAAGAAAACCAATGGCTGGAGCCAATTTAGCAGTCCCATTGCCTATGCTTTGGTATGTTTATCTACTGCTAGAAAATATAATTTTTCTCTGATGATCTTCAATGATCTTGTCTCCAACCTGGACAACAAGAAGAGTTTCTTCATGTATCCCAGGTTTGTACAGGCAGTTATCACAAATGAATTGACGGATATACCTCACTTTGATGAGGTATATGTACCTAAACCCCCTAAAGGCAAGGTCTTCTCAAACATGAGAAGATCTGCTAGGGACTCAGAAGGAGTTGACACCCCATTGTTCTCAACAATGATGGTGGTGTCCCAACCACAAGAAGGTATGGCCTCAGGGTCAAGGCCCTCATTAGACCAACCCACTGAGAGCCAATCCCAACCTTCCCTCTCTCAAATTTATCCTCAGTCCTTTGCTGCTAAACCCACTCCTATGATAACTAAGATGTATGTCAAGAGAAAGGTACACAAGGCTCCTTCCCTTGATGTACCTACTATTAACCAAGAGCCTCAAAGCCCTCTATTGGAGCATTCTCCAATAGAGAATATCCAAAGGGAATCCAATAGGGTGTCTCCCAACCCTGAGGAGGTGCTCTCTAAGGAGATGGAGGAGCATATGGGTGAGAAGGCTGCCACTACTTCTGCTAGCACAGAGAAGGATAGTGGTAACATCTCTAAGACCTTCCCCATGGCAACTTTGGCTGAGAAATCAACCAAAGGACCCCGGTGCCAAGAAACCAAGGGGGTAGTTGGTGCTTCTGCTAGGCAGAAGGCCACTACTACAAGATCCAAGGATCCCTCAAGGATGGGCAAAACATCCAAAAAGGGTGAGGACAGATCTGAAACTGATGAATTGATGGAAAAAGATTCCAATGATCCTTCAAGGGTGGGTAAAACACCTAAAGAAGGTGAGGATAGCTATACTTACTTAGAATTGATGGAAACAATAGCCAATATCATTGTTGATGTGGTTAATCAAGGAAAAGAAATCAAAGACTTGCAGCAAGTGGTCATCTCCCAACAACAGCAGATTTCCAAACTCAAGCAACTGGTGGGAAAGCTCATGGCCAAGAAAAGAAGAAGTCAGTTTGTTCTAAGGAGGAGAAAAGGGGCAACCATCAAGGAAACTGATAATGCTTCCAAAAAGGGGGAGAGTTCAAGCTCAGAAAAGTCAGATCAACAGATTGAAGGGGAGTTTGTTGAAGTACAGGGAGAGTTTGATGAAGAAAAAGCTGAAGGTGTAATAGAAACAGAAACTGCCAAAGCAACAGAAACAACACCAACAGCAGTAACAACCCCAGCAGCAGAAACTGTTAGTGCTGCTGAAACTTCAAAAGCAACAGTAACAGGGTTAACACCAGCAGAGATTGAAGTAGCAGAGATGCTTGCCAAAGCAAAGAATGACACTCCCAAAGCAAAGGGAATGGTCATAAATGAAGGGGGAGCAAAGAGAACAGAAAAGAAAGAAATGGCTGCAGATGCAAAGAAAAAGGGAAAAGAAAAGATGATAGAATCTGATCAACCATCCAAAAAGCAAAAGATGGTTGAGTCAGATGAAGCATTAGCCAAGAAAATGCAAGAAGAATTAGATCAAGCAGAGAAAGAGCAGGTTGAGAAAGACAGAGAAATAGCCAGAGCACTTACAAATGAATTAAATGAAGCTTTTCAGAAAGGGTTGGAAACAGAAAAAGCAAAGCAAAGAGCAATAAGCTTGAGAAAGGCTATGATGGCCAGATCAAATGCAAAGAAGAGAAGACCTTCACGAATCTTTATGTGTTTTTGCGAGTTTGTTTGATTAGATTGAGCTTGTATAGCAAAATAAAACAATATTGTAATAGTTTGTAGTAGAATTGCACTGTAATCGTACATCAATTTGATGATTTTGTAGGTTTTAGAAACACGAGTTCGTAAAGCACTGTAATTGGATCGATTTGTAAGTTTGACTGATTCTTGTTGAAATTCATTAGCAATTTTTGATTCTAGAAGTGTTGGTAATCGAATTGTCGAAGTTACAGATCAAAAATCAAAGGATTGATGGATTTTTGATCCATTCAGAGTGGTTTTTCATCGAGATAAGAATTCTAAGCACACTCGAACTATGAAACAGATGAAAGACCTTAGTGACATCCCACTTCATGAAGTTTATGAAACGTTGAGACAAAATGAAGAGGAGGTTGAAGAGAAAAGAGGAGAGAAGAAGAAAGCTGAGAAAGTAGCTGATCCTATAGCTTTGGTAGTGGCTGGTTAGAAAGAGAAAGAGAAGGAAAAGAAGAAGAAAAAGAAAATTGTGATTCCAAGTTCTGATGAATCCGTTGATTCTGATTCTGACTCTGATGTCGGGGAAAATCTGAAACAAGCGATGCTACTATTAACCCGAGCGTTTCAAAAGAAGTTCAACAAGAAGCCGGGTTCAAACACCCAAAGATACTCGTCAGGGTCGAAGAACATGAACATAGAGAAAGAGTAGAAGGAAGAAGATTTGAGGAGAAGAAGTTTGGGGACAGAAGGCCACAAGAGAAGAAGAAGTATGTCAATGATTATGGAAGTGAGAAGATGACCGAGGATATGGTTAAGTGCTACAATTGGGGAAAGCTGGGTCATTTTGCCAAGGACTGCCGGAAGCCTACAGTCAGAAACTCATATTACTACAAGCAGAAGATGCTTTTGGCCAAACAGAAGGAAGCGAGAAAAGCTTTAATGGCTGAAGATGAGTTTTGGCTTGACCACTCCGATGAGGACGAAAAGGAAGAAACTGCACACATGTGTCTGATGGGAAAGGAGGTGAAATATGATGAGACAAATGAAGAAACATCTGATGAGGTACAAAATTTTTCTAAGTCTTCTTTTTTAAACAAAATGGAAGCCATGATGATTGAGCTTCAAGACCTTCAAAATAAACTGAAAAAGGAGAAAAGCAAGGTTGCTAAGAAGTGTCAAACAATTTTTGATCTCAACAAGGAACTTGTTGGGAACAAACACTTGATTGACTCTTTGAACAAGTCTGCTACTGTTTTTAAACAAGAAAAAGATTGTTTTGAAACTACGATTTCTGAAGTAGTGTCTAAACTTTCAAAATCTGATATGGAAAAACAAGAATTTGTGCTAAAAACTCATAAATTGCAGGTTGAGAATAAGAATATGGAGAAAAAGGTAAATGGTTTGGAAGCCAAACTGTATGCTAGAGAACAAACAGATCAAACTATTTTCATAAACACACCTAATGCGGAAACTAATGTTAGAGAGAAGTGGGGACTCGATTACGATAACCCTCACTACTTAAAGAAAGCAATCAGAAAACAACCAGCATTATATAACTTTGATTTTCTATATGCGGCTGGTAAATATTCTCATTTGAAACCCAAATTTGTTACCAAATCACCTGATGAGGTAGAGGTCAAAGAAGATGAGAATAGAAATAATATAAAGAAAATGCAACTACCATTCTGCTATCAAAAACTGAATGATAGTTATCTTTTAGAAAAACTAAAGTTTCTTTCAAATGATTATTTTGCAAGTTATTCTACACAAGAGTTGGAGGCAAAACCTATTAAAGCAAAAATTTATGTTCCTCCACTCGTGTTAGAAAGCAAAATAATTGATCTTGAAAATGCTTTATATGATGAAAGAATTTTGGTTGATATTGAACAAATTGTATTTTCTACTGTAATGAAGAACACTGTTGTTAAATCTGAATCCAAAGAGTGTTCAACATCTTCTAAGGCACCTCAACCTTCTGAAGATGATTTTGATAACTTATTTGCGTCTGCAAATGATTTTCTAAATTCTGATGATGGGTGTGTTGATGAAACTATTGATATGTTTGACTTTAATGCTAAACTTCCAGATCATTATGCTTTTATTATCAAGTCTGAAGTTTTTTTTTTGGGAAGGAGTATCCCAGACCATATTGGGCCCAGACTAATCTCCGGAAAACAGACCTTTGGCCCGCGGGCATTCATCCCGTGACCACAAGGATGACACCCGTGCCAATATTTGACACAAATGCTGCATGTGAGGCTCGAACCCGGGAAACCGCTATGAAGTCCCCAGGCTCTTACCACCACGCCACACCCTTGTGGAAACTCTGAAGCTTTACCTAGTGTGTATGAGGTAGGTGAATCATCAACCAAAGTTGATGAATCAGTTTCTGTGAGTACTACATATTATGAAAAAGGTAAGAAGCAAAAGAAACGGCGCTCACAGAAACGGACCAACACAGGTAAGCTCAAGAAAAGACAAACTCAGAAATCTGTTTTTCCTAACAAATCTAAATTTTTTGTTTCATAGTTGAAAAAGAAAAGGTCAGAAGAACGAACAGAGTGGCGACCAAAACAGAAAGTTGATGAGAAAGCAGAATGATATCCTGATATTTTTTGTAATAGACAGACTGGCAGTATTTCTGATGTAATTGGTACTGTTGCTTCTAATAAACAAAAACTTGTAATTCCTTACAAGAAATATACAATAAAGCAATTACTCCAATTATCTCGGTCTACTACTAAGTCATCTAAATATAGACGAAATGATTTTGTTTCTCGCCAATATTCTGATGATTGGTTTGGTTCTTATCATGTTTATAATTCTAAAGACTATCCCAGTGAATCTGCAAAAGTCAGTCAAGCTTCTACGAACTGACAATGACATATAATTCAAGAACAAAACTGTAGACGATTATCTCGAATTGGTCGGGATAACACATCAGTTTTCTGCTTCCAGAACGCCTGAACATAACGGAGTAATAGAAAGACGTAAAAAAATGCTAGTAGAGGCCGCTTGAACTATGCTAAGTCAATCGGATCTACCTCTGTTTCTATGGGATGAAGATGTATCAGCTGCTTGCTACACGTAGAATCGATCCATAATCCACCGTCGGTTTGGTAAAACACCATATGCTTTAATAAATAATCGTACACCTAACAGTAAACACTTTCATATTTTTGGATGCAGGTGCTTCGTACTGAACGACAAAGAGTACTTGAATAAGTTCAGTCCAAAGGCTGACGAAGGCATCTTTATTAGCTATTCTCAAACGTCCGTCGCTTACAAAGTATATTTGAAGCAGTCAAAGATTATGGTTGAAAGTGTCAATGTCACATTTGATGAGGAGTTGGTTTCTGAACAAAACAATTCAGACCCCGTACTTACTAGCGTGTTAGCTTCTGGACAAATCAGTCCAGAACCTGCCATAATGCAACTAATTCTAATAAATCATCTACTTCTACATCTCATTTATCAGAATTAGATTTATTGTTTGAATTCTTTTATGATGAGTTTCTTGGATCTAAATTGCCTAAATCTGTTGTGATTGACAGACCTAGAGAGTCTAGCAGTCATCATCCAATCACTTCAGATGTATCTTCTGAATTCGTTCCCCCGGTTCAGCAAGAAACTCCAATTCAAACACCTACTCCTTCAGTTGAAGCTGTACATGTTACTGTCGAGACAGAAGTTGCTGACTCAATTGGTTGTACTGTAATGCCTACTCAACAGCCAGATACTGCTGTACCAACTGATGCTTCTACACAAAATCCTTCAACTGAACCCCTTCCTGAACAAGAAGAAACTGAAAGTGGATTCTTAGATGACCATAATGATCAATCTACATCAAATCCACTCCCTCATGAATATAAGTGGACCAAAGAGCACCCGATAAGCCAAATCATTGGAGATCCATCCAAACTGGTGCAAACTAGGTCTGCTACATTAAATATGTGTATGCATGACTCATTTCTGAGCAAGGTAGAGCCAACACGCGTATCTGAAGCTCTAGCCGACTCAGATTGGGTAACTGCGATGCAAGATAAGCTGAATCAGTTCGAAGCATTAAAAGTCTGGAGACTTGTGCCTAAGCCTGAAGGAAAGACTATAATTGGCACAAAATGGGTGTTCAAGAATAAGAAAGACGAATATGGTATCGTGATCAGAAACAAAGCAAGACTAGTGGCTAAAGGATATATGCTAGAGGAAGGTATTGACTATGACGAGACTTATGCTCCAATGGCACGTATCGAGGCTATTCGCATGTTTCTTGCATATGCCGCCCACAAGAACTTCACCGTCTACCAAATCGACGTGAAGACTGCCTTTCTAAACGACATTCTCAAGGAGGAAGTCTACGTTTCTCTGCCTGAAGGTTTTGTCAATCCAGAAAAGCCGACTCATGTTTACATTATGGACAAAGCTCTTTACGGTATGAAGCAAGCCCCTCGAGCCTGGTATGAAGTATTATCTAAATTCCTAGTTAAGTCTGGATTCTCTAAAGGTAAGATCGATACTACTTTGTTTATCAAAAAGGAAAAAGCCGATATCATTTTAATTCAGATTTATGTGGATGACATCATATTTGGCTCAACAAATCCAAAATACTGTAAGAATTTTTCTAACCTCATGGTGTCCATATTTCAGATGAGTATGATGGGAGAGATGAATTTCTTTCTCGGATTACAAGTCAAATAATTTTCAACGGGGATTTTTATCAATCAATCAAAGTACATTTTCAATATTCTTAGAAAATTTAAAATGGAAAATTCTACACCTATTGGAACCTCGATGGCACCTGAAACTAAAATTGGCGCTGATCCTTTGGGTAAAGCTGTCGATGTTAGAACCTACCGAGGAATGATTGGTTCTTTAATGTATTTAACATCTAGTAGGTCAGATATAATGTTTCTCTACATGTCTATGTGCTCGATATTAGGCTTCTCCTAAAAGAATCCCATTTGTCTGCAGTTAAAAGAATTTTTAGATATCTGAAGGGCACTGCAGATCTTGGTCTGTGGTATCCTAAGGATACAGGTTTTAAACTGACAACATATTCAGATGCAGACCATGCAGGTTGTATGCTTGACAGGAAAAGTACATCGGGTCACATACAATTTTTGGGCGATAAACTCGTGAGTTGGGCTTCAAAGAAACAACTCTGTGTATCTACATCAACAGCTGAGGCAAAATACGTCGCTGCGGCGAGCTGCTGTTCTCAAGTGTCGTGGATGAGAACCCAACTTTGAGATTATGGATTCACATACAACAATATCCCGATCTACTGTGATTCGAAGAGCACGATTGCCATATCTGCGAATCCTGTTCAACATACCAAGACCAAACACATAGATGTCCGATATCATTTTATCAAAGATAATGTGGAAAAAGGTACAATCGAGCTTTATTTTGTAAACACAGATTACCAACTTGCTGATTTATTTACCAAGCCTCTAGATGAAAAGAGATTTAATTTCCTCGTTTCAAAACTTGGTATGTTAAATCTCAAGACTTAATCTGTGATTACCTACTAAAGTTTTTGTTGTTGTTATTTTTCTTCATTTCTTTATTTTTATTCTAAAAGATATCTGCACTTAAGGTTGCTCATGATATCAGGGGGAGTGTGAGATAAGGAGTACGAAACATGACTTCTGATTACATCTGATCAGAACTTGTAATTTCAAAGTTTTATTGCTATATGTCATTTACTTTTCAATACTTTTTTGTGAATAAAGCTTTGTACTTTGACAGACTTTTTGATTTTTGCAGAATTGAGAGAGAGCTTACATGATCATATCTAATATGACTTAGAGCTGACTTGATGAGATTTAAGACTCAGCGAAAGGTTTATTTCTAATCTTAATCTCATACGTATCTAAAAGAAGAACAACTTTCAGCTATGAAAACATGTTCTTAAATGTTCAAACCACTTCTAATTCTTAAAAGATTTCATGAATATAGAAGTGTGATTTTAAATGTTTTCATGTTATATGTGCTTCAATGTTTAACAAACCGTGTGTTTCCAAAGATAAATACTTGTGTATTATATTTTCCATATACTTTCAAGTATTCACACATACACTGGTTTAAATTTTTGTTGAATATGTTATCACCATGTCTCAAATTGAACATATTTTTTCGATGGTGATACACCCCGCTTGATATTCAAATTTTGAGCGTGATTTCATTTCAAAACATTTCTTTCAAGAATGTCTATATCTTGTTTCGTATAGACAATATCCAATTTTTTTGCTGACCTAAACCTTAATTGATAAGATCAAATATGAATGATTAAATATGTCAGATTTTGATCTTTTTCATACAATGTCAGATTTTCAAACAAGTTTCTTGTATTCATTTCATTCATTCAATATACTTGTTTTGATATATCTTCAATGTTAAAAAATGCTCAAATCTTCATGATTATCTTTATGAGCATACAAATATCCGACATGTATTTCACATTGTACTTTAACTACAAAGTTAAACTGTTTGAGCAACATTTTGTTTTTAGGACTACATGGGTTCATTGTGTGAGAACTTAATAGAACTTCTATGGATTCACGTTAACCAGTGTTTCCTACCCAAGAAGTTAATCCTTGAGTAATCGAAGAGTGTGAGGGGTCAAAATAACTGAGTGTGGGTTGTGCGATGAGGTAAAATGTAAAAGAGAGCTTGGTTAGAAGCGAACTCAAAGATTAAAAGAAAGTGGGTGTGAGAACAGAGTAAAAGAATATCAAACTCTGCACCAAGTTTTTCTGAGCCGGGCAACCACATTACTGATTGTTTCACATTTCTTTGGTGAACATCATTGAAACAGACAACTAGCCCATGCCAACTCTTGATTAAAACCCCACCAACTACTCATCTTTTTCTCAAAAAGAAGATGTTTCAATTTTTAAAGGGGACGCAACACATAATCTATCTTGTTTTCATTTGGAAAATCTGGATATTGAAAAAGAAGGAAGTCTGCCCCACCTTCGCACTTTGATCATGCACAACTGAGTCTGTGTTTAACTGTTGTTGTCTCAATGGTTTACACATTTTGAGCCGATTATCAAAAACAATCATCTGTGCTAAATTCTTTCATACACAAGCACGAACACACAGAAAATTCGTTTTTCTGTCTAAACGTTCATAGAATAAATTTGTGTTATTTGATGATTGAATGGAAGACCTGGGGGAGTGAACATCAAAAAGCTCCTTTCCAATGTGTATTCGTTACACAGTGACTTTGATAATGCAAGATCGTTCTAAATCTAGTGAGAGAAAGTAGAGAGAGAGAGTTTGAAGCGCAGAAGTAAGTATGTATTCAATGTATGCGTGAAAGACTTACAAGGAACAAAGCCACAAGGGACTTAAATACCCTTGGCTAAAACCAGATATAAAAGCACTCTAAACACAGTATTAGACCAAGCCTATAAATACAATGATTACTATAAAATCTGACTTAACAATCCCCCCTTAGTAATCATTGGCGCTCCGGTCTTAAATGTAAACTGATATAACCATCTTCGAACTCTAATCAGACCTGATAAGCGTCTTAGCGAAGCTTCTTGACTAAATTTTTTTTCTTCTCAGCATCTTTCAATCTATATTGTCTTTGCTGCCTTGACAAGACTGAACCTGTTTGTAATAATCTTGAAAGAACAATCGGTTCATCAGCTTGTGCTCTATACAATGCACCTCTTTCAAATGTACTTGAATAAACTGTGGTGGTCGGAGCTAGAACAGCAAAAGAACTAGTATAGCTGAGAAAATAGAATCTTGAGCAGACAACTCTTAACTCTTTGTCTCTTTAACTTCTCCCCCTCATGACCTTGATGATCTGGATCAACTTGGTCATGCAAATGTTGGAGACGAGACAGCTTCAAATCTGCAAAATTCAGAATAAAGGAGAAAAGGGAAGGTTTGCACTACATGTTGTTGGTGCAAACTTAGTTTTGCGCTAGCTGAAGGTGGCGCAAAGTTGAGTTTTGCGCTACCAACTGTTGGCGCAAATCTGACTTAAACTCAGAAAATAATCGCCTGTTGAGCTCTTTGACTCCCTCTACACAAATGCACTAAATATGACAATTCAAGTTAGCATTCATATAGAAAATCAGATACTCCCCCTCGAAATGAGATATGATCTTTCAGAATATTCTCCTTATTCACTCCCCTCAAAAAATGCACAGACCCATTGAGACAAATATGAGAACACAAGGATAACATCAATGTAGAAAGAAAAATATACTAAATATGTATTTTGAAACAACTAAATATATAAAATTTTGAACACTAAACAAATTAAATTCTACTCAGTAAAATATCACAGATTAATCCATCATTGAAAATCAAGTGTATGTTGTTGGATACAGATACAAGTTTCATTGCATATCAAGTTAAAACATGTTCAATTTCAAAAACTTTCATCAATCTATTCAGTGTGCTAGCATGCGAACTTCGATTAGCTTCAAGAAAATGCAATTCTAAAAATATAATAGAGAACTTTGCATGTACTCACGCTAAGCCGTCAAAAATTAAGATTTTCACAAATTTATAGGTTTATCGCAACACAAACATATCACCAAGTATCATGATATGTGTGCTTATTGGCATCTTTTAGCATTGTGCACATTGGCATCTTCACATGAGTGTGCTCTTTGGCATCTTTTAAGCTTGTGCACATTGGCAACTTTTAATCAAGAAGTTTGGTAAGTAAAGAACATGCCGTAAACGTAACTTTCTATCTGATCCTATTGCAGGATTTGGGTCAGCCGCTCCCAGACCAGTTGGCCTTAGGGGACTAGGTGTCAAGCACCCCTTGGAACTTACTCTCCCAGATCAGAAAGGCTACATCGACACATCCTAAACCCATTCATACCAGTAGAACACGACTTTCGATCTGATTCTATAAAAGGATTTGGGTTCGATCACTCCCAGACCAATTGACCTTAGGGGACCAGATGACAACCATCCCATGGAACTTACTTTCCCAAACCAGAAAGGTCACAGGTACAAACTTTTAAACTTAGAGATTTCTGTATTTTATATATATAAATTTTCATCTCAATCACTCAGTTTTACATCTAAGTGCTTAGCCCATATTTTCATTACAATCCATAATTCTGACTTTTTAGGATTTCTAAGCATTGTAAACTATATATATTCCGAATCACATAACTTTAAAGTAGTATCAAAAGTTTCAAACATGTTGCTGACCTTTTGACTTTTGTAAAACTTGAAAGTTGAACATATAAAACTTCGATATAAACAAAGCAACTTGAAAATTTATCCTAGACACACATTTTATTCAAAAGAAAGAAAAACTGTAAAACTTTTACTTTATAGAATAAAATTTGTAAAGATTTAAACTTTTAAATTCAACATGCCGAGTTTGAAAAAAACATTTTTCATTTAAGACTATTGTAAAGAATTCGGCAAATTGATATTTAGTCGGAACAAAATAAATTTCAATAATACCTTCTTCCACATAATGTATAATGAATTGGTGTCTCATATCAAAGTTTTGGATCTGGTCGAGCTTGCTCAAATTCTTGAAAAAATTTGAGATAACTGGAACAACATCACAGCCAGAGATAAATGCAGCGGAATAAAGTAGATGCACTCACAATTTCTCATTTGTCCAGAAGCTAAATGCATTGAAGAACAAGTCCTAAACTGATATGTTTAGAAATCGAAGTCCATTGAAGTACGGGTTCTGAGCTGATTTACTCAGAAGCCATTGTTCTCTTACTCCCCCTTGATATTAGGTGCCTGCAACTCAGAATTAATCTTTTGTTTTGGTACCCACTTGAATTTGGGTCCATGTTTGTTAGTTGCATTTCTTATGGGAGAAAATTTGTTAGAATTGACATACAAAACATGAGAAAGATTATCAGAATAATGAACATAATCATCTATAGAGGACGAAGCATAATCATCTGAACTAGAACCAGAGGAAGAATATGAGACATCTGATAATCCAAGAATCACTAAATCTCTAGAGAGAGAAAGTAGAGAGAGAGACAATGTAAAGCGCAAAGTAGTAATCTGTATAGAAATAGCGTGAATCCTTACAAAGACCAAAGCCCAAAGGGATTTAAATACCCTAGCCTTATACAACACAGATAAGCATCCTAAACACTGTATAAGACCAAGCCTATAAATACAATGATTACTATAAATACAGACTTAAAAATCTCCCCCTTAGTAATCATTGGCGCTGTGGTCTTCAAAATCAATCTTCTAAATCAGCACGGACCATCTAAGCGACTTTGTAAAGCTTTCTGACTTTTAAAAAAATTTTCTTCTCAGCATCTTTCAGTTTGAGTTATCTTTGCTGCCTTGACAAGACTGGACCAGTTTGGAATAAACTTGAAAGAACAGTTGATTCATCAGCTTATGCTCTAGACGACACACCTCTTTTAAATGACCTTGAATGAACAGTGGTGGTCGGAGTAGGAACAACAAAAGAACTAGTAAGCTGAGAGAATAGAATCTTGAGCGAATCTTGATCAGCAGATAAACGTTTGAGCTCTTTGTCTCTTAAACTTCTCCTTAACTTCTCCCCCTCATGACCTTGATGATCTGGATCAACTTGGTCATGCAAATGTTGGAGACGAAACAACTTAAGATCTGCAAAATCAAAGTAAAGGAGGAAGAGGGAAGATTTGCGCGACACGTTGGTGGCGCAAAGTGAAGTTTGCGCTAGACGAAGGTGGCGCAAAGTGAGGTTTGCGCTACCAACTGTTGGCGCAAAGCTGACTTAAACTCAAAAAATTTTACCTGATAAGCTCTTTGACTCCCCCTACACAAATGCACTAAAATGTGACAATTCAAGTTAGCATTTGTATAGAGAATTAGATACTCACCCTCGAAAACAGATATTATCTTTTCAGAAATTTATCCTTATTCACTCCCCCTTGAATAATGAACAAACCCATTTAAAAAAAAATATGAGAACACAAGAATTGAAACATCAATGTAGAAAGAAAAATATACTGAATATGTATTTTGAAACGACTAAATATATAAAAATTTAAACATAAACAAATAAAATTCTACTTAGTAAAATATCACAATAAAATCCATCAGATGAAATCAAATGTATGTGTTTGGATACAGAAACAAGTTTTATTGCATATCAAGTTAAGACATGTTCAGTTTCAAAAACTTTCATCAATCTATTCAGGGTGCTCGCATGAGAACTTTGATTAGCTTCAAGAAAATACAATTCTAAAAATATAATAGAGAACTTTGCATGTAATCACACTAATCCATCAAGAATTCAGACGTTCACAAATTTACAGGGTTATTGCAACTCAAACATATCACCAAGTATCATGAGATGTGTGCTCATTGACATCTTTTAGCATTGTGCACATTGGCATCTTTTAATCAAAAAGTTCGGTAAGTAAAGAACATGCCGTAAACGTAACTTTCTATCTGATCCTATTGCAGGATTTGAGTCAGCCGCTCCCAGACCAGTTGGCCTTAGGGGACTAGGTGTCCAGAACCCCTTAGAACTTAATCTCCCAGATCAGAAAGGCTACATCGACACATCCTAAAACCATTCATACCAGTAGAACATGACTTTCGATCTGATTCTATAGAAGGATTTGGGTTCGATCACTCCCAGATCAAATGACCTTAGGGGACCAGATGACAAGCATCCCACAGAACTTACTTTCCCAAACCAGAAAGGTCACAGGTACAAACTTTTAAACTTAGAGATTTCTGATTTATAAGAACTTAATAATCATCTCAATCACAAGGTTTTACATCTAAGTGCTTAGCCCATATTTTCATTACGATCCAAAATTCTGACTTTTTAGGTTTTCTAAGCATTGTAAACTATAAATATTCCGAATCACACAAATTTAAAGCAATATCAAAAGCTACAAACAATTTTGCTAACTTTTCGACTTTTGTTAGACTTGAAATCTGAACATATAAAAACTTTAATATAAACAAAGCAACTTGAAAATTTATCCTAGACACACATTTTATTCAAAAGAAAGAAAAATTGTAAAACTTTTACTTTATAGAATAAAATTTGTGAAGGTTTAAACTTTTAAATTCAACATGCCGAGATTTGAAAATAGAAACATTTGATAAAATAAAATCGGCAAGTTTATATTCAGTTGAAACAAAAAATAATTCAATAATATCATCTTCCACATAATGTAAAATGAAATTTGTGTCTTATTAAAAAAAATTGGGTTGATCAAATTCAGGGTTTGAATTAAATTGCTCAGATTCTTTAAAATCATTGGAGAAAACTGGAACAACATCATTATTAGAGAAAAATGCAGCGGAATTAAGTAGATGTACTCACAGTTTCTCATTAGTCAGAAGCTAAATCTTTGAAGAATGAGTTCTAAACTGAATTGTTTAGAAATCATTGTCCTGTGAAGCACGGGTTCTGAGCTGAAGTACTCAGAAGCCATCTTTCTCTTACTCCTGCTTGACATTTGATGCCTGCAACTTAGAATCAATTTGAGATTTTGGTACCCACTTATATTTGGGTCCAAGAAAGTTAGTTGCAGTTCGAATGAGGAAGTATTTGTAAGATTTGACACGAGAAGCACAATAAATATGATCAGACAAATGAACATAAGAATTATCAGAAGAGAATGCATAATCATCTGAACTAGAATCAGAAGACGAATATGAGACATTTTTGGAAATTTGAATCCTTTGCTTTATTGAATATTTTGAAATTTTATTACAAGAAGCAAATGAATCACTTTTATAATACTTGTCTACATATCTATCCTCATCAGTCTGAGATTCATTCGATGTCCGCTTCACCCTCCATATCTGCTTTGAAGGCGTGCTCAAAGTCCTATCTGAAATAATTGAAGTACAAGAATTAGAATTATCAGAAATGACTGACTCTTGTTTCTTTGACTTCTTTGACCTTCTTCTTTTACGCTTTGGTTTATAATAATCATCATTTAGTGTAAAAGATTCATCAAGAATTTTCGATTTAAAATATGAATCAGAAGAAATAATTTTACCTAAGCAACCAATCTTATCAGACAATAAATCTGAACTTACCTCAGAGTCAAAAAAATTTTGAGAAAAGATTTTAGAATTAGAAACTTTCTTTTTATTTTCTTTAAAAGAAGAAGAAAGGCCAGAAATAGAAAATGAATCTTGTTTTTGAGAAAATAAATTTTCTTCAAGACTTGAAGTCATGAAAGAAAGAATTACATCAGATTCAATTTCTTTTTGAATGTTTTGATCTTCCATCTTATCTTCAAGGTCAATGATTTTGCCTTCTAGAATTAAAGTAGGAGTATATCTCTTAGAATCATAAAAGATTGGAGCGATATTTTCCTTATCAGATTTATTGGCAAAAATATCAACAAAATCACCAGACATCGAAGACTTGACGGGAGATCTCTCATTTAAACCTTTTCTGCCTCTCTTTGATTTGTTAGGAAAATATTTTGCATTTTCATGCGTATAAACAAAAGGAAATTCCTTGTGCGTGTTTTTCATTCTTTTCTAATTTTCGATTTCTAACACTTGCTTTTCATTCATCCAATCAATTTTAAACTGAGGAGCATATTGAGCAAGAGTTAGATAATCGTATTTATATAAAGTAGGGGATTTTTCTATCGCATTGTTTAAACAATGAGGATTTTCAAAACCAAGTCCCCATTTTTCTTTTAAAGCTTCATCACTCCTTGGTTTATTTATGAAAATTGTTTGTTCAGATTGGTTCCTTCGATATAACTTTTCTTCTAACTTATTTATTTTATCCGAAAAACTGTCTTTTAAAGTGGTCATTTCAGTCAAAGACTCAAGATAAGTCTTATTTGAATTTTCCAAATCATCCAATTTCTTTTGTATGAACCAAAATAGATTTTTCATCTTTCAAAGAAATTTTCAATTTGTCAATCAAATCTGACTTTTCAGAATTTAAATTATTTTCAGATATTAACTTCGAACGAAGATCAGATAAAGCAGTTATAATAATGTTCATTTGAGAGGAAATGAAATTGAAATCAAACTCAGAATATACCTCATCTTCATCAGTGTCATCATCAGAAGTCTGATCATCTCCAATTAAACACAGATGAGCAGTCTCGATAGAATCAGCTTCGTCTTCAGAGTGATCCAGCCAGTACTCCTCTTCTACAAGCAAAGCTGTTCCATTCTCTCTTTTCTCGGCAAGTTCGATTTTCTTTCTATAATATGCCGAATCCCAAACTTTCTTCAATCTACACTCCTTTGAGATGTGACCCGGCTTACCACAGTTGTAACAGGCAGCAATTGTCTTTGGCTCGGGCACTTTGACTTTAGACCCAGAAGTGAAGCGCAGATTGTTGGAACCCGACCGAGGTTAGAACTTTTTCTGATAATGTTGTGAGAGAAGGATCATTGCTTTCTCGAGCGCCTTGCCATCATCAT
The DNA here is from genome assembly GCA_954870635.1 of Arctium minus. NCBI lineage: Eukaryota > Viridiplantae > Streptophyta > Magnoliopsida > Asterales > Asteraceae > Arctium > Arctium minus. The sequence continues at coordinate 95,702,908 of OX941081.1, read as the reverse complement.
CAGTGGCCCCGTTGTAAGCATTTTCAGACAATGCTTGTTCTGTCAGTTGTTTCGTGAGGAGAGCAACTGGGTCCACTGATTTCTTATTCTTTTTGTCTAGTTTGACCTTTTTCTCAGTTACAATGCACTCATCTGTCAGTAGAATCTCGTACATTTCTTGGATCTGCATAGAAGATATTCTGATATCATTTCTCAATCTGTGGCAAGATTTGTTCCATTTTGGTTGAAGTACATTGAGGAATTTCAGATTTGTTTCAAGCTCAGTCTTTTCAACTTTTATCTTTCTTAGATCATTAATCACGGCACATAATCTGTCATACACAGTTTTCAATGACTCCCCATCCTTCGCTTTGAATTCTTCAAAGTTGTTCATATATCGTGTATGCCGAAGTTGAGTTGCAACTGAAGATCCAAGCATGATCTTTTCTAGATGTTGCCACATAAGATTAGGATGATTTTTGAAACAATCAATCCTGTTGTAGACTGAATTTGGCAAGGCTAGCATCAGATTTGCCTTTATATCACGATCGGCTTGATACTTCGATAACTCATCAGGTGTATATTCTTTGGTAGACTTATATAATTCAGAAGCCAGAATGGGTTTTTCAAAAGGTCCTTCTGATAGAATATTCATCATGTCATGTCCGTTCTTTTGACGCTCTATAAAATTTAGAAACCTATCTTGCCATTGTGTAAACTCGTTTTCATCAATCAGCACCGGAGGACGATTTTCTGTACCCAATGACATCATGAGATCATTTTTGTAGAACTGATCTTGATAAGCAAACTTTGCAGAATCCGTATCTCAAAAATCCAGAAAAATTCTAAGTCTTGACTGAGCTGGCACAAACTTGAGGTTTGCGTGAGAGTAAGCTGGCGCAAATGTAGATTTGCATGAATAAGCAGTGGCGCAAAGGAGACTTTGCGTGAACAGAAGGTTGCGCAAACTTAGGTTTGCCTGACACACGGATGACGCAAACTTGAGTTTGTGTGGAGAGACGCAAAGATACTTTGCGTGAGCAGATGATGACGCAAATTGGACTTTGCGTGAGTAAGATGTGGCGCAAAGCTGAATTTGCGTGTGTCTGAGATAGCGCAAATCTAACTTTGCGTGAGAAGAGATCTGTACTTGATGAAAACCTGAAATAAACTGACACAAAATTAGGTAGATCTAGCGCAAAACTGAAGAACTTGCGCAAACCAAATGATGAACTTGCGCAAACCACGATGAACTGGTGCAAAGTTCAAATCTGGCGCAAATCGTTAGAAAATCAAGAAATCTTCCAAAAATCGATGACAAAACAGAATTTAATGAAAAATTCTTGCACATATGAGATCAAAAACTGTTTTCTAACAACTTTCAAGCAAAAATCTCGATCAAAAACCACAAATCAGAGAATTCGTTATATGAACAGTACGTGAAAATCGTTTTCCAGAAACTTGAAAAGTCTAGAAATTGAAGATCAAAACTTAATTTTCTTGCAAATTGATGTGAATTAAAAATGTTTTACAATTAAAATCGAATCCAACAGACCAAATTCCACAGAATTCAGTCAAAAACAAGTCCGAATTTGATGAAAAATCCAAAAACGAGATTTTCTTGAAAAATTCAAGAAAATCGATCAAAATTTCAGATTAAATCACAAATTCAGAATTCGAAAACAATTCTCTCAAATCTCTCAGATTTAGATTGGCTCTGATACTAATTGATAATCCAAGAATCACTAAATCTCTAGAGAGAGAAAGTAGAGAGAGAGACAATGTAAAGCGCAAAGTAGTAATCTGTATAGAATGAGCGTGAATCCTTACAAAGACTAAAGCCCAAAGGGACTTAAATACCCTAGCCTTATACAACACAGATAAGCATCCTAAACACTGCATAAGACCAAACCTATAAATACAATGATTACTATAAAATCAGACTTAACAACATCTTTTGCAATTCGAATCATTTGCTTTATTGAGTATTTTGAAATTTTATTACAAACAGCAAATGAATCACTTTCATAGATTTTGTCTACATATCTATCCTCATGTGTCGCAGATTCATCAGATGTCCGCTTGACCCTCCATATCTGCCTTGTAGGAGCCCTCAAAGTCCTATCTAAAATATTTGAATCAGAAGAATTAGAATTTTCAGAAATAATAATATCTTGTTTCTTTAACTTCTTTGACCTTCTTCTTTTACGATTTGGTTTATAATAATCATCAATTAGCGTAAAAGATTCATCAATAATTTTATATTTAAGATTTGATTCTGAAGAAACAATATTACCTAAGAAACCCAACTGATCAGACAATAAACCTGAACTTGCCTCAGAGTCAGAAAAATTTTGAGAAAAGTTTTCAGATTTTAGAAATTTCTTTTTGTTTTCTTTAAAATCAGAAGAAAGTCCAGAAACAAAATTTGTAAGTAAATCTTGTTTTTGAAAAATTAATTTTTCTTCAAGACTTGTCGTCATGAAAGAAAGAATAACATCTGATTCAATTTTTCTTTGAATATTTTGTTCTTCCATTTTATCTTCAAGATCAATGATTTTGTTTTCTAACACTAATGGAGGAATATATCTATTAGAATTATAAGAAACTGGAGATATATTTTCTTTATTAGTGTTAGTAGCACAAATATCAAAATAATCATCAGATAATGAAGATTTAATAGGAGAAATATCATTTAAACTGTTTTTGTTCTTCTTTGATTTATCGGGAAAATATTTGACATTTTCGCGCGTGTAAACAAAAGAAATTTCCTTTTTCTTGTTGTTCATTCTTTTCTCATTTTCGATATCTAAAACTTGCTTTTCATTCATCCAATCAATTTTAAATTGAGGAGCATATTTAGCAAGATTTAGATAATCGAATTTATATAAAGTGGGGGATTTTTCTATAGCATTGTTTAAACAATGAGGATTTTCAAAACCAAGTCCCCATTTTTCTTTGATAGACTCATAACTCTGTGGTTTCTTCAAATAAATGGTTTGTTCAGTCTGATTCTTTCGATATAAATTTTCTTTTAACTCGTTTATTTTATCTGAAAAATTATCTTTTAATTTGGTCATTTCAGTCAAAGAATCAAGAAAGTCATATTTGATTTTTCTAAATCACCCAATTTCTTTTGAAAGATTTCTTTTGTATGATCCAAAATAGATTTTTCATCTTTCAAAGAAATTTGTAATTTATCAATCAAATTTGACTTTTCTGAATTTAATTGTTTTTCAGATAATAACTTTGAACGAATATCATATAAAGCAGTTATAATGATATTTATCTGTGAGGATATAAATTTGAAATCGAATTCAGAAGGTACCTCAGATTCATCAGTAGTGGAATCATCATCATCATGATCGCTTAGATCATCTCCGATGAAGCACATATGAGTAGTTTCCATATTGTCAGCTTCATTGTCAGAGTGATCTAGCCAGAATTCTTCTTCAACAAGCAAAACAGTTCCATTCTCTCTTTTCTCAGCTAGTTCCAGTTTCTTCCGATAATACACAGAATACCAAACTACCTTCACTCGACACTCCTTGGCAATGTGACCCGACTTTCCACAGTTGAGGCACGCAGTAGCTGTCGTAGTCTCGGGCACTTTGGCAGGCTCATTCTTCTTAGACCCTGAAGTGAAGCGAAGGTTGTTGGTACCTAAACGAGGTTGGAACTTTTTGTTGTAGTGTTGAGAGAGAAGAATCATAGCTTTCTGAAGAGCTTCACCATCGTCATCAGTTGCACCATCATAAGCATTCTCAGTCAATGCTTGTTCATCTAGTTTGCTTGTGAGAAGTGCCACCGGATCCACTGTCTTTTTGTTTTTCTTGTCAAGTTTGGCCTTCTTATCCTTGACAATTCTCTCATCTGTCAGCAAAATCTCATACATCTCTTGGATTTGCATGGTAGAGATCCGGACATCATTCCTAAATCGGTGACAAGATTTGTTCCATTCCGATTGAAGAGCATTGAGGAACTTCAGATTAGTCTCTAACTCAGTCTTTTCCACTTTTATCTTTCGCAGATCATTTATCACAGCACAGAACCTGTCAAAAACACTTTTCAGGGATTCACCGTCTTTGGCTTTGAACTCTTCAAAATTGTTCATGAAACGCGTATGCCGAAGTTGTGTTGCAATTGTAGACCCAAGCATAACCTTCTTTAGCTGTGCCCACATTTGCATTGGATTGTTTTTGTAACAATCAATCCGGTTATATATAGAATTTGGCAAGGCTAGCATCAGATTAGCCTTTAATTCACTATCAGCTTTATGTTGTGAAGACTCTTCGGCAGTATATTCATTGGTAGGCTTTATCACCCTAGTAGCCAACGTATTTTCAGTTGCGGGAATCTCTTTCAAGGGTGTTTTGAAAGGTCCTTGAGTGAGTATCTTCATCATTTTATCTCCGTTTGCTTGACGCTCGATGAAGTTAATAAATCGATCTTGCCATTGAGTGAACTCATTCTCATTGATCAAGACTGGAGGACGAGTATCTGTGCCCAATGACATCATGATATCGTTTTTGTAGAACTGAGCCTGAAGAGAAAACTTTGAAGAATCCATATAGAAAATAAACTCCAAGTCTGGAACAGAGAGACTGGCGCAAATTGAGTTTTACGTGAATAGATGATGGCGCAAAAGGAGATTTGCGTGAACAGTGACTGGCGCAAATAATACTTTGTGCAATAAGAAGATGGCGCAAACTTGACTTTGCATGAGACATAGGTGGTGCAAACTTGTTTTGCGTGAAGCTTTGGTGGCGCAAACTAAACTTTGCATTAGACGATGGTGGCGCAAATTAGTCTTTGTGCGAAACGATGATGATGCAAATGAGTTTTGCGTGAGATGTTGGTGGCGCAAAAGCAACTTGCGCGAGACTGAGATGACGCAAATCTGATTTGCGCGAAACTAATATGGCGCAAACGTTCACTTTGCACGAGATATAGATGGCGCAAAAGTAACTTTGCGCGATGCACTGATGGCGAAAATCTGAACTTTTCACGAAGAACTTGGTTCCTGTACTTGGCGCAAACTTGACTAAACAACTTAATTCGCACAAAAGCAAACTTTGATGAACTTGGCACAAACTTGAAGATGAACTCACGCAAAACTCTGATGAAACTGGATGAACTGGCGCAAAGTTTATATGAACTCGCGCAAATTTCGGATCTAGCGCAAAGTCGAGAACAGACGAGATAAACTTGAAAATACTTCCAAATCTGAATACAAACTCAAATCTAATGATTTTAAACTACACAGAAATGAACGAATATACTTTTCTAAACCACAATTACAAACAATTTCGAGTAAAATTCACAGAATCAAAAATTTACAACTCAAATAGTACGCCATTAACGAACAACTCAAAAATTCGAAAAACCTTGAAATCGACATCCAAAAATCGTTTTTCTTGCAAATTGATGTGAATCAAAACTATTCTGCTATTAAAATCGGATCCAGCGAACCAATCTACAGCAAAATTCGATCAAAAAACAGTCCGAAATTGATGAAAAATCAAAAAATGAGATTTTCTTGAAAAAATCAAAAAATGAGATTTTCTTGAAAAAATCAAGAAAATCGATCAAATTTTCTGATTCAAACACAAATTCAGAATCAAAACATGTTTCTCTCAATCCTCTCAGATTCAGATTAGGCTCTGATACCAATTGATAATGCAAGACCGTTCTAAATCTAGTGAGTGAAAGTAGAGAGAGAGTTTGAAGCGCAGAAGTAAGTAAGTATATCAGAAGATGATTTTGCAGTCTCGTCAAGTTTCTTCTTTGGTTGCCATTCTGATCTTACTCCAGTTTCTCTTATTCACATCTGAAACATTTGAACTTTCATAGTTAGAACTGTGAGATTTGAAAGATTGCTTGTTCTTTTGCTTACAAGTGGTTGTCCGTTTATGTGAATGCTGAGTTCTTTTCTTTTTACCATTGACATTCTTGGTATTCACAGAAACTGGTTCATCAACTTTCGTTGATGTTTCACCTTTCTCGAACACACTTGGTAATCCAAAAGAATTGAGAATAAATTGTGAATGATCAGGAAGTTTTGCATTGAAATCAAATTGAGCAACACAATCATCTAAATAACCATCAGAGTTTAAGAAATCAAACTCTTCATCAAACAGACTGTTAACATCATCAGATTTTGAAGCTTTGGAAGTCTTTGAAAAATCATAATTGATAAAGACAGTTGAAAACACAATTTGTTCTAGATTTGTCACACCCCGCTAAAGCGGAAACACGGAATATGACAGTTCGATAAGCATAGCACTAGGATACAGAAAGAAATACCACCATACATTCAACCATTGTTTACAACAAGTTCCAAAAGTTTACATCCCTATTACATCTTCAAAAGTTGAAGTACAAAATCACTATTATGAAAGTATTGCTCACGATTTACACAAGAGATAAACTTTAATCATTTCCAAGTACCTTCTTGTTCCCTGAAAAGCATGTTCAAAATAAGGTCAACTACGAGAGTTGGTGAGTTCACAGGTTTTTAAATATGCACAAATCAAGTTTATATGCAAGTTGCCATTTGAAAATCATACGCATAAACCAGACTTCAATTCTTTGATTCATGAGTATTACAATTTAGCTTATATAACAAGAGGTATGCATTGATACAACCACGTTGAGCCACTACTAAACCTTTCCGGACCAAATCAACGCCCCATGATCTACCTCAGAGGTGGGCTTTAACCACATGTGTAGTCATATTTCTCTAGTACAGTGCACCCCTACTCGTCAATATAAGGTGGGCTTGTCAGACCAAATAGCTCTATCCACTAATACTATAGGCCCATTTCTGGGTTAACTAGTAGTGTACCCGGGGACTTAACTATTTTTAAAACTCAACATATCATTGGCATACATGTCATATAACTTCTACACCAACCGCTTTACAACAAAGCCTCATAAATCTTTAAATATTCAATTTTAACATGCTTTTCACCCCAAGTTCAATCAAAATAATAAAAGTGAGGCTGTGAATACTCACCTTGTATGATGATGCAAATATAAGACAACACAATTCTCTAGCCCGGATCTTTAATCCCTATAGAGTAATTTGCACCAAAAGATACCAAATGTCAATACCCATTCTCAATCCTATCTCGACCATTCTTACATCTCAATATATATATGCCATTATGTTAACTTATTGTCTAAAATAAGATTTTAGAATTACAATACCAAACTAATCACCAAAACATAAGCTTTTAAAGCTTTAAGATCAACTTTCTGGATTCAGCACTTGCTGTCCAAAATTTGTGATCTCAAAATGAGTTTCAAAATGACATTTCTCAAATACCAAAAATAACCATATTTTTACAGAAATTAATATACTGAGTTATGTACGAATATGAAAAATTTTATGATTTAAAAAGGTGTTTTGGTACCCCAAATAAATTCCACAAAACAGATTGTCACTGATTTTCAGGTCAGTGACACACTTCACTTGCAGCTTACATTTGGGATACCAAAGCTCAGAATTATGCAATGAGCCATATATGGTTGCAAAACTAACTCAAAAATCTAACATGTGGAAAAAGATTCACTCAATTTGGACAAGAATTGAGGGAGTTATGGCATTTGAAAGTTGGGTGTATGAATCTGCCAATTCTGGACAGATTACACCACTTTCTTCTAAAATGCAAATGAGTGACCAAACCTCCATAATTTTGAGTGATTCTTGATACTATAAATCACTAACACCTTAAATTGAAGTTTTGTAACAAAAAGCCCAAATTTTTAAGGAGTATAAACTGACTTATAAAGCTTGAAAGTGGATGCACAATTCATGACAGCAAGCTGTTGACATGAAAAAGTTTGTATTAACATAAAATGATGATCATTTGGCATGGTTTTCATTAATAACCCATGGCCTCACATCCTAAGTCAATATACAAAGATTCTAATAACACAAATATGCATCATGGATTCATAGCAACTACAAGTGCTCATCCAATCCCATGCATGACAACATAATCACTAAATAAGTGATATTACACCATTTTAGATGAGATTTGAATAATCTCATCCTAAGAGTTTCTTTATACACAAAATTGTTGTAAATATATAAATTTCAATCCAATATCATCAAAATTTCGTGGACCTTAGAACCACACTACATAAAATTGGTATTTTGACAAAAATCTTAAAAATTACACTTAAATTCCAAATTTTATTGAAAGATCATTCAATGGTTTTTCTTTGCAAGGATATAATCTACCAAATGCATCCCATTTCACTTTCAAAACCAAAATTATACAACTACTACATGCAATGATGTAAAACATACAAACTTTTTGAAATAGAACTTGAAAAATGAGGATAAAGATGATTACCTTCTCAAAGAAAGATACAAACTTGATTTCTTGATGCAAAAGATGCTAAACACTTGATTTTATCCTTGAAATTTTCTGAAAATTTGGTGGTGGAGATGGTGGTGGTGTGTGGCCGGTTGAGAGAAGGAGAGAGGAGAGGGAGATGAGGGGTTTCTTGTATTTTTTTTTTGAAAATGAACAAACAATCTCTTAATTGGGTTTTTAATTAAAACAAATAGAGATAGTGAGGGTCTAATTTTCGGCCAAGTAGCCTTTGACTCACCAAATATTTTTAAAATTAAATTAAAATGTAATTATGATATAAACCTAGTTAAATAATCAGATAAATTTGAGAATCGTAACCCTCAATTATCAGTTTATGCTAAAAATGAATTTTATAAATTAAGAAATATATTTTATTTTGAAAATAATAAAATCCTATTATTTTATGTATTTTAGACTTCCAACATAATTTTTGGCATTTCTTGAGATGTAATGGTCAGTTATCAGTCCGTACCGGGTATTCTACGCGACTACTGAAAATTTTCGGGAAAAATTCTAATCTAATCAATCGAGTTAAATACTAAAGGAATTTACTTTATAATTAGATCCTAAAAGGTCAAAGATTGCTAACCTTAACATGCTGGTTATCAAGCAGTTGTCACAAGATTAGTCAAAATTTCTTCTCACTCTTTTTCTTCTCAGCACTTTTCTCTTCGACTTCATTATGCCTCAATGTCTCGTAGACCTCATGAAGTGGGATATCGCTAAGGTCTTTCATCTGCTTCATTCTCCGGGTATGCTTCTTCTATTCAGGCTGGAGAATGCTGAGGAACTTTACATTGTTCTCGATTTGCCTCTTCTTTACTTTGTTCTTTGACAGCTCATTCAGAAGAAGTACAAATCTCTCATATGTTGTTGGAGCATAAATCTGTTGGATACAAGATCAAGAAGACTGAAGGTCAAAGTTGAAGAAAGTCAAAGCTGAGGAAAGTCAAATCTCATTAAAGTCAAAGTCTTTTGTTAATAAAGTCAACATCTTTGTATTGTATTTTAGTTTCCTTGTTTTAGTTGTAGGTATAAATAGTTTATTTTTCTTTTGTAATTAGTACATGTATCAAAGTGAAATACCTAACTCAGTTGTATTTTTAGAGAGAGTTCGTTAGAAAGAGATTGTAGAGAGAGAAAGTGTAATCTTGAATTGAATTGAATTGAAATCAAACAGGTAATTCGATTGTAAATCTTGTTTTGTTTGATTAATATTGTTTAGAAACTAGATTCAGGGACACACAATTGGTATCAGAGCAGATTCAAAGGTGAAATCAAATCAAGAAATTCACGTTTTTGGTGGTTCGTCACTGTTCTTGAAAGAAAAAAATCGGATTCTGAGTTTTTGAGTGTTTTTGGAGCAGATTTTGGTTAGGAATTGTGTTAAAAGTGTATTAGATTGAGTCTTTGTAATTCAATTTCAGTATTGCACTGTAAATCACACGAATTTTGTGATTTTTGTTGAATTTTGTTCACGAGTCGAAATTTACTGTTTCATCGATTTTTTTTATTTGTAAGTGTTTGTTTGTAAGTTTCTTGAGTTGTAATCTGTTCTAGCATTGTAATCGAGCAATAATTCAAAGTTTCAGATCAATTGGACAAAGTTTAGATCAAATTTCAGATGGAAAAATCAATTTTTGGGTCGACTTTTGGAAGAACGCGCTAGATCTCCCAAACGCGCAAGTTCTTCGTCCAAACGCGCAAGGTTCATCCGCAAGAACGCGCAAGTCAAAGGATAGATTTTGGTCTCAAACGCACAAGGCGTTATCTGCGAGTACTAAGAAACTCGCTAATCAAGTCAGCGAGTTTGAAAATGTGAGACTAGAACGCGCTAGTAGTGTTCAGCGAGTTCTACAAACGCGCTCATCAAAGCTAGCGAGTTTAAAGAGGAATAGTGTTTTGAGAGTTCTTCGACGTGCGAGTTTGGAAGGAACAGTGGTTTGTGAGTTTGAAGCATCAGGAAATATTTCTAAGTGTTGAAACGCGCAAGTGAAGCTAGCGAGTTTTGTTTAAACGCGCAAGCTTCAACGAGCGAGTTTAGTAAACGCGCACGCCTCTGTTAGCGAGTTTCAGCGTGAACAGTCTTCAGCGCATTTAGGCATTTGCGAGTTTCATTCTTCTGCGAGTTTGTTCTGCGAGTTTGATCTGCGAGTTTGATCTGCGAGTTTGTTCTGCGAGTTTGATCTGCGAGTTTGCTTGCGAGTTTATCTGCAAGTTTACTTGAGAGTTTCTAAAACGCGCAAATTTTGATCTGCGTGTTTCTCAGTCTGCGAGTTTAAGGGCTTGCGAGTTCAATAGTGATTTGCGAGTTCTGATACTTAGTCAAATTTTTCGAAATTTCTGATTTTTTTTTCTAGATTTCAATTTTTGTTGTGATTTCACATTTTGAACTAACGATCAGTTCTAGTTTCTTATTTGATATATCTTTCAAACAGGTTTAAAGAAGATGACTTCTAAAGATGCACTTTCAATTGGCACCGATGTCAATCCTCCTGTGCTGTTTAAAGGAGAATATGAACAATGGAAGGACAGATTCCTGGATTTCATAGACCGACATGCCAATGGGGAAAATATTCTGGAGTCAATTACAGACGGTCCTATGAAACCAATCACTGTTAATGTACCTGCTATGATGATTCATCTGACAGTGGACATGGTGATGTGGAAAAAGAACAAAAGACAAAACGAGTTAAAGTGGATTTATCTGAGTATTCTGAAGAACAGAAGAGACGATATAAAGCTGACAAGCAAGCAAGATCTCTTCTACTCCAAAGCATTCCCAATGAAATCTACATCAAGATTGATAACTACAAGGATGATGCTAAACAGATGTGGGATCATTTACAGAAGATGATGATGGGGTCAAAGGTAGGGAATCAGATAAAGGTGGCAAACTGCATCAATAGCTATGAGGAGTTTAAAGCTAAAGAGAATGAGAGTCTAGAAGACACATATGAAAGATTTACTTTGCTTCTGAATGAGCTGACGAAGAATAAAGTGACAAAGAATCAACTGGAAAACAATGTTAAATTTCTGAGTATCCTACGCCCTGAATGGAAGAAACATACACGTAGGATGAAGCAGATGAAAGATTTAAGTGAAATACCTCTTCACGAAGTTTATGAGACTTTACGACAGAATGAGGAAGAGGTAGAGGAGAAAAGAGCTGAAAAGAAGAAGGCTGAGAAGGTTCCTGATCCGATTGCTTTGGTTGTTGGTGAGAAGAAGAAAGAAAAGAAAGAAAAGATTGAGAAGAAGAAGAAAAAGAAAGTGATTTCAAGTTCTGAGTCTGATTCAGAGACAGATGGTGATGATGGAGAAAATCTGAAACAAGCCATGATGTTGCTGACCCGTGCGTTTCAAAAGAAGTTTTATAAGAAGCCGGGTTCAAATTCTCAACGTTATTTTTCATCAAGTTCGAAGAATCACGAGCACCGTGGGAGAATAGAAGGAAGGAGATATGAAGAGGATAGGTATGTTGAGAATAAACCAGTTGAAAAGAAGAAATTCGTGAATGACTACACAGTTGCTGGAAAGACAGCAAGTGATCTAGTTAAATGCTACAACTGTGGTAAACTTGGTCATTTTGCAAAAGATTGTAGAAAGCCGAAAGTTCGCAACTCTCAGTACTATCAGAACAAACTGCTCTTGGCCAAACAGCAAGAAGTAGGAATAGATCTAATGGCCGAGGACGAATTTTGGCTTGATCATTCCGAAGGAGAAGATGAGGAAAAGGAAGAAACAACTCATCTCTGTCTCATGGGCAAAGAAGTTAAATATGATGAGTCAGATGACGAGACAGCTGATGAGGTATTAAATTTAACTGAAAAAGATTTCATAACTAAAATGGAAGCTATGATGGTTGAGCTTCAAGATTTACAAAATAAACTGAAAAAGGAAAAGGAAAGGGTTGCTAAGAAGAACAAGAAGATCTTTGAACTTAATACGTCTGTTATTTCGAACAAAGATCTGATTGATTCTTTACGTAAATCTGATTCTGATTCTAAATCTAAAGTAGATGGTTTTGAAAAGAAGATTTCTGAGTTTGAAGTTAAAATTTCTAAATATGAGTTTGAGAAACGAGAATCTGCACTAACAGTTCATAAATTGCAGGTTGAGAACAAGTTGTTGAATAAGAAGGTAAATGGTCTGGAAGCCAAACTTTATGCAAGAGGCCAAACAGATCAAACCATTTTTCTCAATGCACCTATTGAAGAGGCTAATGTTAAAGAAAAATGGGGACTTGATTTTGAAAACCCCTATTACTTAAAGAAAGCCATCAGAAAACAACCGACACTTTATAATTTTGATTTTCTTGCTTGTGCTGGTAAACATACTCATTTAAAACCCAAATTTGTTACCAAATTACCGGAAGAAGTTGAGGCAAAAGAAACTGAAAATAGAAAGAATGTAAAGAAAATGCAACTACCATTTAACTATGCAAGGTAAATGATAGTTATCTTTCAGAAACACCAAAAGTTCTTTCAAATGATTATTTTGCTAGTTATTCTGTTTCTGAGATGAAAGCAAAAACTGCAATTGCAAAGGTTTATGTTCCTCCACTCATTCTTGAAAGCAAAATAGTTGAGTTGGAAAATGTTTTATCTGATGAAAAACTTTTGGTTGTTATTCAACAAAGTGTATTTTCTACTGTATTAAAGAACACGATTTTTCAATCTACATCTACAAAGTGTTATAAAGTTTATAAGGCACCTCAAACTTCGTCTGATAATTTTGATGACTTATTTGAGTCTGCAAATGATTTTCTTAATTATGATGATGGGTGCATAGACGAAATTGATATGTTTGACTTCAATGCTAAACTTCCTGATCATTCTACTTGTCTTAAAACTGAAAAGGTGTTACCAAGTGTTTCTAAAATGGCTAAATCATCAACTAAGGTTGGTGACTCAGTTTCTGTAACTACTGTTTACTATGCTCATGGTAAGAAACATAAGAAGCAGCGATTACAGAAACAGAAATACACTGGTACACAAAAGAAAACTCCATCTCAGAAGTTTGCTTTTCCTAATAAATCTACATTTTGTGTTTCAGATTTGAGCAAGAAAAGATTGAACACTCAAACCAAATGGCGACCAAAACAGAAGGATGCTGAGATAGCTGAATCAGTTACTGATAATACTTGCACTAGATCTGTTAGTAGTGATTCAGATGTAGTTGATCAATGTGCTTCTCATAAACAAAACCTTGTAACTTCTTACAAGCGTTACTCAATAAAGCAGTTGATTCAATTATCTCCTATTACTACTAAATTTCATCATAATTATCGGAAAAATGACTTTGCTTATTCTCATAATTCTCCTGATTGGTATGAATCTTATCATGTATATTCTTCAAGATCAAATGTTTTTAAAAGTTTTCAAAAGAACAAAAGCGGATCCATTTTCAAGTGGATACCAAAATCTTGTACTAATTTGTTAGGACCCGTTTTTAAATGGGTACCTAAAATTGTTATTACCTGATTTCTCTTGCAGACCCGGCATATGTGGTACTTGGACAGTGGATGTTCTAAGCATATGACTAGGCAAAAAGCTTTATTGTCTAATTATACAGAGAAATTCAGTGGAAATGTCAGATTTGGAAACGATCGGCTTTCACCAATCTTAGGATATGGTGATATCATTCAAGACAACATAACGATAAGTAAGGTAAGTTATGTCGAAGGCTTGGGGCACAACTTATTCAGCATTGGTCAATTCTGCGATAAAGGGTTAGAGGTCAATTTTAAATCTAAGAGTTGCTCGGTTCGTACTGAAGACGACACAGAACTCTTAGGTGGACATCGAAAGACAAACCTCTATACCATCAATCTTTCCAAAGTTCAGATTGACAATCAGGTATGTTTAATGACAAAAGCTTCAACGCAACAAAGTTGGCTCTGGCACAGACGTTTATCACATCTGAACTTTCGTTATATCAACAAGCTGGTTAGTGGGAAATTGGTAAAAGGACTTCCTGAGCTGAAATATGAGAAAGAACACTTATGTGCTGCATGTGAGAAGGGTAAGATGAAGAGAGCTCCGCATAAACCGAAGCCTGAACCAAGCACTAGTTCTCCATTATAATTGTTACACATGGATTTGTGTGGTCCAATGAGAACTCAGAGTTTAGGTGGAAAGAAGTACGTATTGGTTATTGTGGACGATTACTCAAGATACACGTGGGTCAAATTTCTTCGATCAAAAGATGAGACGCCCGAAGTTCTCATTACTTTCTTAAAGACGACCAAGGTAAAAATGCAGCGACAAGTCAAGTTTCTTCGAACTGACAACGTCACAGAGTTCAAAAACAAGATTGTTGAAGAATATCTCGAATCGGTCGGGATATCACATCAGTACTCTGCTGCACGTACGCCTGAACAAAATGGAGTAGTCGAAAGGCAAAATCGGACGCTAGTCGAGGCCGCTCGGACTATGCTTAGCCAATCAGACTTACCTCTATTCTTGTGGGCAGAAGCTGTGTCGACTGCATGTCATACGCAAAATCGGTCCATGATACACCGTCGTTTTCAAAAGACTCCATATGATCAACATATTTTCACCAACTATCAAGTATTTTCACATATTTGGGTGTAAATGTTTCGTGCTTAACGACAGAGAGAGTCTAAATAAATTCAGTGCTAACGCGGACGAGGGTATCTTTATTGGTTATTCTTCAACATCAACAGCATATCGTGTTTATCTAAAGAAGTCAAAGACAGTTGTTGAGAGCGTTAATGTCACATTTGATGAAGAAATGGCTTCTGATCAACTCAGTTCAGAACCTGTTATCACAGGAGTATTAGCTTCTGGGCAGATCAGTCCAGAACCTGCTTCTACAACGAATAATTCGAATAACGCTTCTACTTCTACTTCACATTTATCTGATTTAGATTTGTTATTTGAATTCTTTTATGATGAGTTTCTAGGTTCTAATGTATCTAAATCTGCTGTGACTGACAGGTCTGAAGACATAAGTTGCAATCATCCAGTCACTTCAGAGGTGTTAACTGAACAAGTATCCCTCGTTCAGTCAGAAACTCAAATTCCTACTGTTACTCCTACAGTTGAAGATGCACAAGCAAATGCTGAGCCAGAAGTAATAGTTTCAGTTGGGTGTAACACAATGTCTACTCAACAGCCAGATTCTGCTGTTCCAACTGATGCTTCTGCACCTGAAACTTCAATTGCAAACCCCCCTCATGTTATTCAAACTGAAGATTCTGACAGTGGATTTCTAGATGATGATTATGATCAAACTTCATCTACTCCACTTCCTCATGAGCATCGCTGGACCAAAGAGCATCCATTACACCAAGTAATTGGAGATCTAAACAAGCCTGTACAAACTAGGTCAGTGACTTTGAATCAATGTATGCATGACTCATTCCTCAGTAAGATTGAGCCAACACGAGTATCTGAGGCTCTTGCTGATTCAGACTGGGTATCTGCCATGCAAGAAGAGATCAATCAGTTTGAAGCCCTAAAGGTTTGGAGACTAGTTCTTAAGCCAGAAGGTAAAACTGTGATAGGTACTAAATGGGTATTCAAAAATAAAAAGGATGAAGATGGTATCGTCATAAGAAACAAAGCTAGACTTGTTGCCAAAGGTTACCGGCAAGAGGAAGGCATAGACTACGATGAGACGTATGCTCCAGTAGCGCGTATATAAGCAATCCACATGTTTCTAGCCTACGCAGCTCATAAGAATTTCACAGTCTATCAGATGGATGTGAAAACAGCCTTTCTGAATGGCATTCTTAAGGAGGAAGTATACGTGTCTCAACCAGAAGGGTTCGTCAATCCAGAAAAGCCAGATCACGTCTACATCTTGGACAAATCCCTTTATGGATTAAAACAAGCCCCTCGAGTATGGTATGACGTTTTATCTAAATTCTTGGTCAAGTCAGGTTTTTCTAAAGGTAAGGTTGATACCACTTTATTCATCAAAAAGGAAAAAGCCGATATCATCCTTATTCAAGTATATGTTGATGATATAATATTTGGTTCTACAAATCCAAAATTTTGCAAAAACTTTTCTAACCTCATGGTGTCACATTTTCAAATGAGTATGATAGGAGAGATGAATTTCTTTCTCGGACTACAAGTTAAACAGTTTTCTACGGGGATTTTTATTAACCAATCTAAGTACATTTTGGACATTCTTCGGAAGTACAAAATGGAAAATTATAAACCAATTGGAACCCCGATGGCACCAGGTACTAAGATTAGCACTGATCCTTCGGGTAAAAGTGTTGATGTTAGAACTTATAGAGGTATGATAGGTTCATTAATGTATCTTACATCGAGTAGACCAGATATTATGTTCTCAACATGCTTATGTTTTAGATATCAGGCTGCTCCCAAAGAATCCCATTTGGCTGCTGTTAAACGGATTTTTAGATATCTGAAGGGGACTGCAGACCTTGGTCTGTGGTATCCTAAGGATACAGGGTTTCAACTGACTGCATATTCAGATGCAGATCATGCAGGTTGCATGTTGGACATAAAGAGTACTTCTGGTCATGTTCAATTTCTTGGAG
This sequence comes from Arctium minus, assembly GCA_954870635.1. NCBI lineage: Eukaryota > Viridiplantae > Streptophyta > Magnoliopsida > Asterales > Asteraceae > Arctium > Arctium minus. The sequence goes on along the minus strand of OX941081.1, from coordinate 95,685,994 downwards.
ACAAGCTCGTTAGTTGGGCATCAAAGAAACAATTATGCGTTTCCACATCGACTGCTGAAGCAGAGTACGTAGCTGCTGCCAGTTGCTGCTCTCAAGTCTTGTGGATGTGAACACAGCTAAGAGACTATGGATTCAAGTTCGATAAAATTCCAATTTATTGTGACTCGAAGAGTGCGATTGCAATATCTGCTAATCCTGTCCAACATACGAAAACCAAATACATTGATGTAAGGTATCATTTTATCAAAGATAATGTAGAAAAAGGAACAATTGAACTTTATTTTGTAAAAACAGATTATCAACTTGCAGATTTATTTACCATACCCTTAGATGAAAAGAGATTTAATTTTCTTGTCTCTAAGCTTGGTATGTTAAATCTTAAGACGTAATCGGTTGTTACCTACTTAAGTTACGAATTGTTAGTTTTCATCATTTTCTTTATTTTTATGCCTAAAGGATATCTGCACTTTAATTGTTTGCTCATGATCTCAGGGGGAGTAAGAGAAGATTTTAGATGATCTACATTCATTTGAGGGGGAGCATAACTAATTTCTGTATTTTGCTTAACTGATAAAATTTTTGTAATGCATGATTTTAGGGGGATCTTATATGTCATTTCAAAAGGGGTAAGACGATGATTTCTAATCATCTCAGATCAGAACTCGTATTTTAATCGTTTTATTGCTTTACGTCTTTTATTTCATTTGAATAAATTTTGTGAATAAATTTTGACTAGACTTTGAGACTTATGCAGGATGAGAGAAGATGACAAGATCATATCTTAATGACTTTAGCTTGACTTCATGAGATTTAAGATTGTGCGAAACGGTAAATTTCTTATCTTAATCTCAAATATATCTGAAAGAAGGACAACTTTCAGATATAGAAAACATGTTCTTAAATGTTCAAACCACTTTCCGATTCTTAAACATATTTTATAAATTGGAAGTGTGATTTTTAAATGTTTTCATTTTATTTTGTGCTTCAAAGTTTATAAACCGTGTGTTTCCAAAGATAAATACTTGTGTATTGTCTTTTCTTTATACTTTCAAGTATTCACACATACTGGTTTGACTTTTTGTTTACATTGTTCTTATCATGTCTCATATTGAAACATATGTTCGATGGTAAGACACCCCGCTTGTACTTTATAGAATTTTGAGCGATATTTCATTTCTAAACGTCATTTCAAGAATGTCTATATTTTTGTTTCGTATAGACAATATTTATTATTCTTGACCATAAGCCTTAATTGATATATAATTCAATTCTGATTATTTTCATACAATGTCAGATTTTCAAACAAGTCTTTTGCATTCATGTTCATTCATTCAGTATACTTTTTTGAAAATACTTCAATGTCTAAAAATGCTCAAATCTTCATGATTATATCTCTAAGCATATTCATATCTGACATTTGTATATGAGCTTTAACTGATAAAGTTAAATCATCTGAGTAACATATGCTTTCTAGGATTATATGGGTTCTTTGTGCTAGGACTTAACTAAACTTCTATGGATTCACGTTAACCAGTGTTTCCTACCCAAGAAGTTAATCCATAGATATTGAGTGTGAGGAGTCTAAAAGAAATGAGTGTGGGTGTGATGAGGTAAAATGGAAAAGAGAGTTTGGTTAGTAGTGAGCTTAATGATTAAAAGAAAGAGGGTGTGAGATCAGAGTAAAATAATATCAAACTCTGCACCAACTATTTTCTGAGTCGGGCAACCACATTACTAATGTTTCACAATTCTGTGGTGAACGTTATTGAAACAGGCAAATAGCCCATGCCAACTCTTGTTAAAACCCCACCAACCACTCATTTTCTTCTCAAAAAGAAAATGTTTCACATTTTTCTGGGGACGCAGCATATAATCTATCTGGTTTTCATTTGGAAAATCTGGATATTGAAAAAGAAGGAAGTCTGCCCCACCTTCGCACTTCAATCATGCACATTGAGTCTGTGTTTATCTACTGTTGTCTCAGTGGTTTACACAACTTTGAGCCTTATTGAAAAGCAATCATCGTGCTTAATTCTTTCTACACATGCACATACACACAAGGAATTTGTTTCTTTGTCATAACATTCATAGAAATTGCCTTTGTGGTGTTTCGATGATTGGATGGAAGCCCTGGGGGAGTGAACATCAAAAAACTCCTTTATATTGTGTATCCGTTACACACAGTGACTTCGTGTTACTAACAGGCATTTTAACTGGTTCATTTGTTGATTCAGGAGTTACTTGTTCTTATTTTGTCTGGATTTGCAAAGATCTAGATGAATACTTGGTTATGGATAACAGAATCAGAAGCTCAGTTTTACATATCAGAATGGTCAATGACATTTCTTGGAAGAAAAGTTTTGATGATATCGATGCTCAAATCATCAAAAAGGGGGAGATGATATCAAGAAATGATAAAGTTTTGAGAGATGATTTTCAGAAGTATCCAAGTCAGAAAAGTTCAAAGTAAAGATTTGAAGATTTGATGAAGATCAAAGAATTTCTGAAGATTTTGAGGAAATTTTCTTTGAAGATTATTTGCTAAAGCAATTCGAGCTGATTCTGAAGATAATTTCTTTCCAAAGTCTGAAAGTATTATTGTGGAAGTTTTGGGGAGATTGTTAATCGTTTGAAAACAGTTTTTGGAAAGAAGACAGTCAAAGAAAAAGGGAAGATTGTACTGACAGAGCTTTAAGTAAAGACTGAATTGCTAGATTTTTCAATAGTGATCTTGAATCCAAAGGGGGAGATTGTTAGAGCATAAATCTGTTGGATACAAGATCAAGAAGACTGAAGGTCAAAGTTGAAGAAAGTCAAAGCTGAGGAAAGTCAAATCTCATTAAAGTCAAAGTCTTTTGTTAATAAAGTCAACATCTTTGTATTGTATTTTAGTTTCCTTGTTTTAGTTGTAGGTATAAATAGTTTATTTTTCTTTTGTAATTAGTAGATGTATCAAAGTGAAATACCTAACTCAGTTGTATTTTTAGAGATAGTTCGTTAGAAAGAGATTGTAGAGAGAGAAAGTGTAATCTTGAATTGAATTGAAATCAAACAGGTAATTCGATTGTAAATCTTGTTTTGTTTGATTAATATTGTTTAGAAACTAGATTCAGGGACACACATATGTTTCCTCAAGGCTTTCATTTTCTTTCGCCTTGAATTCCTTGTAAATGCAGTTTGCTACTTTCATCTAATTACCGACCTTAGAACCCATCATCATTTTCTGCAATTGATCCCACATCTTTTTGGCATTAACTTTGTAGCTGTCGATCTTGATATAAATTTTATTTGGGATACTCTGAAGTAGAAGATATCTGACTTGTTTATCAGCTTTGAATCTGCTCTTTTGCTCGTCCGAGTACTGAGAGAAATCTTTAGGAACAGTCTTTGTTTTTCTGACTCTGTCTTCCTCTCCATCCTCATTATCAGAAGACTCATCATCAGGTATTTCCATGGTGGGAGGAATCATGGGACCTTCATTAATAGACAAGAGGGTGTTTTCTCCATTTGCGTGTCGGTCAACAAAGTCTAAGAATCTGTCCTTCCACTGTTCATACTCCCCTTTGAACAAAACAGGGGGCTTGGCATCTATAACAATCGAGAGAGCGTCCTTGGAAGTCATCTTTGAGTTACACTGCTTTGTTATGATCATCAAAATTTAGAAAATAATCTGGATCTACAAAAATCAAACTTAGACAAATTTCAGAAAAAAATCAGAAAAATTTCTAAGTATAGAAAGCGCATAGCACAGAAAAGAACTGTTGATCCCAGTTATGATGTTCTTTAACTTGATTTAACCTTTTACTACACACAGATTAAATAAATAGAGTGCGGAAGCGTTTAATACGTGTAGAAAAGATCGAACATGCAAGGTAGTAAACACACAAGTAATTAATGAACAGGAAGTAAAATATTACAAGAAAGTTACTCAAAGAACTGTTTCATTGATTACTCAAGAACACCAAGAACACGCACTGGTATGTGCAAATATGCTCAAGAATTATACAGACTGCTATTTTTGTGTGTGCTCTCATTTTTTGAGCTCTAAGGTGGTGCTCCTTAATATAGCAGAAGGATGCACCCCTTAGTACAAGACAAAAACTGACATTCCATAAACGGAATGCCACCTGTAAAGTAAACATCGTGGGACGCCCATTACTTTGATCTTGACGATCTTCGTACAGTAGGTCTCATGTGCTTGGCACGTGGTCTTGTCTTGAACTCTTAGAAAAGCTTCAACATTGATCTCCAGAGGTTAGCCTTCACAGAGGCTCTGTGAGTGATCACAGAGGCTCTGTGATCTGAGTATCATCAGGTTTGTCTTCTGGTAGATCTTCTGCGGAGTAACCTATGAGCTTTGCACCTTCTGTGGTGTACTTGAGTGTTCAGTGGCAGACTTCTGCGATTCCCATACTTAGCCTATTTTTCAATACTTCTATACAATGTGAGTGGAGCTAACAATCTCCCCCTAAGTATTGAAAAATAAAAATTTGGAATTTAGAGCGATGGCTAAGTTAGAAGCAAAAGAGGTGAAAGGAACTCAACCTCTGAAAAGTGATATTCATTCGTAAAAAGAAAAATGCCAAAAGGCAATTACATTAAGCATCGAAATACATGAATGAACAATAAAAGATTACAGAAGTCATTGAGGAAAATCATTTATCGGGTTGGTAAAGCTTTCAGCTAGAGTTCTCTTCATCGATAGAATGAGTTCCCTGTACTTCAGTTGTGCATCAATCTGTCCGATCATTGTCTCTGCGGGTCCCGCTTGCACAAACTCAGAGCCTTTCTTCCTCTGAATCGTATTCTTTATCTTCTGCAGAGTATTGTTTGAATACTTGTGACTTTGATTTGGCCGATACATCTTTTTAAGCCCATCATCGTCTCTGTAGATGAATCCGAACTCAGGATCTATGATTAAGGAGTTGGAAGAAACGTTCTTGATTCCGGGGAATTGGTCATGAGGTTTGGTGATCGACAACTTCTCGACTCCGAGTTGTAGAGCTACCTCGAAGTCCATTTTGCTGTGATATTTTACATGTTCGCGCATCACCTCCTTGATCCTGCCATTCGCTATCATGTACTCCTTACACTTTTCAAGTCTTTGCTCTGTGAAGGCATGTAGTTGAGGAAGATCGTAGGCACAGAGGTTCTTCAAGTCTGCATCTGTGAACGTGTATTGCTTCCCATCTTTTCTCTCAACTAAGTATTTTGCATACATGATTGACTTGTTGGCGAAGGAGTGCAGAGATATCCTCATCACGGTTTTGATATCTTCTGTGGAAAACACTTCATCCCTTTCTAGTGCAGTTTGCTCGAAGCGTCTTCTGATGTCTTCTTTGATTAAGGGATGCAGATTTGGAGCTAAGAAGACAGCTTCGGGCTCTGCGCTGTAAAGATAGGTATGAATGTTCTCTTGAAATTTAAGTTCTTTCGGTGGAGGCCTTGGGATTGGAACTCTCATGGCGTCCATCGATTGAACTATCTCTTTGACTCTGTCCTCTTGATGTTTCTGCTCTGAGGACTTTTTTGAGGGATTTTTCTTGTCAGGTTTAGAGAGGTTTTGATCTTTCTTCCATGGAGAGGTCTCTGAAGTATCTGCAGCGTTTACTGGATCAAGGCTTTGAAACTGTACAGCTGGTGTGGGTGCAGTGGGCATGAGTTCAGGACTTGAGGGTTCTACAAACTTTGCGAGTCCTTCTGCGATCTGTTCAGAGCCCACACTAACCTTCCCTTTCTGAGATCCTGCAGAGGTTGTTCCTTGGACAATTGGAGAAGACGGTATTGGGTCCTCAGAGGCACTGGGCATGAGATTCTGTGTTTTGTGTGCCTCTGAAGATGGTCTTTGTAAGGGTAGGTCTTGAAGAGGAGTGGCAGAAATGACAGGTGCTTTTTGTGTTAAGGCCTTCTCCCCCTCATGATGGCCAGAGCCAGAGGCATCTGGGTCCTGATCATCATGGTGAGCCCTCTTCTGTGAGGCCTCCTCTTGGCAAGTGGCAGGGGCCTTTCGCTTCTTCCTCTTGTAGAGGTGTTCATCAGCGTGTTTGTTGATCTTCTGTAGGGCGTCCTCTGCATCCAATGATAGGGCGTTGATTTCCACATCAGACTTGAACCGAAATGTGGCTATAGTTTTCTTCAAGTCTGCTGCCACCTTCTTTCCTTGGTCGTTGAAGTTGGATCGAAGGAGGTTTTGGTTTTGCAGAAACTGATTTCCCATTGCTTCCAAGTCAGCTTTTGTTGCAAACGCAGAGGGGTCTGGGGCAGAGGTTGATGACTGTGTGTGAAAGGGGACCATAACACTGCGAGTTATGTCCTTTATTTCCTCTCTGAGCCGGCCCATTTCTTTCACTCCAGTCTGAACTCCTTGCGTAGCATATTTTAGGAACTCTTCTGTGCAAAGATCCCCTAGAATTTGAATCTGATTGGAGTGTGCAATGATGGCTTGTCCACAAGCTTGAAGATCAACCCTTTTCGCGCAGTTTGTATTAAGGGCTTGCAGAGCTTCAGTATTGGCTTTTAGGGCCCCTGCAAGGGTTTGTGAGTTGTCTTGGGAGATAGAGCTTTGCAACTCGTCAAGTTTTGTGAGCACCATGTCAGCAAAGGCTTTAAACTCGCCCTTTGTGACAAAGGTGTCAGAGGTAACCTCTGGAACAACACATGTTCCAGATTTGGCCAACGAGTCTTTGGCATCTTCAGAGCCTGTTTTGATGTTGAGCTCTGGAGGATTTCCTTCCAATCCTCGATGTTCCACAGAGGAAGCACCTATGGAAGTTTTGTCAACACATTCTTTAGGGGAGGGTTCAGAGACTCCCTTAAGATTTATGTTGAATGGATCCTGTGGGTGTTCTAGAGCCACAGAATCATCGTGTGCTTTCACCACCAACTCTGAGGTGGTTTGGGTGTCACTCTTGTGTGTGACAGAGGTAACGAATACCTTTGTGTGTGGAAGAGATGTGTCCTGGGACGAATGGACACGTAGAGAAACACTCTCACCCTTTTGAGAGGGTGAGGGGGTTTTGGTTTCCCCGGATGGTGGTACAGAGGATGAAGGAATATCCGCTGCCCGGATGGCTTGATCTGGGTTCGGACTGTGTGGTCCTGTTTCAATACCCCTATGCACTAGAACTGCAGGGGTAGAAGTGTTGATTGCACTGGGAGTTGGTTTTGGTGGTGTGCCAAAGGCATCTTTTGTTTCCCTTTCCTCCATCGATTTTTTACTTGGTTCTTCTTCTTCATCTTCGCTCTGTGACCTTCCTGTCACATCATCTATTTCCATTTCCATGGTTTCCCCTAATCCTCCAGAGTATAGGAGAGAGACCTCTCGTGCTATTGTAGAGGCTACTTGGATTAGGCTCTGAGGTTTATCTTCAGGGGACTCTTCAAGGACTAGGGCTCTTCTTGCCTTCTGCAGGGGCTTTGTCTGACCCTCTGTAGGTTCGGTTCTTGCAGCAAGGTATTCATCCAGATCTTTCCTTTTCTGTTTGAGGGCTTCCAAGATTTGTTCTTTTTCGGCAAGCGTCCTCAATTTTCCTTTCTTTTTCTCAGAGACTCTGATCTCTGCAGTTTCTTCTATGGCTTTCTCTTCTGGTACCTTTTCTTCGATGGTCCTCTAGGATTTCTTAGGCTTTGGAACCTCTACGTCTTCGGTTCTCTTCTTTTTGCTTTTCCTTTTCGCCTTTTTTGCACTCCTTTCCCCTCTCACTAATGGTCTTTCTTTCTCACTCACTTTAGCCTCTGCGGCTTCAACTTCTGTCCGTACTCCCTCGTCTCTCAAGTAAACTACAATGTCTCCTACTTTGAATCCTACGCGAGGGGGGGTTATAGGACGCGGTTCTAGTGTCCTGTTCCCTCGTATGTACTCTCTAATACCCTCTTCACTACCCAAATAAGTCAACATCTTTGTTGACAGAGGTCTGGCTTCTGGATATCCTGTTTTGATGGTGGTGGGTTTATGAGACTTCATCTCATAGAGTTTGATTGTCTTACCCTCTGCTGGTAGCTTTCCTTCTCCTATCAAGTCATCGCCTAGAAGCTGTCCTAGGAAACGTCCAAACACAATGTTCTTTGGTTCTGTCCCTCTGTCTTGGTCCTGTTGTTTGGAAATCACTGCATTTTGGATCTCCCTGAAAATTAGTCCAGCGTAGTCCAATGGGAGATCGTAGTAAATCCCATACATTTTAGCCAAAATTGTATGGCTTGATTGATCCGGGCTTCCAACCTTCGATGTTAGGCATCGGTTCAGAATAGAGAAAAGTACGTTCCATAGAGGGGGTAGATTCTGTCGTCTAAAGTTTGTTCTTTTGGAGATTGGAACTGCGTAGCCAATGAACCTCAGAAACTCTAGTATTTCTTCCTCTGTGGGCTCCTCTGAGAATTTACGTAGGTTGAGATCTGATTTGGTGGGAAGTCCAAATACATTGGAGAGTTTCCTACGATTGATCCCTAAGTCCAGAATTTTTACAGTTGATGGATGGGTTGCATAGCCAATGATGCAGTGTCCATAGTTGTCCATCTTGGCATGGCGGGCACTTAGCCAAAACTGTTGGATGTAAGATTTCGGGATGTCATCTCGTTTCAACGTTAGGGCTCTAACCAGGAAATGATTCTTGAGGAGTTGAATCAATGGTGCAACTTCAGTGGGAAAACCAGAGGGATTGAGAGTGACAAAATGGTTGTTTAGTTTATTTTTCATTTGGGTCAAGTGATAGTCATGCCTGGTGAAGGATAACATTCTGTTGGTAAGCACATGTTCTTGGTCGACGGAGTCTGAATCAGCCTTTTGAACCATCGAGTGATGAGAGTTGTTGGATTTCTTGGATCCATTAGAGTTCTTGGAGGAAGATAAGGGAGAAGCCATGGAAAGAAATGGAGAATGAGAGTTCTTTGCAAAGGGATTCTTGAAGGAGAGAAAACAGCAGGTAAACAGAAATTTGGGGTATGAGAGGGGTTTATATATGAAGAGAGAGGGTAAAAAGAATGAGCGGTAAAATATAAAATTTTCAAATCCGTGATGAGTGGTAACGGATAAGAATCCGTTTTAAAAAACGACGGTACAGGTTACGAACCAATCAAATATTGCCACGTCAGATGATGGCGGTGCACGATCTAGGACGTGCGCCACCCTATTCTCACGCGCCTGGCATTTTCTATTCTCACGTGACAGTGAGTTTCAAAAAATAACCCGCAGCACATGACCTGAATTTCTCAAGTGATGGGAATGACAGAAGCTCTGTGGGTATGAGACTTCTGAGGTCATATGTAGGGTTGTTATCAGAAGAGCTTTTTAAGAGGGAGAAAAGTGCGATGAAATGATCGAGTTCCTTTTAAAGTGCATTTGGTCAAGCACCCTCAGTTTAGAGGTGCAGAGACTCTGTGATAGATCACAGAGGCTCTGTGGTCGACCTCAGAGGTTCTAAGACCAAAAATTTCCTTTTTAGGAAAGATTTTCAAAGATTTGATCATTTCAAAGTTTTGACCGAAAATTTAGTACAAAGTGGGATCGTTCTGAGGGCATAGTGCTCGAGAAAGAGTTTTGACCCTTGGTTTAGATGGACTAACCTCACTCTGTAGTCTGTTGCGCAGAACTGCCTTGCTCCCCCTTGACTAGTCACGATTGGTCTTTGATGGTTCGGTCTGCTCCCCCTTCAACTATGCTTGGATCATATAAAGATAAGATTTGCACAAGACATAGATTCGTAGAAAAGAATATATGATAAAGAAAGCCGAAGAGATTATTAACAGACAAGGAAAAAAGGTTACATACAAATATGTACAACAGAGGCTCTGTGCAGGGGTACAGAGGCTCTGTGGTCAACTCATGTTGAGCATACCAATCTTGCCAACTAGAAAAGTGAATCTTTTCTCATCCAATTCCTTTGTGAAAAGGTCCGCAAGTTGATAGTCTGTGGGCACAAAGTACATCTCTATTGTCCCATGCTCCACATGATGTTTCAGAAAGTGATACCTGATATCGATATGTTTGGTCTTAGAGTGCTGCACAGGATTGGCAGAGATCGCAATGGCACTTTTGGAGTCACAGAGGATGGGGATTTTTTCGATATCAAATCCATAGTCTCTAAGTTGGGTCCTCATCCACAGAACTTGTGAACAACAACTTGCAGCAGCAACATATTCTGCTTCTGCCGTAGAGGTCGAAACATAGTTCTGTTTCTTGGAAGTCCAACTTACCAGTTTCCCTCCTAAGAATTGGCAACTCCCAGAGGTACTCTTCCTGTCGAGCTTGCATCCTCCGTAATCTGAATCTGTATAAGCCATGAGATCAAAGCCAGAGTTCTCCGGATACCAAAGACCAAGATTTTTGGTCCCTTTTAGGTATCTGAAGATCCTCTTGACAGCATGAAGATGAGATTCTTTGTCGTTATCTTGAAATCTTGCACATAGACATGTGGCAAACATTATATCAGGTCTACTCGCGGTTAAGTATAGCATAGATTCTATCATCCCTCTGTAGAGTTTACACTCCACAGATTTGCCCTCTGGATCTGCGTGGAGCTTGGATCCAGTGACCATAGGAGTTTTCATTGGTGAAGAGTCAGAGAGCTTGTATTTTTCAAGTATGTCAGAGACATATTTTGCTTGGTTTATGAAAATACCCTTTGTGGTTTGTTTGACTTGCAATCCTAAGAAGAATGTAAGTTCTCCCATCATGCTCATCTCAAACTCACTTTTCATCAATGACTCGAACTTTTTGCAATATAAATCATTTGTAGACCCAAAAATAATGTCATCGACATAAATTTGTACAAGCAGAATCTCACCTTTTCTCTTCTTATAGAATAAAGTTGTATTAGTAGTACCTCTTTCGAAACCGTTTGCAATGAGAAAGTTTGAGAGTCTGTCGTACCATGCTCTGGGGGCTTGTTTCAGTCCATACAGAGCCTTGTCCAGAAAATAGACGTGATTTGGGTACTTAGAGTTCTCAAACCCTGGTGGTTGTTGGACATATACTTCTTCTTGAATCTGCCATTCAGAAAGGCTGACTTGACATCCATTTGATATACTTTGAAACCTCTGTGGGCTGCGAAGGCAAGAAAGATTCTTATTGCTTCGAGTCGTGCCACAGGGGTAAAGGTTTCTTCATAGTCAATGCTTTCTTCTTGACAGTATCCTTTGGCCACCAGTCTTGCTTTGTTTCTGATCACCACACCGTCTTCATCCTTTTTGTTCCTGAAGACCCATTTAGTCCCTATTGCGGTTTTGCCTTTCGGCAGAGGCACTAGGATCCATACTTCGTTTCTTTCAAACTCCAGAAGCTCTTCTTGCATAGCTTCTACCCAGTTTGGGTCTTCAAGAGCTTCAGATATCTTTTTGGGTTCGATGATACTCACAAAATTTGTATAGTAACAAAAATTTGCAGTACTCGATCGAGTTTGGACCTTGTCAGAAGTGTCACCAATTATTTGGCTCTGTGGGTGACTTCTGGTCCATTTGATCATTCGAGGCAGGTGATCATTTGAATCTTTTGTGGTTAGCTCAGGAGCATGTTCATCTTGATTTAGATCATTCTCTGTTGAGAGGAATTGATCATTCGTACTTGCCACAGGACTTGGTTGCTCATCATGAGTTGAGGTAGAGAGTTCTGCGGAGTCTTGATCTGGTGTTGACCCTTCAGAGGGATTTTGAAGATGACCATGATCTTGATTTAGCTTGGGGCCTTGATTTGTATTATCCTCTGAGTGCTCCCCCTCGATGGTTGCACCTGCAGCATCACTGGAAGAGGGTGAAGCATTTCTAGGACCAGTTAGAGAAGTACCTGTTTGGTCCTCAGAGGGCTCGGCTTCAGAGGCTCTGCGGTCACCTTCAGAGGGTTCATCATCATTGAACATCTCTTCCAATCGATGATGAAGATCATTTGTTCGTGATGATCCACCAGAATCTTCATCTTGAAGTTTGAGTCCTGAGTTGATTTGCTCAGAAGTCACTTGAAAAGAATCATCAAATGAAACATTAATACTTTCGAGTATATGCTTGGATTTGAGTACATAGATTCTGTATGCCTTGGAGTTTGATGAATATCCAACAAATTTGGCTTCATCGGCTTTGGGACTAAATTTCCCTATCTGATCTCTGTCGTTCAGTACAAAGCATCTGCAGCCAAAGACATGGAAGTACTTAATGTTTGGCTTCCTCTGGTGTAGTAAGTGATATGGTGTCGTTGCATGTGTCTTCACGATCAAGGATCGATTTTGGGTGAAACATGGGATTGAAATGGCTTCTACCCAGAAAGAAATAGAGAGCCCTAAAGCAGTGAGCATAGTTCTTGCGGCTTCCACTAGTGTTCTGTTCTTTCGTTCAACAACACCGTTTTGTTGTGGAGTCCTTGCAGCAGAGAAGTTCTGTGATATGCCTTCTGTCGAAAGATAGGCTTCAATGGTTGAATTCTTAAACTCTGTCCCATTGTCACTTCGGATTCTCTGTACCCTGCAGTCATAAAGAATTGTATTCTCTTGATAAGATTGATTAGTACTTCAGGAACATCTGATTTCTTTCGAACAAATTCAACCCAAGTATATCTAGAGAATTCATCTATGAGTACAAGGATGTACTTCTTGCCACCAAGACTCTGCACAGAAATAGGACCATAGAGGTCAACATGAAGCATCTGCAGAGGTCTGGTGCAAGATATGTCAGGCTTGGTTTTGTGGGCATCCCTTTTGAGTTTGCCCATCTCACAAGCTGAGCATATATGATCCTTGTCGAATCTAATACTTGGTAGACCACTTACTAGTTCTAGTTTCACAAGTTTGTTAAGTGTGTGAAAGTTTAGATGACAGAACCTGTTGTGCCAGAGCCAAGCCTCTTCATTCTTACTTGAGACTAAGCAGAGCTTTTCTTCTTTGTTAGTTGATTTAAAGTCCATGAGGTATAAATCACCTCGTCTTTTGGCTCGCAGAAGCTCTGTGGTTGTATCTTCCTTCAACAGAGAGCAGTACTGTCTTTTGAACATCACATCGAGTCCATTGTCACAGAGTTGACTCACACTCAGAAGGTTGTGCTTGAGGCCATCCACATAGGCAACTCTGTTGACATCGATGTCTTCTTTGGCAATGACTCCATAGCCTTTTATTTGTCCCTTTTTGTTGTCTCCAAAAGTCACAGATCCTCCTTCATGTTTTTCTTTGTAGGAGGAAAGCAACCCTCTGTCGCCAGTCATGTGTCTTGAGCACCCGGAGTCTAGGTACTAGATAGGCACATGTTGTTTCTCCTGTGAACAGATTAGAGAGATTTTGGTACCCATTTCCAAATGGGTCCATTTTTGTTAGGAGACTTTGAAGATGCCTTAACATCTTTGGTTTTGGATTTATCCTCATTTGCAGAGGTACCAGATTGTATCTTCTCACCCTTGAATTTTCCATTCTTGGGCTTGGGGTGAGATATAAGACAGGAGGGCCTCGATAAATGTTGATTTAAAGAATGCATAAGATCAAAGCATTTACAATAAGGAACATTTGAGGCAAACTTCTTGAAAATTTCATTAAATTTGTCAAAGGAGGGTATAGAGCAAATTTTACTACAACCCATTTTAGATCTGGGTTTCTTTTTACAGAAAGCTTTGTCTAATCTAGGTTGAGTTTTTTCAAAAACTCTTCTTGAGTGGCTCTTTGGTTGTACTCTCCCTTGATCTTCTTTCCTTGCTTTCACTACAGCAGAAGCATTAAGTTTATCAATTTTAGGCCATTTACCCTTCTGTTGCCAAGTGAGTTTTTCTTGAAAAGGTTTTAAAGGTTTTGGAGTTTTTGAAACATGAGAAATCTTGTCCTTTTTAGCTTTTTCAAGCTCAAGAGAAGTCTTTGCTTGTAGGCACATGTCCAGGAAATCAGGACAGATAGGTATACATGTGGTTTTCCTCTTGGGAAGAACTGTTCTGTTATGAATGCCAGAGGTTAGTATATTCTTCTCTGGACCACAGGGGACTATCTCAAGTTTCACAGACCTTGTCTCATCTTCGACAGAGGACTCGGATTCTGACTCAGAGTCTGAATCGAGAAAGTCTCTGTGAATGAGATCCTGACCTTCTGTATGTGCCTTACCTTGTCCATTGGTGTCCTTTGAAGTATTTATCTCTTTTGTAAGGCATGGTGTTATTTTAGGAACACTTAGACAGTTTTGAAGATCTTGCTCAAAGATTTCTTTTACTTCAGAGATAATATCAGGATGATTAAGAAAATGGTTTTCATAGGTCTTTCTCAAGTCATTTTCCAGAAATCTTTTAAAAAGTTTTTCTTCCACAGAGGCCGGAACAAACTCTGGATCTTCAGAGGACAATTCCTTTTCAGGAGTCATCATGCATACAAAAGCCATTTGAGTTTGTGTTTCTGGATGACCGAATCTGAAGATTCCTATCTGTTTTTGAGACAGATATTTCTTTGGAATAGAATTTCTCTTTGATGAGAGTGAAGAAGGTAGATTATTGTTTTCATACCATGTATGTACCATCAACAGAGGATTCCTCAGATGTGGTTCTTCAGATGTTTTTCGCCTTTTAAATGTGGATAGAAGGTTTGGAAGACTTGGTTTTAACGATTTCCCAACGCAGAAGATGTTTGCTAAAGATTTGTTTCTTTTGTTTCCAGTATAGGGATCGACATCATCGAACCCTATGCCTCTTCTGCAAATTTGGGTGTTGACCTCTTCACTGACTTTTTGAGCATCCTGATACCTTTTGATTTTGAGATCTCTGTCGAACAGATCTCGATGAAGAGCTTCTCTTTCTTTTTGAAAAAAGTTTTTCAAAGAAATGGCATTTAAACAATCACTCTCCCATTTCTTTAGCTCTTTGACCTTTTCTTTCAAAGCTTTGTCGAGATTTGTGATTTTATCCTTGAAACCCCTTTTTGTTGAAATATGCTCAGAGGTAAGAGTTTTGTTTTCAAGGTAAAGCTTATCCTTCTCTTCTGTGAGAAGCCTAGTTTCTCTTTCAAAGAAGGCAAGCTTTTTCTCAAGATCTGAGCATGTGTTTTTATAAGCTAGAAGATCATTTTGTATTTCAAGAAGTTTGTTTTCAAAGTCTGAGTTGCAAGAGTTAGAAGTGGATACCTCACTCTCGTTATCAGAAGAGTGGACTTCTTCCATTCCACAGAAGAGTGCGTTGTTTTCTTCATCAGATGATTCATCGTTTACAAGGTTCTCTTGTTCTGCCATTAGGGATTTCTGAGTGTAGTACTCTGCTTTCTTTTTGTAGAAGGCAGCGTCCCTTGTGGGTTTCCCTATGTTGGCAGAGGACCTGCACTCTGCTGCATAGTGTCTTGGTTTCCCGCATTTGAAGCAGCCTTCAGTTTGCTTCGGGAATTTGTCACCAGCTCTACCGTCTGCCTTCTGTCCACTCCTTTCTTCTTGCCTTGGTTCTTTAGACCACTCCTTTCTTTTTTCCTCACCATATCCTCTGCTTCTGTCATCTCTTTCTTCTATTTCTCTGTACTCCGGCTTCTTCTTGAGACCACGATTGAACTGTCGGGTCATTAGTGCAAGTGTTTTGGCCAGAGCATCCATGTCAATTTCCTCCTCAGAATCTCCTTCACTTTCACTCTGTGCCACAAGTACCTTCTTCTTCTTCTTCTTCTTCTTCTTCTTCTTCTTCTTCTTCTTCTTCTTCTTCTTCTTCTTCTTCTTCTTCTTCTTCTTCTGTGCCTCCTCAGCTGCCTTATCCTTGTTTCCCTTATCTTTGCCTTCTGAGGCACTTCCCACAAGAGCCAGAGGACCTCCGACAGAGGTTGATAGTTTGGAAATTCTGTTCTCTTGGATAATCAGTGTTCCAAAGAGATCAGATATGGACCAAATATCAAGATCCAACGTGGCTTGCATGGACATGGTTAGATGAAGCCATTCATCATTCAGGCTCTGTAGAAATCTGACATTGTTTTCTTCAGAGGTTCTGTGGATGCCATACCTCTTACACTTGTTTATCAAAGAGTTGTATCTGTTGTAACTGCTTTGAATGGATTCACCCGGCAGAGCTTTGAATGCAAAATACTCATTTATGCATAAGGCTCTGTTGTTCTTGAGGGTTTTGGCACCACCCTCAAGCTGTTTCTCTAGCTCTAACCATAGGTCCTTTGAAGTTTCACATGAGTCAAGAGATTGAAAGATATCATTTGGGATAGCCATTATGATTAGTCTTTTGGCTTTCTTTGCAAGCTCATGTTGTGCCTTTTCTTCTTCACTCCATTCAAGGACAGGTTTGGGGTGTTGATATTCAGGAATTTCAGGAGTATTGGCAGTGGCAGGAACACGAGGAACAATTGTCATTGGGATGAAAGGAGGATTGTGAAGAAATTCAACCAGACCAGGGTCCACACCTTCAAGGAATTGCACCATCCTGATCTTCCACTGAGGATATTCATCCCTTAGAAGAGTGGGAGGTTTGGACTGAGATCCAGCACTGAAGTAGTTGACAGTGTTTGCCATTTTAGTTTAGAGTGGAAAAACAGAGTATGGCACGAACCAGAAAGAGTATAACAGTAATGGTTTTAGAAATGATGAGAATATGAATCAGTAAGAACAGATGACCAACCAACTAGCTTTGAATCTGTCTTTGAATGAAGGACACACTTGTACCTGTTTCTATACCAAACAGGTTGATATAGCTCCAGAAAACAGAGTGTGACTGTAAATGGAGTTTGGGACGAAGAACAAACTCAAACTACTACCTTGAGTACTGGAAACAAGTATAGAACAGGATCCTTTGATATTGAAAATCAAAGTTTGCTCTGATACCAATTGTTGATCCCAGTTATGATGTTCTTTAACTTGATTTAACCTTTTACTACACACAAATTAAATAAATAGAGTGCGGAAGCGTTTAATACGTGTAGAAAAGATTGAACTTGCAAGGTAGTAAACACACAAGTAATTAATGAACAGGAAGTAAAGTATTACAAGAAAGTTACTCAAAGAACTGTTTCATTGATTACTCAAGAACACCAAGAACACGTACTGGTATGTGAAAATATGCTCAAGGATTATACAGACTGCTATTTTTGTGTGTGCTCTCGTTTTTTGAGCTCTAAGGTGGTGCTCCTTAATATAGAAGAAGGATGTACCCCTTAGTACAAGACAAAAACTGACATTCCATAAACGGAATGCCACCTGTAAAGTAAACATCGTGGGATGCCCATTACTTTGATCTTGAGGATCTTCGTACAGCAGGTCTCACGTGCTTGGCACGTGGTCTTGTCTTGAACTCTTAGAAAAGCTTCAACATTGATCTCCAGAGGTTAGCCTTCACAGAGGCTCTGTGAGTGATCACAGAGGCTCTGTGATCTGAGTATCATCAGGTTTGTCTTCTGGTAGATCTTCTGCGGAGTAACCTATGAGCTTTACACCTTATGTGGTGTACTTGAGTGTTCAGCGGCAGACTTCTGCGATTCCCATACTTAGCCTATTTTTCAATACTTCTATACAATGTGAGTGGAGCTAACAAGAACACTTCGCGCAAGACCCTTTATGCGCGTTTAAGCTTCGCGCACAAAGAAAGACCAAGTGAACTCACTTCTCGCACACAGGGTTGTGTGAGTTTGTGGTTCGCACACGACAAAGGATGCTTGAACTCAGGTTCACGCACGATACTTTATGCGAGTTTCAAGTTCTCGCACACAACAATGTGCGAGTTCTGTCACTTCGCGCAAAAGCTTGCGAGTTTCAAACTTAGAAATTTTTTCGAAATCAACTTCTCGCTAAATGCAAACGCGCAAGCACACTTCTTGCGAGTTTTGGACTTAGAAAAATTTTAATCAACTTACTTCTCGCTAAATGAAAACATGCAAAACAAATACTTCACTCTTCGCGCACGATGAAGAATGTGAACAGTAAGAACTCGCACCAAGAGGCTTGCGAGTTTCTACTTCTTGCACAACACAGCTTGCGAGTTTTTCATGATTTTCAGAAATCTTGATCTCATGCGTGTTCTTCCTACCTTGCGAGTTCTACCCTTTACGTGTTCTTCCTCTGCGAGTTCTTCGAATCTAGCGGGTTCTTGACTTGTTTTTCCAAAAACTCGATTTTCTCACTGAATTCGATTCAATACTTCTCCAATTTGTTTTGAAAATTTGCAGGAACTTCTTTGTACATGATTCGAAACGATTACAATCAAAAAATTACAGATTACAATACTAAAGATTACAAATTCGATCGATTACAGACTCGAACAAGAACTTTACTACAAGTCCAAAGTTCAAATGAATCTTTTGTGAATTGGACAAAACGATACAAACAGAAATTGATCTAAGTGTAAAATCGAATACAATGACACCAATATCAGATCCAACACAACATTAATTCTCAAAAATCAAGATGAAACAGGTCGGCTTGAGTGTTCTTGAGAAGCGATAAAGAAATATTGAATTTGATCCTTGAAAAATCTGAATTTCGTATGCTCTGATACCAATTGTTATCCCAGATAACAATGTGTAAATCACAATGACAACCAATTTCAATGAAACTCACTTTGTATTAGTTCTATGAAATCGATTACAATACGCTCTCAACACTTTCTCTCTCTAAGATGAACACGTATGAAACTATTACAGATCTTACACACATAACACAACTCAAAACACCTATTTATACAAATGAACAGAAACACGCATGCTACTAGAAACGCGCAAACTACAAAACACTCACACAACTAGCTTTGACTTTTTATTACAAATGACTTTGACTTTCACTTTGAGAGTTGACTTTGAGCTTTGACTTTCTTGAACTTAAACCTTCAGTCTTTATGATCTTGTATCCAACAAATATGCTCTAACACAGAGTGTTCTCGAGTTCAGAAATTTTACTTTCTAACACGAGTGGAGGAACATAAATCTTACCTTCAACTGGTTTAGCCTCCAATTCCTTTGTAGAATAACTTTGGAAATAGTCATTAGAAAGAAATTTTGACTTATCAGAATTGTAACTATAATTCAACTTCTCATATCTAAATGGAAGTTGCATTTTAGTTTTGTTCTTTCTTTTCTCCCTTTCCTTAGCTTCATCATATTCTGAAAGTTTAGTCCACTTAACTTTGAGTTCAGGGTATTGTGATGCCAGTTTTAAAAATCCAAAATCATATAAGGCAGGCACTTTAGAAATACCCTTTTTGAGATAGTGTGGGTTCTCGTAACCAAGACCCCAACACTCACTACTCTCCTTAGGCTTGTTCAGGTGAATGGTTTGCTCAATTTGACCTAAAGTGTAAAGTTTTTCTTCCAAAACAATCACTTTTTCAGTTAAAGATTTGTTCTCTTTCTTTAAAGATGAACACTTTTTCACAACTTCTTTACCTTCAAATTCACACATTTTATACTTTGAAGTTGTTTCAGATAGTTCATTATGAATTATAGTCTTTTCTTTTGCGCTGGTATCAATGTTTTTGTGTAAAGCATCAATCAATACGTTCTTCTCAGCAATGTCATTGCTAAGTTTCGGTACTGACTGGTTTTTCTCTTTTATGATACCTTTCTCGCGTTTTAGCTTAGAATCTAATTCCTGGAGTTGAATCATCACGACTTGCATTTGATTAAGAAAATCCGATTCAGACATATCACATACTTCTTCAGTATCTTCTTCATTAGAATCAACTTCAGCTTCATTCTCATTCTTTCCCATAAAACACATATGATCCTTTTCTTCTGATTCCTCTTCATCGGAGTGACCAATCCAGTACTCGTCCTCGGCCATAAGTGCTTTGCCAGGCTCCTGTTTCTTGGCCAAAAGAATCTTATTCTTGTAATATTCGGAATTGCAGACCTTCGGTTTCCAGCAATCCTTTGCAAAGTGATCGAGTTTCCCGCAGTTATAACACTTCACTGGCTCGGGCTCTTTCTTATCTTTAGTTCTATACCTCTTCTCTTCTGGTTTTTTCTCATTAAACCTCTTTCGTTCAATCCTTTATTTGTGTTCATAGTTTATTGAGCCCGAAGAATATCATTGACTGTTCAAACCAGGCTTCTTATAGAACTTCTTCTGAAAAGCTTTTGTCAACAACAACATTGCCTGTTTCAGATTCTCACAGTCATCGGAGTCAGAATCCTCCGCACTATCAGCTTCCTCATCAGACTCAGGAACTACAACCACCTTCTTCTTCTTCTTCTTCTTCTTCTTCTTCTTCTTCTTCTTCTTCTTCTTCTTCTTCTTCTTCTTTTCAGTAACCACCAAGGCAACAGGATCAGTAACCACCTTTTCAGCTTTCTTTTTCTCATCTTTAATCTCCTCCACCTCATCTTCATTCTGCCTTAAAGTCTCATACACTTCGTGTAATGGTATCTCATTCAGATCCTTCATTTGTTTCATCTGCCTTGTCAATCTCTTCCACTCTGGTTGCAGTATGCTCATGAATTTAACATTGAGCTCAATCTGTGATTTCCTGACTTTGTTCTTGCTAAGCTCATTTAGCAAAGTCACGAATATGTCATATGTAGTTTCAAGAGATTCACCCTCCTTAGCCTTGAATTCCTCGTAGTTGTTCAGGCAGTTTGAGACTTTAAGCTGGTTACCAATCTTGGATCCTAGCATCATCTTTTCGAGCTGATCCCACATTTCCTTGCCCATGGCATTGTAGCTGTCAATCTTCACATAGATTTCGTTAGGAATCCCTTGTAAGATGAATGATCTAGCCAGACTGTCAGCTTTAACTCTTTTTCTTTGGTCATCAAAATATTCCTCAAATGGCAATGGATACTCCTTATTGACTTCTTCCTCACCATTTTCTCCTTCAGTAGACAAGATCTTGGTGGGAGGTTTCATAACACCTTCCTTTAGAGATAGCCGGATATAGTCACCCAAATCATTGCTATCAATAAAATCCAGGAAACGGTCCTTCCATTGTTCATATTCTCCTTTGAATAACATCGGTGGCTTCACATCAGTTCCAATAGCTAATGCTTCCCTTGAAGTCATCCTGTCAATAGAACTGTTCAATAAAAACTTAAAATGATCGTTAGTTCAATTGAAATCAGAATATAGAAAAACTTAGAAATAATTTTTCAGAAATTAAAATTTCCAAAAATCTCCTAAGTATAGAATTCGCACACCATACTAAGACAAACAGAATTCGCATACACAGAATTCGTAAGTCACAATTCGCACAAACAACAAACTTCAGAATTCGCACACACACAAAATTCAGGATTCACATACTATAGAATTCGCATGTAGTTATATGCGAGTTCCAAGAATTCGCACACAACACTATGTGAAATCTAGACTTAGAAAAATTTGAAAATCAACTTTTCGCATAACAGAATCATACGAATTCTGTACTTGGAAACTTTTTCAAACTCAAAGAATTCACAGCGATACGAATTCTATACTTAGAAAATTTTAAAACTTTCTATGCGAAATCTGATGAACTCGTATATCACACTTATGCGAATTCTGAGCAATTCTCATGAAACATAATGCGAATTCTAGGAATTCGTATGCTACACTATGCGAGTTCCTCACTTTTCGCATACAAGCATATGCGAATTCTTTCCTTAGAGAATTTTTCAAGAAACTTTTCTTATAAAGGACTTATTCGAATTCTGGATTTTCGTACACAAGCATGTACGAATTCTAAGGAATTCTCATTACACACATATTCGAATTC
The DNA here is from genome assembly GCA_954870635.1 of Arctium minus. NCBI lineage: Eukaryota > Viridiplantae > Streptophyta > Magnoliopsida > Asterales > Asteraceae > Arctium > Arctium minus. Next base: position 95,664,405 of record OX941081.1, on the reverse strand, counting down.
TATACTTGTGAATATTTCAGATAATAAGTATGCGAAATCTCTTGATCTGCGAGTTCTTGGTACGAGTTCTTGATGTGAGTTCTTGAGGTTTATGCGAGTTCTTCGAATCTCGACTAAAAATCACTCTGATCAACTGAAAAACCCATCAATTCTTCAAATCTTGATCTGAAACTTTGACAAATTGATCACTTACACATCTAGAATTGATTTCAACGAAATTCATTTAAGCATACAAATTCAATCTGATACAGTGCTTTCGACCTCGTGAAACTCAAACTCGTAAAATCTTAGAAATTGATCAAAATTACAGTGCAAGAGTACTACAAATCAATACAAACTTTGTCTAAAACAACGAACGAACTCAAATGACTCAAACAAACTTGCAATTACACACAACAATTCGAAACTCGATCATATCTCAAGAAACAGTGCGAACTTCCATTTTCTTGATTGATTCCAATTTGAACTCTGCTCTGATACCAATTATTATTCCCAAAATTCAAGTTCTAATCACAGTTCAATAACAACAATAATATGAGAACAATCAAACAATCAACCTGTTTTTCCAATTAGATTCAAGAATTCGTATACAGGACTCTTTGAATATTTCTCTCTCCAGAATCTATCGCGTACAACACTCTTACAAGACAAATGCACAACACTAAGGTGCCGTTTGTTTTTTAAGAGGTCTAAAGTCTGAAGTCTTAATTTATTTATGATTAATAAGAGGTGGTGTGTAAAAATGTCTGAACAATTTAGACTTAAGAGAGATTAAGAGATTTTTTTAAAAAAACAAACAACCCCTAAGTCATATCCCTATTTATAAGCACACAAACTCTCACACAACTGAACATTCACAACACTTTGACTTTGACTTTTATTACAAAAGACTTAGACTTTGCTTTAAGAGTTGACTTGAGCTTTGACTTGACTTGACTTTCAGTCTTCAGTCTTTATGAACTTGTATCCAACATATTTATGCACTAACAAGTACATACTTGTTCTAGTAGATGAATTCTCTCGATACACTTGGGTAGAATTTGTCTGAAAGAAGTCTGATTTTCCTGTAGTACTAATCAATCTTTTGAAGAGAATCCAAGTTCTGTACGATTGCAAGGTTCAGAAGATTCGAAGTGACAATGGTATAGAGTTCAAGATGTTAGAACATAAAATGTTCTAAGTATTAGAAGTTTTGTAAAGTCCTCATATTTTGTATTTGGGCCTTGTATTTTAACATTGGGGTTGGGCTAAATATTGTACATAGGATAGATGGTATAAATAGGGGATAGTTTGTAATTTTGTAAGTAAGTTTCATTGTTCAAAATGTAGCCTTACGCGATCTGTGTGTGTCTAGAGAGAGAAACATTTCCTCTCTAAGTTGTGAATAATACAACTGTTTCCTCCCAATCTATCTCATGTCTATCTCATCTTACATTGATTTAATTGTGATCATGGACTTACACAATAAATCAACCATTGAAGCCTATCTCACAGAAGAAGGCATTTGACAGAACTTCTCCGCTGCAAAAACTCCATAACAGAACAGTGTTGTTAAACGAAAGAACATGACACTAGTGGATGCCACCAGAACTATGCTCACTACTTCTGGATTGTCGACTTCGGTTTGGGCAGAAGATGTTTCTATGGCATGCTTCACACAAAACAAATCATTAATCTTGAAGAGGCACTCGAAGGCCTCCTACCACCTTCTCAACCAGAGGAAGCCAAACACAAAGTTCTTCCATGTCTTTGGCTGCAGATGTTTCGTCATCAACGACAGAGAGAGCATTGGAAAGTTTGGTCGAAAAACTGATGAAGCCAAATTCATTGACTATTCATCTACCTCTAAGGCATATCGAGTCTATATGATGAAATCAAAATATATACTTGAAAGTATTAATATTTCTTTTGATGACTCATTTCAGGTGACTTCTGAGCAAATCAGCTCAGAATTTAAACTTCAAGAGAAAGATTCTGTTGAATCATCGACAAGAGCAAATGAACTTCATCATTTATTTGAAGAGATGTTCAACGATGATGAACAGATCCTCTGAAGCCGAGGCCTCTGAGGACCATACAGGTACATCCCTAACTGGTCCTAGTGATACTTCACCCTCTTCTACCAATTTTATAGGACCAAACGTTGAGGGGGAGCATGGAGAGACCAACAACAATCAAGGCTCCACGCCCAACCAAGTCGCAGATCATCTTTCAACAATCTCAGAGGAGTCAAGGCCAGAGCTATCACAGAACTCAAGCAGAGATACTACAGACCTCTCCACATCAACTCAAGGAGCACAATCAAATCCTGTAGTAAGCACAAATGATTAGCCTTCCCCTACAGAAGCTGATCTAGAACAAGAAACCTCTCCAGACGTGCAGCTAGAAGATTCCAATGACCATCACCCTAGAATGACCAAGTGGACCAAAAGTCACCCCTAGAGCCAAATCATAGGTGACCCTTCTGACAGAGTTAAGACTCACTCTGCTACTGCAAATTTTTGTTTCTTTACAAATTTTGCCAGTATCATCGAGCCCAAAAAGGTCACTGAAGCCCTAGAAGACCCAAACTGGATAGAAGTTATGAAAAAGAGGAGCTTTTGCAATTCGAACGTAATGAAGTATGGACCCTAGTGCCTCTGCCAAAAGGCAAAACTTCAATAGGGACCAAATGGGTCTTTAGGAATAAGAAGGATGAAGATGGGGTGGTGATCAGGAACAAAGCAAGACTGGTGGCAAAGGGATATTGCCAAGAACAAGGGATCGACTATCAAGAATCTTTTGCCCCTGTAGCTAGGCTCGAAGCCATAAGGATTTTTCTTGCCTTCGCAGCCGATAGAGGTTTTAAAGTTTACCAAATGGATGTCAATTCGGTCTTTTTAAATGGGTAAATTCAAGAAGAAGTATACATCCAACAACCACCAGGGTTCGGAAGCTCCAAATACCCAAATCATGTCTACTTCTTAGACAAAGCTCTGTATGGACTAAAGCAAGCCCCAGAGCTTGGTATGAAAGGATTTCCAATTTTTTGCTAGCTAATGGTTTCGAAAGAGGTACAACTGATACAACCTTATTCTTTAAGAGGAGAAAAGGTGAGATTCTGCTTGTACAAATTTATGTAGATGATATTATATTTGGGTCTACTATTGAATATTACTGTAAGAAGTTTGAAACTTTGATGAAGAGTGAGTTTGAGATGAGTATGATGGGAGAACTAATATTCTTGGTAGGTTTACAAGTCAAGCAAACTCAAGAGGGAATTTTCTTAAATCAATGAAAATATGTTTCTGACATACTTGCAAAATACAAGCTCTCTGACTCTTCAACAATGAAGACCCCAATGGCCACTTGAACCAAGCTCTATGCTGATCCAGAGGTAAATCTGTGGAGTGTAAGCTCTACTGAGGTATGATTGGGTCTCTTTTATACTTAGCTGCAAGTAGACCTAATATAATGTTTGTTACATGCCTTTGTACAAGATTTCTAGCTAACCCCAAGGAATCTCATCTTTTAGCTGTGAAGAGGATCTTCAGGTACTTAAAGGGAACCAAAAATCTTGGCCTTTGGTATCCGAATATCTCTGGCTTTGATCTTATGGCTTATACAGATTCATACTATGAAGGATGTAAGCTAGACCGAAAGAGCACACCTGGGAGTTGCCAATTCCTAGGTGGTAAACTTGAGAGTTGGACTTAAAAGAAGCAAAACTGTGTGTCATCCTCTACGGCAGAGGTAGAATATGTTGGTACCGCTAGTTGTTGTTCAAAAGTTATGTGGATGCGAACTCAACTAAGAGACTATGGTCTTGCTATCGAGAAAATATCCATCCTCTGTGACTCAAAGAGTGCGATTGCGATCTCTACCAATCCTGTTCAACACTCCAAGACTAAACATATAGATATCATGTACCATTTTCTGAAACACCATGTGGAGCAGACACCATTGAAATGTATTTTGTGCCCACATATTATCAACTTGCTGACTTATTCACAAAAGATTTAGATTAGAAAATATTCTCTTTTCTTATTGCCAAGTTGGGCATGCTAAATCTGAGTTGATTCACAGAACCTCTGTACCTTGGCATAGAGCTTCTGTTGTACATATTTCATTTCAGTTTTGTCTTTACTTCTCTTTGTATAGTTCATTCTTCTGCATGTATAGTTATGTTCTTTAAGTCACCTCTTGTGGTTAAAACAATGTGGTTCTTTGATCTATGTCTTGTGCAAAACTTATCATATCTGATCCAAGCATAGGTCAAGGGAGAGTAGAAGGAGTTGAGCAAAGGAGACCTTGAAATTGATCACAGAAGTTGATCATTCAAGGGGGAGCCAAAGAAGCCATTTCTATTGAGAATGATTGCAGTGTCAGGTAAGTTATTCGCACATCTTCAAGGACAAAAACACTTTTCTTGGACACCAATTTCCGTATATGTTCCAAATCCCCTACAAAAACAAGTCCAAACTTTGGGTGATCAAAACAATGAAATATCATTCCTTTATTAGAAATTTCTTCTCAAAGAGCCTCTGAGGCCTCTCTCAGAGCTTCTGCGAGATGCACCAGAGCCTTTGTATCCCACAAAGATACTTCTTGACATCAAATTTTCCTCTGGAAAGACAAACTCGATAATTCCATCGACTTCAAATGTTTTTGGGTACAAAGTGTATCAATATGCGCGAAAGAGCCAACCCCAAACCTCAAAAGCTCTTAACCCACAGAGCTTCTGTCCTTTTCAACACTTATACATTTTCAAAGGTTTTGGAGTGCGGGTTATTTTTAACATGACAGGCATTTGGGTATATCAAATGCCACGCGCGTCAGAATAGTGGGAGGCGCACATACTCGATCATGCACCGCCCTAAATGACATGTCAATATGTGATTGGGACGTAATCTGTACCGTCGTTTTTAAAACGACTCGCTTCCTAGCTAGGTACTAATTATGGATTTCAAACTTTTATCTTTTACCGCTTATTCTTTTACCCCTCTTACACTATAGATACCCAAACCCTTTTAATCTTTCAATTTCTACATGAATTTTCACTCGCTCAAGAACACAAAGGCAAAACCTGCAACTTTATTTCTCATCCATTTTATTCAAATGGCTTCTCCCTCCACATCTGGTGAAAACAACTCTCACCATTCAGTTGCTCACAACATGAACAAATCTAAGCACTCTGTAGGCCAAAACCAAGAACTAACAAGTCAAATAATTTCCTTTACTCATCATAACTACCACTTAAATGACCTTCCCATGAAACCCAACAATCATTTCATTGCCCTGGACCCAAAAGGATACCCCAAGGAGGCTGAACTAGTGATTCTCCTGCTCCAAAATCACTTTTTGGCCAAAGCACTTAAAATGACTAGAACTGATGTGCCTGAAACTTATGTGCAACAATTTTGGCAAGGCTGTCGTTACGAACAACATCCCAAGTTTGGCCATTGCATTATGGGATATGCTACTCACTGATCTGTGGATGAGGTCCTAGAACTAGGGATAAACAAGAAAGTCATTTATGAGATCTTTGAACTTCCCACCAAGAAAGAGTTGAACTTAGCTAAATTCTCAGGCGAACCCTCTGATGAGGAAATTCTGGAGTTTCATAGGTTCATAGGATATGCAGTGCCAATATCCAAGAGGACTAACTCTAGGAGGCAGAACTTCCCTCCTCTGTGGAACGTACTTTTCTCCATTCTGAACATAGCTCTGACGGGAAAAGTGGGTAGTCAGACCAATAAAGCCACAACATCCTGGCAATCATGAACGGGGTGTACTATGATTTGCCTCTAGACTACGCCAAGCTCATGCTAAGAGAAATTATCAATTTTGTGATACCAAGCAAGAAGAACAGAAGAGAGATAAAGCCCCTAAAGCTCTGATATGTAATCAATTTATCTCTGCACTACTTGCTGAACAAATGATTGAACCCCAAAAACTACCTGTAGAGGGCAAGACTGTGAGGCTCTATGAAATGAAGCCCACAGACCCACAGTGCTTGCCACTGGATATCCTGTCGCACGACCTCTGCCAGCCAAACTTCTATCTTATTGGGTAGTGAAGATAGGTCGGTATACATACACGGTAATAGGACTCCAGAACCGAGTCTTGCAACCCCACCGCGTGTAGGATTCCTTGTGGGTGAGATCGCAGTTTATCTTAGGGCTAGTGTAGAAGAGGGTGTCCAAGCTGAAGAAGAAAGAGAGGTGAGAGTAGAAGAGAGGAAAAAACCCTGAGAGTGGGGTTGGGGGTGAGTCTTATAAGATGAAAAAGAAAAAGAAACCCAAGAATAGGACCGAAGAAGAAGAGGTCCCAAAAGATGAAGAGGTTGTGGTCACAGAGGTACAAAAACCTCTGAAAAAGAAGAAGAAGGCTAAAAAGCCAAAGGAAAATGTTGAGGAGCCTAATGTCGTAAAGGCCTCTATACCACCTCTAGAGGTACAAGCCTATGAAGAGCCCTCGAAAAAGAGGAAGAAGAGGAGATTAGTCAAATTGGCCGATCATGCAACAAAAGACAAAGCCTCTTTGCCCACTAAAATGGCACAAGCTAAATAAACTGCCAAGGAACCTGTAGTGGTCGAAGAGGTACCTCTGCAGAGGAGAAGGAGAAAGAAAATGGTTATTGAGGACACTCCCAACACTGATGAGGCCAAGGTTGTAGAAGACACCAGGCCTCAGAGCCCTCTGAAGATGGACATGGATATTGCTAATGAAGTGTGGAACAACTGTTATCCCAGATAACAATGTATAACAAGATGACAATCACAATTTTAATCAATTTCCATTTCTATTAACTCTTTGAATCGATACAATGAATGCTCTCTCAACTTTCTCTCTCTAACATATGAACGCGTATGACACTCTGATAGATCTACACACACCACTAGCTACATCCCTATTTATACAAAAGGATAAAACACTCAAGACACTATACACGCAAACCACTGAAACACTCAAACTACTAAACTCTCATACAACTACACTTTGACATTTTATTACAATTGACTTTGACTTTCACTTTGATAGTTGACTTTGAGCTTTGACTTGGCTTGACTTTGACCTTCAGTAATCATGATCTTGTATCCAACAAATATGTGCTCTAACAACAACTATGTTCCCCACCAAAGGAAGATGAGGCACAAAAACTACTGTCAGAGGGTCTAGGAGCTCTGGATACTACCATAGAGGTAGAGGATGTCACTGATCTTTTGAGAAGTGATGAAGAAAAGGATATGGGTGAGAAGAGAGAAAAACAAAAGGAGGAGGAGATAGAGGGAGAAAAAGATGCCTTTGGCACGCAACTAAAAACCCCTCCCTGTGCTAGCCACCCATCCATCCCTGCAGATCTGGTGCAGAAGGATATTGAAGAAGGAGTGCACACCCCGAACCCTACCCATACCACCCAGTCAGAGGAACCTTTTTCATTCTCTAAACCAATTATACCCGGGGACAACCAAATCATCACATCCTGTCAAAAGGATGTCGATGCAACTATAAGTGTTCAGTCACCGCAGAACATGCTACACACCTCTGCAGAGGCATTCGTTGCCTATGATGCACACACAAGAAATATCGAAAGCACTTTAGAGGTGCTAGTGAGAACAAGATTGACACTGTGGGTCTAGATCACCCACATAGTCCAGTCATCAAGAATCAAGTGAAAGACTCTGAATCTTCACCTGCAAAGCTTGATGACAGAACTTCTGTAGATGATTCCCCCTCTAAGGGACATCGAGGATCGGAAAGAAATCCCGAGGATCCCAACATCAAAACAAGCTCCCCATTTGCCAAAGATCCATTGGCTAAATCTGGACCATGTGTTGCTCCAGATGTTACCCCAGGTACATATGTCACGAAGGATGAGTTTAAAACCATTGAGGGCAATGTGTACCTCCGTCTTGATGAGTTGAAAAGCTTCATTCTCACCTACAACTCCGTCTCCAATGCGGACTTTCAGATGATTACAGAGGCTCTGAAGGTGAACACAGAGGTTATGGCTGAACTAAAGAAGATCACAGGACATTCAGAAGTTGGCCCGGGCTTCTGCCATAAATGCCAACTTTGAAAACTCAAACCGGATCATCCAGGCCGTGGATAAGCAAACCTATACCATAAAGGTCTTGGGTGAAATAGTGATGGACAAAGCCCCAAAAGCTGCAACAATGACAACAACCTCTGCGGTAGATGACTTGGAGGCTCTGAAAAATGAAATAAAGGACATGAATCGCAGTGTCATGGTCTCTCTGCAAACTCCATCTACTTCTCAACCGCAGAACCCTGCAGAAGTCAGTTATCCTTCTACCTAGCCACCAAAGCTGAACTGCATAAGATGGGGGAGAAGCTTCTGCAGGAAGTCCACAAAATCGGCGAAGGCATGATTTCAAAGGGCTAATATGTGTCAGACAAACTTAAACGCACTGTAGCTCTCATGAAGTTCCATACGAACTATGAGGTAAACAAAGCTACCAAGGCCGCTCATGATGTGGTCTCCATGATTGAGTATCATGCTCGCTCCAACATCTGCTGTAGAAAGAAAACGAAGGAACCTTCTTACTGCCAGGCAGAGGCTGAGAAGAAGAAGACGAAGCATGATGACCAAGGACCAGATGGGTCCGATTCCTCTGGGCATCGTGAGGGGGAGAATCTGCAAGCATTACCTATAATTCCTATTATCGCAGAACCCCTCAAGCAAATACCCACGAGATCATAGGCAATACTCAGAAGAAGAAGCAATCTGCCTTTGCAGCTCCAACTCCCAAAAAAAATTCAAGACACCAACTCCCAAAAAGTCCAAGTTCAAAGAGACAAAACAACAAGTGTACAGAAGTTGGAAATTGCAGAGATCTCCAAACCGAAACCTTCGACTAAAGACAAAGGAAAGGCCATAGCTATAGAAGTTTAGAAGCCAAAGTCTAAGCCTCCACCAAGTTCTGAAAAGCTCATGAACAGTGATTTCGACTCTTTCGAGACGCCTAAACCTGAGGAAGAAGACTGGGCATTCGATCTACAACCTCTATCAAAGCTACCAATCCTAGATCCTCTGGCAAAACCCTCAAAGGACAGATTAGCAGAGATTATCCAAGGCATGGAAGCAATGAGAAAACCAATCCCACCCTCTCCACTAAAGAAGGATATGGAAGAAGTTGTGTACAAATACTTATACAACCAAGGAATCAATGACTCACTACCAGCACCCACACTCTCAGAGGAGATAATTTCAGAGGAAACTAGAAGATTCTACAAGGAAAAGGCTCAACCAAAAGCTAAGGTGTTCTCAATGGAAAATATCACAGAGGTTCTGGGGATCAAATAGCTGCATACCAAGTGTCGAAACTTCCAGTACCACCAATATATCGTACAGAGAGAAGATGGGATGAAGATGACGTTTACAGATGCCGATATAAGAAATCTTCATCCTTATGATCTCACAGAGCTCTTTGCATGGACAGAGGGAAGATTCAGCTGGACGCAAGAAAACCAAACTGCACACTTGATCATCAAGAAAGTCATGAGAGAAAAGTTGCTTTACTACAGTATAGTTGACTTTCAAGTCGCTTTGGACCTTGGAGTAAAAAAAAACAGCTTAACAGCCCCTGAAGACACTTGCCCTGCCTCTGCCTCTTTTGTACCAAACTCCATCATCATCAATCCAAAATTTAGCTACGTCTATCTGAACCAACAAGGCGAAAAGAATATCTTCTATGGGATGGAAAGCCAAAAATATTCCACTAAGTCTCTGTTGCACTTTCAAGAAGAAATCTAGAAGATCAGAGGCACTCCACTCGCAAACCCTGCGGTCGCAGATCAACTTCTGAAAAACATTGATGCGACCATCAGATTTCCAAATGCATGTGCCTTCTTCTACAAAGCTCTGAAGAAAGATGGAAGATTTGGAAGGAAGATAAATGATTTTCCAGATGCCAAAATATACGCTCAGAAGTTATGTAATTTTCTTGTATTTTTCATTCATGTTCTGTAATTTTAACTTTTGTTAATGCCTTATGGAATATCTTTTAATATGAATGAAATTTTGTCTTCAAGAGGATGAGTTCCTTTCACCTCTTACGTTTCTTACTTAGCCATACACTCAACAATTCCAATTTTTTATTTTTCAATACTTAGGGGGAGATAGTTAGCTCCATTCATTGGATAGAGAAGTATTGAAAAATAGGCTAAGTATAGGAACCTTAGAAGACTGTTGCCATACAACACGATCATCTCAGAAGTGCCGAAATCAGAAGCTCTGTCGACCATCAATCGAGAAGTTCTTAACCTGAAGATGACTCTCAGACCGCAGAGCCTCTGTGGTGGCTACGCTCTGAAAGATGGAAGACTTGAAGAGTTGTGAACTCCATGGACAAGAAAAGATCACATGCAGATCACGTGACCCTGCTGTATGAAGATCCTCAAGATCAATAGTACACACCCACGATGGTTTTACTTTCTAGGTGTCATTCCTTATATGGAATGTCAGCCATTGTCTTGTACTATTGTGTGCTCTCCCCTTGTATATGAAGGGAGCACCTCATGAATTCACAACATGCGAGCACACATAAATTCACCACACTTTGTTTTGTAATTCAAATCTTTTGAGAGCATTCTTACACACACTACTGTGTGTTCTTGGTGTAATTTGGCATGTGAATGAGAAATATCTTTCTGTGACTAAATCTTACTTGTGCATTGATATTCTTGTTACTTGTTAGTGTGTTTACTACCAAATCAAGCCATACATCTACTTATAAATCGCTTCCACATACTCATCTCTGCTTTGTAGTTGTTTTGGTTTAATCACTGTTAGAACAAAAAACTGGGATCAACATGAACAAATATAAACATATTATCAATGAAAGCACAGTTATTAAGAAATGATGTCTGATTTCAAACAATGAAGAATACAAACGGGAGTATTACCATCGAAAGATTTAACTTTTGGAGACATGATAATAACAAAGTCAATAAAAAATACTGAATCGATGTGTGTATGAATACTTGACAGTATAAAGATAAGACAATACACACGTATTAGCCTTTAGAAACACATGGTCAGTTAAGCATCAAAGCACTGATATGAAAAACTTTTAAAATCACACTTCTAAATTCATGAAAACATTTTAAGAATAAGAAGTGGTTTGAACATTTAAGAAACCATTTTTCATACCTGAAAGTCGTTATTCTTTCAAAGTATGTTGATATTAAGAATCAGAAAGATATACCTTCAGTAAAGAATTCTTAACTCCCCCTGAAATGAATATTATATCTTTTTCACTCCCCTTTGACAAAAACTCAGAATACTCCCCCTCTATATCTGTAAAAAGTCAAATCATTAGAAAAGAATAATATGAATATGACAATGAAATTTATTTTACTTTTCTCCCCCTTAAAAATATGACAGTGAAAATTTTAACTATCTCCCCTAAAACAGATAACACAACTGTCCATATAAGATTGACCGTTCAGACTTCAGTAAGAAAGAAAACATTAAAGTACGTGTTCTGAACATAATTATCCAGAAGCCATCGTCACATTCTTTTATCCTGCAAAATAAGAAAGATTTTCGTAATCATCTAAGATGATTCCTCGTTAATCAGTAGATTAGAAAAATATAAGCAAATATTCAAACTCCCCTAGACATATGCAACAATTAAGATCAACTCCCCCTGGAATCATGCAAGATATACCAAAAGACTTAAGAAGACATGTTAAGCATACCATGTTTGCTGATCAGAAACTTAAAACGTTTTTCATCTAAAGGTTTAGTAAACAAATCAACTAACTGCTAGTCAGTCTGGACAAAATGCATTTCTACGTCACCTTTCTCGACATGATCCTTGATGAAATGGTAACAAATATCAATGTGTTTCGTTTTTGAGTGTTGAACCGGATTAGCCATTATTGCTATAGCTCTCTTCGAGTCACAATAGATAGGAACTCTCTTGTAAGTGTACCCAAAATCTTTGAGTTGCATCATCATCGATAACACCTGAGAGTAACAGCTTGCAGCAACAACGTACTCAGCTTCGGCTATTGACGTAGCCACACAATTTTGTTTCTTCGAGGTCCAACTTACAAGCTTGTCACCTAAAAATTGGTAGGAACCCGACGTGCTCTTCTGGTCTAATTTACAACCTGCGTGGTCAGCATCGATAAAAGCAGTTAGATCAAAATCAGACTCCTTCGGATATCAAATGCCTAACTCGGGAGTGCGTTTGAGGTATCGAAGTATCCGTTTAATAGCTATAAGATGGGATTCTTTTGGATTCGCCTGATATCGCGCCCATAAACAAGTTGCGAACATAATATCCAGTCTACTGGTCGTCAGATACAATAATGAGCCGATCATGCTTCTGTACGTCTTCTAGTCAATAGATTTATCGACCTAATCTGTGTCCAGGAGAATTGCAGTAGCCATGGGCGTCTTCATTACTGAACTATCAGTCATATTGAACTTTTTCAAAATATCTCTTATATATTTAGACTGGTTAATAAAGATGCCATCTGGGGACTATTTTACTTGTAAACCAAGAAAGAATGTCAATTCTCCCATCATGCTCATTTCAAACCGATTCTCCATTATATTTGAAAAGTTCTTGAAATTTTTTGGATTTGTAGAACCGATAATAATTTCATCTACGTATATCTGTATAAGAATTAAATCCTCACCTTGTTTCTTCAGAAAAAGGGTAGTATCAATTGTATCTTTTTTAAATCCAGAGGCAAGAAGGAATTGCGTTAAAGTTTCGTACCATGCTCTTGGCGCTTGTTTGAGACCATAAAGTGCCTTATCAAGAACATAGACGTGGTCAGGATGTTGATGATATACAAAGCATTCCGGTTGGTTAACATAAACCTCTTCATGCAGTATCCCATTTAGGAACGCAGATTTCACGCCATTTGATAAACCTTGAACTTCTTGTAGGCTGCATATGACAGAAATATCCGAATTTCTTCGATCCTTGCAACAGGGGTTAAAGTTTCATCGTAATCGATGCCTTCCTATTGACAATATCCCTTAGCGACTAACCTCACTTTGTTACGAACAACAATCCCAACCTCATCCTTCTCATTCCTGAAGACCCACTTAGTTCCGATAATGGATTTGTCTTTAGGTCGTGGGATTAGCTGCCAGACCTTGTTCACCGATGATATTATGTAGGGGGTAATCTCTAGTCCATCTTATGGTCCTAGGCTGGGGTTGAACATTTATTCTGTTGTTCTGCTCGTTGTATTCATCTTCAATTGCAGGGACAACTTCTGTAGTTGTTGGAACTTCTTCAATAGGTGATTATGGTTATGGTACTTCTGGTATAATGGAAGAAGTACTTGGGACTTCATTACCAGAATTTGAATCTGAAGAAATAGAACCAGTATTAGTTTGATCAGAATCAGTAGGCGTTATAGTACCTGAAGAAGTTGTTGTGACAGGTTCAGATGGTCCGGATATATATTTAGTTGTAATAGGGACCTCTGATGTTGATGCGGATGCACTAGATTTATCAAAATCTGCACAACTATCCATAAAAGCATCAAAAAATAATAATTATAACTCAGATGTAGACGTTTTAGAGTTAGAGTCAGAAGATAGTCTCTTTAAAAATGGGTTCTACTATGTCTTGAATATAATCCTTTCCCTTAAGTATGAGTCCTGAACTGTTGTGTTCAAAAGTCAATGTTGAATGCTCATCAAAAGATACATTGATTATCTCCATGATGGTCCTGGTGCGTCTATTGTAAATATGATAGCTTTGGTAGTCAAAGAATATCCAAGAAAGTAGCCTTCGTCAACCTTTTTGTTAAATTTTCCAAGATTATCACGGTCGTTTAAGATGTAGCATCTACAACCAAATACACAAAAAAATTTGACGTTATGTTTTCTTTTATTCATAATCTCATACACTGTCTTATTTAACCGTTTATTAATGATCGTCCGATTTTGAGTAAAGCACGCATTAGCAACGACTTCTGCCCACAAATATAGAGATAGTCTTGAATAAGCCAACATTGTTCTAGCAACTCCATTTTGTTGCGGCGTATGAGCGGCAGAAAAATTATGAGAAATTCCCACAGACTGAAGATAGCCTTGTAGAATCTCATTTTTGAATTTTGTTCCATTATTGCTTCGCAACTTCTTGATTGGTAGCTGTAGCAAGACTTGTACTTTCTTGATGAAAGCAATTATTAACTCAGGTGCATCTGACTTGGCTCTCAAGAACTCTAACCACGTGTATCGTGAATATTCATCAATCATGACAAGTACGTACTTTTTTCCACTTATTGATTGAATATGCATTAGGTCGCAAAGGTCCATATGTATCATCTCGAGTGGCGATTTGCAAGAAGATTCCATCTTGTCTTTGTGGGAACTCCATTTCATTTTTCCCTTTTCACATGCAGAACACAAGGAATCCTTCTCAAACCGCATTTCTGGAAAACCTTTGACCATGCCTTTGCTCACTTAAGTATTTATTGCTTTGAAGTTCTGGTGAGAGAGACGACGATGCCATACCAAACTCTCTTTCTTTAAAGCTTTAGAAATCAGACAGACTGATCGAGTGGCGATTTGCAAGAAGATTCCATCTTGTCTTTGTGGGAACTCCGTTTCATTTTTCCCTTTTCACATGCAGAACACAAGGAATCCTTCTCAAACCGCATTTCTGGAAGACCTTTGACCATGCCTTTGCTCACTTAAGTATTTATTGCTTTGAAGTTCTGGTGAGAGAGACGACGATGCCATACCAAACTCTCTTTCTTTAAAGCTTTAGAAATCAGACAGACTGATCGAGTAGCATATAGAGTAGGAAAATTGACGGCATATAAGTTCCCATATCTCTCAGCTTTAAAAATCTCAGAACCGTCTGGATCTTCTATATGACAATGTGTAATGGTAAACCTAACTTGGTAGAGGATATCACATAATTGACTTGTACTAAAGAGATTGTGATCAAGCCCTTCTACATATAACACTTTATGTATGGTTACCGTGCTGTTTTTGAGTATCCTGTATCCTCTGTTATAACCTTTCAGCTCAGAATTCGAAAAACCAACTGTTCCTGCAGGATGTTCAACATAATTGTGCAGTAGATCCTTGAACCTTGTCATGTACCTTGAACATCCGGAATCAATTATCCACATATGTCAGGCCTGCAAAAGAACAAACTACTTTGCTTTTGGTACCCATATCCAGATGGGTCCTTTTGTGTTAGCATTCTTTAACTTTTGGAAATTGTCAACCTTGCCTTTAATATGCCATTCATATATGGGCTTAGGCAACCATTTCCAAACCATATTGACATTAAAATCATGAAATTTCTTTTTCTTTGAAAGCTTGTTATGTTTAGCCTTGAATATATGAATCTGTTGAGTCGAGGCTTTGGAAAAAGTTTTGGCTTGAGAAAAGCTTTTGACTATGTTTGGCTTAGAAGCAGTGGAGTGAAATGAGAAAGAATTGCTACCACAATGATTGCAAATAATGTTCTTTCGAGCAAATGTCATGACTTTTGATTTATCAAACGTCTTACATTTATTAGAACAAAACTGACATTTATTTGTCTTAGAACTATTACAAGCAGAACTACAATCACTATTAGTCACAATACTATCGTCTTTCGATACAGAAATACATTTTTCAGAATCATTTTGAATAACTTTCTTTTCAGAAACTTTTCTTCTCCACTTTTCCTTCACATTTCCATCTACATCTGAAAAACGAAAAGAAACTTTATTAGTTGAATTCTTGGAGGACGAGTTCCTTTTTCTTATCACCGGAAGTTTCACCTTTTTCGAACACACTCGGTTGTTTTTCAAAATTAGAAGAATAAACAACTATCGATTTAACAAGTGTCTCAAACTCCGGGTTAGATCTCACATTCCATTTCTTGTCATCAAACTCTTTCTAATCAGATAAATTCTTTTTAAACAAATCATTTTTCAATTCATTTATCTGTTTACAAAGCTCTCAGTTGTCTTCCAAAGATTTATCAAGTTTAAAACGAAGATCACAGTTTTCATCTTTAACTTCCTCGAGATTCTTTTGTTTTCAAAATCAGAAGTTTGATGCAACACGGAGTCAGACTCAAGCTTGTTCAAAATTGGGACAGGATCTGAAGAGTTCATCATTTGATCAAAAATTTCTTCAAACATTTTTTCAACAAACTCAGATATAATAGTTTTATCACATGTATCAGTATCTGACTCGTACTCGTCATATTGACACAAGTAAGACTTTATCATCATTGACTAATTCATTATTTGTAAAAGGTGTGGAAAATAATGATTCGAATTCTACGAATTCCAGCTTTCAGGTTGTGTAGCTTGTATTCAAATCATTATATTTGAATCCCTCAGATTTGAAACTTGATTGTGAATCAATACAACTTGATTTGTCATCATCTATCACTTCTTTACCTTTTTGTGGAGAATCAGATGTAATAGTCTCAGCTTTGATGAACGTGTCACGAATGTTCGGAATCTTCTTAACAGTTGAACACATTTTATCAAAATTATATAAATTTTCAGGGGCTCGTTTTAAAATATCAGTTTCAGACAAACCTAACCCCGGTTTTGGATTATAACATATAATATCTTGGAGTTTGTTTGTAAGAAGATTCAAAGTCTCTTCAGTCTGTCCACGTTTTAAATTTAAGTCCTCCAGTTGCTTATTTTAAATACGTCTCGTTGCGTTCTTGAAAGCAAACTTCAAATTTAATTTTGAATTCACCTTTTTCAGAATTCAAGTTCACCAAGTCCTTTTCAAGCTCGGTGATCTTGGATGTCAATTCAGCTTTTTCCTTTATTAAATCATCTTTTTCTTTTTCCTTGTCCTCGATGACAACATTCAATAATGCATTTTCGTCTCGAAAATTCATCATTGACTGTCTTTCAAGGCTAAGTTT
Organism: Arctium minus; assembly: GCA_954870635.1. Classification (NCBI taxonomy): domain Eukaryota; kingdom Viridiplantae; phylum Streptophyta; class Magnoliopsida; order Asterales; family Asteraceae; genus Arctium; species Arctium minus. The sequence continues at coordinate 95,647,516 of OX941081.1, read as the reverse complement.
AGTTTTAAGCACATTAAATTCACTTTCCATATTCTGAATTTGAGCTATTAAAGATTGAACTACCTCAGGGTTATCAGATTACCCAGTTACCTCAAACTCAACATCGGAGTTGTCAGAAACAGACTGTTCAACATCCTCAACTTTGGCCATCATGCACACTTGTGTGAAGTGAGCTTCTTCCTCATCAGAAGTCTCACCAAGCCAGTTCTCCTCTTCGGCCATCAGAACTTTTCCTTCCTCCAGTTTCTTGACCAAAAGAGATTTCTTTGCATAATACTCCGAATTCTTTACCTTTCATAACCGGCAATCTTTTGAGAAGTGTCTGTGCTTACCACAATTAAAGAACCTACCACTTTGAGGATCAATCTTCTCTTCCTTTCTTTCTTCTTTCTTTCCATATTCCTTCTCATAACGGGGCTTGTATTTCTCAGTCTTGTTGTAACTGTGTGTCCTGTTTCTAGTTTCTAATCACAATTAAACAATCAAACAAACAAGATTTAATCTCAATTACCTGTTTGATTCAAATTCAATTCAAATGAATACAATCTCTCTCTCTCTGGAAACGTATTCTCTCTCTACAAAAACTCTCTCTGGATATGCTCTTCTCTTCTAGACAACTTAAAACAGAAAATACAAGGTACAAGGTATTTATACCCACAACTAAAATACAAGGAAACTAAACTACAAAAATACAAAAACAAAGACTTTGACTTTTATTACAAAAGACTTTGACTTTCACTCGAGAGTTGACTTTCTCAGCTTTGACTTTCTTGAATCTTTGACTTTCAGTCTTCTTGATCTTGTATCCAATATATTTACGCTCTAACAATCTCCCCCTTTGGATTCAAGATCACTATTGAAAGATCTAGCAATTCAGTCTTCACTTTAAGCTCTGTCAGTACAATCTCCCCTTTTTCTTTGATGGTATTCTTTCCAAAACTGTTTTCAAACGATTAAGAATCTTCCCAAAACTTTCACAAAATACTTTCAGACTTTGGAAAGAAATTATCTTCAGAATCATCTCAACTTGCTTCAGCAAATAATCTCCAAATAAAATTTTCTCAAAAATAAATAATCTCCAAATAAAATTTTCTCAAAAATTAGGACATCTTCAGAATTTCTTTGATCTTCTTTAAATCTTTACTTTGAATCTTTTGACTTGGACATTTTTGTAAATCATCTCCCAAAACTTTATCATTTCTTGATACCATCTCCCCCTTTTTAATGATTTGAGCATTTGTATCATCAAAACTTTCACTAAGAAATGTCTTTGACCATTCGGATTTGTCAATCTGAGCCTCTGATTCTGTGATCCATAACCATGTATTTATCTAGATCTTTGCAAATCCAGACAAAATAAGAACATGTAACTCCTGAATCAACAAATGAATCAGTTAGAATGCCTGTCAGTAACATGAAGTCACTGTGTGTAACGAATACACAATATAAAGGAGCTTTTGGATGTTCACTCCCCCAGGGATTCCATCCAATCATCGAAACACCAAAAAGGCAATTACTATGAATGTTATGACAAAGAAACAAATTCCTTGTGTGCTCGTGAATGTGTAGAAAGAATTAAGCACGATGATTGCTTTTTCAATAAGGCTCAACATTGTGTAAACCACTGAGACAACAGTAGATAAACACATACTCTAAGTGCATGATTGAAGTGCGAAGGTGGGGCAAACTTCCTTCTTTTTCAATATCCAGATTTTCCAAATGAAAACTAGATAGATAATGTGCTGCGTCCCCCCCAAAAAAAATGAAACATTTTCTTTTTGAGAAGAAAATGAGTAGCTGGTGGGGTTTAGACAAGAGTTGGCATGGGCTATTTGCCTGTTTCAATAATGTTCACCAAGAAATTGTGAAACATTAGTAATGTGGCTGCCCGACTCAAAAAGTAGTTGGTGCAGAGTTTAATATTCTTTTACTCTGTTCTCACACCCTCTTTCTTTTAAGCATTATAAGCTCACATCTAACCAAACTCTCATTTCCATTTTACCTCATCACACATCCCACACTCATTTCTTTTAGACTCCTTACACTCAATCACTAAAGGATTAACTTCTTGGGTAGAAATCACTGGTTAACATGATTTCATAGAAGTTCAGTTAATTCCTAGCACAAAGAACCCATGTATGATCCTAAAAGAACGTGTTGCTCATAATGATTTAACTTTATCAGTTAAAGCTCATATACAAATGTCAGACGAATGTATGCTCATAAAATATAATCATGAAGATTTGAGCATTTGAAAACGTTGAAGTATTTTCTAACAAGTATATTGAATGAATGAACATGAATACAAAAGATTTGTTCGAAAATCTGACATTGTATGAAAATGATCAGAAATGAAATGATATATCAATTAAGGCTTATGGTCAAGAATAACAGTTATAGTCTATATGAAACAAAAATATAGACATTCTTGAACTAAACGCTTTGAAATGAAAATACGCTCAATATACATTGAAGTACAAGCGGGGTGTCTTACCATCGAAAATATGGTTAAATATGAGACATGGTAAGAACAATTTGAACAAAAATTCAAACCGGTGTGTGTGAATACTTGAAAGTATATAGAAAATACAATACACAAGTATTTATCTTTGGAAACACACGGTTTGTAATCATTTAAGCACAAATAAAATGAAAACATTTAAAATCACACTTCCAATTCATGAAAACTGTTTAAGAATCGGGAAGTGGTTTGAACATTTCAGAACATGTTTTCTATATCTGAAAGTTGTCCTTCTTTCAAATACATTTGAGATTAAGATAAGAAATTTACCATTTCGCGCAATCTTAAATCTCATGAAGTCAAGCTGAAGTCATTAAGACATGATCTTGTCAGCTTCTCTCATCCTGCACAAGTCTCAAAGTCTAGTCAAAGCAACTTTATTCACAAAATTATTCGAAAATAAAATGACATAAAGCAGTAAAACGATTAAAGTACGAGTTCTGATCTGAAATAATCATAAATCAAAGTCTTACTCCTTTTGATATGACTTATAAGCTCCCCCTAAAATCATGCATTAGAAAAATTTACCAGTTAAGTAAAATGCAGAAATTAGATAAACTCCCCTCAAAATAATATAGATCATCTTTAATCTTCTCTTACTCCCCTGAGATCACGAGCAAACAATTAAAATGCATATATCCTTCAAACATAATGATAAAGAAAATGATGAAAAATAACAGTACTTAACTTTATTAGGTAACAACTCATTATGTCTTCAGATTTATCATACCAAGCTTAGAGATAAGAAAATTAAATCTCTTTTCATCTAATGGTTTGGTAAATAAATCTGCAAGCTGATAATCTGTTTTTACAAAATAAAGTTCAATTGTTCCTTTTTCTACATTATCTTTTATAAAATGATACCTGACATCATTGTGTTTGGTTTTCGTATGCTGAACATGATTAGCAGATATCGCGATTGCACTCTTCGAGTCACAATAGATTGTAATTTTATCAAACTTGAATCCATAGTCTCGTAGCTGTGTTCGCATCCACAGGACTTGAGAGCAGCAACTGGCAGCAGCTACATAATCTGCTTCAGCTGTCGATATGGAAACGCATAATTGTTTCTTTGATGCTCAGCTAACGAGCTTGTCTCCAAGGAATTGAATGTGACCTGAAGTACTCTTTCTGTCCAACATGCAACCTGCATGATCTGCATCTGAATAGGTAGTTAGTTGAAAACCAGTATCCTTAGGATACCACAGACCAAGATCTGCAGTCCCCTTCAAATATCTAAAAATCCGTTTGACAGCAGCCAAATGGGATTCTTTAGGAGCAGCCTGATATCTAGAACATAAACATGTTGAAAACATAATATCTGGCCTACTTGAAGTAAGATACATTAACGATCCTATCATACCTCTATAATTCCTAACATCAACACTTTTACTCGAAGGATCAGTGCTAATCTTAGTACCTGGTGCCATCGGGGTTCCAATTGGTTTACAATTTTTCATTTTAAACTTCCGAAGAATATCCAAAATGTACTTAGATTGGTTAATGAAAATCCCCGTTGAAAACTGTTTAACTTGTAATCCGAGAAATAAATTCATCTCTCCCATCATACTCATTTGAAAACGTGACACCATGAGGTTAGAAAAGTTTTTGCAATATTTAGGATTAGTAGAGCCAAATATTATATCATTAACATATATTTGAATAAGGATGATATCGGCTTTTTCCTTTTTGATGAACAAAGTGGTATCAACTTTACCTTTGGAAAAACCTGACTTGACCAAGAATTTAGATAGAACATCATACCATGCTCGAGGGGCTTGTTTTAAACCATATAGGGCTTTGTCCAAGATGTATACATGATCTGGCTTATGTGGATTGACGAACCCTTCTGGTTGAGACACGTATACTTCCTCTTTAAGAATGCCATTCAGAAAGGCTGTTTTCACATCCATTTGAAAGACTATGAAATTCTTATGAGCTGCGTAGGCTAGAAACATGCGGATTGCCTCTATACGCGCTACTAGAGCATACGTCTCATCGTAGTCTATGCCTTCCTCTTGCCGGTAACCTTTGGCAACAAGTCTAGCTTTGTTTCTTATGACGATACCATCTTCATCCTTTTTATTCTTGAATACCCATTTAGTGCCAATTACGGATTTTCCTTCCGGTTTTGGAACTAATCTCCAGACCTTCAAGGATTCAAACTGATTTAATTCTTCTTGCATAGCAGATACCCAATCCGAATCAGCTAAAGCCTCTGATACTCGCGTGGGCTCTATCTTGCTGAGGAATGAGTCATGCATACATTGATTAAGAGTCGCTGACCTCGTTTGTACGAGATTGTTTAGATCTCCAATTACTTGGTGTAATGGATTCTCTTTGGTCCAGCGATGCTCATGAGGGAGTGGAGTAGATACTGATTGAACATGATCATCATCTAGAAATCCACTATCAGGCTCTTCAGTTTGAATAATAGGATGGGGGTTTGCAGTTGAAGTTTTAGGTGCAGAAGCATCAGTTGGAACAACATACTCTGGCTGTTGAGTAGACAATATATCACACCCAACTGAAACAGTTACTTCTGGCTCATTAGTTACTTGTGTATCTTCAACTGTAGGAGTAGATGTTGGAATGTGAGTTTCTGACTGAACGGGGGTTGCAAGTTCAGTTATGACTTCTGAAGTGACTGGATGATTGCAGCTTGTGTCTTCATACCTGTCAGTCACAGCAGATTTAGGTACATTAGACCCTAGAAACTCATCATAAAATAATTCAAATAACAAATCTAAATCAGATAAATGTGAAATTGAAGTAGAAGCATTATCCGAATTGTTCTTTGTAGAAACAGGTTCTGGACTGATCTTCCCAGAAGCTAATACTCCAGTTATCACGGGTTCTGAACTGAGTTGTTCAGAAGCCATATCTTCATCAAATGTTACATTGACGCTCTCGACGACTGTCTTAGACTTCTTCAGATAAACACGATATGCTGCCGATGTTGAAGAATAACCAATGAAGATACCCTCGTCCGCCTTAGCACTGAATTTATTCAGACTCTATCTGTCGTTAAGCACGAAACACTTACACCCAAATATGTGAAAATATTTGATTGTCGGTGTTCTGTTGTTGATCATCTCATATGGAGTCTTTTGAAAACGGCGGTATATTATGGACCGATTTTGAGTATGACATGCAGTTGACACAACTTCTACCCACAAAAATAGAGGTAGATCGGATTGGCTGAGCATAGTACGAACGACCTCGACTAGTGTCCTATTTCGCCTTTCGACTACTCCATTTTGTTCAGGCGTACGAGCAGCAGAGTACTGATGTGATATCCCGACCGATTCGAGATATTCTTCAACAATCTTGTTTTTGAACTATGTGCCATTGTACGTTCGAAGAAACTTGACTTGTCTCTGCATATTCACCCGAGTCGTCTTTAAGAAAGTAATGAGAACTTCGGGCGTCTCATCTTTTGATCGAAGAAATTTGACCCACGTGTATCTTGAATAATCGTCCACAATAACCAACACGTATTTTTTTCCTCCTAAGCTTTGTGTTCTCATTGGACCGCAAAGATCCATATGTAACAACTCAAGTGGATAACTGGTGCTTGATTCAGGCTTTGGTTTATGAGCGGCTCTCTTCATCTTACCCTTTTCACATGCAACACATAAGTGTTCTTTTTCATATCTCAGCTCAGGAAGTCCTTTTACCAATTTTCCACTAACAAACTTGTTGATGTAACGAAAATTCAGATGTGATAATCGTCGGTGCCAAAGCCAACTTTGTTGCATTGAAGCTTTTGACAATAAGCAAACATGATTGTCATTCTGTACCTTTGAAAGATTGATGGTATAGAGGTTCGTCTTTCGATTTTCGACTAAGAGTTCATTGCCGTCTTCAGTACGAACAGAACACCTCTTAGCTTTGAAGTTGACCTCTAACCCTTTATCACAGAATTGACCTATGCTAAACAAGTTGTGCCCTAAACCTTCGACATAACTCACCTTCTTAATCGTTATGTTGTCTTGAATGATGTCAACATATCCTAAGATTGGTGAAAGTGATCGCTTCCAAATCTGACATTTCCACTGAATTTCTCTGTATAATTAGACAATAAAGCTTTTTCCCCAGTCATATGCTTGGAACATCCACTGTCCAAGTACCACATATGCCGGGTCTGCAAGAGAAATCAGGAAACAATAGATTTAGGTACCCATTTAAAAACGGGTCCTAACAGATTAGCACAAGATTTTGGTATCCATTTAAATATGGATCCTCCTTTTCTTTGAAAACTTTTAAAAACATTTGATCTTGAAGAATACACATGATAAGATCCAAACCAATCAGAAGAATTATGAGAATAAGCAAAATCATTTCTCCGATAATAATAAGATTTAGTAGTAATAGGAGATAATTGAATCAATTGCGTTATTGAATAACGCTTGTAAGAAGTTACAAGGTTTTGTTTAGGACAAGCAAGTTGATTAACTACATCATTATCACTACTAACAGATCTATTACAAGAGTTATCAGAAACTGATTCAGCTATCTCATCATCCTTCCTTTTTGGTCGCCATTCAGTTCGAGCTTTTGACCTTTTCTTGCTTATATCTGAAACAAAAGATTTAGATTTATAAGGAAAATCAGATTTCTGAGATTGATTTTTCTTTTGTGTACAAGTGTATTTCTGTTTCTGTAATCGCTGTTTCTTATGTTTCTTACCTTGAGCATAGTAATCAGCAGTTACAGAAACTGATTCACCAATCTTAGCTGATGATTCACCAATATTAAAACCACTTGGTAACACTTTTTCATTTATAAGACAAGTAGAATGATCAGTAAGAGGAGCATTGAAGTCAAACATATCAATTTCTTCTATGCACCCATCATCAGAATTAAGAAAGTCATTTGCAGACTCAAATAAGTCATCAAAATTATCAGACGAAGTTTGAGGTGCCTTAGAAACTTTAGAACACATTGTAGATTTAGTTTGAAAAACAGTGTTATTTAAAACTGTAGAAAACACACTTTCTTCAATATCTACCAAAAGTTTTTCATCAGATAAAACATTTTCAAGCTCAACTATTTTGCTATCAAGAATGAGTGGAGGAACATAAACCTTTGCAATAGGTGGTTTTGCCTTCATCTCAGAAACAGAATAACTAGCAAAATAGTCGTTTGAAAGAACTTTTGGTATCTCTGAAAGATAACTATCATTTAACTTTGCATAGTTAAATGGTAGTTTCATTTTCTTTATATTTTTTCTATTTTCAGTTTTTTGGCCTCAACTTCTTCTGGTAATTTGGTAACAAATTTGGGTTTTAAATGAGTATGTTTACCAGCACAAGCAAGAAAATCAAAATTATATAATGCTGGTTGTTTTCTGATGGCTTTCTTTAAGTAATGGGGGTTTTCAAAACCAAGTCCCCATTTTTCCTTAACATCAGCCTCTTCCTTAACAAGAGTTTGGTTTCCAGACCATTTACCTTCTTATTCAAAAGCTTGTTCTCAACCTACAGTTTATGAACAGTTAGTGCAGATTCTTTCTTCTCAAACTCATACTTAGAAATTTTAACTTCAAAATCAGAAATCTTCTTTTCAAAACAATCTACTTGAAGTTTAGACTCAGAAGCAGACTTGCGTAAAGAATCAATTAGATCTTTGTTCCCAATAACGGACTTATTAAGCTCAAAGATCTTGTTGTTTCTTTTAGCAACTCTGTCTTTTTCTTTCTTCAGTTTTACTTGAAGATCATTAAGCTCAACCATCATAGCTTCCATTTTGGTTATAAAATCTTTTTCAGATAAGTTTATTACCTCATCAGCCGCTTCATCATCTGACTCATCATACTTGACCTCTTTTCCCATTAGACATAGATGAGCAATTTCTTCTTTATCTTCCTCTTGATCAGAATGATCCAACCAAAATTCGTCTTCAGCCATTAATGCTATGCCAGCTTCTTGCTGTTTGGCCAATAGAAATATGTTCTGATAGTACTGGGAGTCTCGAACTTTTGGCTTTCGACATTCTTTAGCAAAATGTCCAATCTTGCCACAGTTGTAGCATTTAATTGGATCATTTGCTGGCTTTTCAGCAACGGTGTAATCATTCACAAACTTCTTCTTTTCTTCCGGATTCCTTTCCATATACTGGTTCTCTTCATGTCGCTTTCCTTCAAATCTTTCTCGGTGCTCATGATTCTTGGAGCTGGATGAAGAATATCTTTGTGAATTTGATCTCGGCTTCTTGTAGAATTTCTTTTGGAAAGCTCGGGTCAGTAAAAGCATTGCTTGTTTGAGACTTTCTCCATCATCTCCATCTGATTCAGAACTTGTAAGCACTTTCTTCTTTTTCTTCTTCTCTTTATTTTCTTTCTTCTTCTCTCCGGCCACCAATGCAATAGAATCAGGAACTTTTTCTGCCTTCTTTTTCTCAGCTCTTTTCTCTTCCACTTCTTCTTCATTTTGCCTCAGAGTCTCATAAACTTCATGTAACGATATGTCATTCAGATCCTTCATCTGTTTCATCCTACGCGTATGCTTCTTCCATTCAGGTTGTAGGATGCTCAGGAATTTGACATTGTTCTCAAGCTGCTTCTTTTTCACTTTGTTATTTGACAATTCATTTAACAGCAATACAAACCGTTCATAAGTATCTTCTAAGCTCTCATTCTCTTTGGCTTTGAATTCCTCATAGCTATTGATGCAATTGGCTACTTTCATTTGATTGCCAACTTTGGAACACATCATCATCTTTTGCAGCTGATCCCACATCTTTTTAGCATTTGCCTTGTAGCTGTCAACTTTGACGTAGATGTCATTTGGGATACTTTGAAGAAGAAGAGATATTGCTTGCTTATCAGCTTTAAATCGGCTTTTCTGTTCCTCTGAATATTGACCATACTCTACTTGAACTGTTTTCATCTTCTGTTCTCTTTCCTCAGTACCATCTTCACTATCAGATGAATCATCATCAGGTATTTGAATTGTGATTGGTACCATAGGACCTTCTGTAATTGACAGCAGAATGTTTTCCCCATTTGCATGTCTGTCTACAAAATCCAGAAATCTGTCTTTCCACTGTTCGTATTCTCCTTTGAACAGAACAGGAGGCTTGACATCAGCGCCAATGGAAAGAGCATCTTTAGAAGTCATCTTGATTAAACCTGTTTTCCAAAACCATCAAGTCCACCAATAAAAATGGGTCTAACCATGCAATTTTTCATTTTAAACCATCTAGTTTAAAGTTTGACCATGCAAGACTTTCTCTCTTGGTCCCCTTAGTTTGAATAGTTAAAATCATAACTTTAACAATTCAAACTTTATCACTATAAGTCCCTCTTTTAATTCTAGTTACATATGAGCCCATCATATTATAAACAAACTAGAATCTTTTATTTGCATCAATTATTATGTATCACATTCAATAATAATTTTCAAGAATTATTAATATTTATCAAGAATCGAATTCTTATAAATATTAATTAGGTGTCTACTTGTTTTTGGTGTGACCCTATAGGATCATAAATTACCGGCAATATTATTTTATAATCATTCTTGAACACTTAGAACCAACAATCTCCCACTTGTTCAAGGGTGTATTATAGAATAATATAGACAGTGGTGGACGTCTAGCAACATCTCACTGCCCCCAGCAACGTATGACTGTATGTGCCATTCATCAACATCCAATTCCCACAAGCTCAAAACTTTAATTGATGTATAAGGTGTGATATCAGTTATCCCTTTGTTCGGACATCATGTTGAACATGAGACATGGATCGTAATCATTCTCATATGTCGTTCAACTTTTGGTAAGGCGCCTTAGATGTCTCACTCTAAACCATTTAGAGGAACAAATCCCATCTTGACTACATACGCCTCTTATGCAGTTCATACTATACCCAATGATGGCCTTTATAGCTGCCTACTATTTCAAGATCAGCGGTTAACCATATCAAAGCACAGTACTCCCTACACTCAAGTCCCTAATATGCAACTCAGGTCAAAGGATACAAAGATATTACCTTTATTCAAGTGTCACTCATGACGACGATCCACGAAGTGATCTTGAAGCGGGTCCTGTCCAATACTTGTTCCCTAGAAAGTACCTATGAACTTGGTTGCAACACTTTGCCACTTTTACCCTTAAAAGTCAACCAATCCAATTCATATTAGTCTTACTTCATAGTTGTTCCCACAACTATGACCGACTATGGACATTTAGAATAACTAATTTATTCATGGGTTAAACATGCTAATATAGAACACAACGAGTATGAATAAGATCATATCCTATATAACTATTTATAATACTATACTTGTTGCTTAACTTGTTCCAATATCCAAATACTAAATCCAAATCAAATCCCATCACTTAGAATAACGAAGTCCTTTGGCTTAAGCATGACCCTTCAAGCTTAGCATGTAAAAGAGTTTCGTGAATGGGTATACTAAGGCTTGATCTGTGTGAACTTTGCGAACACGAATGACTCCTTTTAAACTTTATTCTGAATATAGTTTTGGAGTAGATGTTTGATATTCTGATGTGACATAGCGTCCTTTAGCTCTCGTAATGGCACGCTTATTTTCACAAAAGATTTCTAGGTGATCCGGAATGGAAGGTATCATCCTAGCTTTTCAATGAACTCTTTCATCCAAGACATCTTTTCCTTTTGAAACTTCTAAAGCAACAATGTATTCTTATTCTGTATTATGAACTTTGCTTTCGCTTGAAACTCTTTCCAACGAACTTCTCCTTCATTCATAATGAAGACATACCGGTTTTATGGTCTAGAACTTTCTCAAGATCTATGGAAGCTATCATCATATGTAACCTTTTACTATGATTTTCTTCCAACCCATAATTAATGAACACTTTTTGGCTATGTAAGTATCTTAGAATGTTCTTTATGGTCATCTAATGACCTTCCCCTGAAATTTGTTGGTTAACATCATCTAATACTCTAAAGCATTATGACACATCCGCATTGGCATATTAATATTGTCGTACTATTTGGAATGCCAATCATTTTAACTAGCTCAACCTTTGTGCTAGAAATATTTAGCCCAACTTAGAATGATGTCACATCATACTTGCAAGAACCTATCGTTAGAGCCTTGCATCTTGAACCTTTTCAAGATCATATCAATATATATACTTAATTTATGACTGTAGACCCCTTTGATCTAACTCTTTAGATCTCTATTTCAAGAACATAATCATGTTCTTAAGTCTTTCATTTAGATATATTGCCCTGCCAAGACACGATGCCTTGCCTTGTGTTTTTCCTCCGAGCGTTGGTATGTTTTTTACGTACATATTAGGAATTTTACTGCGCTCCCACTAGCCTTTTAGTAAATGTATAAGTCTTCTTTTATCAAAAGAAGATTCCAGCTTTAAGATGTTTATAGTTATCCATGAATGGATTGCACCTTGGTGTTCATGACTCTAAGCCACTCATCAGATTCAGAATCTGACTCAGCATTTTAGTAGCTAATGGGTTTACAGGAATCCCATTATACATCATCCTTCATTAGTCATGGGAAAATAACATTTCTCGGACTTCTGAATGATTCTACTAGATTTGCGAACACTTTGTGATTTACTAAGTTTCTGATCAATCAAATTGTTCAAATTCAACAACCTTGTTTGATAACTAGTGTCAACCAAGAAGTGCATTAGGTTATGAGGTTCTTGATTTTTTTCAATTCCTTAAACCTCCCATTTACCTTACCCATTTGAAACTTGTTTTCTAAGAACTTGGCATTCAAATAATAAACAACTTTATTATTTATGGGATTGTAGAATCCGTATTCAAAACGTTTTAGAATATTCTACAATATATGCATTCAGTAGATATTTAGTCGAGTTTTGTATGTGCTTCATAAAACCACATCTTTAACTAAGATTATGGATGAGACCTTTCATACAAAAACTTATAAGGTGTTTTATCTACGTCACGGTTGGTAAAACATAGTTTACAGTAATTAAAGGCAGAATTCTTAATTTGAATAGGAATAGTAATTTCTTTCATCATAGAGTGAATCATGTCTGATAAGGTTCGGTTCATCAAAAAACTTTTAATTTGAAAATGGTGTTTGTGATGAACCAAGTTTGTGAGACTATCCCACAACTTCTAAGATGATTCATAAATTCCTATTCGAGATATTATTCTTTTATATCATAAAAGACTTCATTTTTCTTTGTGACCTTTTCTCCAATCTTCATTTTGAAGATACTGAATTATATCAAATGCTTATCGTTAAGTAGCGAAGATATTGTGTCATCTATCATCAAGACTAGACAAGGAATTGAGAAGACATATACATCCAAATGTTTTCTTCTCAATTTTTCTTTCGTTACAAAAACCATAGGAAAAAGCTTTATTCAACTTGTCATTTGCCTTGCCATAGATTTGATTTAAATCTCATTTGAGTCCTTGGTATCATAGTGAACTGTGTTTTAGAAATCTAATGAGATTCACTTTATTATTCGATTAAGAGATGTAGTTCTCGAAATAGAATAATTCATTTTGAATATGAAAATGATCGTTTCCAAAACGCTTGAGTGAATTTCATCCAATCATTAAACATGCAACTGAAATAATAATTTAGTCAAACTAAATTCAAAATATCGTTCAAAAACAACCATTGTTTTAACATTACAAGCCATATGGTTTTCAAAATAAATCTTCTATAAGCTTGGTGTTCAAAGTTGCTTCCTTGCTTATATTGATCACCATCACACTTGTCTTTCAGTCGTTTGCCTTTCAAGAATATCTGTAACAATTACAAGATAGAGTTTTATACTTAGTATCATATACAAGTGTATAAGAGAAAGGTAAAAGTTCTTTCTATCTCATAGATACCTGAAGGATTTTATTTCACAAAGGAAAATCTTCTCCTTAGAGATCAACACTTGAAGTCACTGAATTCGGAAGGATTTCTCTCATATGTTTCCAGTAACATACACAATTCCGAGATTGAAAACTCCTCAAGATTCACTTCAAAACCATTGAATCTTTTGTTCAACGACCCGAGAATCGCACTCTTGGCTAGTGTATCATGATACGGATAGCCAAGTTTCTCCAAGTAGTACAAATGCATTCTCATGGTTTCAAGATGAGAGCCCACAGATTAGTCTTCTTTCATCTTGGTAAGATGAAGTTCCCAACGTATTTTAAGCATTTCAGTTATCACAAATTCTTTGTGACAATGCCGTAGTCGCTCCATAAGGTCATATGCTGTGTCTGGAAACCTCTCCACCTTTTCTCGTAAAAGTGGATCCATGGTTTCTAGCATGAGGCGTGAAACATCATATGAATCTTTACAATGCCTTAACCATGCATTGTGGGCCTCTGTGGAGGTAAGAGGATGTTCTTCCGGAAGGGGAACAAAAAGTACGTTTGATATCCTTTTATGTCTGAGACCAAGTCTCAACCTTGAAAAAAAAGAAGGGAAATTTTGTTCTTTTAGCCTTTCTTGCATAAGAAAAGCTCTTAAGGATGGGTCAATCGCGGTATTTTGATTCATCTACAAAAATAACAAAATTCATTTAGTATTTTCAATTTTTAATATTTGACTCAAATAATACCCTCTTTGCGTTTCTTAAACATTATTTAGTCAAATCTAGAATCCAAGTTGCGAAACGAACAAACGGTTAGGTGACCTTTATCCCGTATATTCAATCCAACAAGGTAGGCAACGCTTACCAATTACATCAAGATGTAACTTCTAGTGGTATGGGATCCTTAACAACTTTTGTCAATTTGGCATGTTTGATCCCATCTTTGCCTCGGGTCTCTTTTGCTTAGGTGACCTTTATCACAAAAGATTCCCGATCAAGTCATCCTACTTGAGACAACGTGTGAAAATCATATCAATGTGGTTAGGTGACCTTTATCCCACAAGGACACAAGAATCACCTCATTCATCACAAGACAATCCAAGCGGTTAGGTGACCTTTATCCCACAAGGGTGCCATAGTGATGAAATGAGTGTCTCTCAAAAGGACGACATAGACTTGCCTTGTTTGAGGGATTCATGTGTTCTATAATTATAGTTTTTGAAAACATTTTTAGTATTAAGAGTTATTGCATGCATTCAATAGTACATGGTACTATAAAAACTTTATTTTTAAGATATGGTTCCTTTTAGATAAAATAAAATCCTTTTTTTTTTTTATCAATCCAAAATTGATCAATTTAGTAATATCACATATTAAGATTTATGATTGATCACTAAAGAACCATTTATAGTCTTATAATAAACATTTTATTATTTAGACTATGAGTTTGGATGAGTCTTAAAACTCCATTTTAATCCCCTTTCACTAATTTCAAAAATTTTGACGTTTGGAATTTTATAAAAAAAAACTTATAAAACCATTTAGCATCTTATGATAAAAAAACGTCAAAACTTGATTTCCAAACTCTTAGTACTATGTAACTACACGCGTCAAAAGAACTCTTAATATTTTGAAAAAATAAAAATTCTTCAAAAATATTTAAAATCTCCATTTTAAATTGTTTGGTTCATTTAAAATCCAATTTTAAAGTTAGAGCGTTTTTAATAAACCTTTTTATTCAAAAACACAATTGAACCAATTTACATGTTATGGATTTAAAATCTCCATTTTAAACTTTTGCTTAACCTAAAATCTCCATTTTAAGGTTTGGTCTATTTCACTTTTAAAACATATTTTAAAAGTTCTTACTATAATTTTAAATCATTTTAAAATGTCATAGGACCAATTATATGTTCTTTTAAATGCAAAAATATTATATATATTAAGGCAATATAATAAAAGAACATAAGCAACCACAACATGCATAAAAAGTGCATAAGAATGTACATAAAAACCAAGCCAATTCTAATGGCATTTCTTGTGAGCCGAACAAGAATGCCTAGTCCTTTCTTAAGGGACAAAAAGAAAATAAAAGTCTTGAATTTCCCACTTGCTCCAACATCTCCATGCATCCAAGTGTTCAAGTCCTTCTTCATGTGTTGAAAAAGTCCACCTAGCCCATATGGGCTTGCAAAGCCCAAAATTTGTGATGACACCAATATGGCCCAAAAAGCTTCCATCTTGGACCTTATGTTGGCCTTTCTCTCTTGATACATTTAAAAAAAAAAAAAAAAAAAAAAAAAACTATCTAATACTTACAAGAGAGAAAAATAATAAACCTATTTACCATTACATGCCAACATAAAAGAAAATGTTTTTACAACCATATCGAATATCAACACATGGGTCCATGGCTTGTTTATGCACAAAAACATGCAACATAAAATAGAAAAAAACAACACTTTGTTTTTCTAATGGCAATCTTTTATGTAACAAAAATAAACCATGGATTCAAAAATCAATCTAAATTTTGATACATAAAATATATAAAATAAAACTAGCAAAAATTGCCAAAAGAAGCCATGCATGGAACATTTCATATAAAACTTTTTACCCATGGCTTCCAAAAACCAAGTATATTTTTAAACTAAACATGCATATAACATTGGCTCTGATACCACTTGTTGGGATTTTACGTTCAAAAGAGAGTTTCAAAAACCACAAAATAAATTTTGAGCAACGGAAGCAAAATAAAATTTTGAACATAAACAAAATTAAACAAGTTTTAACTCCCACAATAGGATCTTGTTACATGCATGTAAAGATTTAACTTGAAAATAAAAGTTTGGAACTACAACCTTTGAAGACTTTGGATCCTCATGGGAGGTTGATCGTTGATGATGATGGTAGAACCCAACGAAGAGTTCCTCTATCGGTATCCACCAACAAGCTCCAACACTTTGTGGAATGCTAGTTCCTCCTTGATGATGCAAAAGAGGTTCTTTTACCAAGAATCTAATCTATAGATTTTGTAGAAGACAAAAACCACATCAAAATGGTGGTGGTGATTGTGAGTTTTCTTGGAGAGAAAAATAGAGATGGCATCTTTCTTTTATTTTTTTTTCATAAAAAGCCACCACCAAAACATCTTGTAAGACCCACTTTTTATTGTCATATTCCATGGTTTTAATTTTGATGGTTTTCCAAAACCATCAAGTCCATCAATAAAAATGGGTCTAACCATGCAATTTTTCATTTTAAACCATCTAGTTTAAACTTTGACCATGCAAGACTTTCTCTCTTGGTCCCCTTAGTTTGAATACTTAAAATCATAACTTTAACAATTCAAACTTTATCACTATAAGTCCCTCTTTTAATTCTAGTTACATATGAGCCCATCATATTATAAATAAACTAGAATCTTTTATTTGCATCAATTATTATGTATCACATTCAATAATAATTTTCAAGAATTATTAATATTTATCAAGAATCGAATTCTTATAAATATTAATTAGGTGTCTACTTGTTTTTGGTGTGACCCTATAGGATCATAATTACCGGCAATATTATTTTATAATCATTCTTGAACACTTAAAACCAACACGTCTTGCGCGTTTTAACACTTAGAAGTTTTTTTCCAATCTTCAAACTCGCAGACTTCGATCTGCGCTTTTCTAGAACTCGTAGATAACGCCTTGCGCATTTAAGACCAAAATCTTCAACTTGCGCGTTCTTGCGAAGAACTTGCGCGTTTCTTGGATCTAGCGCGTTCTGCAGTTTGTCGAACAAAAACTTGATTTTTCCATCAGATTTCGATCAAACCTTGTCCAATTGACTTGAAAAATTGTAGGGATGCTCGATTTCAATATTCTAACAGATTACAATTCACGAATTACAGAATCAAACACTCAAAAATACAATTTGATCTATGAAACAGTGCTCAAGAACTCGTGAACAAAATTTCAACACAAATCCAAAATTTGAGAAAATTACAGTGCAATTAAGAAAATGAAATTTACAGACTCAATCGATATTACTTAGTGAACAAAATCTAATCGATTACAACATGAAATTTGCACAAACACTCAGAAATCGATCTGAACTTTCACGAACACAGTGTCGACCATTTCTTGATTTGATTTCACTTTTGGATCTGCTCTGATACCAATTGTGTGTCCTGTTTCTAGTTTCTAATCACAATTAAACAATCAAACAAACAAGATTTAATCTCAATTACCTGTTTGATTCAAATTCAATTCAAATGAATACAATCTCTCTCTCTGGAAACGTATTCTCTCTCTACAAAAACTCTCTGTGGATATGCTCTTCTCTTCTAGACAACTTAAAACAGAAAATACAAGGTACAAGGTATTTATACCTACAACTAAAATACAAGGAAACTAAACTACAAAAATACAAAAACAAAGACTTTGACTTTTATTACAAAAGACTTTGACTTTCACATGAGAGTTGACTTTCTCAGCTTTGACTTTCTTGAATCTTTGACTTTCAGTCTTCTTGATCTTGTATCCAATATATTTACGCTCTAACAGTAACCTTCAAACTTTGGCTTTGAATAGTACTTCTTTTTGCCAAAACGTTTGCTAAATTGCATGGTTATCAAGGCTATATTTTCCGCAAACCTCTTAATATCTTCGTCAGAATTCACTTCCCTTTCCTCACTAGATGACTCAGAACTTGACGTCGGTAGCTCTGTCAGATAGGCATTTGACAACTTTGGCTTTGACTTAGAACTGGAACCTGAATTTGAACTTGACTTTCCTACTTTGTTCTCAGCCAGAAGTGCTAAGGACTCTTTCACCATCTTGTTTTCGTCACTCAGCAACTTCACTTCATCCTCATGTTGAGACAAAGTAGTAAAGATATCATTGACGTCCTCTAAGTCCATATCCTTTGACATTTGCATGTTTATAGCATAACTCTTCCACTCGGGGTTGAGAATCTTGATGAACTTGTAATTATCTTAGACACCTATTTGTTCATTCTGTTCTGTCTTAGATTATTCAATATCACATTGAATCAGTTGAATGCGTCTAACAAAGCTTCACCCTCTTTTACTTTGAAGACCTCATAAGCATTGATACTTTGTGTTAGTGTATAATTGTATCCAAGATTTAAGTAGAAAAGTAAAGGTCATGTAAAGTCAAAGTCTAGTCAAGTCTTGTATAAGTCAACCTTGTTTAAATACATGTAGTGTGAGTGTTTGCAAGTGTGTGGTTAGCATATGAGAGATTAGTTGTGAAGGAATTCATGAAAGAATTGTAAACTTACATTGTGAGATATACGACTATTACATTTTCTCTCTCTACTCTCTCTCTACTCTCTCTCTAGAATTTCATTGTCAAATCCCATATTGATTAGTTGTGCTTGAAAACTTGGACTTACAATTGGTATCAGAGCTAGACAAAATCATTCAGATGGATTGAATTAACTTTGGTTTGATCGAATTTCATATTTTTTTGAAAAACTCGCACGTTTTTTTTAAAACACTGTTACATCAAAATTTTCATGATAAATCGATTTTATTGCATGGAAATGAGTTCATAGTGTTCGAATCTAGTATTAGAAACTTTCTTGGGTAGATTGTTTCACGAAATTCACACTGAATTGCATTTAATTTTGAATTTTTGTGGGATTCGGTTTTGAAAAAGTCGAACACTGTTGGAATCGATTTGCTCAAATTTTGTATTTTTAATCAAAATCATGTATTAGGAAAGTGTTTAGTATCAATATTCGATCATATCTGTGCATCTTCATGTAGTAATTGCAGGTTGAAGATTTTGGATCGAATCCGTGAACACAACTGAAGAACACGCAAGATCTAGACTTCACGCAAGAATCATCTGAAGAACACGCACGATATTAAACGCGCAAGCATTGAAGAACACGCATGAAGAAGAGTTTTGGTGTTTCCTTGTTTTATGCGAGTTCTTGACCGAAACGCGCAAACTGTGATATGCATGAAGCAGAAACGCGCTTGAAGTTGTTTGCGAGTTCTTGATCTGCAAGTTCTAGTGTTTGGCGAGTTTGTGTTTTGTGAGTTTTGTTTGATCAAATTTTTTCTAAGTATAGAACGCGAACGTCTTGATTTGCGAGAAGCTCAAAATGCGTACATCCTTCTAGCGAGAACTTAAAATGCGCACATAGTGCTCTGCACGAACAGAAACGCACACAAGCCTGTTAGCGGGACCGTCGTGCTAAGTCTATGAAGGGGGACATATTTCTGATAGTGATCAAAATTTTCTGATTTTCGTTAACGAACATTTTAAAGTAAATGTTTTCAGATATCAAGATGTCTAATATTTTGTCAGGGAGAGACTGTGCTATCATGTATATGGTTGAGATACCTATCATAGAAGCTGAACGAGATAAACTGAAGATTCAGTATTTAGTTCTTCTAAATCAGATTCAGGAGTTGAAAGCTAAATTTGTTAATTATGATAAAACTTCTGATGTGAAAAATGTATTAATCATTCTAAATCTGATTTTACAGGCATCATTAAGGCAAGAGAGAAAGACAATGAAATGAAAGAAGATATCATTAAGACAAGAGAGAAAGATACTGTTATGCAAGAGAATATTATTGAGGTAAGAGAGAAATAAATCAAATTGAAAGAAAGAAAAATAACCAATCTTCAAAGCAAGCTGAAGACAACCGAACAACAGACATCAGAACTTAAAGTTAAATCAGTTGATATACACATCAAGTTTAAAGCTTTTGAAGATCAAATTTCTGCATTGGAAGCCAAAAATGTTGATCTGGTGAAAAGCCTCCTAGCAGATAAAGACAAAGCAAATATGGAGAATGTTTCTACTCAAAAGATTTTTGACTTTTCAAATCTTGAGAATGTTTCAAAGAAAGTTTCTCAAGAGAAAAAGGATTTAGAGCTAAGATGCATAAAACTCTCGAAGCAAGTATCCGAATTTGATTACTGAAAGGATTATTTTTGCAAAAGAGAGATAAGTTCTTGAAAATAAGTTAATTGAACTTCCTAAGAAGATTTCTACATTACAAGAGTTACTTGAAAAGGAAAGACAAACCTTTCAAGAGAAGAAGAAGTCTTTTGATGTGAAAAAGAAAATTTTTGAAAAGAAAAATGCTGGGATTTTCAAAGAAATATCTGAAAAGAACAAGAATCTTGAAAAAGATTTTGAGCAAGAACGTCTAATCTTTGAATCTGAAATATATATGCTCACATCCAAAATATCTGTTCTATCTTCAGACATTTTAAAAGAACAGATGGCAAAATCTGATTTGAAAAAGAAGTTTGGCACACTTTCTGATGAAAGAAACATTTTGTTTAAAACGATAAAGGACTTGGAAGCTGCAAATGTTGAATTGCCAGAAAAAGTTTATGCTAATGTGATTAGTCAATCACCTTTTGATGATTCAACATAATCAGTTTGTTCTTTTAAAACTGCTACAAGTTCAATTCGTGACAATGTTTCAAAAAGGACAAGTGTCAAATCTAAAATTGTCAAATCGAATCAGATTCGTACATCTAATATATTTTATGACAAATCTGTTGATAGTCCAACGAGCGTTTATGTTAAATCTTTTGAGAAGAACTGTTCTAAGAAAGGAAAGATGGTATGGAGAGTGAAAGTTTCTCCTGATGACAAGAAGGATAAATCATTAGCATCCACATCCAAAGCCAAGAAAAATAGTGCTCCTAAAGGTAAATCTTTTGATAAACCCGATATGTTTTATTATATTAATCATTTGATCAGGATTGCTCAAAAGAAAATCTGATGTTCTTACTGTGGAGAGAATGATTTTGTACAAAGAGAATCTGCTCATAACTGTACGGAACTTACAGGATTACTTCTCAGAAAAGTATACATAAAAGTGTTAAATCTAATGAGAAGTGGATTCCTAAATCTAACCTACCCTGACCTAAATACAGTAGGTACCAAAACCTGTCAAATCTGTTTTGCAGGTTTAGGGGGAGTAAGATTGTTGACTTCTAGACAAAACAGTCTAGGACTCGTACCTCAAAGAATTGTGGCTCTTGAATAACAAAGTTCAAGACCCGCACCTCAATGTATAGGAGTTATGGTTTCTGATTACAACAGATCAGGACCCGGTCTTCAATGTTTAAGGATAAGGATATTTTGAAAATATCCAGTGGTAGCTTATCAGAATATAAATCATTTAATCATGATTTGAGGGGGAGCTAAATTGTAAGTAACTTTTAATCTAGATCTCTGATTGTTTGAAAGAAGAACAACTTTCGAGCACGAAAAATGTTTTCTTAAATGTTCAAACCACTTCTGGTTCTCAAAAGATTTCATGAATTTAGAAGTGAGATTTTAAATGTTTTTCATTACTTGTGCTTTAATGTTTAACTGACTGTGTGTTTCCAAAGATCAATACTTGTGTATTATCTTGTCTATATATTGTCAAGTATTCACACACACCGGTTCAGTACTTCGTTTGAAATTGTTATTACCATGTCTTATAAAGAAACAATTTTTCGATGGTAATACTCTCATTTGTAATTCAATGTTGTTGATGATCAATCATCATTTCAATCTTTGTACGTTCATTGTGAAATTGTTTATATTCGTTCATATAAACAAACTATCAAGTTTTTTGATACCCTAACCTTTCATGTTTATATTTCGTGATATTTGATCTGATTGATACATTGTCAGATTCTCAAAACAATTCTCTTGATTTCATTTCATTAAATCAATATCATTGTTTTGAGAGATCTTCAAAGTTCAAATGCTCAAATATTCATGAAATTTTTGTTGGGCATACATTTCTATGACAATGATATTATGTGCTTAACCGTTCAAGTTAAAAATGTTGAGTAACCATTCTTTTTAGAACTTACATGGGATCAGTGTGAGAGTTTAAACAAAACTTCCATGCATTCACGTTAACTAGTGTTTTCTACCTCGGAAATAATCCTAGAGTGATTGAGGGGTGAGGGGTCTTAAATCAAAGAGTGGGGGAGATAACTCATCCGTTTGAGTTTTTCTCAGTGTGTGGAGCGGAAAAATGTAAGAGAGAGTTTCATTAGAAGTGAGCTTTAATGTTTAAAAGAAAGAGGATGTGAGATCAGAGTTAAAAGAATATCAAAATTCTGCACCAAGCACTTTCTGAGTCGGGCAGCCACATCAACTAATTGGTTCACATTCTTTGGTGACCATCATTGAAAAAAGCAGTGATCCTATGCCAACTCTTGCAATTACCCCACCAACCACTCGTTTCTTTCTTAACAAAGAAATGTTTCATTTTCTTTGGGGACGCAACATATCTGCTATCTGGTCTTCACTCGGAAGATTTAGACATTGAAAAAGAAGGAAAGTTGCCTCACCTTCGCACCTCTTTCATGCACATTGAGCCCGTGTAAAACTTGTTGCTGTCTCAACAGTTTACACATTTTGAGCCTGAAAAACCTTAAGTGGCTTCAATCATTTCTACACTTTCACGTACACACAAGGAATATGTTTTCTTTTCATAACATTCATAGAAAATTCCTTTGTGGTTTTTCGATGATTGAATGGAAGCCCTGGGGGAGTGAACATCTCAAAAACTCCTTTCCAATGTACATCCGTTGTACAAAGTGGCTCCGTGCTACTTACAGGCATACTAACTGTATCATTTGTTGATTCAGGGTTACAACGTTTATCATATTTGGATTTGAAAATATTCAGGTATATACATTTCTTATGAACTGATGGATACATAGATCAAAAGAGCGAAAACTGTCATTTTATAAAGGGGAGATTGTTTTTGTATCATAAAAGAGGATAATGCTATTGTATCATAAAGGGGAAGATAAATATTCAAGGACTGTGATGACTTGAAATGGTTTTGATGATTTTGCTACTCACAATTCATCAAAAAGGGGGAGATATTATGAGATTTCAAGTTAAATGGAAGATATTTTGGTTTTTCAAGTCAGATGAAGATTAAGTGATGTTTGAAAGACATTCTGAAGAAAAGTAAAAGGGGGAGAAATATTGGATTTTCAAGTCAAGTGAAAATTTAAAGGTTGTCAGAGGATTCATCTCAGTAAAGGAAGAGAGTTTTCTAAAGAAAAAGGACAAGATATTCTGAAATGTCAAGTCTGACAAAAGTTTATCAAAATGGAGGATACATTTCTGGAATTTCAAGTCAAATTTCAAGACAGTTAGATGATTTAGGAAAGTTAGTTTAATTAAAGACAGTTCAGAGATCACATAGATGAAGATACAAGTACTGAAAGATTTCTCAAAGTTTAAAGAAGACTCAAGTTCGAAGAAGTTTCAAGTGTTTCAAAGTTTTTGTGAAAGACTTTGTAAAATACTTTTCAAGATTCTTCAAAAGCTGAAAGATTGAAGATTGTTAGAGCTATAAAGTTTAAAGCTATCAGAGTTAAAGTTTTGAAGAATCAAGAGCTGAAGACAACTGTCAATTTTTTTTAAATCTTGAATACAAAGGGGGAGATTGTTAGTGTATAATTGAATCCAAGTTTTAAGTTATAAAGTAAAGGTCATGTAAAGTCAAAGTCTAGTAAAGTCTTGTATAATTGAACCTTGGTTAAATACATGTAGTGTGAGTGTTTGCAAGTGTGTGGTTAGCATATGAGAGATTGGTTGTGAAAGAATTCATGAAAAAATTGTAACATTCAACATTCTGAGATATGCAACTATTACATTTTCTCTCTCTACTCTCTCTCTACTCTCTCTCTAGAATTTTGTTAAGTCTGATTTTATAGCAATCATTGTATTTATAGGCTTGGTCTAATACTGTGTTTAGAGAGCTTTTCTGTGTTGTATTAGCCAAGGGTATTTAAGTCCCTTGTGGCTTTGTTGGTTGTAAGGGAAATTTACACATCTAATAGAGAACTTACTTTGCGCTTTCAATCTCTCTCTCTACTTTTTCTCTCTTAAGATTTAATTGATTTTGGGATTTTCAATTGGTATCAGAGCCAATCTAAATCTGAGAGAATTGAGATAAACTTGTTTTTGTTTTTGAATTTGTGATTGAATCAGAAAATTCGATTGATTTTCTTGATTTCTTCAAGAAAATCTCATTTTTTGATTTTTCATCAAATTTGGATTGTTTTTTGAACGATTTTTTTTGAAAATTGGTTTGTTGGATTCGATTTTGATAGTAGAACATATTTGATTCACATCATTTTTCAAGAAAATCAGTTTTTGATATTCAATTTTGAGATTTATCAAGTTTCTGAAAATACGATTTTTGCGTACTGTTGTTTACATGTATTCTCGAATTTGTGATTTTGTGATCGAATTGTTTAAATCAAGTTGTTAGAAAGTTGTTTACGATCGCATCTGTGTGCAAAATTTTCATGAAGTTCGAATCTGTTATCGAATTTGGAGGTTTTTCTGAGTTTTCTTCATATTTGCACCAGATCCAAAGTTTGCGCCATTTCTTACGTGTTTTGTGCTAGTTCATCGCAGGTTTGCGCGAGTTCATCAGTTTTGCGCCAGATTCATCTAAGTTTCTCAAGAGTTTCAGAGTTTTCACCAACAGTTCTTCACGCAAAGTTTAAGTTTGCGTTATCATCCTATCACGCAAAGCAAAGTGTGTGCTATAATCTTCTCATGTAAAACTGAATTGCGCCATCTACATCTCGTACAAGTTACTTTTGCGTTACCCTCTGTTCAAGCAAAGAAAGGTTCTCGTCATAAACGCTTCACGTAAATCTATTTCGCGTCATCTGTACATCACGCAAACTCAAGTTTGCGCCATCAACTCTACGTGCAAATCTTATTTTGCGCCATCTTCATCAAGCGCAAAAGAAAGTTTGCGTTAGTCACTGTTCACGCAAAACTCTAGTTTGCGTCAGCTCCTCTGTTTCAGACATGGCATTTTCTGAAGTTTTTTTTCCTCTATGGATTCTGAAAAGTTTGCATTTCAAACTCAATTCTACAAGAGTGATCTCATGATGTCATTGGGCACAGAAACTCGTCCTCCGGTTCTTGTTGATGAAAATGAGTTTACTTAGTGGCAAGATCGGTTTCTGAATTTCATCGAGGGTCAAAAGAACGGAGATGATATGATGAAGATTCTATCTGAAGGATCTTTTGAAAAGCCCTTACTGGCTTCTGGTATGCCAAAGCCTACCGTTGATTACACACCTGCTGAGTCAGTGCAATATAAAGCCGATCGTGATATAAAGGCAAATCTGATGCTAGCATTACCAAATTCTATTTACAACAGGATTAATTGTTTCAAAAACCATACTAAACTAAGGTGGGCACAACTAGAGAAGCTTATGCTTGGGTCTACAGTTGCAACTCAACTTCGACATACAGGTTACATGAATAACTTTGAAGAGTTCAAAGCCAAAGATGGGGAGTCACTGAAAAATGTTTATGACAGATTCTGTGTGGTGATAAATGATCTGAGGAATATAAAAGTGGAAAATACTGAGCTAGAAACAAATCTGAAATTCCTCAATGCTTTGCAACCAGAATTGAATAAATCTTGCCATCGCTTGAGGAATGATGTCAGAATATCTACTATGCAAATCCAAGAGATGTACGAGATTCTGCTGACAGATGAATGCATAGTCTCAGAGAAGAAGGCCAAACTTGACAAGAAGAATAAGAAAACAGTGGATCCAGTTGCACTACTCACAAGCAAACTGTCTGAACAAGCATTATCCGAGAATGCTTATGACGGTGCAACTGATGATGATGGCGAATCACTTCAGAAAGCTATGATTCTTCTCTCTCAACACTATCAAAAGAAGTTCCAACCTCGTTCCAACAATCTTCGCTTCACTACTGGGTCTCAGAATGTCAAAGTGCCCAAGGCTAAGAAACCTGCTGCATGTTTCAACTGTGGAAAGTCGGGTCATATTTCTAAGGAGTGTCGAGTGAAGAAAGTTCAGGATTCGGCATATTATCGGAAGAAATTGGAACTGGCCGAAAAGACAGAGAATGGAACTGCTTTACTAGCTGAAGAAGAATTTTGGCTAGATCACTTGGATGATGAAGCTGATAATATCGAGACTGCTCATATGTGCTTCATCGGAGATGATCAAAGTGATGATGATGACACTGATGAAGATGAGGTAATTTCTGAGTTTGATTTCACTTTTATTTCTTCACAGATGAACATTATTATTTCTGCTTTACATGATTTACGCTCGAAGTTATTATCTGAAAAGCATTTAAATTCAGAAAAGTCAAATTTGATTGATAAATTACAAATTTCTTTGAAAGATGAAAAATCTATTCTGGATCATACAAAAGAAATCTTTCAAAAGAAATTAGATGATTTAGAAAAATCAAATATGACTTATCTTGATTCTTTGACCGAAATGACCAAATTAAAAGATAATTTTTCAGATAAAATAAATGAGTTGGAAGAAATATTATATCGAAGGAATCAGACTGAGCAAACTATTTATTTGAACAAACCACAGAGTTATGAGTCTATAAAATAAAAATGGGGACTTGGTTTTGAAAATCCACATTGTTTAAACAATGCGATAGAAAAATCCCCTACTTTATATAAATACGATTATCTAACTCTTGCTAAATATGCTCCTCAATTTAAAATTGATTGGATGAATGAAAAGCAAATGTTAGAAATCGAAAATGAGAAAAGGATGAATAACAAGAAAAAGAAAATTTCTTTTGTTTATACAAGCGAAAATGCCAAATATTTTCCTAACAAATCAAAGAAAGGCAGAAAAAGTTTAAATGACATATCTCCCATCAAGTCTTCAGTGTCTGATGATTATGTTGATATATATGCCACTAAGTCTGATAAGGAAAATATCTTTCCAATCTTTTATGATTCTAAGAGATATACTCCTCCATTAGTATTAGAAGGCAAAATCATTGACCTTGAAGATAAAATGAAAGATCAAAATATTAAAAAAAAATTGAATCTGATGTTATTCTTTCTTTCATGACGTCAAGTCTTGAAGAAAAATTATTTTTTAAAAAACAAGATTCCGTTTCTGGTCTTTCTTCTGATTTTAAAGAAAACGAAAATAAATTTATAAAATCTGAAAACTTTTCTCAAAATTTTTCAGACTCCGAGGCAAGTTTAGATTTATGTCTGATCAGTTGGGTTTCTTAGATAAAATTGTTTCTTCTAATTCAAATCTTAAATCGAAAATTCTTGATGAATCTTTTACGCTAAATGATAATTATTATAAGCCAAAGCGTAAAATAAGAAGGTCAAAGAAGTCAAAGAGACAAGTTACTGTTATTTCTGAAAATTCTAATTTTTCTGATTCGAATATTTCAGATAGGACTTTGAGCACTCATACAAAGTAGATATGGAGGGTCAAGCGGACATCTGATGAACCTACGACTGATGATGATAGATATGTAGACAAAATCTATAAAAGTGATTCATTTGCTACTTGCAATAAAATTTCAAAATACTCTATAAAGCAAATGATTCGAATTTCAAAAGATGTCTCATATTCTTCTTCTGATTCTAGTTCAGATGATTATGCTTTCTCTTCTACTGATTCTTATGTTCATTATTCTGATAATTTTTCTCGTGCTTTCAATGTTAAATCTAACAAATATTCCCCACAAGAACTGCAACTAACTTTCATGGACCCAAATACAAGTGGGTACCAAAATCACAGATTGATTCTAAGTTACAGGCATCTAATGTCAAGGGGGAGTAAGAGAACAATGGTTTCTAAGTACATCAACTTAGAACCCGTACTTCAATGGACTTCGACTTCTAAACATGTCAGTTTAGGACTCGTTCTTCAAAGCATTTAGCTTCTGACTAATGAGAAACTGTGAGTGCATCTACTTAATTCCGCTGCATTTATCTCTGTCAATAATGTTGTTCTAGTTTTCTCAAATGTTTTTCAAGAATCTGAGAAAGTTCAACCAAAGCCTGAATTTGTACAATCCAAATCTTTCATTTGAGACACAAATTCATTATACATTATGTGGAAGATAATATTATTGAATTTTATTTTGTTTCGACTAAATATCAATTTGCCGATTCTTTACATTTGTTTTAAATGAAATTTTTTCAAACTTGGCATTTTGAATTTAAAAGTTTAAATCTTTACAAATTTTATTCTATAAAGTAAAAGCTTTACATGTTTTCTTTCTTTTGAGTAAAATGTATGTCAAGGATAAATTTTCAAGTTGCTTTGTTTATATCGAAGTTTTATATGTTCAACTTTCAAGTCTTACAAAAGTCGAAAAGTCAGCAACATGTTTGAAACTTTTGATACTGCTTTAAAGTTGTGTTATTCGGAATATGTATAGTTTACAATGCTTAGAAAACCTAAAAAGTCGGAATTATGGATCGTAATGAAAATATGGGCTAAGCACTTAGATGTAAAACTGAGTGATTGAGATGAATTTTATATATCTAAAATACAGAAATCTCTAGGTTTAAAAGTTTGTACCTGTGACCTTTCTGGTTTGGGAAAGTAAGTTCCGCGGGATGCTTGTCATCTGGTCCCCTAAGGTCAATTGGTCTGGGAGTGATCGAACCCAAATCCTTCTATAGAACCAGATCGAAAGTCTTGTTCTACTGGTATGAATGGATTTAGGATGTGTCAATGTAGCCTTTCTGATCTGGGAGAGTAAGTTCCAAGGGGTGCTTGACACCTAGTCCCCTAAGGCCAACTGGTCTGGGAGAGGCTGACCCAAATCCTGCAATAGGGTCAGATAGAAAGTTACGTTTACGGCTTGTTATTTACTTACCAAACTTTTTGATTAAAAGATGCCAAAGTGCACAAGCTTAAAAGATGCCAAAGAGCACACTCATGTGAAGATGCCAATGTGCACAATACTAAAAGATGCCAATGAGCACACATCTCATGATACTTGGTGATATGTTTGAGTTGCAATAAACCTATAGATTTGTGAAAGTCTTAATTCGTGATGGCTTAGTGTGAGTACATGAAAGTTTTCTATTATATTTTTAGAATTGCATTTTCTTGAATCTAATCGAAGTTCGCATGCGAGCACACTGAATAGATTGATGAAAGTTTTTGAAACTGAACATGTCTTAACTTGATATGTAATAAAACTTGTATCTATATCCAACAACATACACTTGAGTTCATCTGATGGATTAATCTGTGATATTTTACTAAGTAGAATTTAATTTGTTTAGTGTTTAAAATTTTATATATTTAGTTGTTTCAAAATACATATTCAGTATATTTTTTCTTTCTACATTGATGTTTCAATTCTTGTGTTCTCATATTTTTGTAAATGGGTCTGTTCATTATTCAAGGGGGAGTAAATAAGGTGAATATTCTGAAAGATCATATCTCATTTCGAGGGGGAGTATCTGATTTTCTATACAAATGCTAACTTGAATTGTCATATTTAGTGCATTTGTATAGGGGGAGTCAAAGAGCTTAACAGGTAAAATTTTTCTGAGTTTAAGTCAGCTTTGCGCCAACAGTTGGTAGCGCAAAACTAACTTTGCGCCACCTTCTTCTAGCGCAAAATGATCTTTGCGCCACCAACATGTAGCGCAAAATCTCCTATTTCTTCTTTATTCTGAATTTTGCAGATCTGAAGCTGTCTCGTCTCCAACATTTGCATGACCAAGTTGATCCAGATCATCAAGGTCATGAGGGGGAGAAGTTAAGGATAAGTTAAAGAGACATAGAGTTCAAATGTTTATCTGCTATTCAAGATTCGCTCAATATTCTATTCTCTCAGCTACTTATTCTTTTGTTGTCCCAGCTCCGACCACCACAGTTCATTCAAGTACATTTAAAAGAGGTGTGTCGTCTAGAGCACAAGCTAATGAACCGATTGTTCTTTCAAACTTATCACAATCAGGTCCAGTCTTGTCAAAGCAGCAAAGGCAACACAAATTGAAAGATGCTGAGAAGATTTTTTTTTAAGTCAAGAAGCTTCTATGCTAAGTCGCTTAGATGGTCTGAGTTGATTTAGAAGATGAATATTGAAGACCACAGCGCCAATGATTACTAAGGGGGAGATTGTTAAGTCTGATTTTATAGTAATAATTGTATTTATAGGCTTGGTCTAATACTGTGTTTAGAGAGCTTTTATGTGTTGTATTAGCCAAGGGTATTTAAGTTTCTTGTGGCTTTGTTGGTTGTAAGGGAAATTCACACATCTAATAGAGAACTTACTTTGCGCTTTCAATCTCTCTCTCTACTTTTCTCTCTAAAGATTTAGTTGATTTTGGGATTATCAAATTTCATTGTCAAATCTCATATTGATTAGTTGTGCTTGAAAACTTGGACTTACACTTTGATTTGGCTTTGCCTTAATAGATCGGTCAGTCCTCTGAAATTGATGCTCTATCTCATCCCACATGGCTTTAGCTGATTCACGACTGTCCACACGGTTGTAGACATCGTTGGGAATGGCCATTGTGAGTAAAATGAGTGCTTCCTCATCAATCTTTTCTTGAGCTTTCTCCTTCTCGCTATAATACTGATATGGATTCGGTACATATCTTACAAGGATCTCGGGAGATGTTTCAGTTGCAGGTTCACCTGGTACCATAATAAACGGGCTAACAGGGCCTTCTATGATGGATTTCATGAGCTCCCTATTTTTGTGGTTAAGAAACTGAGTCATCCGTCTTTTCCATTGTGGATACTCACCAACAGATAAGACTGGAGGTTTGGACTGAGACCCCATGGATTGAAAATCCTTAGACATCTTTAATATTTGTAGAATAACAGTTTGGAATGATCGTTTGTTCAGAAAATCAACAAAACACAATCTTAGAAAAATTTCCAGAAAAACTCCAAAACTTTTCTAAGTGTGCAATCCTCACACCACTGAGATCACTACACAATTCGCACACCAACTAAATTTCGCACGCCAAATGACGTTGAATTCGCACAGGGACATAAATTATCACACCAAAGAATAGAATCTTTAGCTTTTCGCACGTAACTATATTCGATTGAAATCATCAAGAAATGTTCTTCGCACCCTGTTCACTGTGAATTGATCGATTTTTATGATTTACTTTGTAATTGTGAGTCTAATTGTTTCCATAGCATTCGATTGATGTATTAGACAAGTTTTGAATTGGTTTGTGAATCAATTGCACTGTAATTTTTGATTGATTTGTTGATTTTGTAAGTTTTTGTTTTCACGAGTTCGACGCACTGTATCAGATTCAAAAAGGTATGTTTGAGTTGATTTCGTTGTAATTAATTGATTGTAATAGGTTTGTGTACTGTTCGTGATTGAATTTGTGAAATTTCAGAATCAAAATAGAAGAATCAATGGGTTTTTGGATGATTTGAATTGTTTTTGGAACGAAATATTAAGGACTCGCAAGATCTATGGATTTCGCACGAAGAACTCGCATGATGAACATATCTGCAGTCGAATTCACATAGAAAAAGATTTGAAAAAGTTAAGGGAAGAATTCGCATAAGCCTTTGTGCGAATTGTTCATAATTCTCATAGTTTAGTGTACGAGAAGTTGGGGATTTTATTCCAAGGACAGATTTCGCATAGATTTGGATACGAAAAGTAAGGATTTTGCATCGCGTTGCGTACAAATTTCCGTAATTCGCATCGTGCTTCATACGAATTCCTCAGAATTCACATAGAGCTACTAACGGATTTTGTAGATTCCGCATAGAAAAATGAAAATTTTCTAAGTATACAATCCGCATCAATACGAATTGTTTGAGGTTAAGGATATTTTCTAAGTATAGGATTCATATCTCCCTGTTGTACGAAAAGCTGCGTGCGAAAAGTTGGTGATCAAGAATTCTCCAAGTCAAGAATTCACATATAGTTGTTTGTGAATTTCTCAAGATTCGCATATAAAAGCGTGCGAATTTCTATGATTTCGCATCATACTGCGTGCGAATTTCTAGAACTCGCATCTCATTGTGTAAGGATTTCTTAGGGTGTGCGAATTTTGTTCTCAGTGGTGTGCGAATTGTTTAAGATCTGCGAATTCTGTGAAAGTTATGCGAATTCTAGTGTTAGTGGTGTAGGGATTCCTTACTTAGGAAATTTTTAGAACTTCTTTTTGAAAAAAAATTCTAAGATTCTCTGATTATTGATTTTTTTTTCGAACTAATGATCATTTTAAGTTCTTATTTTACAGTTTATTTGTCAGGATGACTTCCAGGGATGCTCTTGCAATTGGAACTCATGTCAAACCACCAGTCCTGTTTAAAGGAGAGTACGAGTAATGGAAAGACAAATTTCTAGACTTCATTAACAAAAATGAACTTGGTGATTATATCCAACTGTCTTTGAAAGAAGGGATCATGAAACCTCCAACAAAGATTCATTCTACAGAAGCAAAAGGAGAAGAGGTAGTTAACAAAGAATATCCGATGGATATAGATGAATATTCTGATGAACAGAAAAAGACGCACAAGGCTGATAGACTAGCAAGATCTTTTCTACTCCAAGGTATTCCCAATGAGATCTATGTGAAGATAGATAGCTATAAAGCTACTGGTAAACAAATGTGCGATCAATTGGAGAAGATGATGTTAGGATCAAAGATTGGCAATCAGCTGAAGGTTTCAAATTTTCTCAACAACTATGAAGAGTTAAAGCAAAGGAAGGTGAAAGCCTAGAGTCAACCTATGACAGATTTGTTACTCTTCTAAATGAGCTAAGCAAGAACAGAGTAAAGAAATCTCAGATTGAGCTGAATGTGAAGTTTCTGAGTATCTTACAACCAGAGTGGAAAAGATTTACTCGACAGATGAAACAAATGAAAGATCTCAATGAGATTCCATTACATGAAGTTTATGAGACTTTACGTCAGAATGAGGAAGAGGTGGAGGAGATAAGAGATGAAAAGAAGAAAGCTGAGAAACCTATAGCTGATCCAGTTGCCTTAGTAGTTAAGAGAAAAGAAAAAAGGTCAGTTAGTATGAAGAAGAAGGTGATTGTTTCTGAATCTGAGCAAGAGATTAGTGATGATTCTGATTCTGATGACGGTGAGAACCTGAAGCAAGCAACGCTCTTATTGACCAAGGCTTTCCAGAAGAAGTTTTACATGAAGCCAGGGTCAAATATTCAACGGTATTCGTCTGGATCAAAGAATTTTGAGCACAAAGAAAGAGTAGAAGGTAAAAGGTTTGAGTAGAAGATGCCTGAAACAAAGAAGTATGTGAATAGGTATGAGGAGAAGAAAGAGGCAGAACCAGTCAAGTGCTACAACTGTGGCAAAATAGGCCACTTTGCCAAAGACTGCCGGAAGCCAAAAGTTAGGAATTCTGAGTATTACAAGAACAAGATGCTTCTGGCTAAACAGAACGAAGCTGGCAAATCTTAATGGCTGAAGATGACTATTGGTAGATCACTCTAAGCCTGAGAGTGACAAGGAAGAGACTGCCCATATGTTCTTCATGGGACAGAAAGTAGCTGAAGAAGATTCAGATGAGGAGGATTCTGAAGAGGTATGTGATATGACTGAATCTAATTTTTTAAATCAAATGCAATCCTTGATGGTTGAACTTCAGGATTTGCAGTCTAAACTTAAACGCGAAAAAGGTATCATTGAAAAGAAAAACCAAGCTATACTAAAACTCAACAATGATATTGTTGAGAAGAATGTATTGATTGAGACTTTAAATAAAAATATTGATACCAATACTAGAGAAAAAACTGTAATTCATAATCAATTATCTGAAACATCATCAAAATTTAAACTGTGTGAACTTGAGATTAAAGAGGTTGCTAAAAAGTTCTTATCTTTAAAGAAAGAAAACAAGTCTTTGGTTGAAAAAATGAGTGTTTTGGAAGAGAAACTTTATACTAGAGGTCAGACTGATCAAACAATTCATCTTAATAAACCAAAAAATAGTATTGATTGTTGGGGTATTGGTTATGATAACCCACATTATTTGAAAAAGGGTATTTCCAAAGTTCCTGCTTTATATGATTTTGGTTTTCTAAAATTGGCACGTAAATATCCCGAACTCAAAGTCAAATGGACTAAATCATCAGATGAGGAAGAAGCTAAGGAAGATGAGAAAAGGAAAAATAAAACTAAAATGCAACTTCCATTTCATTATGAAAAGTTAAATTCTAGTTACATTTCCAAACAGTCAAAATTTTCTTCTAACGATTATTTTCAAAGCTATTCTACAGAGGAAATGGAGGCAAAACCGATTGAAGGTAAAATTTATGTTCCTCCACTCATTTTAGAATGTAAAATTTCTGAACTTGAGAACACACTTGTAGAAGAGAGATTTTGATTGGATTAGAACAAAAGGTATTTTAAACTGTTTTTGTAAACCTTGATTTCTCCAATTCTTCCAAAGTTTCTAAATCAAATGATGTTAATGTTCTGTTTGATGAAGAGTTTGATTTTCTAAACTCTGATGGTTGTTTTGATAAATGTGTTGATCAATTTGATTTTAATGCAAAACTTCCAGATCATTCTCAATTAATCATTAATTCTAATGGTGTTAATGTATTGTTGTATCCATGATTTAAGGGGAAAAGTCAAAGTATGTAAAGTCAAATATAGTCATGTCTTGTAAAGTCAAACCTTGTATAAATGACTTTGTTATGAGTGTTTGTTAAAGAAGTCTTAGTGGTTGCTAGGTATATGAGGGTAATAATAGTCTGAGAGTTCTTGCAACATTGTACACATTGTGATTGTTAGATATACGACTTGTTCATTTTCTCTGTCTACTCTCTCTCTAGACTTTGATCATAATTGTCCAATCTTGATGTTTTCTTGAATTGGGAACTTACATTTGGTATCAGAGCGAAACCAAAATAATTTAGATGAATTGAATTACACTTGTTTGATCAATTTTTGATTCTTGAAAGAATCTCGCTCGAACTTCTTCAAAAATCACTGTTTCATAAATTTTTTCATGTAAAATCGATTTTGTTGCAAGATAATGATTCCATAGTAATCGATTTGTGTTTTAGAACATTTGTTGTGTAGATCGTATCACGAAATTAGCACCGAATCACATCCAATTTTGAATTTTTGTAGTTTTCGGTTTGAAAATATGTCGAACACTGTGTTTGGTCGATTCTATGAGATTTTGTTGTTCTTAGCTTAAAAGTTGTAATAGATAAGTGTTTAGTTTCACTATTCGATCATATCGTGAGAAATTGAAACCAACATCTGTTGAGAGATGTCGGAGCGGCTTGGGGGGGCGTGTAATTGCCTCCCTAGGTCCACGACGGCTTTTTCAATACCCTGTCTCAACACATGAGACTGGGTAGCAGATGTGGCTACCTGGCTGGATGAGGTTATGGGGAGCTCAACCATAGATGGTTGCCTCATCACTCGTGTTCGCTCAGAATCATGTTTACTCTTTCTTTCCCTCTCTCTGCTCACAATATCATGTTCAACTATAACTCCCTCTGCTCTCCTTG
This sequence comes from Arctium minus, assembly GCA_954870635.1. NCBI lineage: Eukaryota > Viridiplantae > Streptophyta > Magnoliopsida > Asterales > Asteraceae > Arctium > Arctium minus. The sequence continues at coordinate 95,611,842 of OX941081.1, read as the reverse complement.
TCTCTCCAGGTGAGGGCTCGTCATCGTCAACATAAGATCTAGAAGACTCATCACTTGATTCCGATGCTTGGGTGGCTGATTCCGACTGAGTGCTGGATGTACCTGTTGTCTCCTCAGATTCGGTGGTAGAAGAGGACTAAACGTGAGCGGTTTCTGTAGCTGTGTCCTCTTCCACCGTCGGAGATGCTGTCGGTGATGGTGTAGACGGTCTGCGAGAAGTACTGGACTGGCTTTGTCTAACGACGCTGCCCGCTTCAGAACCCCTCACAATATTTTCACTCTGCACACCCTGTCCGGGAGCCCCAGCCCTCCGGACTCTACCGCTTCTCGTACGTGGACCCTCACGTCGCTCAGGTCTCGCTCCCTGGGGAGGTCCTTTCGGTTCTGGACGGACCACAGGAGCTGGTAGGTTGTGTGTGCCCCTATAATCTATCACACTCAGCGTCGTCGGACTAGCATAGGCCAGTAACCCGTCTGGAATATGTCGGGCGACTATACCTACGGGATCAGGACGAGTAGGGATACGATGAGTCTGATTATGCGGACATGTCGGATGTGAAGATCGGCGAGCAATAGTTGGATGAAGATCCATGTAGTGGCGGATGAAGATCTAGAGAAAGCGCATGAATGGAATGAAGTTCCGTCGTTTTGTCGCGTTGTCACGGACCTTCGGGACTAGCTCGAACCAAAGTATGTCCGCATAATCGGCATGGCGGTGGAATGCCACGGCATGGAACAGGCGTAGGATGTTGATGCTGGTCTGATCGATGCCTTTCGTGATAGCCGACAGGCACCGATTGAGGTACGTGAACAGGGTGTACCAGATAGTAGTCAGATTCTTCCTGTTGAAGGTGGATGGAAGACGTAGAGGCGTGAGGTACCCCAAAGACTGTATGTCAGAGCAGAGAATGGCGTCGGGGACGATTGGATCGAAATAGTTTCTACCTGGAAATGAATTGGCATTCGGTAAGTGGAGAAACTGGCAAAATAGCTCGCGCGTGAGCAGTACTGTTGTTGTGTCAATCCGGCCTTGCAGATGAAAACCATCGCCGGCCTCAACCGGAGTAAGTGAGCACCAGAATTGTTGCAGGTAGATATGGGGCACATCGGCGGTCTCCGTAAGAGCATAAGAGAGAGGATGGCCTCGGAGGATCTCGACCATCACTTGAAAGAAAGAAAGATAACCAATTGTTAGAGTATAAATATGTTGGATACAAGATCACAAAAGACTGAATATTGAAGTCAAAGCTGAAGTCAACTCTTAAGTATCAAAGTCAAAGTCTAATGTAATAAACGTCAAAGTCAAACTTGTATTTTATGTTTCATAGTTTTGTAAGAGTTTTTGTGTTTGCGTGTTTTTGTTTCAGTAGTTGTGTACGTGTTTCTAGGTTGGTAAAAATAGTGGTGTTGTGCGTGTAGTTCATATAGAACACATATAGCATCATACGATTTCTTTGTTTTTAGAGAGAGAAAGTATATTGTGAGCGTATTGTAATTGAGATTTGTGATTAATTGAAAGTGAGATTTAATGGAATTGATTGTCATAGTTTGATTTACATTGTTATCTGGGATAACAATTGGTACCAGAGCTTACAGAATTCAGAACATACAAGGATCAATTCGAATTTTTGGATAAGTTTTTGGACGAACTCGCAAAAATGGCCTGAGAGATTTAATTTGTCGATTTTATGTTGTTTTGGACGTAAATTTGATTGTTTTAGATTCGATTTAGTGCCTAGAACAAATTGTATTTGATTGACATAACCTAATTCGTATCTGTTTAGGGTGAATTTTGGATTTCTTAATAGTTTTTGTTCGAGTTTAGTCGAACACTGTTAATTGGATCGAAGTTGTAATTTTGGTGTTTTTGTTTGTAATTCGTGTATTGTAATCTGTTCTAAAATTGAATTCAAGGATCCGTACAAATTTTTGAGCCAATTGAAGAAGGATTAGATCGATTTCAGTCTAAAAGTTCGAGTTTTTGAATGACAAGGGAAGAACTCGCTAGATCCAAACTTCTCTCTAACGAAGAACACACAAGGTGAAGAACTCGCACAAGCCTAAAACATGTTTGAAGTGAAGAACTCACAAAGAGTTATGTGTGAGAAGTAGAAACTCGCATGACCTTGTTTGCGAGTTTGTACTGTTCATTTGCTTTGGTGTGCGCGAAGTGATCCCTGCGAGAAGTATCAGTTTGCGAGTTTCCATTTTGCACGAATTATTTCCTTCTCAAAATATTCTAAATTCAAAACTCGTAGGCCATGTTCTTGCGCGTTTGCATTTAGCGCATTTCTCATTTTTTGAAAATTTTTTAAGTCTCGAACTCTCAAGGTTTTTCGCAAAGTTATAGAACTCGCACATAGTGGTGTGCGAGAACTAAGAACTTGCGTAAAGCTTTCTGCGCGAATCTTGGTTCACACAAGCTTTGTTGTGCGCGAAGCTGAAACTCGCACAACTCTTTGTGCGAGAAGTGAGTTCATGAGCCTTCTTTGTGCGCAAAGTGTAGAACTTGCACATAGGCTCTTTCGCGAAGTTTAATCTTTCTTTGTTATGCGTGTTTTGTCCTTAGTAATTTTTTTTTATTTTTCTGAAGTTTAACTGAGTTTGATTTGTGTAGATCGAGTGTGTTTTATGAATTTTGACGATCACAATAAGCAGTGTAGATCAAGATGACTTCAAAAGACGCTCTCTATCGGAACGGACGTAAAACCTCCTGTTCTATTCAAAGGTGAATATGAACAGTGGAAGGATCGATTTCTCGACTTCGTCGATAGGCACGCAAATGGGGAAAACATTCTGCTATCAATTACAGAAGGTCCCATGATACCACCTACTGTTCAAATACCTGATGATGAATCTTCAGACAGTGAGGATGGCGATGAGGACAGAGTAAGAAAGATGAAAACTGTTCCGAAGGATTTTGCCCAATATTCTAATGAGCAGAAAAACCGTTTCAAAGCAGACAAACATGAAAGATCTCTTGTATTACAAAGTATCCCGAATGAGATATACATAATGATAGACAACTACAAAACGAATGCAAAGAAGATGTGGGATCAGTTGCAAAAGATGATGATGGGCTCTAAGGTGGGAAACCAGATGAAGGTGGCCAATTGTATCAACAGCTATGAAGAGTTTAAAGCTAAGGAAAGTGAGAGCCTGAAAGAAACTTATGAAAGATTCGTGCTTCTTCTGAACGAACTAACCAAGAACAAAGTCAAGAAGAATCAGATCGAGAACAATGTTAAGTTCCTCAGCATCCTACAGCCGGAATGGAAAAAGCACACCCGCCGGATGAAGCAAATGAAAGATTTGTGCGACATACCACTCCACGAAGTTTACAAGACTTTGAGACAGAATGAGGAGGAGGTTGAAGAGAAAAGAGCTGAGAAGAAGAAAACATAGAAAGTATCTGACCCCATTGCATTAGTAGCTGGATAGAAGGAGAAAGAGAAGAAAGAGAAGAAAAGGAAGAAGAAGATAGTTATTCCCAGTTCCGATTCTGAGTCTGATTCAGATAGTGACGATGGTGAAAACCTCAAGCAAGCTATGCTTCTTTTGACCCGTGCATTTCAGAAGAAATTATACAAGAAACCGGGTTCAAACACACAGAGGTATTCTTCGTCAAGTTCAAAGAATCATGAACATAGGGAAAGAGTTGAAGGAAAAAGATATGAAGAGAAACGGTATGTGGAAAAATACCGGAAGAGAAGAAGAAGTATCTGAATAACTATGCTGGTGCTGAAATAAGGACAGACGATCTGATCAAGTGTTACAACTGTGGTAAGGTCGGTCATTATGCAAAGGACTGTCGGAAGCCAAAAGTCAGAAACTCAGAATATTACAAGAACAAGATGCTCTTAGCCAAACAACAAGAAGCTGGAAAGGCATTGATGGCTGAAGATGAGTTTTTGCTAGATCATTCAAATGAGGAGGAAAGAGAAGAAACAGCTCACATGTGTTTGATGGGCAACATTGTGAAGTATGATGATACTGATGAAGAAACAACTGATGAGGTACTTAATCTTTCTAAATTTGATTTTATGGTTAAAATGGAAGCTATGATGGTCGAACTTCAAGATCTTTAAAACAAACTGAAAAAGGAAAAAAGCATAGTTGAAAAAAAAATCAAAAGATCTTTGAACTTAACAAGCAAGTTGTTGGGAACAAAGATTTGATTGATTCTCTACGCAAATCTGTTTCTGATTTTAAATAAGAAAAATATTGTTTTGAAAGTAAGATTTCTGATTTTGAATCTAAAATTTGTAAGTCCGTTTCAGAAAAGCAAGAAAGTGTTCTAAAAGTTTTTAAACTGCAGGTTGAGAATAAGACTTTAGAGAAAAAGGTAAATGGTTTGGAAGTAAAATTATATGCTAGAGGCCAAACAGATCAAACCAATTTCTTAAACACACCTAATGAGGAAGGTGATATTAGAGAGAAGTGGGGTCTCGGTTACGAAAACCCACACTGTAGATCCCAGTACAGTGCAATCACGAACAATAATATCAATGAAGAACAGTTAATATGCCACAATCTCTAGTCATATGATTAATATTCAAAAAGGATTAGGTTTACAGATAGAATATCTGATAAGCAAAGTAAACCTATTGACTAGAGAATTATGAATGAGATCTAAACTGAATAATGAAACTAATCCATGACTTATATATGTCACGCACTAAGCTAATGGGCCTAAAGGGCTTTGGGCCCAACAAAGAAATAAACTTTGGAATAATTACAATATGCACCCTGAACTTTTATTTAACATATAAATACCCTAACAATCTCCCCCTTTAAATAGAAGTTCATAATCACACCTGTTCGAAACATATATTTTTCGAAACCCGAAACTGATCTCGAAATAGCGCATTGACGTTCTGTACTCCAGCTGCTTTATGATAACACCCAGTGCTTCGAGAACATGATTCTTGTACTTCTGATCCAGAAGCTGAATACCTTTTTTATCTTGATCAACTGCATGCTTCAACTTATCTTTAAGCAACATCAAAGTACCATCACAGAATCTGGAAATATTACGGAACCGGATGAAACGCATATCACCTTTGTCGTTCTCGTATGTCATGTCGAATTCTAGAAAATTAAGAACCGTGAAGGCTTAAGCAAATTAAGCAAACCCGAAACTGATCTTGAAATAACGCATTGACGTTCTGTACTCCAACCGCTCTAGGATAACACCCAATGCTTCGAGAACAAGATTCTTGAATTTTTGATCTAGAAGCTGAATACCTTTTTCATCTTGATCAACTGCACGCTTCAACTTGTCTTTAAGCAACATCAAAGTACCATCACAGAATCTGGCAATCTGACTGAACCGGATGAAACGCATATCACCTTTGTCGTTCTCGTATGACATGCCGAATTCTGGGCATCTGACGGAATACTCAAATCACGTTTAAGCAAATTAATCTTCGGTTGGTTGCTTTCTAACCCGATCTGAAAGTCTTCTATCGAGGCAAGCTTCATTGCACACTTCATGTATCTCTTTATGGATTCAAGTACATCTGTAACTTACCCTGGTCGGATAGTTCTGGTCTTTAAGTCTCTAAGCAGGAATAGAAGATCGTGTCGTTCAAGACGTTCAAAACCAGCTTCAGAAAAACTCCACTGCTTACCATCTTCTCTTGTCACCACGAAGAATGAATACTTTACACCTTTGAAGTAGCAAGCATGAATCTGATCAACTGATTAAATTCTGAGCTTTGTCTTGTTGTATTTGTCTTTGAAGTAATTATACACGAATAGAAGCTCGCGTTGCTTCTCTTTGTTTTTCATCGACTGAAGATCATGATCTACGACTTCATCATACTTCCAAATCCAATGGGAAAAGATTTTCTTCTGGCTTTCTTCAAGAAATGGTACTTTAATTCTGACTCTTTCCCATTTAGACGTTAGAACTGGCGGAGTACTATCTGTTCCTAAAACTGGTGATGCTGGCGATGCTTGAGGAGATCATTCAGGAATGTCTGGTTGTGGAAGATCAGGGTGATCTGCTGTATAGGTCAAAAGCGGTACCTCGACAGAAGGTTGTACATCTGGATGATAATCTTGAGCCGTATATTCAGAATCGAAAAGCTCATCAATCTCGGCTTGAAAAACTACCAACGCTCTTTCCATGTTGATCGGTTCTTCCATCGGGTCAGTATTTGAATATGGATCAACTATTATAGCCCATTTTTCTGGATCTATCGATGAACCCTCATATTGTTCCTCAGGCTTTTCAACCGTTGGAATATCGTATAAAACCAAATCCATAATCTGCTCCTGGACCTGTTCTTTCCCTTCCGGTTGAGTACCAGAACCCGAACCCCTTTCTGTTTCCACCTGTACTGTTCCCACTGTTTGTGTCTCTGGCTCAGATAATCTTTGGCGCTTCTCCCCCTCATGGTGATCAGGATCATCTTGATCATCATGTCTGCGCTTGAACTGCTCTGCCTGGCTGCGGCAGGTGTCTTCCAAGGATGAGAGTCTTTCAGTCAATACAGATACTGAGTGCTGCAAAGACTGAAGGAGTGCGGTTTGGTGGTGGAAGGCTTTAGGAGATATAGTGGGTGGGGGTGGTGGGGTAGGTGTAGATGCTTGGGCACGAAGTAAGGAAAGTAGATCGGCATCTTGGGTGGGTTCGATTTGAGATTGGGCAAGTAGTTTGGCTAGGAGGATGGATTTAAGGTCATCGATGAACATATCTGAAGAAGTAGTAGAGGGTTGTGGTGTAGGAGGTAGTGGTTCAGGCTCAGTCGCTGGACCTTTGCCTTTGATCAGACGTTTCAGGGCATCTACCTCTTCCCTCATCTCGGCACGCATGATAGAGTGGACAACCTTTAGGGCGCCGTCCATAAATTCCCTTGAGACAAACTCGGGGTGAATAACTCCTGGGTCACTTAGACTTCCAGTTGTGGTGACGACTGTAGAAGTCGCACCGCCTATGTTCACAGCTGGCGTAATAATAGCTGTGGTAGGACTTCCACCCAATCCTCGTAAACCAACCGAAGTTGCAATTACTATAGGTGTTCCGGCCGGGCCACTAAGGCCTCCAGCAGTAGCCGAGAAAGGTACATGTGTCCTAGGAATAGGATATACAACATCAAAGGGCTCTAGACGCTGTGCACCCAAAGAAGTCGAGGACGGGGGATGTTGTCCTCTTGTTTCAATACCAGAACTCTCCAAGCGAGAGACTGGTAGCGTTTGTGCTAAATCCCCATGAGAACTTGAAACCAACATCTGTTGGGAGATGTCGGAGTGGCTTGGGGGGGGCCTGTAATTACGTCGCTAGGTCCACGACGACTTCTTCAATACCCTGTCTCAACACATGAGACTGGGTAGCATATGTGGCTACCTGGATGGATGAGGTTATGGAGAGGTCAACCATAGATGGTTGCCTCATCACTCGTGTTCGCTCAGAATCATGTTTACTCTTTCTTTCCCTCTATCTGCTCACAATATCATGTTCAACTATAACTCCCTCCGCTCTCCTTGTCTCTCTAGGTGAGGGCTCGTCATCGTCACCATCAGAGTCAGAAGACTCATCACTTGATTCCGATGCTTGAGTGGCTGATTCCGACTGAGTGCTGGATGTACCTGTCGTCTCCTCAGATTTGGTGGTAGAAGAGGACTGAACGTGAGCGGTTTCTGTAGCTGTGTCCTCTTCCACCGTCGGAGATGCTGTCGGTGATGGTGTAGACGGTCTGTGAGAAGTACTTGCCTGGCTTTGTCTAACGACGCTGCCCGCTTCAGAACCCCTCACAATATTTTCACTCTGCACACCCTGTCCGGGAGCCCCAGCCCTCCGAACTCTACCGCTTCCCGTACGTGGACCCTCACGTCGCTCAGGTCTCGCTCCCTGGGGAGGTCCTTCCGGTTCTGGACGGACCATAGGAGCTGGTAGGTTGTGTGTGCGCCTATAATCTTTCACAATCAGCGCCGTCGGACTAGCATAGGCCAGTAACCCGTCTGGAATCTGTCGGGCGACTATACCTACGGGATCTGGACGAGTAGGGATACAATGAGTCTGGTTATGCGGACATGTCGGATGTGAAGATCGGCGAGCAATAGTTGGATGAAGATCCATCTAGTGGCGGATGAAGATCTAGAGAAAGCGCATGAATGGAATGAAGTTCCGTCGTTTTGTCGCGTTGTCACGGACCTTCTGGACTAGCTCGAACCAAAGTATGTCCGCATAATCGGCATGGCGGTGGAATGCCACGGCATGGAACAGGCGTAGGATGTTGATGCTGGTCTGATCGATGCCTTTCGTGATAGCCGACAGGCACCGATTGAGGTACGTGAATAGGGTGTACCAGATAGTAGTCAGATTCTTCCTGTTGAAGGTGGATGGAAGACGTAGAGGCATGAGGTACCCCAAAGACTGTATGTCGGAGCAGAGAATGGCATCGGGGACGATTGGATCGAAATCGTTTCTCCCTGGAAATGAATTGTTATTCGGTAAGTGGAGAAACTGGCGAAATAGCTCGTGCATGAACAGTACTGTTGTTGTGTCAATCCGGCCTTGCAGATGAAAGCCATCGACGGCCTCAACCGGAGTAAGTGAGCACCAGAATTGTTGCACATAGATATGGGGCACATCGGCGGTCTTCGTAAGAGCATAAGAGAGAGGATGGCCTCGGAGGATCTCGACCATCACTTGGTATTGGCACTCAGGTTGAGTGACGTCGAGATGGAAGTTGTTAGGCGTGAGAGGAAAGAACTGATCCTCATGAATCAGTTCAGCGTCAACGATGGGGTCAATCTCCTGATTCAGATTTTGAGCCATCGTACCTATTAAGAATAAACATGTTAGTACTCAGGTACATTTAAAACAAGATCTCCTTTGAAATTGTTCAGTCAATGGTTTAAGACCATGACCAATTCAAATTCCAAGTCATGGATTAATTCAAACCCTAATCCGTGAACAAGGGTCAATAACGAAGACTCTCAACACAGATTCAAAATAGAACCATTGAATGTTTCTGAAACCCAACAATACTGACACTCTCATCACATATTCAACCAACAACCACATATGAACTATACGAAACTCTAACTCTCCCAACAAACAGATTGTAAAGAATAGCACCAATCCGACCGGTGTCGAGTATGGACCGGGGTATGGCATTGACCGGGGTCTAGCATCGACCGGGGTCGAGCCTCGACCAGGGTCGGCCAATCGACGGGGGTGGTCTACGATCGGGGTGGTCTACGACCGGGGTCCCCATCGCCTGGTGTGACCAAGTCGACCGGTGTGAATAAATCGATCGGTGTTTTATAACGACCGGTGTCAACCAAACAGAACCTAAATTCAAACTCGAAAACGATGTTAATCATGAAAAACCAAATATCGAGTACAGGTAAATCGATTTCAAACAAAAACCAAATAGACCCCCGGATCGACTTAGTCGATCTGATCCCAAATGTCGATCGAACTCGAGGCCCCCAAGTCGATCGAAGTCAATATGGGTGGGGCAGCGGTCGATTTGACCTAGCCGGAGGTTGGCAGTGATCAAACGATGGGACGAAGACCCACAACAACCGAAGTCGACGGTCAGTGGCGGCGACTGCTGCTTGGCAACCCTAATCGACGATAAGTCGACCGGGGTGGAAGATATACCGGCGACAGAGAGTAGAGAGAAAGATTTACTTACCGTATGTCGATCGAGATTGTGAGAGAGAGAGAGTTCGATAGGGTGAGAGAGTGATGAGAGAAAGATATTGAGAGATAGAGATTTGAGAGAATGAGGGTGAAAGAGGGAAATAAGAGAGAGCCCGAGGTTTTAAACACCCCAGGGCGCGTTTTAGGGCAAGACCCAATTTGGGTCGGGTCCGGGGCGGTTGGGCCGAGGTCGAATGGGCCGGGTCAACAAACCAATTAAAGTAATTTTTTTTAATCAATAAATCAATAAAATAAGATTTAAGTTAAAGAAGATAGGAATTGAAAAACAAACCTAAGAAAGAAATTAAAAAAAATAAGCATCTGAAAGAAACCAAAGGACCGGGTAATAATAAACAACTAGAACCGGCTCCCCCTCAAATTAGGAACCACTTAAGAAAAAATTCACTCCCCCTTGATGATAGCAGACAGATAACGAGATGCAAGAATAACTTACCTGCTCCCCCTCGAACGGAGGACTCGAAAAACTTACTGATCATCTGTCGATAGTGCTCCCCCTTGACACATGAACAACTCGAGACTTCAGCACAAACGACATACTCTTAAAGTAATCGAACGACTGGACTGAAACAAAGAATGAAACACAACGAAGAACAAGGAAACACACGAGAAGAAGGAAATAAAACGAACGAACTCTAATTTATTAATACAGAAGTTTGAAACTTGCACATAACATAACGAGTAAAATACAACAACCAATGAGTGTGGATATGAGCATCCAGAGACAAGTCACTGTGGCATTAAGTCACAGTCATTCATTATTGAATGAAACTCGGCGAGGTCTGTGGAAGGGTCAAACTTTCAGATTCAGCATACCTAACTTGGACACTAGATAATTAAAACGTTTTTCGTCCAAGGCTTTGGTAAACAGGTCTGCTATCTGATGTTCAATATTAACAAAGTAGAGTTTGATGGTACCTCTTTCCACATGGTCTTTTATGAAATGATAGCACACATCAATGTGCTTCATCTTCGTGTGTTGGATGGGATTGCTTGATATCGTGATGGCGCTCTTAGAGTCGCAGTAAATGGGGATTTTCGAGTAATGGAAGCCATAGTCTTTCAGCTGGGTGCGCATCCAAATGACTTGTGAGCAGCAACTAGCGGCTGCTACATACTCTGCCTCGGCGGTAGAGGTTGACACACAGTTTTGCTTCTTCGAAGCCTAGCTAACAAGACGATCACCCAAGAACTGGACATGTCCCATCGTGCTTTTTCGGTCCATCATATTTCCGGCATGGTCAGCGTCTGAATAAGTTGTCAGTTCAAAACCTGTCTCTTTCGGGTACCACAAACCAAGATCAGCAGTACCTTTTAAATAACGGAATATACGCTTAACTGCAGATAAGTGAGACTCTTTCGATTTTGACTTAAATCTGGCACACAAGAATGTCGAAAACATAATGTCTGGCCGGCTAGCCGTCAAGTACATCAGTGAACCTATCATTCCTCTATAAGTTGTAGCATCCACATCCTTTCCGTCAGGATCGGAGTGTAGCTTTATACTTGTAGACATGGGGGTTTTCATAAGTGAAGAACTTTCCATCTGGTATTTCCGAAGAATATCCGAGATGTACTTAGATTGATTAATGAAAATTCCTGTAGCTAATTGTTTAACTTGAAGACCCAGAAAAAAATTCATTTGACCCATCATGCTCATTTGAAAATGTTTACTCATGAGGGCTGAGAAGTTCTGACAGTACTTGGGGTTTGTTGAGCCAAAGATTATGTCGTCGACATAGATCTGTACAAGAATAATATCACACTTTTCTCTTTTAATAAATAGGGTTGTGTCGATCTTACCTTTGGAAAAGCCAGATTTAACTAAAAAGGATGAGAGAACATCATACCAGGCTCGTGGCGCTTGCTTGAGACCGTATAAGGCCTTGTCCAGAAAATAGACGTGATGCGGTTTGTCAGAACTCACGAAGCCTTTGGGTTGCGAGACATAAACTTCCTCCTTGATAACGCCATTCAGAAACGCGGATTTCACATCCATTTGAAAGACAATGAGGTTCTTGTGAGCGGCGTAGGCAAGGAACATGGGAATGTCTTCAATTCGTGCAACCGGTGCGAACGTCTCATCGTAATCTATTCCTTCTTGCTGGCGATATCCTTTGGTTACCAGACGCGCTTTGTTCCGGACTATGATTCCATCTTCGTCCTTCTTGTTCTTGAAGATCCATTTTGTCCCAATCACCGTCTTATTCTTTGGCCAGGGAATAAGTCTCCATACTTTGAGGCTTTCAAATTGGTTGAGTTCCTCTTGCATAGCTATTACCCAGTCCGGATGATTCAATGCTTCAGAGACGGTTGAAGGTTCGATACGGATAAGGAACGAAGAGAATAGACAGTCATTCGTGGTAGTGGATCGAGTCTGAACAGGTGTATCGGGATCACCGATGATCTGATGTAGGGTATGAGCTCGTGTCCACTTCGTGGCGTGTGGAAGAGGTTGATATGTCTGATGTGAGGTATTGGAATCCACATAACCACCTGGGGGGCAGATCCTGAACTGCTTCGAGTGATGACGGCCTGTGAGGTGGAAGCTCTTGAGCTGGAGTCGGGCGTGTAGCAGAGGACGACTCAGCAGGTGATGAAACCGTAACAGTATCCGGGATTGCTTGAGAGGGAACTTCGTGAGCACCTGTAGCAAGGGTCGGTTCAGGAGTTCCAACTGTTGCCGGTGCGTCAAGAGGAACTTGAGAGGTTGGAGGGGGGTCAGGCGAGGTTGAATCACATGAGTCTGTTGGACCAGTGACCTGTGTCACTTCTTGTGCTTGAGCATCATTCCTGTTACATGATATATCATTAGGCATGAAAAATCATCATAAAAATGCTCAAAAAGTAAATCCAAATATGAAAGATGTGCTCTTAACGTAGACGCTTGATTTGGATCTACTGGAGATTGTGTAGATCCTGAACGTAATTGTCCAGAAGCTAACACGCCAATTAAAGTGGGTTCTGAACTGAGGTGTTCAGAAGCCATATCAGCGGCCTCGTCAAAAGTCACGTTTACACTCTCAATGACGGTCTTTGTCCGTTTGTTGTAGACTCTGTAAGCTTTAGCTTGCTGTGAATAGCCGATGAACACTCCTTCGTCCGCTTTTGGGCTGAATTTGCCGAGATCGTCCTTGTCATTCAGTACGAAGCACGTGGATTCGAATGCATAGAAATAGTTGATGTTCGGAATGCGTTTGTCGATGATCTCGTATGGGGTCTTGTTGAACCGCTTGTTGATGATAGTACGGTTTTGAGTGTAGCATGCGGTAGCAACTGCTTCTGCCCCTTAAATATAGCGAGAGCTTGGACTGAGATAACATCGTGCGCGCAGCTTCGACAAGATTTCGATTACGGCGCTCTACTACCCCGTTTGGTTGAGGAGTACGAGCAACTGAGAAAGTGTGGGTAATACCCACTAACGTCAGGTAACTAGTGAGCACTTGATTCTTGAACTCTGTGTCGTTAGCCGTCCTAATGGTCTGAACTGATTGGTTGAGACTGACTTGAATGCTCTTCAGTAGAGAAATGATCAGTTCGGGGGTTTCATCCTTTGAACGAAGGAATCTAACCCACGTGTAGCGAGAAAAATCATCAACCATCACTAGGACATACTTCTTGTGATTGATACTCTGAATGCGCATTGGTCCACACAAATCCATATGAATGATTTCAAGGGACCGAGAAGTACTTGGAGTGGCTTTATGCTTGTGAGAAGCCTTCTTCATCTTGCCCATTTCACAGGCGGCACACAAGTGATCTTTTTCAAACTTAAGATCTGGCATTCCCCTGACGTGTCCACCGAGCACCAACTTATTGATAGTCTTGAAGTTCAGGTGTGAGAGTCTACGATGCCATAACCAGTTTTGTTCAGCTAAGGCTTTGGACATCAAACAAACTTCCTTATCTGCTCTCAGAGATGAGAGTTCAATCGTGTATAGATTTGTGCGACGCGTTCCAGAAAGAATTTATTTTCCATCTTCAGTCCGAACGCTGCACCTATTTGCTTTAAAGGTGACCTCTAGATTCTTATCGCAGAATTGACCGATACTGAACAAGTTGTCACCAAGACCTTCGACATAGGAAACTTTCTTAATGGTGAGATTATCTTTAACGATATCTCCATAACCCAAGATGGGAGAATAATGGTCATTCCCAAAACGTACATTTCCACAAAACTTATCGGTGAAGTTTGTGAGAAGCTCCGACTGGGAGACCCGTTTGGACTTGGGTCTGTTTCGATGGCGGGGAGCATCAAACTTTGAGTGGTAATTAGAAACATGATGTTAGCTCCATTCACATTGTATAGAAGTATTGAAAAATAGGCTAAGTATGGGAATCGCAGAAGCCTGCCGCTGAACACTCAAGTACACCATAGAAGGTGCAAAGCTCAGAGGTTACTCCGCAGAAGATCTACCAGAAGTCAAAACCTGAATGATTCTTGGATCACAGAACCCCTGTGATCACTCACAGAGCCTCTGTGAAGGCCAACCTCTGGAGATCAATGAAGTTTTTCTAAGAGTTCAAGACAAGACCACGTGCAGAACACGTGAGACCTGCTGTACGAAGATCCTCAAGATCAAAGTAATGGGCGTCCCACGATGTTTACTTTCCAAGTGGCATTCCGTTTATGGAATGTCAGTTTTTGTCTTGTACTAAAGGGTACATCCCTCTTGTATATTAAGGGAACACCACTTTAGAGCAAAAAAGAGCGCACACACGTAAATAGCAGTCTGTATAAACCTTGAGCACACTTTGCACATACAAGTGTGTGTTCTTGGTGTTCTTCAGTAATCAATGAAACAGTTCTTTGAGTAACTTTCTTGTAATACTTTACTTCCTGTCCATTAATTACTTGTGTGTTTATTACCTTGCATGTTCAATATTTTCTACACGTATTAAACTCTTCCGCACTCTAATTATATAATATGTGTGTAGTAAAAGTTTAAATCAAGTTAAAGAACATCAAAACTGGGATCAACAATTGGTATCAGAGCAAACTTTGATTTTCAATATCAAAGGATCCTGTTCTATACTTGTTTCCAGTACTAAAGGTAGTAGTTTGAGTCTGTTCTTCGTTCCAAATTCCACTCACAGTCACACTCTGTTTTCTGAAGCTATATCAACCTGTTTGATATAGTAACAGGTACAAGTGTGTTCTTCATTCAAAGACAGATTCAAAGCTAGTTGGTTGATCATCTGTTCTTACCAATTCATATTATCATCTACTCAAAAACCATCACTGTTATACTCTTTCTGATTCGTGCCATACTCTGTTTTACTCTCTAAACCAAAATTGCTAACACTGTCAACTACTTCAGTGCGGGATCTCAATCCAAACCTCCCACTCTTCTAAGGGATGAATATCCTCAGTGGAAGATCAGGATGGTGCACTTTCTTGAAGGTGTGGATCCTGGTCTGGTTGAGTTTCTTCACAATCCTCCTTTCATTCCAATGACAATTGTTCCTCGTGTTCCTGCCACTGCCAATACTCCTGAAATTCCTGAATATCAACACCCCAAACCTGTCCTTGAATGGAGTGAAGAAGAAAAGGCACAACATGAGCTTGCAAAGAAAGCCAAAAGACTAATCATAATGGCTATCCCAAATGATATCTTTCAATCTCTTGACTCATGTGAAACTTCAAAGGACCTATGGTTAGAGCTAGAGAAACAACTTGAGGGTGGTGCCAAAACCCTCAAGAACAACAGAGCCTTATGCATAAATGAATATTTTGCATTCAAAGCTCTGCCGGGTGAATCCATTCAAAGTACTTACAATAGATACAATTCTTTGATAAACAAGTGTAAGAGGTATGGGATCCACAGAACCTCCGAAGAAAACAATGTCAGATTTCTACAGAGCCTTAATGATGAATGGCTTCATCTAACCATGTCCATGCAAGCCACGTTGGATCTTGATGTTTGGTCCATACCTGATCTCTTTGGAACACTGATTAGCCAAGAGAACAGAATTTCCAAACTATCAACCTCTGTCGGAGGTCCTCTGGCTCTTGTGGGAAGTGCCTCAGAAGGCAAAGACAAGGGAAAGGAGAAGGCAGCTGAGGAGGAACAAAAGAAGAAGAAGAAGAAGAAGGTACTTGTATCAGAAAGTGAAAGTGAAGAAGATTCTGAGGAGGAGATTGACATGGCTGCTCTGGCCAAAACACTTGCACTAATGACCCGACAGTTCAATCGTGGTCTCAAGAAGAAGCCGGAGTACAGAGGAAGAGAAGAAAGAGATGACAGAAGCAGAGGATATGGTGAGGCAAAGAGAAAGGAGTGGTCTGAGGAACCAAGGCAAGAAGAAAGAAATGGACAAAAGTCAGACGGCAGAGCTGGTGACAAATTCCCGAAGCAAACTGAAGGCTGCTTCAAATGCGGGAAACCAGGCCACTATGCAGCAGAGTGCAGGTCCTCTGCCCACACAGGGAAACCCACAATGGACGCTGCCTTCTATAAAAAGAAAGCAGAGTACTACACTCAGAAATCCCTAATGGCAGAACAAGAGAACCTTGTAACCGATGAATCATCTGATGAAGAAAACAACGCACTCTTCTGTGGAATGGCAGAAGTCCACTCTTCTGACAACGAGAGTGAGGTATCCACTTCTAACCCTTGCTACTCAGACTTTGAAAACAAGCATCTTGAAATACAAAATGATCTTCTAGCTTCCAAAAATACATGCTCAGATCTTGAGAAAAAGCTTGCCTTCTTTGAAAGAGAAACTAGGCTTCTCACAGAAGAAAGAATAAGCTTTACCTTGAAAACAAAACTCTCACCTCTGAGCATATTTCAACAAAAAGGGATTTCAAGGATAAAATCACAAATCTCGACAAAGTTTTGAAAGAAAAGGTCAAAGAGCTAAAGAAATGTGAGAGTGATCGTTTAAATGCCATTTCTTTGAAAAACTTTTTTCAAAAAGAAAGAGAAGTTCTTCATCAAGATCTGTTCGAAAGAGATCTCTGAATTAAGAGGTATCAGGATGCTCAAAAAGTTCATGAAAAGGTTAACACCCAGATAGGCAGAAGAGGATTAGGATTCGAGGATATTGACCCTTACATAGGAAACAAAAGAAACAAATCTTTATTAAACATCTTCTGCCCTGGACAATTTTGAAAACCAAGTTTTCCAAACCTTTTATCCACATTTAAGAGATGCAGAACCTCTGAAGGACCACATCTGAGGAGACCTCTGCAGATGGCAAATGTATGGTATGAAAACAATGATTTACCATCTACACCCTCATCAAAAAGAAAATCTATACCAAAGAAATATCTGTCTCAAAAACAGATAGGGGTCTTCAGATTTGGTCACCCAGAAATGCAAACTCAAATGGATTTTATGTGCATGATGACTCCTGAAAAGGAACTATCCTCTGAAGCACCAGAGTTTGTACCTGCCTCTGTGGAAGAAAGACTGTTTAAAAGGTTTTTAGAAAAATACTTGAAGAGAACTTATGAAAATCATTTTCTCAACCATCCTGATTTAACCTCTGAAATAAGAGAAATCTTTGAGCAAGATCTACAAAACTGTCTTAACGTTCCTATGGTCATTCCGTGTATTTCAAAAACACTAAATACTTCAAAGGACACCAATGGACAAAGCAAGGCACTTGCAGAAGGTCAGGATCTCATTCACAGAGACTTCCTCGATTCAGAATCTGAGTCAGAATTAGAGTCCTCTGTTGATAATGAGACAAGTTCTGTGGAATTTGAGATACTCCCCTGTGGTCCAGAGAAGAGTAAACTTACCTCTGGCATTCTTAATAGAACTGTTCTTCCCAAAAGGAAAACCACAGGTGTACCTATCTGTCCTAATTTCTTGGACATGTGCTTGCAAGAAAAGACTTCTCTTGAGCATGAAGGATCTAAAAAGAACAAGATCCCTCATGATTCAAAAGCTCCAAGACCATTAAAACCTTTTCAAGAAAAACTCACTTGGCAACAGATGAATAAATGGCCTAAAATTGATAAACTTGATGCTTCTGTTGCAGTGAAAGCAAGGAAAGAAGATCAAGGGAGAGTACTACCAAAGAGCCACTCAAGAAGAGTTTTTGAAAAAACTCAACCTAGATTAGACAAAGCTTTCTGTAAAAAGAAACCCAAATCTAAAATGGGTTGTAGTAAAATTTGCTCTATACCCTCCTTTGACAAATTTAATGAAATTTTCAAGAAGTTTGCCTCAAATGTTCCTTATTGTAAATGCTTTGATTTTGTGCATTCTTTGAATCAACATTTCTCGAGGCCCTCTTGTCTTATATCTCATCCAAAACCCAAGAATGCAAAATTCAAGGGTGAGATGAGACAAACTGGTACCTCTGCAAATGAGGATAAATCCAAAACCAAAGATGTTAAGGCATCTTCAAAGTCTCCTAACAAAAATGGACCCATTTGGAAATGGGTACCTAAATGTCTCTAATCTGTCCACAGAAGAAACAGCATGTGCCTATCTGGTACCTAGACTTCGGGTGCTCAAGACACATGACTGGCGACAGAGGGTTGCTTTCCTCCTACAAAGAAAAACATGGAGGAGGATCTATGACTTTTGGATATAACAAGAAGGGACAAATAAAAGGCTATGGAGTCATTGCCAAAGGAGACATCGATGTCAACAGAGTTGCCTATGTGGATGGCCTCAAGCACAACCTTCTAAGTGTAAGTCAACTCTGTGACAATGGGCTCGATGTGATGTTCAAAAGACAGTACTGCTCTTTGCTGAAGGAAGATACAACCACAGAGCTTCTGCGAGCCAAAAGACGAGGTGATCTATACCTCATGGACTTTAAATATACTAACAGAGAAGAAAAGCTCTGCTTAGTCTCAAGTAAAAATGAAGAAGCTTGGCTCTGGCACAACAGGTTCTGTCATCTAAACTTTCACACACTTAACAAACTTGTGAAACTAGAACTTGTAAGTGGTCTACCAAGTATAAGATTCGACAAGGATCATCTATGCTCAGCTTGTGAGATGGGCAAACTCAAAAGGGCTGCCCACAAAACCAAGTCTGACATATCTTGCACCAGACCTCTGCAGATGCTTCATGTTGACCTCCGTGGTCCTATATCTGTGCAGAGTCTTGGTGGCAAGAAGTACATCCTTGTACTTATAGATGAATTCTCTAGATATACTTGGGTTAAATTTGTTCGAAAGAAATCAGATGTTCCTGAAGTACTAATCAATCTTATCAAGAGAATACAAGTTCTTTATGACTGCAGGGTATAGAGAATCCGAAGTGATAATGGGACAGAGTTTAAGAATTCAACCATTGAAGCATATCTTTCGACAGAAGGTATATCACAGAACTTCTCTGCTGCAAGGACTCCACAACAAAACGGTGTTGTTGAACGAAAGAACATAACACTAGTGGAAGCCGCAAGGACTATGCTCACTGCTTCAGGGCTCTCTATTTCTTTCTGGGCAGAAGCAATTTCAACTGCATGCTTCACCCAAAATCGATCCTTGATCGTAAAGAGACATGCAAAGACACCATATCACTTACTACACCAGAGGAAGCCAAATATTAAGTACTTCCATGTCTTTGGCTGCAGATGTTTCGTACTGAACGACAGAGACCAAATAGGGAAATTCAGTCCCAAAGTCGATGAAGCCAAATTTGTTGGCTATTCATCAAACTCCAAGGCATACAGAATCTATGTACTCAAATCCAAGCATATGCTGGAAAGTATTAATGTTTCATTTGATGATTCTTTTCAGGTGACTTTTGAGCAGATCAGCTCAGGACTCAAACTTCAGGACGAAGATTCTGGTGGATCATCACGAACAAATGATCTTCATCATCTGTTTGAAGAGATGTTCAATGATGATGAACCATCTGAAGATGACCGCAGAGCCTCTGAAGCCGAACCCTCTGAGGACCAAACAGATACTTCTCTAACTGGTCCTAGTGATGCTTCACCCTCTTCCTGTAATGCTGCAGGTGCAACCATCGAGGGGGAGCACTCAGAGGACAATAAAACTCAAGGCCCCAAGCTCAATCAAGATCATGGTCATCTTCAAAACCTCTCAGAAGGGTCAACAACAAATCAAGGCTCTGCAGAGCTCTCTCCCTCCACTCATGATGAACAACCAAGTCCTGTGGCAAGTACAAATGATCAATTTCTTTCAACATAAACTGGTCTACATCAAGACGAACGTGCTCATGATTTGACCACAGAAGTTTCCAATGATCACCTACCCCACATGATAAAATGGACCAAAAGTCACCCACAGAGCCAAATCATTGGTGATGCTTCTGGCAAGGTCCAAACTCGATCGAGTACTGCAAATTTTTGTTACTATACAAATTTTGTGAGTATCATCAAACCCAAAAAGATATCTGAAGCTCTTGAAGACCCAAACTGGGTAGAAGCTATGCAAGATGAGCTTCTGCAGTTTGAAAGAAACAAAGTATGGACCCTAGTGCCACTGCCAAAAGGTAAAACCGCAATAGGAACCAAATGGGTGTTCAGGAACAAGAAGGATGAAGACGGCGTGGTGATCAGAAACAAAGCAAGACTGGTGGCCAAAGGATACTGTCAAGAAGAAGGCATTGACTATGAAGAAACCTTTGCCCCTGTGGCAAGACTCGAAGCAATAAGAATCTTTCTTGCTTTCGCAGCCCACAGAGGTTTCAAAGTATATCAAATGGATGTCAAGTCATCCTTTCTGAATGGGCAGATTCAAGAAGAAGTATATGTCCAACAACCACCAGGGTTTGAAAACTCTAAGTACCCAAGTCATGTCTATTTTCTGGACAAGGCTCTGTATGGACTGAAACAAGCCCCCAGAGCATGGTACGACAGACTTTCAAACTTTCTCCTTGCAAATGGTTTCGAAAGAGGTACTACTGATACGACTTTATTCTATAAGAAGAGAAAAGGTGAGATTCTGCTTGTACAAATTTATGTTGATGACATTATTTTTGGGTCTACAAATGATTTATATTGCAAAAAGTTCGAGTCATTGATGAAAAGTGAGTTTGAGATGAGCATGATGGGAGAACTTACATTCTTCTTAGGATTGCATGTCAAACAAACCACAGAGGGTATTTTCATAAACCAATCAAAATATGTCTCTGACATACTTGAAAAATACAAGCTCTCTGACTCTTCACAAATGAAAACTCCTATGGCCACTGGATCCAAACTCCATGCAGATCCAGAGGGCAAATCTATGGAGTGTAAACTCTACAGAGGAATGATAGGATCTCTGCTGTACTTAACCGCGAGTAGACCTGATATAATGTTTGCTACATGTCTATGTGCAAGATTTCAAGCTAACCCCAAAGAATCTCATCTTCATGCTGTCAAGAGGATCTTCAGATATCTAAAAGGGACCAAAAATCTTGGTCTTTGGTATCCGGAGAACTCTGGCTTTGATCTCATGGCCTACACAGATTCAGATTACGGAGGATGCAAGCTCGACAGGAAGAGTACCTCTGGGAGTTGCCAATTCCTAGGAGGGAAACTGGTAAGTTGGACTTCCAAGAAACAGAACTGTGTCTCAACCTCCACAGCAGAAGCAGAATATGTTGCTGCTGCAAGTTGTTGTTCCCAAGTTCTGTGGATGAGGACCCAACTTAGAGACTATGGATTTGATATCGAAAAAATCCCCATCCTCTGTGACTCCAAAAGTGCCATTGCGATCTCTGCCAATCCTGTGCAGCACTCTAAGACCAAACATATCGATATCAGGTATCACTTTCTGAAACATCATATGGAGCATGGGACAATAGAGATGTACTTTGTGCCCACAAACTACCAACTTTCCGACCTTTTCACGAAGGCATTGGATGATAAAAGATTCACTTTTCTAGTTGGCAAGATTGGTATGCTCAACATGAGTTGACCACAGAGCCTCTGTACCCCTGCACAGAGCCTCTGTTGCATATATTTCTATATAACATATTCCCTGTTTGTAAATAATCCCTTTTGCTTTCTTTATATTATTTTTTTTCAAATATATGTCTTGTGCAAATCTTATCTTTATATGATCCAAGCATAGTTGAAGGGGGAGCAGAACGAACCATCAAAAACCAATCGTGACTATTCAAGGGGGAGCAAGACAGTTCTGCGCAAAACAGACTACAGAGTGAGGTTAGTCCATCTGAACCAAGTGTCAAAACTCTTTCTCGAACACTATGCCCTCAGAACGATCTCACCTTGCACTAATTTTTTTCTGTCAAAACTTTGAAATGATCATATCTTTGAAAATCTTTCCTAAAAAAAATAAAAATTTTGGTCTCAGAACCTCTGAGGTCGACCACAGAGCCTCTGTGATCTATCACAGAGTCTCTGCACCTCAAAACTGAGGATGGTTGACCAAAATGCACTTCAAAAGGAACTCGATCATTTCATCACACTTCTTTCCTTCTTAAAAAGCTCTTCTGATAACCTTGCCTATGACCTCAGAAGCCTCTTATCCCCAGAGCTTCTGTCATTCTCATCACTTGAGAAAATCACGTCATGTGCTGCGGGTTATTTTTTTTTTAACTCACCGTCACGTGAGAATAGAAAATGCCAGGCGCGTGAGAATAGGGTGGCGCACGTCCTAGATCGTGCATCGCCATCATCTGACATGGCAACATTTGATTGGTTCGTAACCTGTACCGTCGTTTTTATGAAACGACTTCTTATCCATTTCTACTCATCACGGATTTGAAATCTTTATTTTTTACCGATCAATTTTTTTTACCTTCCCCTGTATAAAGTCCCTTTTGCCTCTTCTTTTTCATTTTACCTACATCTTTTTCTCTCAAGAACTTCTAGCAAAAAGCCTTTCCTCTTCTCCTCTATTTTTTTCAATGGCTTCTCCCTCATCTTCCTCCAAGAACTCTAATGGATCCAAGAAATCCAACAACTCTCATCACTCGATGGTTCAAAAGGCTGATTCAGACTCCGTCGACCAAGAACATGTGCTTACCAGCAGGATGTTGTCCTTCACCAGACATGACTATCACTTGGTCCAAATGAATAATAAGCCAAACAACCACTTTGTCACCCTAAATCCCTCTGGTTTTCCCACTGAAGCTGCACCATTGATTCAACTCCTCAAGAATCATTTCCTAGTTAGAGCCCTAACGTTGAAACGAGATGACATCCCGGAATCTTACATCCAACAGTTCTGGCTAAGTGCCCGCCATGCCAAAATGGACAAATATGGACACTGCATCATTGGCTATGCAACCCATCCCTCCACTGCAAAAATTTTGGACTTAGGGATCAATCGTAGGAAACTCTCCGATGTATTTGGACTTCCCACCAAATCAGATATCAACCTGCGAAAATTCTCAGAGGAGCCCACAGAGGAAGAGATACTAGAATTTCTGAGGTTCATCGGCTACGCAGTTCCAATCACCAAGAGAACTAACTTCAGGCGACAGAATCTACCCCCACTGTGGAACGTTCTTTTCTCAATTCTGAACCGATGCCTAACATCCAAGGTTGGAAGCCCGGATCAATCAAGCCATACAATCTTGGCTATAATGTATGGGATTTACTACGATCTCCCACTGGACTACGCTGGACTCATTTTCAGGGAAATCCAAAATGCTGTGATTTCCAAACAGCAGGACCAAGACAGAGGGACAGAACCAAAGAACATCGTGTTTGGACGTTTCCTAGGACTGCTTCTAGGCGATGACTTGATAGGAGAAGGAAAGCTACCAGCAGAGGATAAGCCAATCAAACTATATGAGATGAAATCTCATAAACCCACCACCATCAAAACAGGATATCCAGAAGCCAGACCTCTGTCAACAAAGATGTTGACTTATTTGGGTAGTAAAGAAGGGGTTAGGGAATACATACGAGGGAACAGGACACCAGAACCACATCCTGTAACCCCCCCTCGAGTAGGATTCAAAGTAGGAGACATTGTAGTCTACTTGAGAGACGAGGGAGTACGGACAGAAGTTGAAGTCGCAGAGGCTAAAGTGAGTGAGAAAGAGAACCCATTAGTTAGAGTGGAGGGGAGTGAGAGAAAGACGAAAAAGAAAAACAAGAAAAAGAGAGTTGCAGAGGTAGAGACTCCAAAATCCTTGGCATCTGAAGAGAAAGCCACAAAAGAATCTCCAGAGATCAGAGTCTATGAGAAAAAGAAAGGAAAGTTGAGGACGCTTGCCGAAAAAGGACAAATATTGGAAGCCCTCCGACAGAAAAGGAAAGATCTGGATGACTACCCTGCTGCAAGAACTGTACCTGCAGAGGGTTAGACAAAGCCCCTGCAGAAGGCAAGAAGAGCCCTAGTCCTTGCAGAGTCCCCTGAGGATACACCTCAGAGCCCAATTCAAATAGCCTCTGCAATAGCACGCGAGGTCTCTCTTCAATACTCTGGAGAACTAGGGGAAACCGTGGAAATGGAAATAGATGAAGAAGAAGAACCGAGTAAAAAATCGTTGGAGGAGAGGGAAACAAAAGATGACTTTGGCACACCACCAAAACCAACTCCCAGTGCAACCCACACTTCTATCCCTGCAGTTCTAGTGTAGAGGGGTATTGAAACAGGATCGCACAATCCGAACCTTACCTATGCCATCCGGACAGAGGATACTCCTTCATCCTCTGTACCACCTTTCGGGGAAACCAAAACCACCTCACCCTCTCAAAAGGGTGAGAGTGTTGCTCTGCGTGTCCATTTGCCCCAGGACACATCTCTTTCACATACAGAGGTATTCGTTACCTCTGTCACACACAAGAGTGACACCTAAACCACCTCAGAGTTGGTGGTGCGAGAACACGATGATTTTGTGGCTCTAGAACAACCACATAATCCATTCAACATCGATCTTAAGGAAGTCTCTGAACCCTCCACCAAAGTACGTGTTGACAGAACTTCCATAGGTGCTTCCTCTGTGGAACATCGAGGATTGGAAGGAAATCCTCCAGAGCTCATCATAAAAACAGGCTCTGAAGGTGCCAAAGACACGGCCAAATCTGGAACATGTGTTGTTCCAGAGGTTACCTCTGACACCTTTGTCACAAAGGCCAAGTTTAAAGCCTTTGCTGACATGGTGCTCAAAAAACTTGATGAGTTGCAAAGCTCGATCTCCAGACAGTCCCAAGACGACTCTCAAATCCTTGCAGAGGCCCTAAAAGCCAATACTGAAGCTCTGCAAGCACTCAATACAAACTTCGCGAAAAGGGCTGATCTTCAAGCTTGTGGACAAGCCATCATCGCACACTCCCATCAAATTCAAGTTTTGGGGGATCTTTGCATAGAGGAGTTCCCAAAATATGCTACGAACGGAGTTCAGACCGGAGTGGACGAAATGGCTAGGCTCAGAGAGGAAATAAAGGACATAACTCACAGTGTTATGGTCCCAGCTCACACACAGGCATCAACCTCTGCCCCAGACCCCTCTGCGTTTGCAACAAAAGCCGACTTAGAATCCATGGGCAATCTGTTTCTGTAAAACAAAAAACTCCTTCGATCCAACTTCAACTACCAAGGAAAGAAGCTGTCAGCTGACTTGAAGCGATCCATAGCCACATTTCGTTTCAAGTCAGACATCAAAATCAACGCTCTGTCATTGGCTGCAGAGGACGCAATCAAGAAGATCACAGATCATGTCGATAACAACCTCTGTATGCCAAAGAAGAGGAAGGAACCTGTCACCTGCCAAACCTAAGTAGGACAGAAGAGGGCACGGCATGAGGACCAAGATCCAGATGCCTCCGGCAGTGGTCCTCACGAGGGGGAGAATCTGCAATCCAATAAAGAAGCACCAATATCGGTGGCTCCTCTAAACCAAGTCCCTATGAGCTCAGAACCTGAACCACAGAGAACAACCAAACAAAAGGTCTCTGCAGCCCCCTCTCCCAACATAGTCCAAATCAAAGAAACCCCACCAACTGCCAAAGACAAAGGCAAGGCAATAGCTACAGAACCTCTGAAGCAGGTCAAGCCTCCTCCTCCCTCCTCTGAGAAATTACTAAAGAACTCTTTTGATGCCTTCAAAAGAGTGAAACCTGAAGAGGAAGACTGGGCCTTTGATCTACAACCTCTGTCGGAACTCCCCATCCTACAACCACTTGACACACCATCAAAGGATAGAGTTGCAGAGGTTATCCAAGGCTTTGAGAGCCTAAGAAGACCCTTCCCTGTACCTCCAAAGAAGGACATCGAAGAAGAAGTGTACAAATACCTCTATAGCCGCGGAGCTCAAGATCTTCCAACAGTCAGACTCTCAGAAGAAGTTATATCAGAGGAGCGAAGGAGATTCTATAAAGATAAAGCCAAGCCAAAATCCAAAGTCTTCAGCATGGCCAAGATCACAGAGGTTGTGACAATCAAGCTTGGACACACAAAATGTAAAAACTTCTGGTTCAGTGAATACGCCGTAAAAAGGGAAGATAAGAAGATATGGATTTTCACAGACGCAGATCTACCGAATCTTCACCCTCATGATCTTCCAGAGCTATTCAAATGGACAGAGAATAAGTTTGGATGGAAGAAGGAATACCAAGAAGCACATCTCACAATCAAGAGGGTCATGAGAGAAAAGCTGTTGTTCTATAGTATAGCTGACTTTCAAGTGGCACTTGACTTGGGAGTCAAAAAGGTCAGCTTCCCTCCACCACAAGACAGCTTACCACCCTCTGCCAATATTTTACCAAACTCCATCATCACTTCACCTTCTTTTGGCTTTGTGTACTTAAACCCCAAAGGAGAAAAGAAACTATTCATGGGGATAGAAAGCCAAAAGTACTCGACTGAATCTCTGCTGCTCATTCAAGAACTACTTATCAAGCACACAGGAACTTCACTTGTACCCACAAAAGCGGCAGATGTCCTTCTGACAAACATAGATGCAACCTTGAACTTCAGATTCCTGTGCGTGTGCTATTACAGAGAACTGAAGAAAGAAGGTGGGTTTGGAAAGAAGATCAATGATTTTCCAGACGCCAAAGTATAGGCTCTGATGACTTGTATTTTTTTGTTTTTTGTCAAATGTAATTGCCTTCTGGCATCATCTTATTTTAAAATGAAAATCAAGATTCAGAGGTTGAGTTCCTTTCACCTCTTTTTGCTTCTAGTTTAGCCATCGCTCTAAATTCCAAATTTTTATTTTTCAATACTTAGGGAGAGATTGTTAGCTCCATTAACATTGTATAGAAGTATTGAAAAATAGTCTAAGTATGGGAATCGTAGAAGCCTGCCGCTGAACACTCAAGTACACCACAAAAGGTGCAAAGCTCAGAGGTTACTCCGCAGAAGATCTACCAGAAGTCAAAACCTGAATGATTCTTGGATCACAGAGCCCCTGTGATCACTCACAGAGCCTCTGTGAAGGCCAACCTCTGGAGATCAATGAAGTTTTTCTAAGAGTTCAAGACAAGACCACGTGCAGAACACGTGAGACCTGCTGTACGAAGATCCTCAAGATCAAAGTAATGGGCGTCCCACGATGTTTACTTTCCAAGTGGCATTCCATTTATGGAATGTAAGTTTTTGTCTTGTACTAAGGGGTACATCCCTCTTGTATATTAAGGGAACACCACTTTAGAGCAAAAAAGAGCGCACACACGAAAATAGCAGTCTGTATAAACCTTGAGCACACTTTGCACATACAAGTGCGTGTTCTTGGTGTTCTTCAGTAATCAATGAAACAGTTCTTTGAGTAACTTTCTTGTAATACTTAACTTCCTGTCCATTAATTACTTGTGTGTTTATTACCTTGCATGTTCAATCTTTTCTACACGTATTAAACGCTTCCGCACTCTAATTATATAATATGTGTGTAGTAAAAGTTTAAATCAAGTTAAAGAACATCAAAACTGGGATCAACACATGATACGACCCAAACCAATCAGATGCAAATCTACGATCAACAAAATCATTCAATCCATAGTAGGAGCAACAAATACAATCATGAGACAATTGAAGTAATTTCTTGATGGAATAAACTTTTAAAGAAAAATTCCATTACATTCAACCAAAGGTTTAGACTTAAAAACATCATGACTGTTATTGTTTTTCCTAGAATTTAAAACTTGATTAACTAATTCTGTCTTCGTCGTGCTCTCCTTAGACTTCTTAGCTACCCACTCGTACTTGACTTCTTTGCATCGACCAAAAGTATCTGAAAGACCGTTAAACCTATAGTCAGAAGATTTGAATTTTGATGATTGTTTCTTTTTAGAGCGACCGGTCTTTTTCTTCTTCTGTGAACGTCTTTTGGATTTAGAATTTGAAGAATTATTCACAGAAGAGTTTTGTGGGGCAGATGTGGAACATTCACCCTTGTAAAATTTTACCGGAGGCTCACAAGTAGAAGTTAGAAAATCAACGTGACTTGGAAGTGAAGGATTAAAATCAAATTGGTCTAAATGACTGTCTAGACACACCTCAGAATTCAGAAAGGCTGAAAATTCCATTTCCTCATCAGAAGGAGCCTTATCACTTGACGAATTCAGAACATCGGAAGGATTTGTTTCTTTGAGCGGATCATAGGCGGAAGCATTTTGAAAATCAGAACAATGACCCGTGTCTAAAGATTGAGGCTCTTTTCCTTTGTTTGAAAGATTTGGTGACGAGTCACCCAAAAAGGCTTTACAGGAAGATGTATCCGAGGGTGGATAGGAATTTTCAGACAGATGAATTTTCTCAACTTGGATAGTTTCAGGCTTAGCTTGAGGCTGAGCTTTTTGAAGTCGCTCTTTCATCAGATCTGCTGCCACAGCAGCCAATTCTGAATTAAGCTTCTTTATTTCTGTCTGAAAGAATTCCTTGTCCTCCTCCGACACAGTTTCCTTTTTATCGGAATTGAGACACTCAATTTGGGATAATAGCTCTTGTTTTTCCTTTTGAAAAATGTTCCTCTCTTGTTCAAATGACTCTTCTAGCTGAACAGTTTTCTTTTCTAAAATCAGAGGTGGAACATAAACTTTATGGTCTATTAGTTCCTCCTCAGTTTCAACGCTTTTAGCATCTAGTTCAGCTTGAGTGTAGCTTCGAAAATAGTCATTTGACAGGAAACAAGATTTTTCAGCGTTGTAAGATGCATTCAATGAATCATAAACAAAAGGAAGTTGCATTTTGGTAGAGTTCTTCCTTCGCAAATTATCCTGTTTCGTTTCCACATCATCAAGGGGCTTGGTCCAATTGATTTTGTACTCTGGGTAGGTTTTATCTATTCCAAAAAATTCGAACGCATATAACGTAGGAAATTTGGATAAGGCCTTTTTCAGATAACGTGGGTTATCGTAACCGATACCCGTCTCTGAATATTTGAATTCTTTTGGTGTAATTAGATTCAGCGTTTGATCAGATTGACCAATTTTATAAAGTTTCTGTTCAAGATCCTTTAACTGAGTAGATAACCTTTGATTCTTATTTTTATAAGTCACGCTTTGAGTTACAATATCAATTTTCTCATTTTCTGACATGCGAAGCTTATAGGTAAGATCATCTACTTTGGTCTTTAACTCTTTTGATTCTTTTGAACAACTCTCACACTCTTATTTGAGATTTGAAATTATGCACATGTTGCCAACAATTTCTATGCTTTGTTTTTCAATACATTCAGACTGTGATGACACACGTTTTTTCAGAGATGAGATGAGTTGTTCATTTTCTTTTATGGTTCGCTTGCAGGAGTCTAATTTTTGCATAGTGATTTTCATCTGATCAATTAAGGCTTCTTGGTAAGGAGCACATACCTGACATGGGGAATTACGATCATCATCATCAGTATCAGACTGCGTTGAATGCTTGCCCATGAAACACAAGTGTGCTTCTTCATTAGCTTCTTTTTCATCAGATACATTTATCCAGTAGTCATCTTCTGCCATGAGAGCCTTACCTGCTTCCTTTTCTTTGGATAGCAACATCTTGACTTTGTAGTAATCTGAGTTGCGCACGACAGGCTTTCGGCAATCTTTGGCAAAGTGACCCAACCGACCACAGTTATAGCATTTGATCGGCTCCTCTTTTGCTTTCTCTTCAGGTCTTTTCTCAGGCTTCTTACCTTTATCAGCGCGTCTCTTCCCTTCATACTTCTCTTTATGATCACGTCGATTGAAAGGAGTAGTGGAGTATCTTTGCTTGTTTGAGGAAGACTTGTTAAAGAACTTCCTTTTCTGGAACGCTTGGGTTAAGAACAGCACTGCCTCTTTAATTTGAGTGTATTCTGGATCCGAGTCACTGTCAGGGTCTTCAGGTTCAGAATCACTTTTCGCTGGCTCCTTTTCAGACGAGCGGCGGACAGATTTACCTCTTTTATCTGAGACAAGTGCTAACGGATCAACCACCGGCTTTTCATCTGCTTTTTGATTTCCCATCAATTCAAGAAGTTCCTCTTCATCTTGGAGAAGCATTTCATATAGTTCAGGTAGTGCAATCTTCTCCAGGCCTTGAGTATGACGGATATGAGAGACGAACGTCTTCCACTCTTGCTGAAGATTGTTCATGAACTTGATGTTGTTCTCGGTGTTCGTCTACGTGATTTGGTTTTTATGCAGATCGTTCAGAAGCAGGTTGAACCGTTCATAAGTTTCCGTGAGCGTCTCGCCTTTTCTAGCTTTGAAGCCATCATATCGGGTGATGCAATTTGTCACCTTCAGCTGAGAGTTTATTCTGCTACCCATCATCATCTTTTCAATCTGGTCCCACATTCCTTTTGTTGTCTCCTTGTAACTATCGATGCAGGCATATATGTCGTTAGGTAGACTTTGGAGAATATAGGACCATGCATGCTTTTCAGCGTCATACATGCTCTTTTCTGTAGGGGTAAACTCACCGAGAGTTTTCCGAACATGACGGTTTGGTCAACCTTCATCTTGGTTTTCAGGCAGAACTTTCATCGGCCAGGGTTGCGGCCCCTCCTTTAGACACTTGAGTATTTCCTCGTAGTCTGGTTTTGCTTCGATAAAGTTCATGAAGCGATCATGCCATTGTGGGTATTCTCCCTGATAGAGCACCAGAGGTTTTTGATCTGAACCAATGGCTAGGGCGTCTCTAGAATTCATCTTAACTCTTTAACTCTTTAAATCTTAAAAGCACTGTAGCGATCGTGAGATAAAACAAGATGATCTAAAAAAAATATATAATAAGCAAACAAGGACCCGGTAGAAGCAAGGACCCGATCGAAGCAAGGGTCCGGTCGACAATAGGTGCTGGTCAACAATGAACCGGTCGCAAGGGTCCGGTCGACAAGGATCCGGTCGAGTTCGGTCAACAGGACACCGGGCGCAAGGATCGGTCAACAAGGTACCGGTCACACGCAAGATACCGGTCAAGAGCAAAGCACGGGTCCACAAGGATCCGGTCGTAAACTACCGGTCAACAAGGAACCGGTCGGGTTTGGTCGATGAGGTCCGGTCAAGGATCCGGTCACAGGGATCCGGTCAAGATCAATAACAGATAAACACAATACGATCACAGATAAGCGATCGATAACATACAATCACCGAAAAAATCGATGAATCTGGAAATCAATCGTAATCAAACCCAGAAAATCAATCGATTAACAAACTCAGAAATCGAACTTAACAGACCAGAAATCAATCGATTGAAATTCACCAAAAAAAATCACTTTAACACAGAATGAACACAGATCTCAGATTGAACACAGAAAAAAATAATCTATCACTTGATTTTCCAGAAAAGCATAATCAGTCCAGAAAACAATCGACCCACCTTAAAAAAAATTGAATCGACAGACTATTAGAATCAACTCAATCAATTTTTCCAATCAATCGACCAGTGTAAAACCAGATTTAATCGATTCCAGAAAAAACTTCAATCAACAAGGATTTTAGAAAATCAATTTAACAGAAACACAGATCAAATCAATTATGAACTCAGATAATCAGGTGAGCGTAGAATATAATCAAGTAATCGATTAAAGGGTTTAGACAAACCATTTTGGATCAAGACTTCAGTCTCTTTGCTCTGATACCAAGTGTAGATCCCAGTACAGTGCAATCACGAACAATAATATCAATGAAGAACAGTTAATAAGCCACAATCTCTAGTCATATGATTAATATTCAAGAAAGGATTAGGTTTACAGAGAGAATATCTAATAAGCAAAGTAAACCTATTGACTAGAGAATTATGAATGAGATCTAAACTGAATAATGAAACTAATACATGACTTATATATGTCACGCACTAAGCTAATGGGCCTAAAGGGCTTTAGGCCCAACAAAGAAATAAACTTTGGAATAATTACAATATGCACCCTGAACTTTTATTTAACATATAAATACCCTAATACACACTATCTAAAGAAAGCTATCAGAAAACATCCAACTTTGAATAATTTTGATTTTCTTTTTGTGGCTGGTAAATATCCTCATTTGAAACCCAAATTTGTTACCAAGTCACCTGAAAAGGTAGAGGCTAAAGAGGGTGAGAAAAGAAAGAACTTAAAGAAAATGGAACTACCATTCTGCTATCAAAAGCTAAATGATAGTTATATTTCAGATCAACCAAAATGTCTTTCAAATGATTATTTTGAAAGCTATTCGACAAAAGAGTTGGAGACAAAACCTTTAAAAGCTAAAATATATGTACCTCCACTCATTTTAGAAAGCAAAATAATCGAGCTTGAAAATATTTTATCTGATGAAAGAATATTGGCTGACATTGAACAAAATGTATTTTCTATTGTTTTAAAGAACACAACTTTAAATGTTGAATCTCAAAAGTGTTCTCAATCCTCTAAAGCACTTCACACCTCTGAAGTTGATGTTGATGACTTATTTGCGTTTGCAAATGATTTTTTAAATTCTGATGAAGGCTTTGTAGATGAAATTGATATATTTGACTTCCATGCTAAACTTCCAGGTCATTCTACTTTTGTCATAAATGATCAAGCCTTACCAACTGTACATGAAGTTGGTGAATCATCATCTAAGGTTGGTGAAACAGTTTCTGTGAATGCTGATTATTATGCTAAAGGTAAGAAGCAAAAGAAACGGTGCTCACAGAAACAAACTAACACTTGTAAGCTTCCAAAAAGACAATCTCAGAAATCTAATTTTCCTAACAAATCTAAAACTTATGTTTCAGTGAAAAGTAAAAGATCTGAAGAACGAAAGGAATGGTGACCAAAAAGGAAGATCGATGAGAGTTCTGAATCATCTCCTGATATGGATTGTAAAAGATATACTAGTAGTTCTTCTGATCTAATTGGTAGTGTTGCTTTAAATAAACAAAACCTTGTAATTCCTTACAAGCAATATTCAATAAAGCAATTACTCCGATTATCTCAATCTACTACTATGTCATCTAATTATAGACGGAATGATTTTAGTTCTCACCGATTTTCTGATGATTGGTTTGGTACTTATCATGTTGGTTCTTATAAATCTTTTACATCAAAATTTTTTAAAAAAGTCAAAGGATCCATTTATAAATGGATACCAAAATCTTGTGCTAAACTGAAAGGACCCGTTTTTAAATGGGTACCTAAATCTGTTATTCCTTGATTTCTCTTATGCAGACCCGTCATATGTGGTACTTGGATAGTGGGTGTTCCAAGCATATGACTGGGCAAAAGGATTTATTATCTAATTATACAGAGAAATTTTGCGGGATTGTTCGTTTTGGGAATGACCAATTTTCACCGATTCTCGGCTACGGTGACGTGATACAAGAGAATGTAACGATAACGAAGGTGAGTTATGTAGAAGGATTAGGGCATAAACTATTCAGTATTGTCCAGTTCTGCGACAAAGGATTAGAGGTAAATTTCAAGGCTAAGAGTTGCTCGGTGCTTACTGAAGATGGCAAAGAACTCTTGGTCGGCACTCGAAAGTCCAACCTTTGGCACCGAAGGCTGTCGCACCTGAATTTTCGCTACATCAATAAATTGTTCAAAGGCAGATTGGTGAAAGGTCTTCCTGAGCTTCGTTATGAAAAAGAACATCTATGTGCAGCATGTGAAAAGGGAAAAATGAAGAGGGCAACTCACAAGCCAAAACCCGAACCGAGTACAAGTTCTACACTAGAACTGTTACACATGGATCTATGTGGTCCGATGAGAACTCAGAGCATAGGAGGAAAGAAGTATGTTTTGGTAATAGTAGACGATTATTCGCATTACACATGGGTAAAGTTTCTAAGGACAAAAGATGAGACGCCCGAAGTACTCATCAACTTTTTGAAGACTACCTAGGTGAACTTGCAGAAGACAGTAAAGCTTCTAAGGACGGATAACGACACAAAGTTTAAGAACAAGACTGTAGAAGATTATCTCGAATCTGTCGGGATAACTCATCAATTCTCTGCTGCTAGGACACCAGAATAGAATGGAGTAGTAGAAAGACACAATCGAACGCTAGTCGAGGCCGCTCGTACTATGCTGAGTCAGTCCGATCTACCACTATTTCTATGGGCAGACGCTGTCTCTACTGCATGTAATACGCATAACCGCTCCATTATTCATAGACGGTATGGTAAAACTCCTTATGCATTAATTAATAATCATACACCTAGCATTAAGCATTTTCATATTTTTGGTTGCAGGTGTTTTGTGATTAATGACAGAGAGAACTTGAACAAGTTTGGACCGAAGGCTGAAGAAGGAATCTTCATTGGATACTCCCAGACATTTGCTGCATATAGAATATATATAAAGAGCTCAAAGAATGTTATAGAAAGTGTCAACGTTACATTTGACGAGGAGGTGGCTTCTGAACAGAGCAGTTCAGAACCCGTACTTACTAGAGTTTTAGCTTCTGGACAATTCAATTCAGAACTTGTGTCTAAAGAGACTAATTCGGATAAATCTTCAACTTCTACTTCACACTTATCTGAATTAGATTTATTGTTTGAATTTTTCTATGATGAGTTTCTAGGATCTAAACTTCCTAAATCTGTTGTGGTTGACAGGTCAGATTCTTCAACGACTAATCATCCAACTACTTCAGATGTATCAACTGAACTTGTTCCCTCGGTTCAGGAAGAAACTAAGATTCAAACACATACTCCTACGGATGAAGTTGTACCTGATCATGTTGAACCAGAAGTTTCTACTTCAGTTGGATGCACTGTGATGAATCATCAACAAACTGAACAAGTTGTTGCAACTGATACTTCTGTACCAGATACTTCAAATGTACCCCCAAACAATGCTGAACAAGAAGAAGCTAATAGTGGATATTTAGATGAGCACTATGATCAATCTACATCGAATCCGCTCCCTCACGAACACAAGTGGACCAAAGAGCACCCGATAAGCCAGATTATTGGAGATATATCTTTACCGGTGCAAACTAGGTCTGCAACTTTGAACATGTGTATGCATGATTCCTTTCTGAGCAAGATAGAGCCTACTCGAGTATCTGAAGCTCTAGCTGACTCGGATTGGGTTACTGCAATGCAAGAGGAACTGAACCAGTTTGAAGCTTTAAAAGTCTGGAGACTTCTACCAAGACCTGAAGGAAAATCTATCATTGGTACAAAATGGGTATTCAAAAACAAGAAGGATGAAGATGGTATCGTAATTCGAAACAAAGCACGACTTGTCGCAAAAGGCTACCGGCAAGACGAAGGCATTGATTATGATGAGACTTACACTCCAGTGGCACGCATAGAAGCAATCCGCATGTTTCTAGCGTACGCTGCTCACAAAAACTTCACGGTCTACCAGATGAACGTGAAGACTGCCTTTCTAAACGACATTCTTAAGGTGGAAGTCTATATATCACAACCTGAAGGCTTTGTGAATCCAGATAAACCAGATCATGTCTATATCTTGGATAAAGCACTTTACGGTCTTAAACAAGTGCCCCGAGCCTGGTACGATGTTTTATCAAAGTTTTTGGTCAAGTCGAGCTTCACTAAAAGTAAAATCGATACTACTTTATTCATTAAAAAGGAAAAAAGCCGATATCATTCTTATTCAAATATATGTGGATGGCATTATATTTGGCTCTACAAATCCTAAATACTGTAAGAATTTTTCAAACCTCATGGTGTCAAGACTTCAAATGAGTATGATGGGAGAGATGAATTTCTTTCTCGGATTACAAGTTAAACAATTTTCAATGGGGATTTTTATAAACCAAGCTAAGTACATTTTTGATATTCTTCGGAAATTCAAAATGGAAACTTGTAAACCAATTGGAACCCCGATGGAACCAAGAACTAAGATTGGCATGGATCCTTCGGGAAAACCTGTTGATGTTAGAACCTATAGAGGAATGATCGGTTCTTTAATGTATCTTACTTCAAATAGGCCAGATATTATGTTTTCTACATGTTTATGCGCAAGATATCAGGCTAATCCAAAAGAATCCCATATGTCTGCAGTTAAGCACATATTTAGATACCTGAAGGGGACTGCAGATCTTGGTCTGTGGTATCCTAAAGATACTGGTTTTGAACTGACGGCTTACTCAGATGCAGATCATGATGGCTGTATGTTAGACAGGAAGAGTACATCGGGTCATATACAATTTCTTGGAGACAAACTCGTAAGTTGGGCATCAAAGAAAAACTTTGTGTTTCCACGTCAACGGCTGAAGTGGAGTATGTTGCTGCTGCAAGCTGCTGATCTCAGGTGTTGTGGATGAGGACGCAACTACGAGATATGGCTTCAAATTTGACAAGATTCCGATTTATTATGACTCTAAAAGCACCATTGCAATATCATCAAATCCTGTACAACATACAAAGACAAAACACATAGACGTTCGATATCATTTTATAAAAGACAATGTCGAAAAAGGTACAATAGAACTTTATTTTGTAAACACTGATTATCAGCTTGCTGATTTGTTTACCAAGCCTCTCGACGAAAAGAGATTTAATTTTCTTGTCTCAAAACTTGGTATGCTTAATCTCAAGACATAATATGTGATTACCTATTAAAGTTTTCTTATTGTTATTTTTCTTCATTTATTTATCTTTATTCTGAAAAGATATCTGCACTGAAGGGTATTCGTGTTTTCAGGGGGAGTGAGAGCAGATGAAAAGATGGTCTATATTCATTTGAGGGGGAGTTAATATATTTTTGCATGTTTAACTGATGATTTTTTGATGCATACATGCAGGGGGAGTTAGAGATCGAGTAAGGAGTAATGAATATGACTTCTGTTTAATTCAGATCAGAACTCGTACATTCAATGTTTTACTGCTTTATGTCATTTTATTTTTCAATAAATGTTGTTAATAAAGTTGCTTTGACGGACTTTATGACTGATGCAGGTTGAGAGGTTGCTTACACGATCATATCTTTATGACTTTAAGCTGACTTCATAAGATTTAAGACGGATCGAAAAGGTTTATTTCTATTCTTAATCTCATATATGGTTGAAAGAAGAACGACTTTCAATCATAGAAAACATATTCTTAAATGTTCAAACCACTTCTGATTCTTAAATGATTTCATGAATATAGAAGTGTGATTTTAAATGATTTCATTTTATTTGTGCTTTCATGATATATAAACCGTGTGTTTCCAAAGATTAATACTTGTGTATTATCTTTTCTATATACTATCAAGTATTCACACAGACCGGTTTAATTTTTGTTGAAATCGTTCTTACCATGTCTCTAAATTAAAACAAAATTTTCGATGGTAAGACACCCCTATTGCTATTCAAAGTTTGAGCTTGATTTCATTTCTAAACGTTCTTTCAAGAATGTCTATATTTTTGTTTCGTATAGACAATATCAATTTTTGCTGACCAAAGCCTTAATCGATAAATCTTTCAATATTGATCTTTTTAATACAATGTCAAATTTTCAAATAAGTTTCTTGTATTCATGATTCATTCATTCAATATACTTGTTTAAAATATCTTCAATGTTTCAAAGTGCTCAAATTTTCATGATTACATCTCTGAGCATATCTATATCTGACTTGTATTTCATTCTTTGTACTTTAACTGATAAAGTTAAACCATTCTTGAGCAACATTGTGCTGTAACAGGAGAACATGGGTCATGGGTACATTGTGTAGGACTTAAATGAAACTTCTATGGATTCACGTTAACCAGTGTTTCCTACCTAAGAAGTTAATCCTTAGTGATTGAGTGTGAGGAGTCAAAAAGAAATGAGTGTGGGTTGTGTGAAAAGGTAAAATGTAAATGAGAGTTTGGTTAGAAGTGAGCTCAATGATTAAAAAGAAAGAGGGTGAGAGATCAGAGTAAAGGAATATCAAACTCTGCACCAACTACTTTCTGAGTCGGGCAACCACATTACTAGTGTTCACACTTCTTCGTGAACATTATTGAAACAGGCAACTAGCCCATGCCAACTCTTGATAAGAACCCCACCAGCCACTCATTTTCTTGTTAACAAGAAAATGTTTCATATTTTCTGGGGACGCAACACATATGCTATCTGATTTTCATTTGGAAAATCTGAATATTGAAATAGAAGGAAGTTTGCCCCACCTTCGCACTTCGATCTTGCACAATTGAGTCTGTGTTATACTACTGTTGTCTCAGTGGTTTACACAATTTTGAGCCTTATAAAAAGCAATCATCTGTGCTTAATTATTTCGAACACTTGCACGAACACACAAGGAAATTTTTTTTCTTGTCATAACGTTCATAGAAATATCTTTGTGGTGTTTCGATGATTGAATGGAAGCCCTGGGGGAGTGAACATCACTAAAGCTCCTTTCCAATGTTTATTCGTTACAAACAGTGACTTCGTGTTATTGACAGGCATATTAAATGATTCATTTGTTGATTCAAGTGTTACATTCCAATTTGTCTGAATTTGAAAAGATTCAGATGATTGTCTTTATGGGATGACTGTTAATCTGAGGCTCAGTTCAAAAGACCAGTGTTCAGAATAGATAAAGACATTTCTTGTTGACAGTTTTGATGATCACTATGCTCTAATCATCAAAAAGGGGGAGAAGAAATCAAGAAATGTTGGTTGAAAAAGTAAAGATAATTTCAGCTGTGGGGAGACAAAATCAATAAATGTTTGTTTCAGATATGTTATAGATGGGGCAAAAGTTACAAGAAATGAGAGAGTTGATAAAAGAAAAGTTCAGAGAATTGCAAAGATTGAAAATTTAGAAAGAGCAAATTCAAAGTTTTTCTGAAGATGTGCTGAAGTTTATTGAAATTTTTTCTTTGAAGATTATTTGGTGAAGCATTTTGAGCAAATTCTGAAGGAAATTTCTTTCTGAAGACTGAAAGAGGTTAAGATAACTTTGGGAAGATTTTTGAAGAGTATGTATACCATCATTTGGGGAGATTGTTTCTCATTGATTATGTGTATTTCTGAAGATGTTTTTATTTGACAAGAAATCATCAAAAGGGGAGATAATGTTGATAAAAGGGGAAGATTATTCTTACTAAGCTTAAAGCGAAAGATTGTTCTGCAAAGGGGGAGATTGTTAGAGTATAAATATGTTGGATACAAGATCACAGAAGACTGAAGATTGAAGTCAAAGCTGAAGTCAACTCTTAAGTATCAAAGTCAAAGTCTAATATAATAAACGTCAAAGTCAAACTTGTATTTTATGTTTCCTAGTTTTGTAAGAGTTTTTGTGTTTCCGTGTTTCTGTTTCAGTAGTTGTGTACGTGTTTCTAGGTTGGTATAAATAGCGGTGTTGTGCGTGTAGTTCATATAGAACACAGATAGCATCATACGATTTCTTTGTTTTTAGAGAGAGAAAGTATATTGTGAGGGTATTGTAATTGAGATTTGTGATTAATTCAAAGTGAGATTTAATGGAATTGATTGTCATAGTTTTATTTACATTGTTATCTGGGATAACACCAATCTTCAAAGCAAGCTTAAGACAACTAAACAACAAACATCAGAACTTAAAGTTGAATTAGTTGATCTACACATCAAGTTTAAAGCTTTTGAAGATAAAATATCTGCATTGGAAGCCAAAAATGTTGATCTGATGAAAAATCTCAATGCAGCTATTGTCAAAGCTGATTTGGAGAATGCTTATACTCAAAAGCTTTCTGAATTTTCAAAGAAAGTTTCTCAAGAGAAAAAGGATTTGGAGCTAAGATGTATAAAACTCACAAAGCAAGTATCCGAATTTAAAAAGATTATTATAACTGAAAAGGATACATTTACAAAAGAGAGAAAAGTTCTTGAAAACAAAAATCTTGAACTTCCTAAGTAGATTTCTACATTACATGACTTACTTGAAAAGGAAAGACTAACCTTTCAAGAGAAGAAGAAGTCTTTTGATGCGGAAAAGAAAAAATTTGAAAAGAAAAAAGCTGGGATTTTCAAAGAAATATCTGAAAAGAACAAGAACCTTGAAAAAGATTTTGAGCAAGAACATCTAATATTTGAATATCAAATATCTAAGCTCACAACCAAGATATCTGTTCTATCATCAGACATTCAAAAAGAACAAATGGCTAAATCTGATTTGAAAAAGAAGTTTGACACACTTTCTGATGAAAGAAACATTTTATCTAAAAAGATAGAGGACTTTGAAGCTATAAATGTTGAATTGTCAAAAAAAAATTCTGTTGATGTGATTAGTCAATCACCTTTTGATAATTCAACGGAATCAGTTTGTTCTTTCAAAACTGCTACAAGTTCAATGTATGACAATGTTTCAAAAAGGACAAGTGTCAAATCTAAAATTGTCAAATCAAATCAGTTTCGTCCATCTAATCTGTTTTATGACAAGTCTGTTGATAGTCCAACGAGCTTTTATGTTAAATATCCTGAGAAGAACTTTTCTAAGAAAGGAAAGATGGTATGGAGAGTGAAAGGTTCTCTGGATGACAAGAAGAAGGACAAATCATTAGCATCCACATCCAAAGCCAACAAGAATAATGCACCTAAAGGTAAATATTTTGGTAAACCTGATATGCTTTACTCTGCTAATCATTTGATCAAGATTGCTCAAAAGAAGATATGTTGTACTTACTGTGGAGAGAATGATTTTGTTCAAAGAGAATATGATCATAAATGGTACGGAACTTATAGAATAACTTCTCAGAAAAGTAATCTTAAAAGTTTTAAATCTAATGAGAAGTGGATTCCTAAATCTAACTTACCAGGACCCAAATACCAGTGGGTACCAAAACCTATCAAATCTGTTTTGCAGGTACCACAGGTTTAGGGGGAGCAATATTGTTGACTTCTATGTACAAAAGCTTAGAACTCATCCTTCAATGATAAAAGAATTATGGCTTTTGAAACAAAGCAGTTCAAGACCCGGTCTTCAATGATAAATAATATAGACTTCTAAACATATCCGTTTAGGACTCATACTTTAATGTCAAAGAATTATGGCTTCTAAACATAACAGTTTAGAAGCCGTACTTCAAAGAAAATGTTAGAGTTAAGTTTTGAGTCAATTTGTTTAAGTGTTTGTGTTTAATTTTGTTGACTTTTTCATGTAGCTTGTGTAGAGGTCAAGACTTTGTTTGACCCTATATAAAGCATTCTTTTGTCTTGTTTTGTGTAAGCCTTGTGTAACTCATTTTGTCATTGTAACTTTCATTGTGAGACATATGAATACGACTAATCTTGTGACTCAATTTCTCTCATCTTGATTCTTTGATTGTTATCATATTTGTGCATGATTGCTTGAATATTTGGGATCACAATTGGTATCAGAGCCTGATTAGAAAATTCAGAAAGATTTGGATACAATGATTTGAAGAAGAAAGATCGAATTTCCAGAAAAAGAAAGTTATTGTTTCATTGAAATCGAATTTTTGGTTTCATGATGTTTTTGACGTAAATCTTGTACCACAGTGTTCGTTTATAGTAGGGAATAATTCCTGTTTTGATTGATTGCTCAATTGATCAACAGATTGTTTGAATTGGATCAATTTGTATATTTTCAGAAAGTTTCCTGTAGCGAACTGTCAAAGATCGATTCCCATTTATATTGTTCTTCTTGGTAAAATTCACTCCATAGGGTTATGTTCGATGGCATAAAGATTATCCCTACCAAGTTTCAGAATCGAACATCAAGTGTTGATTAGATTTTTGATGAAAAGTTCGAAAAAATGGCCAAGATGCAAAGAATTCGCAGATTCATTGAAGAACTCGCATGTAGAACTCGCAGAATAGCTATTTCTATCGATTCTAAGGAAAGAATTCACAAATCATCAAAATTCGCAGTCTAAAGAATTCGCATCTCACAGATAAGAAAATTGATAAAAGAAAGAATTCGCACAAGTGAATGTACGAATTGTTCAGAATTCGTATCTGAGAGACTCATGAATTGTAAAGAATTCGCATCTGAGTCTTGTACGAATTTCAAAGAACTCGCATAAGCTTTCATGCGAAAAGCTTAGAACTCGCACATGCTTGTATGCGAAAAGTTCACATTTAGTATCCTTTTAGTATCCTTTTATGCGAATTGTTCTATATAAATTGTTGTTTGTGTGTACTATGCGAATTGTGACATACGAATTGTTACATACGAATTCTTGTCTTGTTTTTCATTCTAAGTGATTTTTCTGTATTTTTACTTCAAATTCTTCTGTTTTTCTGATTAAAGATCATTTCAAGCATTTTTCTTCATAGATACTAATCATGCCTTACACAGACGAAAAGGGAAATATGTTTCTTACAAACAGAGACTGTGCATTGTCATATGTGCCCGAGATTCCAAAGATGGAAGCTGAACTTAAAGAACTCAAAGTTAAGAATGAGAAGCTGAAAAGTCAAAATTCAAAGTTGAAAGCAGATATTGATGCCTTGAATGTCAAATTAACAAAGGCTGAACTACAAGTGTAAACTTATGAGAATAAAGGCAAAGAGTGGATAAATAAAGTTGATGAGAGGTTCAAAAATGAGAAAGCTGAACTTGAGAAGACTTTCAACCTGAAATAATCTGAACTTTCAAGGAAAGTTGAGTCAGAAAAGAAAGACTTAGAACTCAGATGTGCAAAACTTTCAAAACAAGTTTCTGATTTTGAAAAGAGTGTCATTACTGAAAGAGATGTTTTTAATAAAGAAAAAAAAAATTTGAAAAGAAAAATAATTTGCTTTTCAAAGAAATCTCTGACAAAAATCAGAACTTGGAGAAAGAATTTGAATCTGAAAGAAAATTCTTTGAATTTGGGATTTCTAAACTTACTGACAAGTTAGCTGTCTTATCTACAGATATTGAAAAGGACAAAAGGCTAAATCTGATTTGAAAAGCAAATTTGACAAAATTTGTAATGAAAAAGCTAAGTTGAATGACAAGATCAGTCAACTTGAGAAAGCTAATACTGATGTATTATCTTCTTATGATGGTGATGCTAGTGAATCAGTTTGTTCTTTTCAATCAGTAAATAGCTTATATTAGAAAATGGTTTTCAAGAAACAAACTGTTAAAACTGAAATCTTGAAACCAAATCAGATTAAACCTTCTAGTCCATTCTATGTTAAATATGTTGATAGATATGCTGCTTATTCTGGATTTAGTACTTCCAAGAAAGAGAAGATGATATGGGTTGTCAAAGGTTCTCCCGAGTAAGTAAAATACCAGAAATCATCTGCCAGAAATCTTTTGCACCTGATGCTATCAAGTCAAACAAGCATCTGATCAGGTTAGCAAAAAGAAAACTTTGTTGTTCATATTGTTGTAATGATGATTTTGTTCACAACGCACATATACACAAAAGGTATTTTTCACATAGAAAGTTTACTGATACTAATTATCACAGAGGTGGAAACCAGTCAATGAAGTTTTCACATACTAACCAGAATGAACCCAAACTTATCTGTGTATCAAAACCTGTTAAACCTGTGATGCAGGAATATGAACTCAAAAAGGAGTGAAAGACAATGGCTTCTAAACATTGCAGTTTAGGACCCAATCTTCAATGTTCAAGACTATGACTTCTAGACACAACAGTCTAGGACTCAGACTTCATTGTCAAGATAATAAAAAACTTGAATAGTCTTACAGGGAGTTTTCAATGTTTAAATCAATTGTGTAAATTGAAGTTGAGAGCAAATCATAATTGTCATGTTTTATATAAAGGGAGAATGTTATCTAAGGGAAGTTTGTTTTAGCAAAACTAATCTTAATTGTTACATTTTTTTCCCTTTCTGTATGCAGATATGTTGGGGGAGCATATCTATAAAGTGTGTATAAAGATTCATAACCTGTCAAGGGGGAGCCATCAAGAAATGACAAACAAATACATCAAGAAAGAACAAAGACATTTCAAGAATCAAAAGAAAAAACATCAAGTCAAGGGGGAGCTTCTTACAGATTATATCTGAAAAAGGGTTGTAAGTGTGCAGTGTGAGTGCAGTTTTTGGAAATAAAATGAGTGAAAAATGACATTTTTGGAAAGTTTCTATTTATGGAAAGTTTCCATTTGTGGCAAGTTTTTTGAAAAGTTTCCTAAATTAGAAAGTTTCCTCATTTAGAATGTTTTTCAAAAGTTGGAAATGTTGTTAAGTCAAGAATTCGCATAACACTATCATGCGAAATCCTCAGAGTTCGCAAATGTATGTTGAACGAATTCTTGAGAATTCGCACATCAGAGTGATACGAATTCTAACAATTCGCATATGCTTATCTGCTAAATGTGAAGAATTCGCATCACACTACTATACGAATTCTTTGTCTTGCACAGAATTCACATACTTGCTTCATGCGAATTCTCACACACTCATTGTCAATTCTTTGAGACAAATCGTATACTTGTTTCTGCGAAAAGTGGGAGGTCCAGTGTCTTCGAGCCAAGTTTCAACTTCACATTAGGGTATATTTACACTTGTATTCTATGAAAACCCTCACTTTTGCATCTTTTCATCTTATGAATTTTTCGGTGCACGAAAACCTCTTAAACCCTTGTTTGCGACTTCGATTTTTCTTCGATTTCTTGATTGATTCCTGATTTCAAGGTGTATATTTTGTTCTTTTTGTTAATGTTTTCTTTGTTCTTGTGTATTATGTTTGATTTCTTGCCG
This sequence comes from Arctium minus, assembly GCA_954870635.1. Taxonomy (NCBI): domain Eukaryota; kingdom Viridiplantae; phylum Streptophyta; class Magnoliopsida; order Asterales; family Asteraceae; genus Arctium; species Arctium minus. The sequence continues at coordinate 95,567,320 of OX941081.1, read as the reverse complement.
GATACCCTAATTGGATTGAATTCGATGTTATGGACTGTTCATCTTCTTAATCTCGTTGAACTTTGAATTTGTCAAAAATATCTTTATCTTGATAATTTTTTATTGTTGATTAGAACTAAAAGAACGTTAATCTGACCTAATCGAGCTTATTGCTTTAAAAATCTTAACCTAAATCACTTCAAATTAGGATTTGTTTGATTAAGACTCGTCGACTGATATTCAAATGTTCTTGATGTTCTTCGTGGAGATCACAGACTTTGATGGTCGATGATTGATGATAATCTCAGTTTTCTTGGTTACAAGGGTTATAAAACACTAATCGAACCTAAAACTTCAAGATTTAGGGATTAAAGTTCAAAATTTAAGTTTTTGAAATATGGGTTTGGTTGAAGGAATGATGATGTTCTTCGTGTTCTTATTTAATATATGAAATTTTCCAGAAAATCTTTGATTTTTTGAAAGTTTAAAGTTCATACGAAATCTTGATGAATAAGTATTCATACGAATTCTTGAACTCTTAATGTCAAATATTTTTAAGTCTTCAATTCGTATCTCATTCATACGAATTATTGGTCCTTGTTTTGTTGAAATTCCAAGTGCAGAATTCGTACAAGCGTAGTATACAAATTCTTATTGCGAAATGTTGATGTGTTTCATGTTCTAAGTATCAGAATTCGCAGATTCCTGTCATGCGAATTATGTACTTGTTCTTTTTCAAAAGTGTTTTTAAAGTGTCAAACTCAATTTTTCACTAACACATTTGGACCCTGTTCATTTTTGTTAAATCTTTTCAGGTACAAATGGCAGATCAGACAGTAGATCAACATGTTCAGACCGGTGAGAATTCACCAGAAGCACAAGAAGCTTCTGACAACAGTTTCCAATGCCATCCTCCCGATCTGATTTCCAAGTTCCACAAGATGCAAACCCTGATCTATTCTTAATCTCACCAGCTGAGATGAAACCACAACAGCCAAATAATCATCATCTCCAGTTCACTATCCGTATAGACCCTTTGGTACTGGATATCTTGAGAAACCACCCACTCAGAGATGCACTTACTACTCAAGATGTAGTTCCAGAACTTTATGTACAACAAGCATGGAAAACCATCATGGTTACCCACATGAAAGAAAATGGAGTAAGATTTCAGATATTCAAGCTGGAAATTGACCATTTCACATCAGTTCTGACACAAGAGAGGATGAGATTCATTCTTAGTCTTCCATCTAAGACTGCAAGGGAAGGTAGAATCAGTTATGATGAATTGCCGTCTGATGCTAAACTTTTCCAAGGCATTAGAGACATGGGTTATGTAGGTCAGCTTACTCAAGTGAGCCACTTCAAGAAGAATAACCTACCTCCATTCTATTATACCCTGTTTTCTGTGATTAACCGGTGTCTTACTGCAAAGAACTTTGGATCAGAAAATACCAGTATCCATATTCTCAAACTCTTCTACTCAGTGGTTCATGACTTGCATATTGATTATGCTAAGATATTCTGGACTGAGCTATACGAGAAGGTGGTGGCCAAGAAGACTTCAAAGGCACCAAATTACATTCCTTACCAACGGTTCATGGCGCTCATTGTTAGAAGCATGTTGAGAAGTAACAGCAAGATACCTAAAAGGATTAATCATCCACATGCTCCAGTCAGTGAAATGAGGTATATGATGAGGAAAAAGAGAGAGTTTCCTTTCATCATGCCTGTGCCTGAAGTTTTATTAGACTATGCAGATCCAGAGTGTGCTAGTATCATAGAGTATAGAGAGTCTATGGGACGGAAAGAACCAGTCATCCCTACCTAAGGCTCCAACCCTAGGCAAGCGAAGTCTGTGAGGGTTTCTGATACCTCGGGGGTATAGAAACGGGGAGCGAAGAGGAAACATTCTGAGAGGGGTTCTAGAAGGGGTCAGAGACCATGACTAGAGGCATCAGGGTCATAGATTGTTACCCCACGTATAGTGACACCTCCTGTCGATGAAGGTCATGGCTCTAAACATGATCTGGATCTTGCACATGATGAACAGGCAGGTAATGAAAGTGATACAAGTAAAGTCCCTTCTGCTTCTAGTTCCAAGGATGATGAGCAAACATATTCTGATACTGAAACTGCTAAAGGTGGATCAGATGATGGTGATGATCATGATGATGATGATGATGCTAATGATGAAAATATTTTTGAAACTGTTGTTATTGCTGCAACTCACACCGATCAAGTTGTTATTGGTGATGATGATGAAACTGATGTCTTTGAACCATTCTTTGGTACTGATGCCATGGAAATGGATGAGCAGCAACATGTAGACTCAGTTCTTATAGCGGTAGTTGGAGATATAAGGCGGAACGAGGGAGGTTTAGTTGAAAATTTTGAGAGAGAGAGAGAGAGAGAGCAATTGTAGAAAAAGAAGATGGTGAGCGTGTGATAACCCATACCTACATTTCCAAAAAGGCAACCTCTTCATCGCATGTGTTGTGTTAGGATGCTCAAGTCAAAAGCAAGCCACTTATGCACTCGCACACCCAAGCTAGCCACTCTATGTCTTCTAAAAAAGATATAGTTTCATGTTCTCACGAGGATTTAGCACATAGTCTACCGGGTTCTCATTCGGAGAATTAAGGTATTGAAAATAGAGAACAATAACCCCCGTTCTCGACTTCTATTCCTTCACAGTTGAGTCTAGTGCCATATCGTTTACCTATTGTCATTCCTAGGACACATTTTGAGATTGCTACCATCAGACATCTTAGTGAACCGATCGTAACATCCGTAGTAGATTCGCAAGCCGGACTACAAGGATCAGATGGAAGTCCTGTCATCGACACATCTATGCCAATGATGAAAACAGGCCATGCAATTGATTGTTCAGTTGTCATGAAAACGGTTAATCTAAGTGATACCAGAGTTATTAACCCTGACTTTGTGTCAAAGGAACTGCTCGACGGTGCCTTAAAGGCTGTTGAAACCCATATTTTTTATAAGGTGGAGGAGGAAATTGGAGGTCTTAAACGTTTACTGAAAGGGAAAGATCCAATTATTCAACCTGAGCCTGTACAACACAGTCAACAAACTCCAAACACTCAACCTGTTGATTTATCCATTGATGAGCTTAAATCTTTGCTCCTTGCAAAGTTGTTATCTCAAGCTCCGGATTCTCAACATGATGCAGATCTTCTTACCCTTATGCAATCCCACCAATAAAATCAACTGCCACAGACTGTTCAACCAGCAGATGTGGTTAGTGCTTCAGAGTTTAATTCTTTTAAAACTGATATTATGTTTGCTCTATCTGAAATCAAACAGGTAGTTCAAACTTCTTGCAAAGCCCAGGCAGCTGTTTCTACTAGAGTACATGATCATGATCCAGATAATGATCATGAGGGGGAGAAAAGGGAGAAACATGCAGCTGCTACTAGATCTGGTGTATCAGTAATGGTCGAAGAGAGAACACAAAATGTTAAAGGTGAGGAAAGGGAAGTTGATCATGATTTTGAGCAGAATGATCAAGTGGAGATTGTACTATATGTTGGAGAAGGTGTTGGATCGAGGGTTGAAAAGCCTAAGATTGCAACAAGGCAGGAAATTCTTGAGATTTCAGGTCTACCAAATCCTGATGTAATAGCCCTTGAAGATGATACTCTTGCTGAAGTTCATGCCAAATATGAGCTTTATTGGAAAATGAAAGAAGAAGGGAAAAAAGATGTTTTTGTTGAACTTGATTCAGATGATGAGAAGGTAGATGTTACTGAGATTGTGAAGAGAGCTCAAGAGATTCCAGAAAATGAAGCTAGTGTTCTTGATGATTTGTTTGAGGACAGAGATACTGATGCGCTGAATGATATGTTTGCTCAGAGTACACCCGAGGGACTATATCTTAGTCCTGTTCATGTTCAATTGCCTGAAGCTAGAACTATTCCGACTGTTCCATCATTCAGTGAGTTTTGTTCTCATCCCGATGTTGTTCAATCTGATGTTGCTGAGCATAATGTTAATCTGAATGTTGAAACAACTGTCAATCCTGGTTCTGATGTCCATTTGGCTGATGTTCATGTTTTTGATACTCAAATGGAAGAAGAATTGCCATATCAGAAAAAGCCTGGAAGTCTAGATATTCAGAAGGAGTTTGTAAAAGAACCACCGCTTGTGCCAAAGTTTCCACAAACTGAAGCAGGTCCTTCAGATAAACCAGCAGTGGATTATACTCCGTTTACAGGATATGATGAATTAGGTCTGTCTATGCAAGAGATTAAAAGAATCAGAAGAATGTTAAGAGTTCCTTACTTGGAAGAAGGAGTTAAGATTTTTGTGAGTTATATTAGACAGATTGATCAAGCTCAACTTCTAGGAATTCAAGACAAGTCACCAGAATACCAGAAGGATTACATTAAGATGTTGCAAGTAAGGAGCAGAACATGTAAAGAGGTAAGAATCAGACATGAAACTGTGCAAGTTTATTTTGTTACCATGAAGCAGTATAGGAGCATATGGTATCCACAGTTTGAAGTTCAGAGGAAGAATTTGTCTACTTATACTTTCAGTGAAGTTGATTTTGGCAACATAAACTTCTGGGATACTTAATTTATGTATCATGACTTCAAAGGAAGAACTATCAGACATCCTGATATTATATTTGCTTTGGATTCCATTAAGAGATTTATCCGAAGGCATATCTATCATACTTATCTATATGATTTTCAGCTAGGCATTGAAACTAACCAAAGGAGGATTAATTTGCTTGCACCTGACATGAATCATCCTCTCCTTGAAGATACTTCACTTTACACAGTGCTAAGAGAGCTAGAACTTGGTGTTGTGTATGAGAATGAAACTAAAAAGGAAAAGAGGTTTTTGAGAGCAGCTGAGATAGCAAAGTACTCTGATGGAACTTTGAAAGAAGTTGTAAAGAAGCTGGAAGATAAGTATAAGGAGAGTGAGAAGCAAAGGTTAGCTGAGAATGTTCATATGGCTAGAATGGAAATAATCTGTACTGAGAATGTCATAGATGCAATCAAGGACAAAATCAGATTCAGGCAAGCAATCAGAAGATTTGAGGGATATCTGGGATTGAGAAAATCTAGCATGAAGAGGTGGACTAATTGAAGTTTTTCAAATTGCTCAAAAAGGGGGAGAATGTTAGAGTCAAGTTTTGAGTCAATTTGTTTAAGTGTTTGTGTTTAATTTTGTTGACTTTTTCATGTAGCTTGTGTAGAGGTCAAGACTTTGTTTGACCCTATATAAGGCATTCTTTTGTCTTGTTTTGTGTAAGCCTTGTTTAACTCATTTAGTCGTTGTAACTTTCATTGTGAGACATATGAATACGACTAATCTTGTGACTCAATTTCTCTCATCTTGATTCTTTGATTGTTATCATATTTGTGCATGATTGCTTGAATATTTTGGATCACAGAAGAGTTTGTTCAGATAAGGATATTATGCAAATATCAAGGGGGAGCTTATTTGAATCTAACTCAGTTTATCATGATTTGAGGGGATCTTAAATGTTTTGTAAGTATCTTCTAATCTAGATCTCTAATTGTTTGAAAGAAGAACAACTTTTGAACATGAAAACTGTTTTCTTAAATGTTCAAACCACTCCCTATTCTCAAAAAGATTTTATGGATTTAGAAGTGTGACTTTAAATGTTTTTCATGTCAATATCGGATAACATCATTTCTGACCGTGTGTTACTAAAGATCAATACTTATGTATTATCTTGTCTATACATTCAAGTATTCATACACACCGGTTTAGCTTCATATTGTATTAGTTATTACCATGTCTCTAAACGAAACAATTTTTTTATGGTAATACCCTTGTTTGATTTCACTGTTTTTGAGCATCGATCATTATTTCAACTTGAACGTTCATTGCTAATTTGTTTATATTCGTTCATATAAACAAACTGTCAAGTTCTTTGATACCCCAACCATTTCATGTTCATATTTCATAAAAGTGGATCTGATTGATGCATTGTCAGATTCTCAAAACAATTCTCTTGATTTCATTTCATTTATTCAATTTCCTTGTTTAAAGAGATCTTCACAGTTCAAATGCTTAAGTTTCATTCATATCCTTGATGAGCATACATTTCTATGACAATGATATCATGTGCTTAACTGTTCAATTTAAATTGTTGAGCAACCATTCTTTTTAGGACTTACATGGGATTCATGTGAGAGCTTAAACAGAACTTCCATGGATTCACGGTAACCAGTGTTTCCTACCACGGAAGTAAACCTAGAGTAATTGAGGGGTGAGGGGTTTTTAAATCAAAGAGTGGGGGAGATAACTCATCCGATTGAGTTTTTCTCAGTGTGTGGAGCGGAAAAATGTAAAAGAGAGTTCGGTTAGAAGTGAGCTTTAAAGTTCAAATGAAAGAGGGTGTGAGAACAGAGTTAAAAGAATATCAAAACTCTGTACCAACCACTTTCTGAGCCGGGCAACCACATCTTCTGATTGGTTCACATTCTTTGGTGACCATCATTGAAACAGGTACTAGCCCATGCCAACTCTTGCATTAACCGCATTAGCTACTCGTTTATTTCTTAACAAAGAAATGTTTCATATTTTCTTGGGGACGTAACACATCTGTTATCTGGTCTTCACTCGGAAGATTTAGATATTGAAAAGATGGAAGTTTGCCCCACCTTCGCACCTTTTTCATGCACATTGAGTCCGTGTAAAACTTGTTGATGTCTCAACAGTTTACACATTTTGAGCCTGAAAAAGTTTGAGTAGCTTCAATCATTCGTACACTTTCACGGACACACAAGGTGTTGGTCCCGAAGGTGTTTAACAAGTTTGTAGAAGGGGGGGGGGGTTGAATACAAACACAGAAATTAAACTTTAATAAATTGTTTATTGATAAATCAAAATACAATTTACAAGTTTGTTGCGGAATAAGATTAAGACAGACTCAATCTAAACAAACTTAAGAAACACTAAGATGGTTGCACAAGAAATTCAGAGAATGGGGGATTTTAGAGAGATAGAAAACAAGGGTTTCTATTATGGAGTTCAAGGATTGAGCACACCTTCAGATGAAGGGGTGAGATTCCTATTTATACCCTATGCATTAAATGCATGGCAGGGTACTTTACACGTGGCATTCATAGATTGGCTTTGGGAGTCTTACTTTTGGAGACATGCTTTTGGCCGCTTTATGAACAGTGTAGTTGACAGAGTTGTTGTACGATTTGTGGCAGAGACGTGTCCGTTCTGACACATCGTACTGGTTGTGCAAGGTAAGACAAAAGAAAACTTGAGGCATAAGCTTTGTGATCGTTGATCGCTGAGTATCTCTTCTTCCAGAGATAAAGAAGTTCAGCTATCGCTGAAGCTTTTCCTCAGGCTTCTTCGCGTAAGTAGATTCGTCTGGTCTTCGCTGATATCCGCATCAGGTCATTAGTAGACTTATCTATTGTTCAGTGGCTTCGTCTTCGATTCAGCTATGAACTATGTTGACGCGAGACTTGTCTTCAGGGATTACGTTAACTGTGTTACATGGGAAACGATCAGCGATGACTGAACAGACTCAGTTTGATCGCTGAAAGTGAAACACATACATATTAAATGTTTACAGAAAGGTCATCAGCGATAACTGAACAGACTCAGTCTGATCGCTGATGATGAAACACTAATACATATAATAACGTAATTTTCACTAAGTCTAAAAGAGGGTCGTTATCAAATCACTGAGAGAGTTTGGATCAACAATCTCCCCCTATTTGATAATGACAAAGTAACAAAAGAAAATTACTTTATGATTCAAAATATAGGAATAAAAATGACTCATAGAATGCATGTCCCAATTACTATTTTGAGGGATCTTTTACAGTACTGATAGGGTTAAGTACATCACTGCGATTTTCATTTAATTCAGGGATGGAATTACAAGATATGAAAAAACATAAGTACAAGTGAGTAACTAACTACTGTAAGTATAACTAACAGATTACAGAGGAAACTAATCTATCAGCTATTAAAAGAAGATTTAGGAGGATTTATCATATACTCAGGTATTTCTTCTCCTTTCTGTCTTCGTTCCAAAGATTCTTGACTGATAATTTCTTTAATTTCTTCAGCAGCAGGGAAGAAGTCACACCATAAGCATAAGAGATCCTTGAGATGATTCAGAGGACAGATAGGAATCTCAGAGATTCTTTGAAATCTGAGTTCCTCATCATCATCTCTGAAGAATATTCCATAAGGATTGTCAATTACTTGACCAGCTTGGAAAGGACCACCAGGAGGCAGAGATAAGTCCAGAACTGAAAGATCGGGAGGAGGACCAAACAGTGCATCTCTTGAAAATTTGATAGAAGTTTCATTCCTGATGATGGCGACATCTTCAGAGGAGGAGGACCCAATTTTTCTCTTGAGTTTCAAAGATTTGGGAGGAAGAGGAGATGGCAGCTTTAGTACAGAAACGACTCTATTTATGAGGGCTTCAAGAAGTCCTTCAACGTAGCCTCTGTATGTAGATTTGGATTTCTTCAGCGCATCCCAGAACTCTAACCATTCCGTAAATCCGAAGCTCTCAAGTTTTGATACGTACATTGCTTTTTGGGTTCCATCCTCTCTGGTAATCTCCATGGTCACTGAGAGTTGATCTTTCTTCTTGCGACCAGAGATAGTCACGGCTGATATTGGAAGAAGATCAGAACGATAATCCATCTTTTGTTTTCACCAATCGATAGACTTATCGTTGATCTCTTGTTCTTTGGAGCGTTCCTCTTCAATTTCTTTCAGTAGTGCAGCTTGAACTTCCACAGGTTTGCTTTTCAGCTTTTTGTCCTTGACTTGAGAAGATTGAATCTTTAAAGCAAGTTGGGCATCTCGTTTGCATTCATCGATCAGCTTCTCGGCTTTGGCAGATTCTTCTCTTTCGGCTTCAGTGAGGAAGTCGAGCTCTGTGGATGTTTGAAGAGGGATTTTCAGCCGTTGACTTTCTAGTTGAGCGATCATTTCAACTCTTTTCTTCACCACTTCCTCTGACCAATGAGATGCTCGAGAGGGCCTTCCTGGATGGACCAGGGAATCTTCTTCTTCTTCTTCATCAATCTCAGCGATAGAGATTGGGATTATTTCTTCAGCGATAGTAGCTGGAATTATTTGTAGTTCAGAACCCTTAAGCAGGGGTGAGAACTGTCTGGATAGAAAAAGAAGGAAAGAAGGGATAAGTGTATTTTTAGAACGAGAGAGATAAAGGCTAGAAAGAAATAGGGGTTTGGAAAGAGTAGGAGAGTGGTACAATTGAAAGACATACCTGAGAAGGATGCTCCCCCTCAGATTGTGATCCAGTCCTCAAGCATTCTTCAGCGATCGGTTGCTTGTCTTTGCTTTGCAAAGGAACACTTGAAGATTTATCACCTCTCACCACTGTTTTGACAACCTCTTGCGAAGTTGTCCCTGATGCGACGTTCGGCTTAGAGAACCACATAGATTGGTCTTCATCGTCGTCGTCGTCATCGGAGGGCTGATCCTTTTCTTGATCATCAAGATCTAGATCATCTTCCTCTTCATCGTCTTCTTCCTCATCCTCTTCAAAGAGAATAGAGTGAATTGATGAGGATTCTTTTGTCTTCTCCCCCTCAGATTGAGAGGGAGGTTCCTTTGGAGTCTTAGCTTCCCCAGCAGCAGCAATAGAAGTTTCTTCAGTTTTCTCCCCCACTTTGTCATTATCAGCGGTAGGGGATTGTTCAGCTGCTGGAGTAGCTGTTGAAGCTTTTAGCATTTGGACGTCAGCCTCCAGACGCTTAATCCGGTCTTCAACCGTAGGGATGTCGCACGTGGCATCATGAATGAATTCCACAGCGATGTTGAGGTTTGTACGATCATCTTCAGTGAAGGAGGGAGGCAGCGCTGGAGCTGGTGCATTCACTTTCTGTAGAATTTGCTGAAGAAGGGACGTGCAGAGGTCAACCTTTGAAGAGAGACCCTGAACTTCAGCGGTAAGAGACTCAAATCTCCCTTGAAAGAGTCGAGAGGACTCTCTGAGTTGGACGACTTGTTCTTCAACAGCTGAAAGTTGGGAGTTCTCAGCTTTAGATGAGCAAGTGGCGGTCAACTTCTTCAGCTCCTCACCAGCCTGATTGACGGCGCTGGTGGTTTCATTGATGGTGTTGGTGAGTACGTCCACCTTTTCTCCCAGACTGTTGACATGCGTGTCAACAGACGCCAAGCTAGGACCTGAAAATAATGTTAGTTCAGATATGGGCTTATTTGGAGAGGGGGGGAGAGAAGTGTTTAGGATTATAGGTGTACCTGACGTATCAAACATTTTGTAGAACTGCATAGATTCCTCAAAAGTTTGATGCTCAGGTCCTATAGGGAAAGAAGAGGTAGCGGGTTCAGAGACCAAGTGAGGAGAAAAAGGAAGAGTTTTGGGGATAGAAGTAGGGATGGGGTTAATCTCAGGGAATGAGATAGTAGGTGGGGTTACTGATGATGTGACAGCGAGTGAGATCGCTGACACGGCAGTATGAGTGACTGCTGAAGTTGTGGAGGAAAGACCCACAAATGCATCTAAGGTAGCTTGTTGAGAAGCTCCCTCAGGTATAGTACTAGAGGGTGTACTTTCCTTAGTCTTTTTGGCCTTTTTAGAAGGACCAATCGGACTAGCTGATGGTCGTTTAGAAGTAGTGGTAGCGACAGGGATAGCAGACGAAGGAACCGTCTGCGTGGTCGCTGAAGATGAAGAAGAATGGAGAGAGAGACGAGAGCGAAGGAGAGAGATACTTACCTCGTCGGCGAGTGGATTGACCTCCAGTGATCGTTGACCTACCCTGGCAAAGGTGCCATCATCTTTGGTGGGATAGGTGTTGGGATAGAGGAACTTGATATACGTACATATGAAACGTACGTACGAGATCTTGGGATCTCGTTCAGGCTTCTCTAATCTCGACCTCAGATCTTCAAAGATTGTTGTGGCGTAGTCAAAGTTTTGACCAGCGATAACGAAGTAGGCCATCTGCAGTTGTGTTTTGCTGGCTTGATCCAGCGAACCACTCTTCCCACTCATGCACTGAATTATGTGCGAGAAGATAAAGTTCAGTTGTGATGGCATCTGAGCTTTTAGGATCTTGGTGAGCTTCTTGTTGGGAATAGAAGATCTCGGTTTGTTTTCCCAACAATAGCCCATTGCGTCCAGGAATGATATCAGCTCATCATCAGTGGGGAGTGCGTCGAACCCACTCTTTGGTTTGTCAGGGAATCTTAAAGATTTCCTGAGGCTAAGAGCGGTCATGCTCCCTGGCCCCAATTCCGTGCTGAACGAGATAGCAGGGACTCGTTCACCTTTCTTGTTGGTGAGTTCAGTTGCATCAGCAGTGAACCAGAACTGCTGGAGTATAGTCTTGGAGGGCTTAGGATCCACAGTGATCGCGTAAGCTATGCATGACTGCTTGAGGAATTCAGTAGCTTCCACCAGATGTGGGTATTTGTCAGCTTTGAACTCGAGTCTGGCCAAATGATTACATTTAGTAATCTCAACTTCAGTGAGAGCGAATCGTACATGCTTGGAAGCAACGATTGAAGACTGTGTCATTTCTGTTATGGAAAGAGGCATAATAGAAGAAATGATTTAGATTAAAAATAATATGATTACCAGTTTCCATAGAAGAAGGGAAACTGGAAAACTATCAAGTTATTTTTAGGAGTAAAAAAAAATAGTGTTCTGGGTAGAAAGAATGAAGAACACTTTAAAACCAAAAGGTTTTTATTGAAAAACATAAAATCAGAAAGAATGATCTTTAGTTTTTGAAAAAAAAACGTTTTATAAAATCCATAGAAAACGAGCAGGATTTTAAAAAGAATAAAAAGCATACGAACAAAGCATATAAACATGAAATAAACCTGTGTATCTTGAAGAAAAAGAGTTGCAGATTCAATATTCTGGGTTTACTTGCTTGAGTGTTCTTGAGAGAATGTTTCTTGCTTTGAAAGTTTTGAAAGCGTAAACCGTATAAAGGAGAGAAGAATTCCTTTTATACGAAGAGAGAGAAGAGAGAGAATGAAGCGGGAAAAGAAAGAATCATCATGACATTGACACGTTCCACGAAGTTGATTGGATAGAAGGGCAACGGACGAACGTGTCAGAAAAGGCATGTCGTGGATTATCGGTTCAAATGACGTCATAGAAGAGAGAGACTGTACATTTGTCCGTTTTGAAATGATCACTGAAGAAAAGTCAGTGATAGATTTTCCTTTTTAAAAGTATCCCTGATTTTAAAGATAGGGATAGATTTTCCTTTTAAAGGATCACTGACTAGAAATATCAGTGATTAATGTATTTTTTTTAAAAAAAAGCTTTTAATCATTTGAAGAAAGTTCAGTGATTAAAGTTTATATTTGAAGAAAAACATCTTGAGGGAAAGGAGAAAACATACCTCAGAGTCAGAATGTTTATCAGAGAGAAAGATGAGAGGAACTTTTGATTACTGACACAATACATGAACGCTGAAGAATTATTCTTCGAGGTTCAGCATTCCAAGCTCACTGATGAGAAAGTTGAACCTTGTCTCATCAAGAGGTTTGGTGAATATATCAGCAAGCTGAAAGTCAGTAGGGATAAAGTGAAGTTCAATATCACCATTCATCACATGATCTCTGATAAAGTGATATCTGATCTCTATGTGTTTTGTCTTTGAATGTAGCACTGGATTATTTGCTATAGCGATAGTACTAGTGCTGTCGCAATAGATAGGAATCTTTGACAGCTGAAGGTCATAATCTAATAGTTGATTTCTCATCCACAAGATTTTAGAACAACAGCTTCCAGCGGCTACGTATTCAGCTTCAGCTGTGGAAGTGGACACAGAATTTTGCTTCTTGCTTGTCCAGCTTACCAGCTTTCCTCCCAAGAGTTGACATCCACCAGTGGTACTCTTTCTGTCGAATTTACAGCCTGCAAAATCACTATCAGAATAACCAGTTAGATCGAACCCTAAGTCTTTGGGATACCAAAGACCGAGGTTAGGAGTTCCTTTCAGATATCTAAAAATTTGCTTTACAGCGATCAGATGGGATTCCTTGGGTTCAGATTGATAGCGTGCACATAAACAAGTAGAGTACATGATGTCAGGTCGGCTCGCTGTAAGATACAGCAATGAGCCTATCATTCCTCTATAGGCAGTGACATTAACAGGTTTTCCAGATGGATCCTTGTTAAGTGTCAGCGGTGGTGCCATAGGAGTTTTCATCGCTGAAGTTTGTGTGAGATCAAACTTCTTTAGCATATCTTTAACATACTTACCTTGGCAGATAAAAGTACCTTTGTCAGATTGTTTAATCTGAAGACCAAGAAAATATGTCAGCTCACCCATCATACTCATTTTATATTCTTTCTTCATTCTTTCAGCGAAGCGAGTACATAGAGATGGGTTAGTAGAACCAAATATTATGTCATCGACATATATTTGTACAAGAATTATATGACCTTTTATCTTCCTGAAAAATAACGTATTATCAATCTTGCCACGTTCAAAATTTTCAGAGATAAGAAAAGATGAGAGAGTGTCATACCAAGCACGAGGGGCTTGTTTTAGACCATAGAGAGCCTTATCCAATTTATAAACATAATTTGGATGCTTAGGGTCATAGAACCCTGGTGGTTGTTCTACATAAACTTCTTCATTCAGCTTTCCATTCAGAAAAGCTGATTTTACGTCCATTTGATAAACGATGAAGTCTTTATAGACTGCATAAGCTAAGAATAGTCGAATTGCTTCGAGCCTGGCCACAGGGGCAAAGGTTTCATCATAGTTTATGCCTTCCTCTTGTCTGTATCCCTGAGCAACAAGTCGAGCCTTGTTGCGGGTTACAGTTCCATGTTCATCTAACTTGTTTCTAAACACCCATTTGGTGCCTATTACAGTTTTATCAGATGGTCTAGGAACGAGATTCCAAACTTTGTTTCGAGAAAATTCAGTCAATTCTTCTTGCATAGCGCTGACCCAGTTTGGATCTCTGAGGGCATCATCAGTCTTCTTTGGTTCTATTAAGGAGAGAAAGTTTACAAAGAGACAGATATTACCTGAGCTTCGTCGTGTCTGAATACCTGCATCTGGATCACCGAGAATTTGATCTATTGGGTGATCTCTTGTCCATCGCTGAGCAGGAGCATGATCGCTTAACTCAGAGGTTGGATCAACAATTGGGATGTTTACTGATGAGGACGTTTGAGGTTCATCAGCAATTAACTGTTGAGTAGGTTCACTAGAGAGGTTTCCAGATGAAGGCAGATTTGATGGTGGTAATGTGTTTAGAGGTTCAGCTGAAACCCATGAGGTGGATTCAGCGGTTGGAGGTATGATACTTGGTTCTTCATCAGCAGCTGGAGTTTCAGTGTGCTGATGGTTTGAGAAGAAAGGTTCAGTTTCTCTATAGTGAGAGATCATCCAAGTATTCAGTTCTTCATTGTCAGCGATTGGTTTAGAGTTCGCTGAGCGCGTTTCATCAAACGTGACATGAATGGTTTCTTCTACGGTTTGCCTTCTCTTGTTGAAAACTCTGTAGGCTTTGGAGATGGAGGAATATCCTAAAAATATTCCATCATCGGCTTTTGGGTCGAACTTTCCAATTTGATCTTTGTTGTTTAAGATAAAGCACTGACAACCAAAGATATGAAGAAAGCTGATAGAAGGCTTCCTTCCAAGAAAGAGTTCATAAGCTGTCTTCCCAAATAGCTTTATTATCAGCGATCTGTTTTGAGTAAAACATGCAGTGTTTACAGCTTCTGCCCAAAATTGAGTAGGGAGGTGAGAATCACTGAGCATTGATCTAGCAGCTTCTATGATCGTTCTGTTTCTTCTTTCAGCGACTCCATTTTGCTGAGGTGTTCTTACTGAAGAGAAGTTGTGAGAGATTCCCTTGTTCTCAAAGAAATTGTCCAGGGAACTATTTTTGAATTCAGTTCCATGATCACTTCTTATTGATCGAACAGTAAGATTATTCAGCACTTCCATCTTTTTGACAAAAGATATTAGTTCTTCTGGAGTATCACTCTTACAGCGAAGAAAAATAACCCAGGTGTAGCGAGAATATTCATCTACAATGACAAGCGTATATTTCTTTCCAGCTATTGATTGGATGTTGACAGGGCCAAATAGATCCATATGCAGGAGCTGAAGAGGACTTGTCACTGAGGAAACTTGTTTCGACTTGAAACTAGCTTTTGTTTGTTTTCCTTTTTCACATGCTGAGCAGAGAGATTCTTTAGCATATGAGTGCTGAGGAAGACCAGAAACCAGTTCCTTAGATGAGAGAGAATTCAGGGTTTTGAAGTTTAGATGAGAGAGCCTTTTATGCCATAGCCAGTTGACATCAGAAGAGGCCTTAGAGAGAAAACATAAGTTATCAGTGATAGTAGAGTCCATATCTATTACATAGACATTTTCTCTTCTATAACCACTGAGAGCAAGTTTTCCTTTTTCATCTACCACTGAACATGCTTTCTTAGAAAAGCGAACTTCGTAGTCTTTGTCACATAGCTGACTGATGCTTAGAAGATTGTGCTTCAGTCCATCTACATAAGCGACTCTTCGAAAGGTAGTTGTCCAATTGCTGAGGACACCAAACCCTCGGGTAAATCCTTTTCCATTTCCACCAAAGGTCACAGAGGGACCTTTCTCTTCCTTGTATTCAGTGAGCAGGTCTCTTTGTCCAGTCATATGACGAGAACATCCACTGTCGAGATACCAGATGCCCTTTGATCCCTGCATACATAAGGAAGATTAAGCGTTGTTTGGTACCCACTTTTCAATGGGTCCTTCAGAGTTAGTGGATAAGGAAGATTCAACAGTCTTCACCGCTGATGAAGATTCAGCTTCAGTGGTAATCTTCACTTTGGTTAATTTCTTAACCTTAGTGGTATTTTTCACTTTGGTTGATTTTTCAACTTTGGTGACTTTATTTGCCTTAGAGGCATTTTTCTTTACTTTGGCTGTTTTATCAGCTTCGGTGGTATTTGGACACTTGCTCGCAATATGGTCAGTAAATCCACAGTGATAACATTTTCTATATCTGATGGTGGTTTTATAACCAAAAGGTTTTGAAAACTTAAGATGAGCAGGTCCAGCTCCAAGAATGCCTTTAGCACGAGATCTGGGAGGAATTTTTATTTCTTCAGGTCTCACGGGCTTTAGATCAACCTTCAGCTTTGGAGGACAGATATCAAAGATTTCTGTCACTGAGCTAGAAGGTTTATCCACTGAAGGTTTGGAAGGAACTTTCAGTTTGGTTTTCTTGGAAGCCTTCTGAGGAGGAAGAATAGACTTTCCTTTATCTGCAGACTTAGATCTTGCAGATATCTCCTCAGGGATGGGATTTGAAGAAGAACAGGGATAGAATTGATTATAAGAAGTATCAAAGAAAGATGTGACAAAAGTTCCAAACTTAAGCGAGGAACTTTCTTCTTTAGGATCATCCTGTGGTGTCCAAAAACCAAGACCAGTTCTATCACTTTCAGGAGTTTGAGCATTTATTATCTCAGAGATCTTTGTTGATGATTTGCACCATTTTTCAACATGAGCCTTTTCTGCTTTTAGAGCAGCGATCGCTTGTTCGCGTTCAATGCTGATGATTTCATTTATAATGACTTGGTCTTTCAGCTTTTCTTCTAAAAGATTTAGTTCACTG
This sequence comes from Arctium minus, assembly GCA_954870635.1. NCBI lineage: Eukaryota > Viridiplantae > Streptophyta > Magnoliopsida > Asterales > Asteraceae > Arctium > Arctium minus. Next base: position 95,550,679 of record OX941081.1, on the reverse strand, counting down.
ATCTTTTCATGACATTTCTCTAGCTCTTGTGTTAAATAAACATTTTTATTTTCAGCTTGAGTTTTGTCATTTAGAGCATTATAAAGGTCAATCGTCAGCACATCAACAGCGCGACTTCTCTCAGCTTCAGGCAGAGAGGGATTTGTTGAGATAGATACCTGAGATGATATGTAGCTCATAGAAGGTTCAGATGGTTCTTCTACTTCTTCTTTAATCTCAGCCATGAGGCAAAGATTAGCGACTTCTTCTTCATCAGAAGATGATTCTTCTGATTCAGCCCAGTCATGTTCTTCAGCGATGAGACCTTTACCTTTTCGCTGATAGCTTTTCAGCTTTTGATATTTGTTCTTCAGCTTATGGTATTTGTCATCACTGGATCTTCTTGAGGTAGAAGGTTTGAAGACCTTTTTCGACCTGCACTCACTAGCAAAATGTCCAATTTTTTCGCAGTTATAGCAAGTGGCTGTAGCCTTATCAACCGGAGTTGATTTTGGCTTTTCAGTAAGAGAGAGAGGTTTACTTCTTCAGAAGTTACTCTTTCTTGCAAATCTCTTAAAAGAGTTTGTCAAGAGTGCTAAAGACTCATTAAACTCTGAAAGATCAGGGTCTGATAAATCCTCAGATTCAGAATCTAACTCAGTGATGGTGAGAGTAGATCGCTGGGATGGAATTATCTCTGACGAGACTAAAGCAACAGCAGTGCTTTTGGAGTCTTTAGAATCTTTTACAAGATTCTTCTTCAGGAGATTAGATTGCTCATAGTTGAGCAATATTCCATACAGAGTGCTTAGAGAGAGAGTATGTAAGTCTTTTGTCAGCTTAAGACATATTGAATAACTGTCCCAGCTTTCAGGAAGACTTTCCAAGAATTTTGTTAGGACCTCAGAATTAGAATAGGTCCTTCCAACAGTTCTTAGGTCAATGATCAGGCAGTTAAACCGCTGATGAATGTCAGAAAGAGATTCATTCTTACCAGCGATAAAACTTTCATACTGTCTTACCAAGTTAATCTTTCGGGTCTCTTGGATTTCAGTGGTGCCCTCATATTGAACACATATGGTTTCCCACATTTCTTTAGAAGTTTTTAGATGCATGATGGAATGGAAAACTTCATCAGGCAGAGCCATTGATATAATGGTCTTTGCTCTTGCATCTATGCCTACCTTCTTTTTATCTTCATCACTCCACTGTCTTATTTCCTTAACGACATATCGTTCAGGGACAGCTTCAGTGGTGGCAGTAGCGGGAACCGCAGCTATAATTCTAACAGGTTCATAGGGTCCGTTTTCTATATATTCAGGTATAGTAGGATCCGCACCTTCAAGAAATAGCATCATTCGATTTTTCCATAGAGAAAAGTTATCTCTGCTAAATCGAGGAGGTTTAGAAAGTGAACCATTATCATAGTAGTTTGTGTTTGGGTTTAGTGCCATTTTAGAATAGAAAGGAAGAGTATACAACAAGATCTTGTTTATTAGATTAAACAAACTGCTCTGATACCACTTGTTGGTCCCGAAGGTGTTTAACAAGTTTGTAGAAGGGGGGGGGTTGAATACAAACACATAAATTAAACTTTAATAAATTGTTTATTGATAAATCAAAATACAATTTACAAGTTTGTTGCGGAATAAGATTAAGACAGACTCAATCTAAACAAACTTAAGAAACACTAAGATGGTTGCACAAGAAATTCAGAGAATGGGGGATTTTAGAGAGATAGAAAACAAGGGTTTCTATTATGGAGTTCAAGGATTGAGCACACCTTCAGATGAAGGGGTGAGCTTCCTATTTATACCCTATGCATTAAATGCATGGCAGGGTACTTTACACGTGGCATTCATAGATTGGCTTTGGGAGTCTTACTTTTGGAGACATGCTTTTGGCCGCTTTATGAACAGTGTAATTGACAGAGTTGTTGTACGATTTGTGGCAGAGACGTGTCCGTTCTGACACATCGTACTGGTTGTGCAAGGTAAGACAAAAGAAAACTTGAGGCATAAGCTTTGTGATCGTTGATCGCTGAGTATCTCTTCTTCCAGAGATAAAGAAGTTCAGCTATCGCTGAAGCTTTTCCTCAGGCTTCTTCGCGTAAGTAGATTCGTCTGGTCTTCGCTGATATCCGCATCAGGTCATTAGTAGACTTATCTATTGTTCAGTGGCTTCGTCTTCGATTCAGCTATGAACTATGTTGACACGAGACTTGTCTTCAGGGATTACGTTAACTGTGTTACATGGGAAACGATCAGCGATGACTGAACAGACTCAGTTTGATCGCTGAAAGTGAAACACATACATATTAAATGTTTACATAAAGATCAGCGATAACTGAACAGACTCAGTCTGATCGCTGATGATGAAACACTAATACATATAATAACGTAATTTTCACTAAGTCTAAAAGAGGGTCGTTATCAAATCACTGAGAGAGTTTGGATCAACACAAGGAATGAGTTTTCTTGTCATAACATTCATAGAAATTCCTTTGTGTTTTTCAATGATTGAATGGAAGCCTTGGGGGAATGAACATCTCAAAAAGCTCCTTTCCAATGTACATCCGTTGTACAAAGTGGCTCTGTGTTATTTACAGGCATTTTAACTGTATCATTTGTTGATTCAGGGTTACAACGTTTATTATATCTAGATTTGAAAAGATTCGGGCATATACATTTCATGAATTGATGGATACATAGATCATAAAGAGCGGAGATTGTCATTTCATAAATGGGGAGAATGTTATTGTATCATAAAGGGGAGTTTAATTTTCAAAGACAGTGATGACTTGAAAAGATTTTGATGATTTTGCTGCTCACAATTCATCAAAAAGGGGGAGATATTCAGAATTTTCAAATATGAAAGCTTCAGTAAAGTTTGAGAGATTTTCTGTTGAAAAAGGTGGAGATAATATGAAAGTTTCAGGACAGACGAATGTTGTCAAGTCAAATGAAAGTTTATCAAAATGGAGGAGACTTATCTGGAATTTTTCAAGTCAGATAATAAGTTCAAGACAGATGATTGAAGAAAGTTTGTTTGCTTAAAGACAGTTTAGAGATCACAGAGATGAATATACGAGCATTGAAAGATTCCTCATAGTTGAAAGATTTCTCAAAGTTTAAAGAAGATCAAAAAAGTTTCAAGATTTCAAATGTTTGTTCAAGACTTGGTGACTTTTCAAAGACTTTGTGAAAGACTTTTCAAGATTGTTCAAAACATCAGAGATTGAAGATTGTCAGAGCTTCAAAGTTTAAAGCTGTCAGAGATAAAGTTTGAAGAATCAAGAGGTGAAGACTATTGTCAATTTTTTGTTAAATCTTGAATACAAAGGGGGAGATTGTTAGTGTATTGTTGTATCCAAGATTTAAGTGGAAAAGTCAAAGTATGTAAAGTCAAATATAGTCAAGTCTTGTAATGTCAAAAAATGTATAAATGACTTTGTTATGAGTGTTTGTTAAAGATGTCTTAGTGGTTGCTAGGTATATGAGAGTAATAGTAGTCTGAGAGTTCTTCCAACATTGTACACATTGTGATTGTTAGATATACGACTTGTTCATTTTCTCTCTTTACTCTCTCTCTAGACTTTGATCATAGTTGTCAAATCTTGATGTTTGCTTGAATTGGGAACTTACAAATGGTTCACCAAGTGTGTATGAAAAAGGTGAATCGTCAACGAAAGTTGATAAACCAGTTTCTGTGAGCACCTATTCCGCAAAAAGTAAGAAAAGAAAGAACAAACACTCACAGAAACGGACCAACACTGGTAAATCAAAGAAGAAACAATCTCTCAAGTCTCACATTTCTAACATTAAATATTCATATGTTTCAGATTTGAAAAAGAGAAAGCCTACAGTGAAATCTGAATGGAGACCAAAGAAGAAGGTTGATGAAACAACAAAATCATGTTCTGATGTTGAATGTAATAGGTTTACTGATAGTGTTTCTAATGTAATTGATCAAGTTGCTTCTCATAAACAAAACCTTTATTTTCTTACAAGTCATATTCAATAAAGCAATTGATCCAATTATCTCCGTCTACTACTCAGTCTTCCATATATCGTCGAAATGATTTTGTGTCTCGACAATATTCTGATAATTGGTTTGGTTCATATCATGTCCAGAATAATAATAATGTTTCAAAAGTTTTTCAAAAGATCAAAGAGTCCAAATTCAAATGGATGCCAAAATCTTGTGCTAACACGAAGGGACCCATCTATAAATGGGTACCTAAACTGGTTGTTGTATGATTTCTCCTCTATAGACACGTCATATGTGGTACTTGGATTCTGGTTGCTCCAAACAAATGACTGGGCAGAAAGATATTTTATCTAATTATACAGAGAAATTCTGCGGCAATGTCAGATTTGGTAATGACCAGTTTTCGTCAATCTTGGGATATGAAAATGTAGTGCAAGAGAACATAACGATTAAGAAGGTGAGCAATGTTGAAGGATTAGGAAACAATCTGTTCAGCATTGGTCAGTTCTGTGACAAGGATTTAGAGGTGAATTTTAAGGCCAAACGATGTTATGTTAGAACGGAAGATGGTAAAGAACTCTTGGTCGGGACTCGAAAGTCAAACGTCTACACCATCAATCTGTCAAATGTCAAGATTGATAATATGGTGTGTCTACTTTCAAAAGCCTCTATGAAACAAAGCTGGTTATGGCATAGAAGTCTATCTCATCTCAACTTCAGATACATTAACAAGTTGGTGACTGGTAATTTGGTCAAGGGTTTACCTGAGCTAAAATACGTCAAAGAATATCTGTGTTATGCGTGTGAGAAAGGTAGGATGAAAAGAACTTCTAATAAACCTAAGCCGGAACTTGTGCTAAGCCGGAACTGAGCACAAGTTCCTTTAGAGTTATTGCATATGGATCTTTGCGGTCCAATGCGAACGCAAAGCATAAATGGTAAGATGTTAGATCATAGTTTTGAGTCAATTTGTAAGTGTGTTTACCATTATTGTGTTGACTTTTATTGTATGCTTGTATAGAGGTCAAGGCTTGTTTGACCCTATATAAAGCCTTTCATGTCTTGTTTTGTAAGTAGTCTTGTAAGAAGTCTTTGTACGCATTGAGTCATTCATGTAATTGCCATGTTAGTCTTATGAATACGACAGACTTGTGACTCAAATTCTCTCTCATCTTAATCTTTGATTGTTAATTGTGATATGATTTCTTGAAACCTGGGATCACACAAGAAATATGTCTTGGTGATTGTGGATGACTATTCCAGATACACTTGGGTCAAACTTCTAAGATTAAATGATGAGACGCCCGATGTCATCATCACATTCTTAAAGACCGTTCATGTGAACTTGCAGAAGACAATCAAACTTATCCGAACTGATAATGGCACAGAATTCAAGAACAAAACGGTTGACGATTATCTCGAATCGGTCGGGATAACACATCAATTTTTTACTGCCAGAACGACAGAACATAATAGGGTTGTTGAAAGACGAAACAGAACCTTAGTTGATCAACAGATTTGAAGAAATTGATCAATCTTTCAAGTTTTTAGAAAGTTTTCAGTTTTGGACTGTCAAGAATCGATTCCCACATCTATGTTTGTTCTTGATGAAATTCACTTCATAGGGTTGTTTTCGATAGTATAGAGATCATTTCTACAAAGTTTCATAGCCAAACATCAAGAATTGGGTGGATTTCTAGTGAAAAGTTGAAAAATATTGTCAAGATCTAAAGAATTCACATACATGACGAAGAACTCGCACGAAGAACTCATAGAGGCATGGAATTCACATATTAGTTGTTTCTAGTGTTCTTAAGGGAGAAATTTGCACGTCATAGAGAACAAAGTTGTTAAGGAAAGGATTCACACAAGGACATATACAAGAAGTATAGAACTCGCACAAGAAGACACGTACGAATTGAGAAGAATTTGCATCTAAGAGACATACGAATTTCAAATAATTCGCATAAGTCATCATAAGAAAAGCTTAGAACTCGCACATACTTATATGCGAAAAGTTCATATTCCGTATCCTTTTTGATATCCTTTTATGCGAATTGCTTCATACGAATTCTTGATTGTGTGTGCTATGCAAATTGTGACATACGAATTGTTGCATGCGAATTTTATGTTATGAGTAGCATACGAATTCTTGACTTGTAATTCATTTTAAATGATTTTTCTGTTTTTTTACTTCAAATTTCTCTATTTTTCTGACTAAAGATTTTTTCAAGCTATATTTTTCAGAGATACTAATCATGCCTTACACAGATGAGAAGGGAAATCTATTTCTCACCAACAGGGACTGTGCATTGTCATATATGCCAGAAATTCCAAAGATAGAGGCTGAGAATGAGAAGCTTAAAAGTCAAAACTCAAAGATGAAAGCAGAAATTGATACTCTGAATGTCAAACTAACCAAAGCTGAGACACAAGTGTCAACATATGAAGCTAAAGGAAAAGAATGTCTAAAGAGAGTTGATGAGAGACTAAAGAATGAGAAAGTTGAACTTGAGAAAACTTTCAATCTGAAGTTATCTGAACTTTCAAGGAAAGTTGAGTCAGAGAAGAAAGAGTTAGAACTCAGATATGCAAAACTTTCTAAACAAGTTTCTGATTTTGAAAAAATTGTCATTACTGAAAGAGATGTCTTTGATAGAGAAAGGAAAAGTTCTGAAAAGAAAAATACTTTACTATTCAAAGAGATTTCTGAGAAAAATCAAAACTTAGAAAAGGAGTTTGAAACTGAAAGAAATTTTTTTGAATCTGAGATTTCTAAACTCACTGATAAACTAGTTGTCTTATCTACGGATATTCAAAAGGGACAGAAGAATAAATCTGATTTGCAAAGCAAGTTTGATAAATTGTGCAATGAAAAAGCCAAGTTGAATGACAAGATCAGTCAACTTGAGAAAGCTAATGCTGATTTATCTGACAAGTTAGCATCTGAAACACCTATATTATCTTCTTATGATAATGATGCAAGTGAATCAGTTTGCTCATTTCAATCAGTAAATAGCTTATTTCAAAAAATGGTTTTCAAGAAACAACCAGTCAAATAAGATGTTTTGAAAACAGATCAGATTAAATCTTCTAGTCCATTTATGTTAAATCTGCTGATAGATATGCTGCTTATTCTGGACTCAAAGCTTCCAAGAAAGAGAAGTTGATCTGGGTTGTCAAAGGTTCTCCAGAGTCAGTAAAATACCAGAAATCATTTGCAGAAGCTGAACTGAAAAAGAAGAACAGAGATCAAAAAGGTAAATCTTTTGCACCTGATGTTGTCAAGTCTACCAAACATTTGATTAGGTTAGCAAAAAGAAAACTCTGCTGTTCTTATTGCTGCAATGATGATTTTGTACACAAAGCACATATTCACGAAAGGTATTTTTCTCATAAGAAGTTTACTGATACTGCTTATCACAGAGGTGGAAACCGCTCAAAAAAGTTTTCACATACTAACCAGAGTGGACCCAAACTCATATGTGTACCAAAACCTGTTCAACCTGTGATGCAGGAACAACCAGTCAATAAAGAGTGAGCAGGATTATGGCTTCTAAACACTACAATTTAGGACCCAATCTTCAATGTTCAAGATTGTGACTTCTAACTACAACAATTTAGGACTCAGACTTCAATGTCCAAATATTGATCCTTGAATGTCATATAATTACAGGGAGTTTTTCTATCCATCAACTGTTATTTTAGAAAAAGGGGAGAATGTTATTGTTATATCTTTAAGAAAAGGGGGAGAATGTTTTTGTTTTATCTTATAAAGGGAGAATGTTTTAGAAAAAGAAGAGATTTATTGTGATATCATTTTACATGTATGCAGATATGAAGGGGGAGCATATCCATATATTGAGAAAAGATCCACAACATGTCAAGGAGGAGCCAACAAGAAAAGACAAACAAATATATCAAGAAAGAACAAAGTCATTTCAAGAATCAGAAGAAACAGACATCAAGTCAAGGGGGAGCTCAAAAGTCAAATCTGAAAAAGGGTTGTAAGTGTGAAGTGTGTGTAATGCTTTTGAAACTTAAAATTAAGTGAAAAATGTCATTTTTGGAAAATTTCCATTTATGGAAAGTTTCTATTTTTGGCAAGGTTTGAAAAAGTTTCCAAAAATAGCAAATTTCCAAGTTTAAAATATTTTTTCAAAAGATGGAAATGTTGCTAACTCCAGAATTCGCATAACACTAGCATGCGAAATCCTCAGAATTCGCATGTGTGTTACACGGATTCTTGGAATTCGCATGTGTGTCTCATACGAATTCTAGCATTTCGCATAAGCTTTTATGCGAGAAGTGAAGAATTCGTATAACACTGTCATACAAATTCTTATTTTGCACATAGAATTCGCATATTGAGTCATGCGAATTCTCACACATATTGTCTAATTTTTTCTTAGACAATTCGTATAAGTGTTCTCTGCGAAAAGTGAGTGACCAATGAACTCGTGCCACTTGTTTTATTCACTCTTGGGTATAAATAGGAGTTTCCTACACGAAATCCTAACTTTTCCAGAATTCTCGAGTTTACGAAATCATTTCAGAGCACAGTGTTCAAAAACCCTACCCTGCGATTTCTTGATTCATCTTCTTGTCTTGTCGATTTCATTGATCAAAGGTGTTAATTTGTTTTTTTTTGTTTATATTTTTGTTGGTTATACTTTGTTTGTTATTCGATTTCCTTGCAGGTTACCCAAACTGGATTAGATTTAGGGCTTTGATTCGATGGACTGTTCATCTTCCAAGAACTCGTAGACTTTGAAATTTTTTGAATGATTTTTTATTATGATAAAGTTTCTAAGTGTGAATTTGAATTATAGGAATATCAACATGATGAAATCGAACCCTTGTTAATAAAAATTTTTGACCTAAAATAAATTTTTGTTGGGATTGAATCTGGAATCTGACTTTGAATGTTCCTAGTGTTCTTGATAAAAAATCAAGATTAAAGGATGATTAATTGATAATTCTAAGATTTCTTGGACAAAAAGTGGTTTTAATCATATTTCGATCCTAACAGATTTAAAATCTAGGGTTAAAATTTAAACTTAAAAATTTTTCAATCTGGGTTTGGTTGATGATTTGAATGTGTTCTTGATATTCTTGAAGTTCGTATGAACACTTAGAAAATTTTTCAAGAAATTCAAGTTTATGTGAATTCTTGGTTAAGACTTCCATACGAATTCTTGTACCTCAGAGTCAAACTTTTTGAAGTTCACAATTCGTATCTCTTTCATACAAATTCTTGGTCTGTGTTTGAAAAATTCCAAGTGAGGAATTCGTATAAGCCTTCATACGATTTTTTCATGTGAAATCTTGTTGAGTTTTCAATTCTTAAGTGCAGAATTCGCATACCCCTGTCATGCGAATTCTACACTTATCTTTTTCAAAAAGTGGATTTTCAATGTCAAAACCTCATTTTTCACTAACCCATTTGGACCTTGTTCAATATTGCTTATCTTTTCAGGTACCAATGGCAGAACAATCTGTAGACCAGCATGTTCAGACCGGTGAGAATTCACCACATGAGTCTTCAGAGCAATGCCTAATGCCATCATCTATATCTGATTTTCAAGTGCCACAAGATGCCAATCCAGGTCTATTTCTGATATCACCAGCTGAGATGAAACCACAATAACCTAATAATCATCATCTCCAATTCAGTATCCGAACTGAACCCTTGGTACTGGATATTCTAAGGAACCATCCTATCAGAAATGCTTTAACAGTAGTAGCAGTAGTTCCAAAATTATATGTACAGCAAGCCTGAAAGACCATCCGGTTTAGTCATGTGAAGGAGCAAGGAGAGAGAATACTTGTATTCAAGCTAGAGATAGATAATTTTACATCTGTTCTGACCCAAGAAAGATTTAGATTCATCTTGAGCTTTCCTTCTGAAACAGCAAGAGAGGGAAGAACTTCATATGATGAACTTCCATCAGATGTTGAAGTTTTCAAGGGCATAAGTGACATGGAGTATCTTGGTCAGATGACTCAAGTCAGTCACTTCAAGAAGAACAATCTGCCACTATTCTATTATACCCTATTCTCAATGATCAACATATGCCTTACAACAAAGATCTATGGAACCGATAATGTCAGCATTCACATACTAAAGCTTTTCTACTCTATTGTTCATGACTTGCACATTAACTATGCCAGTATCTTCTGGACTGAGCTCTCTGAAAAGGTGGTTTCAAAGAATACTTCAAAGGCACCAAATTACATACCGTATCAGAGATTCTTGTCTCTTAGTGTCAGAAGTATGCTGCGAAGTAATTCACAGATACCAAAGAGGGGAAATCATCCTCATGCTCCATTCAGTGAAATGAGATATTTGATGAAGCAAAAAAGGACTTTTCCATTCACCATGCCTGTGCTTGAGAGCTTATTAGATTATGCAGATCCAGAGTACGATAACATTATAAATTATAGAGAGTCTACGGGACAACCAGAACCAGTTATCCCTGCCCATGGCTCAAACCCTAGGCGAGCGAAGTCGGTGAGGGTTTCTGATACGACGGGGGTACAGAAACGGGGAAAGAAGAGGAAAAACACCGAGAGGGGCTTTGAAGGGGGTCAGAGACCACGACTAGAGGCTTCAGGGTCACGGGTTGTTACCCCACGTTTAGTGACACCTCCTGCTGATGAAGGTCATGGATCTGACAATGAAGTAGATCTTGCAGAACAGCCAAGCATTGGATCTGATACAAGTGAAGTTCCTTCCGCATCAAGCTCTAAAGATGATGAGGAAATCGATACTGAGATAGCTGACAATGATGGATCAGATGATGATGATGATAATAATGATGATGATGCTAATGTTCAAGTTCAATCTGAAGCACATGTGAATATTCCATCTGATGAACAAGCTGTTGATGTTCATGCTGATGATCAAATTGATGATCAAGCTAATTTGTTTGCACCATTCTATGGTACTGAAGCCATGGAAGTGGATGATCAGACTCATGCTGATGTTGTTATTACTTCAGTTGTAGGAGAAATAAGGAGGAACGAGGGAGAATTAGTTGAAAACTTGGAGAGAATGAGTGAGATTGAAGGAAAAGAAGATGGTGAGCTTGTGATTACCCAAACTTACATATCCAAAAGGGCAACCACATCTAACACTCTGTCACATGTGTTGCGTTCGGATGTTAAAGATATAAGTAGCCCACTTATGCAATCGCACACCGAAGCCACCCACTCTATTTCTTCTCAACAAGAAATAGTTTCAACTTCTCACTGGGATTTTGCACATAATCTATTGGGTTCTCATTCGGAGGATCAAGGTATTGAAACAAGAGAACAGTAGCCCCAGTTCTCGACTTCACTTCGTGCACAATTAATTCTAGTGCCATATTGTTTACCAATTGTTATTCCTAGGACACTATTTGCTACATCTACCATCGGAAGTCTTAGTGACCAAATCGAAACATCCAGAGTAGATCTACAATCCGGACTATGAGGACTGGATGGAAGTCCTGTCATTGCCACGTTTATGCCAACAATGAACACAACCATGCAGTTGTTTCCACACCTGACATGCAAACGGTTAATCTATGTGATACCGGAGTTACTAACCCAGACTTCGTGTCGAAAGGAACTCTCGGCAACACCTTAAAAGGATGTTGAATCTCTATTTTTTGAGAAGATGGAGGAGGAGATTGGAGGAATTAAACGTTTATTGAAAGGGAAAGACCCTGTATCTCAACCTGAGTCTACCCAACAAAGCCAACAAACTCCATATACTCAACCTGTTTACTTATCCATCGATGAGCTTAAGTCTTTGCTTTTTGCAAAACTTTTATCCCAAGCTCCAGATACTCAGCAAAATGCAGATCTTCTAACCCTTCTGCAATCCCACCATGATAGTCAGCAACCATAATCTGTGCAACAAGCAGATTTGGTCAGTGCCTCAGAGTTTAATTCTTTTAAATCTGACATTTTTTTTGCTCTATCTGATCTTAAACATGTAGTTCAAACATCTTGCAAAGCCCAGACAATTGTTTCTACTAAAGAGCATGATCATGATTCAGATAATGATCATGAGGGGGAGATAAGGGAGAAACAAACAACTGCTGGAGGTTCTGGTAAAACAGTGTTGGTGGAAGATAGAGCTGAAAATGTTGAAAATGTGGAAAGGGAAGTTGATCATGGTTCTGAGCAAAATGATCAAATGGAGTTAGTTTTGTATGTCGGAGAAAGTGTTGAATCAAGGGTTGAAAAGCCTAAGATTGCAACAAGGCAAGATATTTTTTGGATATAACAGGTTTTCCAAATCCTGATATCATTGCTTTAGAAGATGATTCTTTTGCTGAAGTCAATGCAAAGTATGAGATGTATTGGGAGATCAAAGAAGAAGGGCAGAAAAGTGATTTTGTTGAAATTCCTTCTGATGATGAAGTGGTGGAGGTATCTGAGATTGTAAGGAGAGCTGAGGGGATACCAGCTGATGAGGCTAGTGTTCTTGATGACTTGTTTGAGGACAGAGATACAGAAGTTTTGAATGCTATGTTTTCTCAAAGCACTCCTGAGGAACAACATCTAAGTCTTGTTCATGTTCAACTGCCGGAACCAAGTGTTGTTCCAACTGTTCCATCTTTTAGCGAGTTTGAGTTTCCTGATCCCAATGTTCTTCAACCTGATGATGCTGATCGAAATGTCAATCTGAATGCTGATGCCACTGTTAATCTTGATTCTGATGTCCATGCTGAAGAAGAGTTGTCATATCAGAGAAAACCAGGAAGTCCTGAACATCAAACTGAGTTTGTCAGAGAACCACTACTTGTGCCAGGGTTTCCACAAACTGAAGCAGGTCCTTCAGGTAATCCTGTAGTAGGTTCTACTGCTATGATGAGTTTAGTCCTGCTATTGAAGGGATTAAAAGAATCAGACGAGCTCTATGTGTTCCATATCTTGAGGAGGGAGTTAAGATTTTTGTGAGCTATATTAGAAAGATTGATGAAGCTCAACTCCTAGGGATTCAAGACAAGTCTCCAGAGTATCAGAAAGATTATATCAGATTGCTGCAAATTATGGGGGAGAACTTGTAAGGATGTCAGGAGCAGATCTGAAATTCTGGAAGTTATCTGGGTGACTATGAAGCAGTACAAGAAGATTTGGTATCCTGAGTTCATTGTTCAAAGAAAGAATTTGAAGACTTATACTTTCAATGAAACTGATTTTGCCAATTTGAACTTCAGAGATATTGAATTCATGTACCATGATTTTAGAGACAGAACCATCAGGCACCCTGAGATAGTATTTGCTCTATATACTATTAAAAGATTTATCAAAAGGCACATCTACTCAACATATCTCTATGACTTTCAGTTGGGCATAGAGACAAACCAGAAGAGAATCAATTTGTTTAAGCCTGACATGGCACATCCTCTGCTGGAAGACACTCCACTCTACACAGTTCTAAGAGAACCATAACTTGGAGTTGTGTATGAGAATGTTGACAAAAAGGAGAAAAGATTCATGAAAGTTGCTGAAATTCCAAAGTATTCTGACGGTACTTTAGAAGATGTTGTTAAAAAGTTGCAAACCAAGTATGAAGAAAGTGAAAAGCAGAGATTAGTTGAGAATGATCATATGCCAAGATTGGAGAGAATCTTTACTGAGAATGTTATTGATGCTATCAAGGACAGATCCAGATTCAGGCAAGCAATCAGAAGGTTTGAAGGTTACATGGGAATAAGGAGAACTTGTATGAAGAAATGGACAAGTTGAAGACTTCCAAATTGCTCAAAAAGGGGGAGATTGTTAGATCACAGTTTTGAGACAATTTGTAAGTGTGTTTACCTTTATTGTGTTGACTTTTATTGTATGCTTGTATAGAGGTCAAGGCTTGTTTGACCCTATATAAAGCCTTTCATGTCTTGTTTTGTAAGTAGTCTTGTAAGAAGTCTTTGTACGCATTGAGTCATTCATGTAATTGTCATGTTAGTCATATGAATACGACAGACTTGTGACTCAAATTCTCTCTCATCTTAATCTTTGATTGTTAATTGTGATATGATTGCTTGAAACCTGGGATCACACAAGAAATATGTTTTGGTGATTGTGGATGACTATTCTAGATACACTTGGGTCAAACTTCTAAGATCAAATGATGAGACGCCCGATGTCATCATCACATTCTTAAAGACTGTTCAAGTGAACTTGTAGAAGACAGTCAAACTTATCCGAACTGATAATGGCACATAATTCAAGAACAAAATGGTTGAAGATTTTCTCAAATCGGTTGGGATAACACATCAATTTTCTGCTACCAGAACAACATAATAGAATGGGGTAGTTGAAAGACGAAACAGAACCTTAGTTGAGGTTGCACGCACGATGCTCAGCTAATCAGACTTACCTCTATTCTTGTGGGCTGAAGTTGTGTCTACTGCTTGTTATATACAGAATAGATCTATAATCCATCGTCTCTTCGGTAAAATGCCTTATGCTTTGATTAACAACAGAACAACAAGCATTAAACCTTTTCATATTTTTGGATGAAGGTGTTACGTGTTAAATGATAAGGAGAGCTTGAACGAGTTCAATCCTAAAGCTAAAGAAGGGATCTTCATTGGCTATTCTCAGACATCAGCTTTATACAGAGTCTATCTCAAGAACTCGAAGATTGTCATTGGGAGCATAAATGTCACATTTGATGAAGATATGGCTTCTGATCAAATCAGTTCAGAACCCGTGATAACCGGAGTATTAGCTTCTAGGCAAATCAGTCCAGAACCTGCGGTTAAAGTTTCAAATTCTGATAAAGCATCAACGTCTACATCTAATTTAACAGAATTAGATTTATTGTTTGAACATTTTTATGATGAGTTTCTTGGTTCTAGAGTGACTAAACCTGTTGTGATTGACAAATCTGAAGATTCTAGCAATCATCATCCAATCACTTCAGATGTATAGACTGAATCAAATTGCCCGATTCAAGAAGAAACTCTAGTTCAAATACCTACTCAATCCCTTGAAGTTGCACGTGAAATTGCTGAGCCAGAAGTTTCATATTCAGTTTGATGTACTGTCATACCTACTCAACAGACATCAAATGTCCAATCCACTGAAACTTCTGCACCAGTTACTTAAACTGAACCCCATCTTGAAGAACATGATGGATACTTAGATGAGATCAATATGATCAATCTACATCTAATCCACTCCCTCACGTACACAAGTGGACCAAAGAGCACTCGGTTCATCAAATTAATGGAGATTCGTCAAAGCCGGTGCAAACTAGGTCTGCAACATCAAATGAATGTTTGTTTGATTCATTCTTAAGAAAAATAGAATCGAAAAAAGTTTTAGAAGCTCTTTCTGATCCAGATTGGGTTACAACCATGCAAGAAGAGCTCAATCAATTTGAAGCGCTTAAAGTATGGCGATTAGTGCCCAGACCTGAAGGAAAGACAATCATTGGTACCAAGTGGGTATTCAAGAATAAAAAGGATGAAGATGGTGTTGTTATTCGAAACAAAGCAAGACTTGTAGCCAAGGGATATAGACAAGAGGAAGGCATTAATTATGATGAGACGTATGCACCAGTTGCACGTATTGAGGCAATTAGGATGTTCCTAGCCTTCGCTGCACATAAGAATTTTACGGTCTATCAGATGGATGTCAAGACAACCTTTCTAAATGAATTGTTAAAAGAAGAGGTGTCGTTTCTAAACCTGAAGGATTCGGAAGTGTAGATAAACCAGATCATGTATATATTCTAGACAAAGCACTTTACGGACTCAATCAAGCCCGTCAATCCTGGTATGACGTGTTATCCAAATTCCTTGTCTAGTCTGGTTTTTCTAAAGGTAAAATTGACACCACTATATTCATAAAAAGAGAGAAAGCTGATATCATTTTAATTCAAATATATGTGGACGATATAATATTTGGTTCAACTAATCCATAGTACTGTAAGAATTTTTCTAACCTCATGGTGTCATGTTTTCAAATGAGTATGATGGGAGAGATAAACTTCTTTCTCAGATAAAAAAATATTTTTCCACGGGGATTTTTATAAATCAAGCAAAGTATATTGCTGACATTTTAAAGAAATTTAATATGTCAAATTGTACTCCAATTCCAACCCCGATGGCACCAGGAACTAAGATTGGATCCAATCTTTCGGGAAAAGCTGTTGATCTTAGGACTTATAGAGGAATGATTGGTTCTTTAATGTACCTAACGGCAAGTAGACCAGATATTATGTTTTCTGCAGGCTTATGTGCTAGATATCAATCTTCGCCTAAAGAATCCCATATGTCGTTGTCAAGAAAATAATTACGTGTGTTTATACAAAGTCTATCTCAAGAATCCCATATGGAGACAAGCTCGTAAGCTGGGCATCAAAGAAAAAACTTTGTGTTTCCACTTCGACTGAAGTAGACTATGTAGCTGTTGCCAGTTGTTGCTCTCAAGTATTGTGGATGAGGACACAACTTCGAGACTATGGTTTCCAGTTCAACAAGATTCCAATATATTGTGATTCGAAAAGCGCCATCTCCATATCAGCTAATCCTATTCAGCACACGAAGACTAAACATATTGAGGTGAGATATCATTTTATCAAAAATAATGTCGAAAAAGGTACAATTAAACTTTATTTTGTAAACACAGATTATCAACTTGCAGATTTGCTTACCTAGCCGTTAGACGAAAAGAGATTTAATTTTCTCATTTCGAAACTTGGCATGTTAAACCTCAAGACATAATCTGTAGTTACCTAGTACAGTTTATTTTTGTTATTTTTCTTCATTTCTTTATTTTTAATCTGAACGATATCTGCACGGAAAGGTTATGTTCATGTTTTCAAAGGGAGTGAGATAAAGTTTAATTGATCTACATTCTAGGGGGAGTTATAATATTTCTTGCATATATTTTTTTCACTGACATATTTTGTGATGCATATGTTCAGGGGGAGTAAAGACATTGACTTCTGATTACATCTGATCAGAACTCGTTCTTAAGAGTTTTATTGCTTTTATATCTTTATTTTTCAATAAAGTTTGTGAATAAGACTTTGTACTTTGACAACTTTTTGACTATTTGCATAATTTGAGGGGGAGCTTACATAATCATATCAATCATGACTTTAGAGTCGATTTTATGAGATTTAAGATGAGCGTAAGACATATTCAAATCTTAATCTCATTGTGTTTGAAAGAAGGATGACTTTCAGACATGAAAACATGTTTCTTAAACGTTTAAACCACTTCTCGATTCTTAAACAGATTTCATGAATACAAAACTGAGATTAAGTCCCGCAACGAGCGCAACCCTCGTGTTTAGTTGCCATCATTGAGTTACCTAGGGGCGCGAGACAACTCTCTCTAAGGAACTTACCTTTAGTAGATCGGTCATCCAAGAATCTAATATATGGTTCTGGGTTTATAAATAGGAGGTAGGATAGTTCCAATACGAATAGGTAGACTTCCCTATCTACTCATTATTCGGAGGTGAATCATAGAACACCAAAAGCTGTGCTATCTTATGGACCTAACATAGGTCACATGTTATGAACTTTAATGTTTAACTAACCGTGTGTTTCCAAAGATAAATACTTGTGTATTATCTTTTCTATATACTGTCAAGTATTCATACACACCGGTTTAGTACTTTTGTTGACTATGTTCTTACCATGTCTCAAAATTGAACATAATTTTCGTTGGTAAGACACCCCGTTTGAAATTCAAAGTATATTGAGCGTTAATTCATTCAAAATGTTTCTTTCAAGAATGTATATAATTGTTCTTATAGACAACATCCAATTTTTCATGACCTAAGCTTTTATTGATAAATTATTCATATTTGATCTTTTCCATACATTGCCAGATTATCAAAACATTTCTATTGATTTCACTTCATTCATTCCATTTCTTTGTTTTGGGAGAATCTTCCATGATTAAAATGCTCAAATCTTCATGATTATCTTCATGAGCATGCATATATCTTACATGTATTTCATACTATGCTTTAACTGAATAAGTTAAACCAATTAAGTAACATTTTGCTTATAGGACAATATACATGGGAGTTGTGTGAGAACTTAGTTGAACTTCTATGGATTCACGATATCTCTTTCCTACCCAAGAAGTTATCTTTGAGTGATCGAGAGGCGAGGGGTCAATATCTGAGTGTGGGTGTGTGCTTAGATAAAATGAAAAGAGAGTTTGATTAGAAGTAGGCTTAAATGTTAAAAAGAAGGAGGGTGAGATATTAGACTAAGAGAATATCAAACTTTGCACCAAAATTTTTCTGAGTCGGGCAACCACATTACTATTGTTTCACAATTCTTTCGTGAACTTCATTGACAAAGGCAACTAGCCCATGCCAACTCTTGATTTAAACCCCACCAACTACCAATTTCTTTCTCAATAAAGATATGTTTCAATTTTTCTTGGAGACGCGACACATAATCTATCTTGTCTTCATTCGGAAGATGTGGACATTGAAAAAGAAGGAAGTCTGCCCCACCTTCGCACTTCGATCATGCATAATTTAGTCCGTGTAATACTGTTGTTGTCTTAATGATTTACACATTTTGAGCCTATTATAAACATTCATGTTTAAATTCCTTCATACACAAGCACGAACACACCGAAAATTTGTTTTTCTGTTGGAACGTTCATAGAATAATCTTGTGTTATTCGATGATTGAATGGAAGACCTGGGGAGTGAACATCAATAAAACTCCTTGTACAATACATTCATTGTACTAAGTATCTGCTGCTTACAGGCATCTTAACTGATTCATTTGTTGATTCAGTGTTACATTCTTATTTGTCTGAATTTGAAAAGATTTGGATGAATACTTTCTGAATTGACGAATGTTCAATGGCTCATTTTGGAAAGATCAGTGGTCAGAAAATGGTTCATGACATTTCTTGAAGATGTTTTGATGATTTGTTCGTTCTACATCATCAAAAAGGGGGGAAAATAATTTCAAGAAATGTTGGAATTGGAGAAAGTTACATGTTTGGAATATGGGAGATATACAAAAATTTGTCAAGATATGTAATTAATGGAGAGATTGTACAGAATGAAAAGAGAAAGTCTAAAGATTTGATGAAAGATTGATGATGTGTACAAAAATTTTCTTTGAAGATGAATTGCTGAAGCAAAGTGAGCTAAATCTGAAGATAATTTCTTTTCTGAAGTTTGAGAGAGGTTTTATTACTTTGGGGGAGATTACAGAAAGTTTTGAAGACAGTTCAAAGAAAAGAAAGATTGATTTTGAACAGATTTACTCAAAGGAGGAGATTGACTTTCAAAGGAAAAATTATGTTCAGATACATAAAGAGGGAGATTGATTTTGTTAAAGATTAAACAAAGGAAAAGATTGTTCGTTGTCACACCCCGCTAAAGTGGAAACACGAGATGTACTTCTAAAGGTTTCGTAACATAAGGTAAAAGACAACACTCACCATAGATATTACATAAATCCAAAAGTTATACATATTCTCTTAACAAAAGTTTTACAAACGGGAAATAACGAAAATAAAACAGATGAAAAATGCCGCCACACACAATCTTCTTCTTAAATGCAATCTTGCGGTCATGCACCTGAAAAACATGTCAAAACGAGGTCAACTACTGCAGTAGTTGGTGAGATCACAGATTTTCGGAAAGCAATGGCATTTCGCCTTTTAGCTTCTTTAAAAATCCACAAAGTGGAATAATAAAAATACCGGTTGTAGAAACTTTTGCTTAATGTTTAAATGTAAATACAATTACGTGTTTCGCAATGAACCATTACCCAAGCCTAATAACCAATAAAGAACGTCCCATCTTACATGTCTATCGCGAACATGCGAATTGCCAACAACAATAATTATGCACTCCGACTTGGCAGCCTTACAGAGTGGGTGGTCAACCAAATAGTATTATCCACAATTATAAACGGCTCGCGCATCGAGTTAAATGGGTAACGTAAAATAAATAACATGGTGACGTCGAAATTTACTGTGACATCTGCCTTCCAGAGCTGACAGGTTAGCACCTGAACAGTCTAAATACTTGACTAAATATTTAGGATCACCCTATTAAGACCTAATTATATAAGCAATGGTTTTAATTTCCTAAGATTCCCGACAGTGCGCTTAGAATATCTGGTTACCGCATGTAACGGATACGCAGTCTTATAAAAGGGCCAAACTGATAAAATTAATACCCAAGTGTGTCAAAAATATGTATTATGGCTATTTTATAACCTAAATGAAATGTGCCAATTTAGCCTCCTTAACCTAAACAATTACATTTTTCTTTTCAACAACTCTTTTATTAATACATTTAAAAAAAAATATTGAAATTATGGGGTAGGAGGCCCAAGGCCCCCCCCCCCCCTCTTCTCTGTTCCTCCTCTCTTTTCTTTCAAAACAATTATAACACTCTTTAGTTTTCAAGAAAATCTCATTATTCCATCTTTCTCCATTCTCTCTCATTTCAAACTTCTTTCTACCTTCTCCTCCCTCTCCATAGCTGAAAATCCACTCCTCCATCTCCTTCCCTTGCATTTGTTTTAAGATCAAATCAGTCTACATTGTGAAGGTAAGAACGTCATACTTTTATTTGGTTGTTTTGGTGTAAAAACCACAAGTTTACATGCACATCTTCTTGTTTCTTCATTTCTTTTGAAAGTTTTCTGGAGAGAAAGACCTTCATAGGCCTTCGAATGGTAGGTTAGCACCAACTTGACTAAAATGTCAAGAAATGGTGATAACCCATGATCCATAGGTCCAAAAACTCAAGAAAATGAAGGTTTTAAGTCTTGCATGGCCATTTTATCACCATCTAAGATGGTGGAGTCTTTACATTTGAATACTCTCTTCCTTGATAAAACTATGTTCTTGGTACAAAATGAGGATGTAAGATTCATAAAAGCATTTTTTTTCAAACAAAGAAACCCATGCATGTAGGTGTCAAGTTAAAAATTTCTCATTTTTTATGATTTGTTGTTTAAAAAATCGGACAGATTGCATGCATGTCATTTCTCCGTGTATATCTAAATCAAAATAGATCCAAATGCTTTGAAACTTTACTTGAACAAATTTCAATGAGTTAGGGAACTAACCCAACTTGAATCACTCAAAAGTATTGAGTTTTGCCCCCTCAAATTCTTGTTACAAAATTAATGTGCATTTGAATCCGGCTGGACTAAAAGTTACATTCATGTTACCATAAACCCTATATAAAAGCCTAAAAATTTTAAGATTTTTTTTCTGGAAATAATATATTGAGTTGGGAAATAAATAAAATTGGTTTCACTTGAAAATATTAAGATTTGAGTATTCAACCCTCATTAACAAAAAAAGTGTGCAAAACAGTAAATCTGGACAGATTGGTAGACCTAACTTTAAAATAGCATAACTCATTCATTTTTGATCCAAAAAGGGTAACACTTTTCTGGATGTTACCTTTCTGAGTTAGAACGTAATCCATTTGGATTCACTGAAAAATAATCATTTTTGACCTCCAAATGACCAAGACAAAACAGTGGTGCAGACTGCCTTGGTGCATGTGACCAATAATTTTGTAGGACATCATTGCCCTATATAATCACCTCCAAAACTAACGGGCCCTATGGCAAAAGTTCACCAACAAAATAAAATAAACCCCATGAAAATTTGGTAAATTAATAACATAAGGAAAATGGTTAAAATATCATTAAAAGTAGGCATAAAATTTTGAGAGCATAAGACAAGGGTTAGATTTGTTAAAAAGAGGACTTTTGGACTTTATAACTTTATAACTTACTTAAAGACTTAGACATTTGTACTTGAAATCATATTATAGTATATAATTTAGTAAATAGGCTAAAACAACTAATTGAATGATTTGGACCCATAAAAATTTAATCAATAAAAGGGTCAAGTGATGCACTTATAAGTCTTAGCGATCTAAGAACCGCATAAACTATAAGGGTAGACTCGAGCTAATGGACTATATCACTTTCGTAGGTAAGACGCAGCAGCGAAATCCTATACATGATATTAATCGTATCCGAGGAGAAACCGCTCAAACTTGTGAGTATTCACAGCCCCTCTTTTACCGTTTTTATACGTTTTGGGGTGAAAAGCATGTTGAATTTGCTAAATATCTTCGCTATCAAATGATCATTCGTTAAATTTTGAACTGTTGAATTAAATCTTGATTGATTTACGTCATCAAGTGTAAAAGAACGTGAAATTGTTGATAAGGGCACTAAGGCATGTACACAGATTGATGTGTTGAGTTAAAAAGAAAACGTTAAGTCCCCAATAGGTACACTACTTATTAACTCATTATGAGCCGATGGTATTAGTGGATAGCGCTATTTGGTTTGACGAACCCTCCTTTGACTGACGAGTAGGGGTGCACTTTACCAATAACTAATGTTCTACTCATGTGGTTTAAATACCACCGTTGAGGTAGTTCGTGGGGCGTAGGTTGTCAGAAGGCTTAGTAGTGGCTCAACAGTTAAACATCGTGTTGTACATCATTCACTGTGAAAATGCCCATGAGCTTTAATATTTAAATTTGACGCTAAATTCTGCATGAAAACTATTTTATGCATTTGAAAACCTGTTAACTCACCAACTCTTTGTAGTTGACCCCTTTCATTTTCTTTAACGTGCTTTTCAGGAGGATAAGAAGGTAAAAGAAAATGATTAGTCGTGCACGCGTGTCAACATCAACACAAGATTTTTTTTATTGTTATGTTAAAACGTTATTACCTTTTGGATGGTTGAACTTTGGATTGTAACTCAAAACGTTGAATTTAACTTTTCATGTTCGAATGTATGGTTGATGTTATGTATTTCCTATTGCTATGAAACTATGAGCTGTCATGCCTCGTGTTTCCGCTTTAGCGGGGTGTGACATTTACGATATAAGAACTCAGCACACAAGCATACATACCATAGTGCAGAAGTCATGGAAGACTCCAAAATATATTTTAAAGAAAAATCCAACTGATAAGTAATAATAATTGAAATAGTAAACATGCATTTCACCCCAAGACGTATGAAAACAGTAAAAAGGGGGTTGTGAATACTCACTTGCGATATGCGAAGATATACCAAAAAATGTCCACTGGAATGCAACCAAAGATAAATCCTACCTTGCTCCTATGAATCGTAAGGACACTAGTAAGATTCATGCTTAGACCTTAGGCCTTGATAACACTTAGTTATCCAAATCATCATAAAATGCCTTTATTGTGATTACATAATTAAAATTTATGTGGGTGACTAATTGAGGTTAGTGTATAAAATATTGATATATATATATATATATATATATATATTATAGGTGTTAGATTAGTTTAAACATTCAACATCACCGCAATTTCGCCACCATAAGTGACGAAAAGGGTCCAAAATTCGAAGTTAGTATAAATATATAGTATTTAGGTTGGATTAACATCAAGTATATTAATATCACCACAATTTCATCAAAATAACTGACGAAAAGGGTCCAAAAGTTAGTTTCTAACTATACTAAGAAAATTGTCCTTTGCTGTCCAAAATTTGTTGTCACTTTGTGTCCATATTCATATGCCCTCCAAAGTTCCTTAGATCATGGGATTTATACTCAATGTAATATACTGAGTTAGGAAACTTTTGGCATAGGTTTCATAATTTTTGGATGTATATAGGTCCTTCAAAACAGTCCAAAGTAAGGTATACGACAGAAAGTTTTGCACACTTGATTTGTAACCACTGTTTGGTAGTCTAAATCTTAATTTTTTAAGTGAATCCAGTTGTATTCGAACCCTAACACATAATATTTAATTCCAGAAGAAATTTCACCTTTTGTGGTTAATTATTGAGTAAGATATGGTCTTTCAAAGTCAGTGGAAAAAAATCTGACAGCATGCTGTTGAAAATATACTTTAAGAAAATGTGCATTTTCTATTTGTTCTTTAAATGATTTTGTTCTTTTTGCTAGATCACGTTTTTGTCAACAAAAAATCAAATATTTTCAGATGAAAACTTTCCTTTAAACTTACACAAGCTACATGCATGCAAGCTAGACAAGTTATCTTGTCCAAAAATTTCAAAATTGATTCCTTTGAACTTTTTGTGAAATTTCCTTGAATCCAAACTTTTAGCTTGATTTTTGATACATAAAATGCAAAGTTTTAAATCAGATGGATGAAGTATAAAGTAGGTATTTTGACATACAAAAATGATTTCATGCAACTTTTTAAGAATCTATGGAAGAAAATGTTGAATAGAACGCATGCATGTAAACTAGAACTTTCAAGAGTTCTTTCTTTGATCTTAACTTTGGTTTGATCATGGATTTTATTCCCTTTTTGATCATGTAACATGTCATTAGGAATAAATCTACAAACTTAAATATCAAATATGATTTCTTGGTAAAACACCATTTGGGGATTTAAAGAGAACAACAACTTTAAATGCGTAATAACTAACAAGAAAAGATGTAGGTTTTATTTAGTTTAGAAAATTTACCTCAAGTACTATTTGGAAGACTTTGAGCTTTGAAATATCTCGAGTGATATGGCGCGTACTGAATACTCGAGTGATAACTATTGTTATAAGAAAACTCGACCAAAGGTAGGTGAGTATCCCAATTCCCTCCAAAATCTACCGCACATGCTCGAAGCATATCTTCTAAGGTCTGAATCGTCCGTTCACTTTGCCCGTCAGGTTGAGGGTGATAGGCAGTACTCAAATTCAATTGTGTACCTAAGGCTTTCTGAAGTGATTGCCAAAATCGTGACGTAAAATGACTATTCCTATAAGAAATAATAGAAATAGGTACCCCGTGATGAGTGACAATCTCATTGATGTAGATCTGAGCAAGCTTCTCCATCTTATAATCTTGACGAATAGGTAGGAAATGCTCAGATTTCGTAAACCAATCCACTATTACCCAAATTGAGTTGTGTCCTTTAGCAGTTCTGGGTAATTTGGTTATGAAATCCATAGTTATTTGATCCCATTTCCATTGTGGAATCTCGGGTTGTTGCAGCAAACCAGATGGTTTCTGATATTCACCTTTGACCACCGAACAAGTTAAGCATTTTCCTATGTACAAGGAAATATCTTTCTTCATCCTTGGCCACCAATAATATTCCTTTAAGTCCTTGAACATCTTATCTGGTCCTGGGTGAATCGAATACCTAGATTTATGGGCTTCTTTCAAAATTATTTTACGGAATGCGTGAATTGAAAAAAAAAGGAAGGCATAACAAAAAGAAGTGGTAATGGGGATCAAACAATTCACTCCATAATCTGATAGATCTTTTGAGTAGGTTGTTGGTCTTTGGAATCCAAACACTATCCTTAAAGTATCGTACTCCATCAACCTTAGTTTCCAATCTAGGCTCTAAACCCTGAAGGGCTTTATTTTTCAAATTTTCTGCTTTCAAAGCTTCGTCCTGAGCTTCGAGAATTTGAGTCTTTGGCTCGTTTACACGAGTGCTCCAAATGCTTGTACTCGTGAGGGTTTTACCCTTTCCTTTCTACTCAAGGCATCAGCTACAACATTGGCCTTACCTGGGTGGTATCGAATCTCACAATCATAGTCACTGAGTAACTCTACCCATCTCCTTTGCCTCATGTTAAGCATTTTCTGGTCGAGAATATGCTGAAGGCTTTTGTGATCAGTGAAAATGTTAGGTCTGAGATCTAGAGCATTTCATGTTTGTAACTTTGATAGGATAGGAGAGGACTTTATTATTTATTGAGAGAAAATATAAAACTAATCTAGAGAGAGAGCAAAGTATTTAAGGGCTACATTTCCTTTAATGGAATTATCTAACCCTTAAATACTTTTCTCTCTCTCTCTAGATTAGTTTGATATTTTCTCTCAATAAATAATATTTTTGTCCATTTTCATTTTTTTTCATTTTTAGTCCATTTTTTCGTTTTTGGCTATTTTTCTCTGTTTCTGAACTTATCTGATATAATTTTCATATTTTTTGCAGGTTTGGAGATTAAAGTAAAAAAAAATTCCGCGCTGACTTTTCAGAATTAATTTTTGGAAGACAAATTTTATAATTTGTTTCTCATATTTTAATTTTCTAAACATCTTTCTGATTTTAATTGTTGTATTCATATTTCTTAAAAAGTGTGCACAAAATTGTACTTCTAATCGAAGTTTTCTCTTGACGATCACATCTTTTACAGATTTCAAGACGCCGTATACTGATGAGAAGAGAAATATGATCTTAACCAAGAGAGACTGTGATATTGCGTACATGCCAGAAATACCTGCACTGGAAGCTGAAAATAAAAATTTAATAATTCAGAATTTGTCTCTTCTTGATGAGATTAAGAAATTAAAAGAAAATTCTTCTGTTTTAAAGAACAATTTTGAATGTTCAAAATGTACTTCTGATTCTAAGATAAATTTTGCAGAATTAATTGAAGAAAAAGAGAAAGATTTCCAATCTTCAAATAAAATTGAAGAAATCTGAAGAGGAATCCAAAATTTTGAAAGCCAGTAGTACAAACAATACATGGTCAAAGAAAGAATTAATGCAAAAAGAGATTAATGATCTCAGACGAAGAGCAAATATTGTTGGAGAAACATGCGATGGACTGAAAAAGATAAACTCATAAATCTTTTCTGAACGAAATCAATTAAGAGACAGTGTATTTAGTCTTGAGGTTGAAATAAATATGTTGAAAGAAAAAGCCACAAAAGAGATGAACAACTCAAGAGGAGATAAAGAAGATTGAAAAGAAGAGAAAGGATTTGGAAAGATATAATGATGTTCTTCAAAAGAAGATTACTGAACTGAAAGAACAAATCTACGAAGATGAAAAGAAGTCAAGAAAGAAAGAGAAGAGTTTGAAAGAGAAAAAAGCTTTTGCTCAAAAGTTTTATGATTTCTCAAGAATGTCATTTGAAGAAAAGAAATCCATTGAACTGAAATGTGCTAAACTTTCTCAACAAGTGTCAGATTTTGAGAAAGTCATAATTATGGAATGAGATAAGTTTGAGAAAGAGAAGAAATTAACAGAACAGAAGAATGTCGGATTATTAAGAGAAATACTTGATCAAAGAAGAAGTGTTGAAAGAGACTTTGAGGAAGAAAGGAAGGTTTTTGAGACAGAGATTACCAAGCTTTCAAAGAAGCTATCTGAACTATCAGCAAATGCATTGAAAGAATAGAAGACGAAGTCTGAATTACAAAAGAAGCTTGATACATTGTCTAAAGAAAGAAACAGTTTGTCCAACAAGATAACAAAACTTGAAAGAATCATTTTCAAGGATGAATTGAGAGCACAACGAAGTCCAGATACAAATGCTCAATCTCCCATGAATGATTCAGCTGCATCAAAATGTTCATTCAAATCAGCTGCAAGTTCAATTTTTGCAAATGTTTCTAACAATCATTTATTTGTTGATTCAGATGATATTGTGTTAAAGCAAGAAGATCAGATTCGTCATACTAATATTTTATATGTCAAATCTCTTGAAGCTTCTGGTAACATCAGAAAGAACAGGTCTCATCACAAAATGGTTTGGAGAAGGAAAGATGAGAAAAACAATTCAAAGTCATTTGTTCATACACCTCAAGTGAACAAAAAGGACAATGCTCCGAAAGGTAAATCTTTTGGTAAGTTTGATTCTTCATATTCTGTAAGTCATTTAATCAGACTTCCATAAAAGAACCTTTGTTATTCTTACTATGGAACTGATGATTTTGTTAATAAATATTATGCTCAAAATTGGTATGTAACTTACGGAATCACTTCTCAGCAAAAATGAACTTAAAAGGTTTAAATGTAATGAGAAGTGGATTCCAAAATCCAACCACTCTGGACCTAAATACCCGTGGTTACCAAAACCTGTCAAATCTGTTTTACAGGTACCACAGGTTTAGGGGGAGTAAGAGCATTGGTTTTTATTTACACCAGATCAGAACCCGGTCTTCAATGTTTAAGAACAATGGATTTTGAACAAAGCAGTTCAAGACCCGGTCTTCAATGATAAAGATGGAGAGTTACTATTCTCACCGGAGAATATGTACAAAGGTTCAGAACCCGCTTTAAATTCTTTTTCTTCTTAAGGATGCTGATTAGATAACATCTTTCAAAGAAGTTTTTACTGTTAGTTTGAGAGGGAGTTTATAAGATTTTCACTGTTATATTTTTAAGGGGGAGATGAAAAAAGTTAGTCAATATTTTACAGTCATATTTTTCTAATGTGTTGACTTTTTACAAATAACGAGGGGGAGTATCTGAAGTTTTGTCAAAGGAAGCTTAAAAGATAATATTCATTTTAGGGGGAGTTGAGTTTTATATACTATAGGTATATCTTTCTAAATCTCAAACTCTATCATATTTTGAAAGAAGAACGACTTTCAGGTATGAAAAATGTTTTCTCAAACGTTCAAACAACTTCGTGTTCTCAAAACGATTCTATGAATTTCGAAGTGAGATTTTAAATGTTTTTCATATCCGTACTTTCATTCTTATCTGATCTTGTGTTTCTCAAAGATCAATTCTTGTGTATTATCTTGTCTATATACTGTCAAGTATTCTTACACACAACGGTTCAGTACATTTCTTATTGACTTTGTTATTACCATGTCTCAAAAGATAAATCTTTCGATGGTAATACTCCCGTTTGCTATTGATTGAAATCAGACATCATTTCTTATTAAATGTGCTTTCATTGCTAACTTGTTTATATATTATTCATATAAACAACTTTCGTTCTTTGATATCCCTTATTATTTTTCTTCCTGATGATTGATCTGATTGAATCATTGTCAGATTTTCAAAACAATGACATTGAATGGTAAAAAATGTTCAAAATTTTGAGAAATCTTAATTGTTCTAACTGTTCAAATTTCATTCTTATTATTCATGAGCATACATTCTCTGATAATGATATCGTGTGTTTAATGGTCAAGATAACTGTTGAGCAACACATTTCTTTTAGGACAAAATACATGGGATTCAGTGTGAGTGCTTAAAAGACTTCCATAGATTCACGTTTACCAGTGTTTTCTACCCTGGAAGTAATCCTTGAGTGATTGAGGGGAGAGGGGTCAAAAGATTTGAGAGTGGGAGTGTGCTGAGGTAAAATGTAAAAGAGAGTTTGGTTAGAAGTGAGATTAAATGTTCAAAAGAAAGAGGGTGAGAGATCAGAGTAAAAGAATATCAAACCCTGCACCAAACTTTTTCTGAGTCGGGCAGCCACATTACTGTTGTTTCACAACTTTTTCATGAACTTCATTGAAAAAGGCAACTAGCCTATGCCAACTCTTGTTAAACACCCACATACTACTCATTCTTTTCTTAACAAAAGAATGTTTCATATTTTAATAGGGAAGCAACAAATATTCTATGTAATCTTCATTCGGGTGCTTCGGAAATTGAAAAAGAAGGAAAGTTGCCCCACCTTCGACCCTTTCTCATGCACATTGAGTTTGTGTATAACTATTGTTGTCTTAGTGGTTTACATAATTTTGAGCCTTATTATAAAAAGCAATCATTGTGCTAAATTCTTTCGTACACAAACATGAGCACACAGAAAATTTGTTTTTCTGTCAGAACATTCATAGATTAACCTTGTGTTTTTTGATGATTGAAGGGAAGTCCTAGTGAGTGAACACCACTCAAGCTCCTTATATAGTATATATGTTGTACTAAGTAACTTTGTGTTACTTACAGGCATTATAACTGTTTCATATGTTGATTAAGGGTTACCACTCAAAATTTGTCTGAATTTGAAAAGATTCGGATAAATAAGTCTTATGAATTGACGGCAGACTATCAGATCAGATGGAGAATGTTGATATAATTCTTTGGGGGAAATTGTCTATTTTCCTACATTGGGGATATTGTTTCTATTACTCATGAAGACTGTGCTTAGTTGTTCATAAAGGGGGACATACTTCAAAGACAGAGCTGACCTTGAAATGTTTTGATGATATTGATTCTCACAATTCATCAAAATGGGGGAGATAATTCAAGATTTCAAAGTAAAATGATTGTTTGATTAAAAGGGGGAGAATTAAAGGATGAGAAATTAAAGTCAGATGGTAGAATGTTATAAAGGATAGAGGTTTGTCAAACTAATGATTCAAAGAAGAAGTTAAAGTCGAGAAATGTTTCAAAGGGAATTCTGAAGATTCTCAAGTTGTTGAGCTTAGTTGGAATTGCATTTTTACTCAAAAGGGGGAGATTTTGAAGACTTCAAAGTTTTGTGAAGATTGTCAAACATGTTCAAGAAATCCAAAGGGAAATTTACTTAAAGTGTTATCAATGTTTGATCAAAGAGACAAAGATTTGAAGGTGTCAAAGCTGCGAAAGATTGTTTGTTGAAGATTTTTCTGAAGAAAGAAGACCTGAAGATTAGTGTCAATTTTTTTAATCATGAATCCTGTTGGGAACTGAAGATGTAACCAAGTCATTAATGCTGCTAGTTCAGAGTTAGTACTTCCAGAGGATCTCAAAGTTAATACTGCTAGGTATTACTACTTCTAGTAGAATTAATACTGCTAGTCAAAGTTAGTGCTGCTTGAACAAAGTTAGTACTGCTTAGCTAGTTAGTACTGCTAGTGGTTAGTGCTGCTTAGTAGTTAATGCTGCCAAGACTCAGTTAATGCTTCCAAGGTGATCAAGGTGATTAATGCTGCTTCTAAGATAATGTGAAGATAATACTGAAGAGATCGCGTCTGGAGATAAACATGGAAAGCTTGGAGATAATTATGAAGATTATTTTGAAGATCTTTTTAAGTTTTGTAATTATCTTTATTTTCAGTATATGTATAGAATTGTTTAGAATAGTTAGAATTATTAATTCTGAGTTTTTGTTCTAGAGAGAATCAACCTCAAGGCATCGTTCCTAATTCTAGAGAAGTAGAATTCGTCTTGAAAGAGCCTGTTCTTCAAGATTGAGGTTGTGAGTGAAAATCTTGTAACTTGAATCATTAAATAAAGTTTGCAAGTTGTGATTCATACTGTTTTTCTGTTTATTGAATATTAAAGTGTTTTTCCGCAACTTCTTTAATATTGTTTCTGAGTATTCATAATTCTTGTTGAGAATTCGATCTTGACAAGTGGTATCAGAGCCCTGTTCTCTCAGAAACATTCATTCATTCATCATGGAAAACTTTGCAGAATCAAACAGTACTCTTGTCTCTAAGGTTCCAATGCTCAAACCGAATGAGTTTGACATGTGGAAGATCAGAATCAGGCAATACATTCTCCTCACTGACTACTCAATGTGGGATGTTATTGAGAATGGCCCCTCTACTGAAGGCCAGATTGGACCGGATGGAAAAAGGTCTCCACCAAACACAGATGGTGAGAGGAAGATCAGGCAGACAAAGATGAAGGCCTTGAGCACTCTGCTCTTGGCCATCCCAAATGAATATCAGCATCAATTTTGCAACTGCACTGATGCTCAGATTCTCTGGAATGCTCTAGAGAAAAGATTTGCTGGAACTAAGAGCACCAAAAGAAATCAAAGGGATGTTCTGAACCTGCAGTATGAGAACTTCACTTCTTCAAAGAATGAGTCTATGACTCAAACTTTTGACAGGTTCAACAAGCTTATTGGTGAACTAGCTACTGTTGGAGTGAAGATGGAGCAAGATGATATCAACAGGAAGTTCCTCAGATCTCTTGGGGATGAATGGACTATGTACACTGTCTCATATAGACAGAGTGACAATCTGGAAGAGAAGGAACTAGATGATCTGTATAATGATCTAAGAGTTTTTGAATCTGAGGTAGAAGCTAAGAAGAAGCCCACTGGGTATATTCATAATGCAACACTTCTATCAGCATCTACTGATACTACTGCCAACCCTGAAGCAGTTAGTGCTGCTAGTGGAGTGAATTCAGAAAAAGGCACTGAAACTGTCTTTGAAGCCTTTTTGTCCAGTCACAGCAACAACTCCTTGATTAATGATGATCTGGAACAACTTCACCCTGATGATCTGGAGGAGATGGACATTAAATGGCAGATGGCCATGTTATCTATGAGGGTGAAGAAGTTTATTAAAAGAACTGGGAGGAACAACTTCTCTCAAAGAAGAGAAGATGGAGCTGGTTTTGACAAGACAAAGGTGGAATGCTATAAGTGCCACATGAAGGGACACTTTGCTAGAGAGTGCAGAAGTGGTGTGCCAAATAACAACCACCAACAAGCTCAGAATGGAGGCTACAATCAAAACAAGAACTCTGCTCAAGCCCTTGTTTCTCAACAAGGAATGGGGTTTGACTGGAGTGACCAAGCTGAGGAAGTCATTCAGAATCAAGCTCTTATGGCAGAGGTGTCTGATCTCCCCTCTGAGGTAATTTCTAATCTTTGTACTCAATCTTGCATAGACACTGTCAAAAGGTACAGGGATCGCAACCAAAACATGTGTGATGACCTCAAAAGATTAGAAAAGGACAGAACAGATTATGTGTTGATAGTTGAGAGGTTTGAAGAACAAATCAAAGGCTTCCAAGCCAATGAACTTCAACACTCTTATGACACAAACTACTGGAAGTGGGAAAAGAATGAGTTAGAGACCAAACTGTCTAAGTCAAAAGAAGAGAATGATAAGTTGAAAGAAGAACTAGCTAAGGTTAAGCTTGATATAAAAAAGTTTTCATATGCTTCAAAAGCAATGGATTCTCTTCTAAAGGCTCAGATTCATGATAAGATGAAGCCTGGTGTTGGATACAACAACACACCCCCTCCTTACAACAACAACTACATCCCTCCTACATCAGACTTGTTAGATACCAAGGAGAAAAAGGACTTGTCTGAGAAAGCATTTAAGATAGATCCTTTGGATGAGGTGGTTGTTGAGGATATGACTGAGAAAGAAGCTAGTGAGAATATGAACAATGCTGTGAGTAAAGAGATACCCTTAGAACACAATATTATCACCAATGAGGGATGTGGAAAAACCTGGGTCAAGTCTAAAGAGATAGAGAAGACCAAAGGAAAGGCCAACAAGGTCCATTACAAACAGACCACTGTTGTGAATCCTGGCCCTTGTAAACAGTGTGCTTGCAATAAAACTGAGAGCCTAAATTCTGGTACAAAGAGAGGTAATCAAAGAAACTGGAATAATCAATGGGCTCAGAAACAAGGAGTTGATCTGAGTAAAATAATCAGACCAAAACCTTGTTTCATATGTGGCAAGTTGAATCATTTGGCTAAGTACTGCTTCTTTAACCCTATTAACCAAAGGATGAACTTTCAAAGATTTGTGCAAAAACCTGTTGGTTATAGGAAGGCTGGAAAGAGACATGTGGCTAAGAAATCTGTTGAAACCAAAGGCCAAATGAATAAAAAGGTTTTAAAAGAGAGTATTAAAATGTGGGTGCCTAGAAGCACTAAAACTGTTAGTACTGCTACATCAAATAGTACTGCTGACAGGGATAATGCTGCCAGAAGTAATACTGCTGCTACCAGTGTTAGTACTACTGAGAATATTAATGCTTCTAACACTGTTAGTACTTCTTCAAAGGTTACTACTGCTAACACAGTTACTGCTGCTGACACAGTTACTACTTGTAACAAGGTTAGTACTGCTAAGCATGCAAGTGCTGCTAATGCAGTTAGTTCTTCTAAAACCAGTACTGCTTCTAGCAAATGTCCAGCCAAACCCATTATTGTGACAAAGTACTCCAACAATGAGGAGTCAAAGTTTAAAAATCTTGTCAAGAAGGAATGTAAATATTTTGATGAGAAAGGGGTACCCAAGACCACTTTGGCTTGGGTTCCTAATCAATACTAACTGATTTATCTTATGTGCAGGGCAACCAATAGCTTAAGGGGAAGAGCATCTGGCATGTGGATAGTGGTTGCTCTAGGCACATGACAGGTAACATGTCATGCCTTCAGGATTTCAAGCATATCAATGGAGGACATGTTGCATTTGAGACAATCTTGCAGGTGGAAAAATAAGTGGAAAAGGTAATGTCACAAAAGGTAAGATGACATTTGAGGATGTCTACTATGTTGATCAGTTAAAGTACAACCTGTTAAGTGTATCACAAGTTTGTGACAAACAACATAGTATATTATTTACCAATACAGAATGTATGATCCTTGCTCCAGGATTCAAGGTAGTTGATGAAAGCATGATACTACTTAGAACTCCAAGAAATGACAATGTTTATTGTCTCGATATGGACAATGTTTCAAGTGATTAATCCCTGAACTGTCTTGTTTCAAAAGCTTCTGTGGATGAATCCTCTCTTTGGCACAGAAGGATGTGTCACATGAACTTCAAGACAATGAACAAACTTGTTAAAAACAACCTTGTAAGAGGTTTACCATCAAAAGTCTTTGCATGTGATGATCATTGTGTTGCTTGTCTTAAAGGCAAACAACACAAAACTTCTCATAAGACCAAAGAGTTAAATACAATTTCTTCTTGTCTCCAGTTATTACATATGGATCTGTTTGGTCCTACAAATGTGATGAGCATAGGGAAGAAATCATATTGCCTAGTTATTGTTGATGATTACTCTAGATTTACTTGGGTATATTTTCTAAGGACTAAGGGTGAGACAAGTGGACTGATCAAATCCTTTATTCTAAGAATTGAAAACGAAACTAATCAAAAAGTAAAAGTCATTAGATCAGACAATGGAACTGAATTTAAAAATCTTGATCTAAACACCTTTTGTGAAGAAAAAGGTATTGAGAGACAATATAGTGCTCCTAGGACTCCACAACAAAATGGAGTTGCTGAGAGAAGGAATAGGACACTAATTGAGGCTGCTAGATCTCTATTAGATGATTCAAAACTGCCAATTACTTTCTGGGCTGAAGCAGTCAATACTGCCTGTTATGTCCAAAACAGAGTTCTAGTGGTCAAGCCAAAGAACAAGACACCTTATGAGCTCTTAAATAAAAGAAAACCCTTTATTGGATTTTTTAAACCATTTGGGTGTCCTTGTACAATTCTCAATACCAAATCTCACTTAGGAAAGTTTGATATCAAGGCAGATGATGGATTTCTTGTGGGTTACTCATATCAAAGTAAGGCCTACAGAGTTTTTAATACTTCTTCTAGAATAATTGAGGAAAGTGACAATGTCAAATGCAATGAGAACACACCAAATCCTATTGGGTCTGGTCCTCAGTGGCTGTTTGACATTGATTCACTAACTAACTCTTTTGGTTTCAGTAATAATGATTGTGCAGGTTCAGGTAGTGGAGGATCAGGGGCTACACATATTCAAGACAACATACCTCAGTCTGTGATTTTTCCCATACCTACAGTGGATCCTGTTGAAGACTGTGAAAAGGAGCCAACTACTGAACCAAATCAGAGTGAAGAAGAAAGAAGAGATGAGGAAAGTCAAGAAAATAAAGAACCACAAGTAGCTGCTGAAATCACCTCAGTTGAGTTGAATGACTCCAATCTAGAGGTGGGACTCAATGAAGAACCTAGTCATCAAACAAGAACACAAAATAATCATCCTCCTCAGCTGGTAATAGGAGATATCTCGTCCCCTATGATGACTAGAAATCAAAGCAGACTGCAAGATATGCAAGACCAACAGCATACAGTGCTTTCTTGTTTTCTATCCCAACTTGAGCCTAAGAAGGCTTATGATGCTATGAAAGATTCCAGTTGGATAGAATCCATGCAAGAAGAGCTGCTACAATTCAAGCTGCAAGATGTTTGGGATCTGGTAGACCTTCCTAAAGGTCAAAGAGTAATAGGCACAAAATGGGTCTTCAGGAATAAGAGAGATGAGAGAGGAATAGTAATAAAGAACAAAGCAAGGTTGGTGGCACAAGGGTATACACAAGAAGAAGGAATAGATTATGAAGAAGTATTTGCACCAGTGGCTAGGATAGAAGCAATCAGATTGTTCCTGGCCTATGCTTCTTATATGAAGTTCAAAGTCTATCAAATGGATGTAAAAAGTGCATTTCTATATGGCTCAATTGAGGAAGAAGTTTTATGTTTGTCAACCACCAGGGTTTGAAAACCCAAGCTATCCAGACAGAGTATACAAACTGAAGAAAGCACTTTATGGACTGCATCAAGCACCAAGAGCATGGTATGACACTCTGTCATCCTATCTCTTGGAAAATGGCTTTGAAAGAGGAGTCATTGATAAAACTCTGTTCATCAAGAGAAAGAAGAAGGACATCTTGCTGGTCCAAATCTATGTGGATGATATCATCTTTGGATCCACAAGAGACAATATGTGCAAGGAGTTTGAGGACCTAATGCATCAAAGGTTCAAAATGAGTTCCATGGGGGAACTTACTTTCTTTCTTGGACTCCAAGTCCAACAGAAGTCAGATGGTATTTTTATTTGTCAGTCCAAGTATGTGCAGGACATTCTAACCAAGTTTGGTTTCTCAGACTCAAAGCCTGCCAGCACACCTATGGAGACACACAAGCAGATAACAGCAGATCTTGAGGGGGAGGATATAGATGTTCATCACTATAGATCCATGATTGGCTCTCTCATGTATCTTACAGCCTATAGGCCAGATATAATGTTTCCAGTCTGTTTGTGTGCAAGATTTCAAGTTAGGCCAAAGAAATCACACTATCAAGCTGTTAAAAGGATATTCAGATATCTCAAAGGGCAACCTAGATTGGGACTTTGGTATCCTCATGACTCATCATTTGACCTACTTGCATACTCAGACAGTGACCTAGGTGGAGCAAACTTGGACAGAAAATCTACTTCTGGAGGATGCCAGTTTTTGGGTGCAAGACTAGAATCATGGCAGTGCAAGAAACAAACCACAGTGTCCACATCTACAACAGAAGCAGAGTACATAGCAGCTGCAAGTTGCTGTTCTCAAGTCTTATGGATTCAGAATCAAATGTTGGACTATGGGGTAACCTTTCTACACACTCCAATCTTTATTGATAATAGCAGTGCTATTAGCATTGTTAATAACCCTGTCAAGCACTCAAAGACAAAGCACATTGAGATCAGGTATCACTTTATAAGAGACTGCAATGAAAAGAAGCTTATTCAAGTTGTAAAAGTTCATACTGATAACCAGTTTGCTGATCTATTCACCAAAGCCTTTGATGTGGGTAGATTCACTTTCTTGGTAACAAGTGTGGGAATGATCAACTCTGAATAAGATCCTACTTAAAAAGTGGTTCAATACCTGTATATTATTTATTGATGGTGTTACTAATTTTCTTTCTCAGGAAATGTATAGCAGTACTCAGTTCATCACAAGCTTAAAAGTGTAAGTATGGTTAATACTGCCAGTACAGTTTTAGTACTGCCAGTACAATTTTACTACTGCCAGTGCACAGTTAATACTGCTAGTGGTTAATACTGCTCTCAGTTAATACTGCTAGTTGGTTAATACTGCTAGTGGTTAATACTGCTCTCAGTTAATACTGCTCACTGTTAATACTGCTTTCACTATCTTTTTAAGGTTAATACTGCTTATAATCCAAAAGCTATAAATACCCTTTCCCCGCCTAAAAGATCATAACGACTCTTTGTCTACTGTTCATCTTCTCTCTCACTCTTTTCTCTCAAGTATCCAGTGCTCGCTAGTCAAGAATCCTTGCGTACAGATGGCTTCCATGATGTTTATTGATGAGCACAACGAGATAGCCATGCTTCAAAATCCAAAACAAGCTGAAGGTTTTTACCAGATAGTCGATTTTCTGAGGTCCAGCCACATCGCTCATGCTCTCACTGTGTCTCCTACCATCTACATAGAGCATCAAAGGCAATTCTGGGCCAATGCCACTACTAGCACTGAAAACGGAGTGTCGTGCATCAAAACAAGGGTTTGTGACAAACCCTTGACAGTTACTGAGGAGACCATTCGCATCTGTCTACGTCTAGACGATGCTTCAGGTATATCTTCTATTCCAAATGAGAATTTGTTTTCAAACCTCACCAGAATGGGGTATGAAGGCCAAATGGGGATTTTCATGTTTTTCTAAGCTCAATTTTCACCCCAATGGAGGTTCTTTGTTCATACCCTGATGCACTGTGTTTCTAAGAAAACTACTGGCTGGAGCCAATTCAGCAGTCCCATTGCCTATGCTTTGGTATGCTTATCTACTGCTAGAAAATATAACTTTTCTCTGATGATCTTCAATGATCTTGTCTCAAACCTGGACAACAAGAAGACTTTCTTCATGTATCCCAGGTTTGTACAGGCAGTTATAACAAATGAGTTGACGGATATACCTCACTTTGATGAGGTATATGTACCTAAACCCCTAAAGGCAAGGTCTTCTCAAACATGAGAAGATCTGCTAGGGACTCAGAATAAGTTGACACCCCATTGTTCTCAACAATGATGGTGGTGTCCCAACCACAAGAAGGTATGGCCTCAGGGTCAAGGCCCTCATTAGACCAACCCACTGAGAGCCAATCCCAACCTTCCCTCTCTCAAATTTTTCCTCAGTCCTTTGCTGCTAAATCCACTCCTATGATAACCAAGACTTATGTCAAGAGAAAGGTACACAAGGCTCCTTCCCTTTTTGTACCTACTATTAATCAAGAGCCTCAAAGCCCTCTATTGGAGCATTCTCTAATAGAGAATATCCAAAGGGAATCCAATAGGGTGTCTCCCAACCCTGAGGAGGTGCTCTCTAAGGAGATGGATGAGCATATGGGTGAGAAGGCTGCCACTACTTCTGCTAGCACAGAGAAGGACAGTGGTAACATTTCTAAGACCTTCCCCATGGCAACTTTGGGTGAGAAATCAACCAAAGGACCCCGGCACCAAGAAACCAAGGGGGTAGTTGGTGCTTCTGCTAGGCAGAAGGCCACTACTACAAGATCCAAGGATCCCTCAAGGATGGGCAAAACATCCAAAAAGGGTGAGGACAGAACTGAAACTGATGAATTGATGGCAAAAGATTCCAATGATCCTTCAAGGGTGGGTAAAACACCTAAAGAAGGTGAGGATAGCTATACTTACTTGGAATTAATGGAAACAATAGCCAACATCAATGTTGATGTGTTTAATCAAGGAAAGGAAATCAAGGCATTGTAGCAAGTGGTCATCTCCCAACAACAGCAGATTTCAAAACTCAAGCAACTGGTGGGAAAGCTCATTGCCAAGAAAAGAAGAAAACAGTTTGTTCTAAGGAGGAGAAAGGGGGCAACCAAAAAGGAAAATGAGAATGCTTCCAAAAAGGGGGAGAGTTCAAGCTCAGAACAGATTGATCAACAGATTGAGGGGGAGAAGGCTGAAGCAGCAGAAACAACACCAGCAGCAGTAACAACCCCAGCAGTAGAAACTGTTACTACTGCTGAGCCAAAAGGACCAGCAGAAACTCTTAGTGCTGCTGAAACTACACAAGCATCAGTAACAAGGTTAACACCTGAAGAGGTTGAGGTAGCTGAGATGCTTGTAAAAGCAAAGAATGACACTCCCAAAGCAAAGGGAGTGGTCATAAATGAAGGGGGAGCAAAGATAACAGAAAAGAAAGACATGGCTGCAGATGCAAAGAGAAAAGGGAAAGAAAAGATGATAGAATCTGATCAACGAACCAAAAAGAAAAAGATGGTTGAGTCAGATGAAGTATTAGCCAAGAAAATGCAATAAGAGTTAGATCAAGCAGAGAAAGAGCAGGTTGAGAAAGACAGAGAGATAGCCAGAGCACTAGCCAATGAATTAAATGAAGCATTTTAGAAAGGGTTGGAAACAGAGAAAGCAAAGCAAAGAGCAATAAGCTTGAGAAAGGCTATGATGGCCAGATCAAGTGCAAAGAAGAGAAGGCCTTCACAAACTTACCTTGCAACTCAGGAAAGAAACAAGATGATAACTTTATTGAGGAGTGCAATTGGTGTGAAGAAAGAAATGTTTGTAAAGATGAATTTTGATCAAGTCAAGGGCTTATATGAGAAAGAAATGGGAAAACTAAAGAGTAATGAAAAGGACAGAGTGGAGTTTGAAAAGAAAGCCAAGGAGAGGCATGATGTGAACATTAATCAACCCTTCCCTGAAAGTGAAGAGGGAACTCCAACAAAAGAAAAAGCAGAGATTAAGGAAGAAAAGAAGAAGGAAGCTACTCTAGGGCAAAGTCAAAAGATTCTGAAGAGAATTAAGATGATGGCTAAAAGAAAGAAAACTGACAAGAAGCCTAGAGTAGAAGAAGAGAAAAAGGTTGCTGAAGAAGAGGAGGCACCTAAGAATGAAGAAAAGAATGCTGAATTTCAAGAAGTACCACAGAGTTCAGATGTTAATATGTACATGGTGGTAATGGATAAAATTCCAAAGCCTATCACAGTTGAACCTGTTGGATTCAAACCTCCTGAAGTTATCCACTGGGATACTATGGAGGTGGATGGTAAAGAGTATATCAGATTGAAAAGAAAGGATGAGAAGTACTATGTGTTTGCAACATGGAACAAAATTGTCAGAGAATGTTCAAGATCTGATTTAGAGGAGATGTATGAAGCTGGTATGAAGTTACATGCAGATCAGTTGAAAGCTCCAGGGTTACCAATTGTGAAGTTGGTTATGGAGTATTTGTGTATGTTATTCAATCCAGAAGCAGTAAAGCATTTAATCAAAGATGTGTTTAAAACTGTTAGAGGATGGACTCTGTATGAAAGGAGTGGAGTCTATGAATTGCCCTTGGATACTTTTCACATGGAATATTACTTGGTGGATAGGGTCTACAATCACACACGTCTGAAGCTTCATGCCATGTTAAAGAAGAAGCTGGGTTGTGCACCAAATTCAGAAATGACAAAGTATCTAATTCAGAGAACTATCAATCAGAGCATGGGACTGGATCCTAACATTGGACTGGATCAATGAAAGTTTTGGAAGCATCTGAAGAACTTGACTTCTCTTTCTAAAAGTCAAGTTAGGGGGAGATTGTTGGGAACTGAAGATGTAACCAAGTCATTAATGCTGCTAGTTCAGAGTTAGTACTACCAGAGGATCTCAAAGTTAATACTACTAGGTATTACTACTTCTAATAGAATTAATACTGCTAGTCAAAGTTAGTGAAGCTTGAACAAAGTTAGTACTGCTTAGCTAGTTAGTACTGCTGGTGGTTAGTGCTGCTTAGTAGTTAATGCTGCCAAGACTCAGTTAATGCTTCCAAGGTGATCAAGGTGATTAATGCTGCTTCTAAGATAATGTGAAGATAATGCTGAAGAGATCGCGTCTGGAGATAAACATGGAAAGCTTGGAGATAATTATGAAGATTATTTTGAAGATCTTTTTAAGTTTTGTAATTATCTTTATTTTCAGTATATGTATAGAATTGTTTAGAATAGTTAGAATTATTAATTCTGAGTTTTTGTTCTAGAGAGAATCAACCTCAAGGCATCGTTCCTAATTCTAGAGAAGTAGAATTCGTCTTGAAAGAGCCTGTTCTTCAAGATTGAGGTTGTGAGTGAAAAGCTTGTAACTTGAATCATTAAATAAAGTTTGCAAGTTGTGATTCATACTGTTTTTCTGTTTATTGAATATTAAAGTGTTTTTCCGCAACTTCTTTAATATTGTTTCTGAGTATTCATAATTCTTGTTGAGAATTCGATCCTGACAAATCCAAAGGGGGAGATTGTTAGGTGTGAATTGTATTCAAGATTAAAATGAGGGTCTATATTGTAATTGTTGTAAAGTGTGAGGGTTTGTGTTGTAAAGTCAACTTCTGTTGACTTAGCATATATAGTTTGTGTCCTTGTAATCTGTAGACACGCGGATGAGTTGAAACACAGATTTCGTATACTGGTAGAGAGAGGTACACACAGAGCATATTGTAAATTACACAAAATAGGGATATGACTTGATTTAGGTTTTGTGATCAATAAAGAAAGTGTTTCTTGATATTGTGTGTATCGATTAATAGCTATATTCTGGGATCACAGAACATGGTACACTTGGTACCGTACAAGTAATGTCTCCAGATTTTAATGGCAAATACTACATCTTCATGTTCTAGGTCGTGGGTTCTTCTCGTGAACTTTAAGTTGTCTTGATGCGTATGCTATGACCTTGTCCATTTGCATCAATACGCAACCCAAACCTTGACGTGATGCGTCACAATACACCACAAAGTTGTCGGTTCCTTCCGGCAATTCTAGAATTGGCGCGTTGCACAACTTATGCTTTAATAGTTGAAATGCCTCCTCTTGCGGTTTCTCCTAAACTAATTTCTTATCTTTTTGGGTTAGTGTTGTGAGTGGTTGAGCAGTTTTCGAGAAATTCTCGATAAATCGTCGGTAATAACCTGCCAAACCCAGAAATTGACGAATTTCTGTTGGGTTTTTTGGGGCTTCCCACTTTTTAATGGCCTCTATCTTAGTTGGATCTACGTGTATTCCTTTCTCACCAACCACGTGACCAAGAAACTGTACTTCTCTAATCCAAAATTCACACTTTGAAAATTTGGCTTACAACTTTTGCTCCTTGAGCAACTCCAACAATATTCTCAAGTGCTGCTCATGATCCTTCTTACTACGAGAGTAGATTAGTATGTCATCGATGAACACGATCACAAACTTATCAAGGTACGATCTACATACCCTGTTCATTAAATCCATAAACACGGCTGGTGCGTTTGTTAATCCGAAAGGCATAACTAGGAACTCGTAGTGCTCATATCGGGTCATAAAAGCAGTCTTAGGAACATCCTCCTTACGATCTCTTAACTGATGATATCCTGATCGAAGATCAATCTTTGAAAAATAAGTTGCTTCCTGCAACTGGTAGAATAGATCATCAATTCGAGGAAGGGGATATCGATTCTTGATTGTTATCTTGTTTAGCTCCCTATAGTCGATGCACATTCGAAATGATTCGTCCTTCTTTTTGATGAGTAGGACAGGGGCTCCCCAAGGTGAAGAACTTGGTCTAATAAATCCCTTGTCCAGAAGTTCCTGAAGTTGACTAGACAACTCTTGCATTTCGGCTGGTGCTAAGCGGTATGGTGCTTTAGCTATAGGTGCCGCTCCAGGAACGAGGTCAATTCGGAATTTGACTTGTCTAGATAGGGGTAGTCCAGGAAAATCGTCGGAAAATACTTTTGGGTGATCCTTTACTACAGGAATGTCTTGGATCTGCTTCTCCTCGGACTTCTTCTCAATTACATTCACTAAGAATGCTACACATTTCTTCCTCAAATACTTATGGATCTTCATGCTTGAGACTATCCATAAGCTTTTTCCAGGTCTATCTCCTTGTATCACTAGGGTTTCTCCATCCTGAAGAGGTATCCTAACAACCTTTTCAAAACAACAAATCTCCGTCCGATTGTTGGACAACCAGTCCATTCCTACTACTACATCAAAACTACCCAACTCAATCAGAATAAGATCAATACTAAAAGACTTATCGGTTAAACTTAAGGTGCAATCTAAAATCACGTCCTTAGCCTCAATTTCATGACCATTAGCAATTTCAATAGTATAAGAATTACGCAAACTCGTAGACTCCAAATCGATCAGTGGCCTAAATTCCATTGAAACAAATCTCCTATCTGCTCCCGTATCGAACAATACTGATGCGTAGCAGTTGTTTAAGACGAACGTACCTATTATCACATTGGGATCTTGACGTGCTTCTTCAGCTCCAAGGGCAAATGCCCGTCCCATTGCTTGGTTTCCTTAGGTTCCAAGCCTATTAACTTTCCCAGCCTAGTTTCCAGCGTTGTTATTATTCGGTCCTCTATTCAATCTTGGGCACCTATTCCGGAAGTGTTCCTGACTTCCGCACTCGTAGGACACCCTCTTTTCCTATTTAACACCTGGTTTCATGTTACAATTGTTGACGTGATGTCCTACACGTTTACAGTAGGCACAAATAAGACAAGGTCCCATATGATGACTGTTACACCTGTTGCATCTTGGGAACATTAAACTGTCTTGGCTCCTGAACCTTGACTCCATAATTTCTAACCACTTTCTTATCCTTGCTTGTACTACCACCAACTTTCTTTCCTGACAGGTTCTCCGACTTCCTTTTACTTCCAGAACCTCCATGAGTTAAAGTTCCAACCCTAATTGCATCATCGGTCAAACTAGTTGCCAATTCTACTGCAGCTTGAATGGTGGTCGGTCTTGTTAGATATGAATTGTATTCAAGATTAAAAGATGGGTAAAAAATGTAATAGTCGTAAAGTGTGTGGGTGTAAAGTGTAATTAGTATTAAAGGTTGACTAATTGCTCAAGGTCATGTTGACCATATAAATAGCAATGTCAATGTGTTTTAGTCATAGATTCATACGTGCAAAGTTGGTAAGATTTACACTGTAGAGAACACACACACACATAGAGAGCTTAAAGTCATAATCACTAAATAGGGATATGGCTTATTGTAAGTTATGTGATTGATTAATAAAAATATTGTTTGATAATCTGTGTTTTGATTAGATTGCCAGTATACTGGAATCACAATTGGTATCAGAGCTTAATCTGACATTTTGAACTTTTTGAGAGTTCGTATACTGAGTTTGAGTTCTTGATTGGATTTCTGAGATTAAATGTGTTTTTGATCGAATTTCTATGAGAAATAGGATCGGTTGACGATATAGATTGATTTTATTTGATTCAATTGCATTGAAAAACAATTTTTGATCACTGAATTTTGGATTTTTGAAATTCTTGTTTCGTACAAGTCTTGATCACTGTTTAATCAAAGATTATGAATTTGTGTGAAGTTTTTGTGAAATTGATGGATTTGGATTGATTGTTATACTAACGTGATCATTTCTGTGAGATTACAACTTCTGGATCGAAGAATTTAGTGGAAATTTGGACTAGAAATTGAATTTTAAGACTGTATCTTCAAGAACTCGTAAGATCTCCACTTTTCGTATGAAGAACTCGCAGACTTAGATTTATCAGAAAGAATTCGCATAATTCTTATCAAATTCATTTTAAGTATAAAATTCACATAATTCTTATTTGTGGTGTACGAAAAGAGAGAATTCACATAAATCCTTAATTGAGATTACATATAACTGTAGAATTCGTATACTTCATTATACGAAAAGCAAGAATTCGCATATGTCACT
This sequence comes from Arctium minus, assembly GCA_954870635.1. Classification (NCBI taxonomy): domain Eukaryota; kingdom Viridiplantae; phylum Streptophyta; class Magnoliopsida; order Asterales; family Asteraceae; genus Arctium; species Arctium minus. The sequence goes on along the minus strand of OX941081.1, from coordinate 95,505,750 downwards.
GGTGCGAAAAGTAGGGTTTTAAAATTTCAAGGAAAGAATTCGCACGTGCTTTCATGCGAATTGCACAGAACTCGCACATGTCTGTGATGCAAATTGTGTAGAATTCGCACATCCGTGTGGTACGAATTGTAAGATTTCGCATAGTTTTCAAATATTTTTCACTAAGTTCAGATTTCGCATGGATGCGAAAAGTTTTTGATTGTTGAATTTTTTTTTCGAGAAAATAATTCGCATCATTCTCTGATACGAATTCTGTATGCGAAAAGTTTTTGTGCGAAAAGTTTGATTCTTAATTTTTGAAGGATAGAATTCACATAAGAGACTCATACGAATTGTAAAGAATTCGCCTAAAGGCTCATGCGAATTGTGATTGTTTGGGTGTCTCTTGCATGCGAATTGTGAACATGTGCGAATTTTAACTTGCTTCATACGAATTATGAGTGTTATACGAATTCTGTCATATTTTTCATGCGAATTGTTCTCTGATCTGTTGCCATACGAATTCTATACTAGGAAGTTTTTTTTTGGAATTTTTTTCTTAAAATTTTTAAGTCTTGCTTCTATTATCTCAATTTTTCGGACTAACGATCATCTCTAGCTTATATTTTTACAGATTTCAAGATGCCTTACATTGACGAAAAGGGAAATACAGTTCTAACCAAAAGAGACTGTGCTTTAGCTTATATGCCAGAGATTCCAACACTCGAAGCTGAGAACAAGAATTTGAAAATTCAAAATTCATCTCTTCTTACTCAGATGAATAAGTTGAAATAAAATTCCACATTTTCAGAGAAAAAATTTGTTTGCTCAGAATGCATTACTAATTCCAAAATCAACTTTGCAGGAATAATTGAGTCTAAAGAAAAAGAGATCTCAAATCTTCAAGCCATGCTGAAAAATTCTAAAGGTCTTAATGCAAACTTTTTTTTTGGAAAGGGTATCCTGGGCCTATGGCCCAGACTATGCAAACTTTACATGGTCAAAGAAAGATTTGATGCAAAGAGAAATTGAAGATATTAGAAGAAGAACAAATACTGCTAGTGAAACTTATGAAGGGTTGAGAAAGACAAATTCACAAATCTTTGCTGAAAGAGATAGCTTGAAAGATATGGTTTTCAGTCTTGAGGTTGAAATCAACATGATGAAAGAAAAGTACAACTCAAGAGATAAAGAGGAGACAAAAAAGAATGAAAAGAAGAGAAAGGATTTGGAAAGAGATAATGTTGAGCTTCAAAAGAAGATTGATGAACTGAAAGAACATATCTCTCATGATGAAAAGAATTTAAAGAAAGAAAAAGATAAATTGGAGAAAGAAAGAAAAGCCTTTTCAAAGAAATTTTCTGAGTTCTCAAGAAAGGCATTTGAAGAAAAGAAATGCATTGAATTGAAATGTCTTAAACTTTCTCAACAAGTGTCAGACTTTGAGAAAGTTATCATCATGGAGAGAGATAAGTTTGAAAAAGAAAAGAAGAAAACTGAACAAAAGAATGTTGGTATATTTAAAGAAATATCTGGTCAAAGAAAATATGTGGAGAAAGACTTTGAAGAAGAAAGAAAAGTGTTTGAGACTGAGATAGAGAAGTTGAACAAGAAACTATTTGAGCTGTCAACAACTATCATGAAGGAAAAGAATGCAAAGTCTGAATTGCACAAGAAGTATGACATACTCTCAATGGAAAGAAACAGTTTGTCAATAAAGATCAAAGAACTTGAAGAGATGATGTTCAAGGTGAAGCTTACTGAGCAAAAGACGCCAGAATCAATTATTCAATCACCGAGATATGATCCAGCTGCATCTGAATGTTCATTTAAATCAGCTGCAAGTTGAATTTTTACAAATGTTTCTAATAATCCTTTGTTTGATGCAAATGATAATTATAATTATAAACATAAAGAGCAGATTCGTCCTTCTAACCTTTTATGTGACAAATCTATTGATGGTTCAGGTAACATCAAGAAGAACAAATCTCAGAAGAAAATGTTTTGGAGAAGGAAAGATGTGAAAGAAAAAGAAAAGTGGATTTGGAGAGTGAAAGGTCTTCAGATGAGAAGAAGGAACATAAATCATTTGTACATACACCGATTGGAAAGAAGAACAATGCTCCGAAAGGTAAAACTTTTGGCAAACCTGATCTCGTTTATACTATTAATCAATTGATTAGGCTAGCTCAAAAGAAAATTAATTGTTCTTACTATGGTGCTGTAACGGTCGATAACTAGAGACCTGGTGAAATCCTTCTTTTCCAAATAATATAACTTTGGTGAAAAGTGGGTAAAGTTAAAGAGTTAAAGGGGTATTATGAAAATTGGAAATTTTGGGCTTAAGAACCTTTGGGCACTGTTTATTCTTAAAATAGAAACAGTATCACACTGTGTGTGTGTGCGGCGGCTCTAAGGAAGAACTGAAGGGCGATCGATACGAACTTGGAGATTCAGAAGTAGGAGAAATCCAATCGCGTGGATTACATCTCAAGGAGGTAATTGCCTAATCCCTTTTCTAAATCTTATCATTTGGTATTGGTTAAGTGTTGGGATTAGATTGAATAAGGGTGTGAGATTCGAGACTGGAGCCTGGATTGGGTTGGGGGGAAAGAGATGTTTTGGATGAGAAACGTTAATTAAGGTAAATCAATGTTTAATGTTAATGGGAGTAAATGTAATTGAGTAAACGATAAGAGTTGGGAGACGTAGTGCGACGAACGTGAAGGTCCAAGCATGTCGACCGATATGCAGGCGTCGACCGATATGTGTGGGTCGACCGGTGAGAGAGAGAGTCGGCCAGTATGTGTGGGTCGACCGGTAAGAGAGAGAGTCGACCAGTATGTGTGGGTCGACCGGTAAGAAGGAGTCGACCGGTATGTAAGGGTCGACCGGTACGCGAGTATCGGTCGGGGTGTGAGTATGCGATCGGGGTGGGAATGTGACCGGTGTGCATGTCCCGACCGGTATCACTAGGACAGATGTCAAGCTTTGACCGGGGTCATCTGGGTGTACTGGTTTCTTTTCTTGCGATCGATCTGTTACTAAGATAGCAAAGTTTGTAATACTTTTCATTGCTAAATGTAGGATTTCAGTTGTGGGAGTTAGTGGTTTGCGTGTGACTTGTATTCCTCATACCAGGTGAGTTCCCCTCTTTCCATATTTTAAACTGGAAATGGTGTTCGGGTGCGAAGTTATACTATGTTTTAAATTGTGCGTTATGATAAGATACTTGATTATTAAATTATTATCAAGTTCATGTTGACGTTGTTATTTATGATATCGATGGGAAATGTTTAAATTCTTATTGGATAAATGGTCTATGGTCTCAATTTTAACCATCGGGGATGGTTGGAACGTGTGTACGGAATTCGTTTCCTACACATTGGTAACGGCATCGACTAAGGGGCCGTATGGGGATCTACTAGGGCCCCCGAGGACAGATGGTCCTGTTTCATAGACTAAGGCTTGGCAATATAACACTAATCTCCCTTTTGGAAAATAAAGTTGTGATAAAATTTTACTATATAGATCATGTTTTTGAAATTATTTTTATTGAGGGCGAGGTTGGGAATTCACTAGACCTTCTGGTCTAATCCTCGTATCCTATTTCTGTTTCTCTAAACAAATTTTCAGGAAACAGGGTTACTGCGGGTTCCTTGAAAGGAAAGGAGAAGTGTTAGAGGCTTTTGTGTCGGAGAGCTGAGTATAGAAGCGGCATAGAAATATTTTCGTTTGGATTCGTGGTTGTAATAGACATTAAACTAGAGAACCTATTCCTGGTTATCGTTTTTATTTATGTTTGGGACCTGATTATGAAATCCAATTTCTTATATTGAGATTGAAATGTTTTGGGGTGTTACAAATTGGTATCAGAGCCATAGTTTAAGCGATTTAGATGACCCGTTTGGACCTAAACTTAAACTGTAAGTGGGACAACCGAGAAATAGGGTGTCGTAGGAAAGCCGCTTTAGAGACCGATGTAATGAGGATAGGAACTAACATGTAAGGTAAATTTGAGATTACACTTGGCTAACGTAATCGCAAATTTACAGGTACATGTGTGTATCTATAAATCTCGTTACATATAGGATAGTAGCATTGATAGAATATTTTTGGTATTTCTGCAGTTGTCGTCATGGCTTATCGAGTGTTGTGAAGCAAAGCAGGGCCGGCCAGGGAAGATATACCGATGGAGGAGGCCCATGCTGAAATACCGAAGGACCCTCCTATAAGGCCGACAACTCAGGGACGGGGTCGTGGCCGAGGGCGTGGTCCCATTATAACTATCCGAAGGGATACAACCCAAGTGGAAGGGAATAACGCGAGAACTAGGGGAAGAGTCAGCACTCGAGCTACTCGGAGAGTGAGGAGCGCTGAGAATGTCGAGGAAAGGGAGGTATCGCAGCAAGAGAGCTTGGCAACGGTGAGAGGGCGAGGAAATTCAAGAGCTCGGGCCCGGGGGAGGAACCAAGCCTTTGTGACTCATGAAATGTTCGCCGCTGAAATGGGAAAGCTTAAGGAGACTTTGCAAGCGCTGCTGGCTGATAAGGAGAAGACAGCTTCAGAGAGTAAAGATAAGAGTGAGAATAGAGAGGTCACAGAACTGTCAAGTCCGCCGGTAACAGAAGTGGGAGGGAGTTCTTCCACAATGCACGTGACAGGAACCCGAGGGATAGCAAAGGGTTGTAGTTACAAAGAATTCGCAGCCTGCAAACCCCCTACTTATAAAGGGGGGTGTGCCCCAGTCCTGGTGATGAAATAGGTCAAGGAGATGGAGCTAGTGTTTGCTACCAGTAAGTGCGCTGAGGAAGACAAGGTAACGTATACTTTATCTATGTTGAGGCCTGAAGCAACACTGTGGTGGGATGCTGAATCTAGGGGAATGGGGGTGGCAGCTGCTGAGGGTATGTGGTGGGGAGATTTCGTGGGAAAGTTTAAAGCTCAATTTTGTCCCCTGGCAGCGGTGAAGAAGTTGCAAGAGGAATTTCTGGGGTTAGAACAGAGGGACCTGTCAGTGCGGGAATATACCACCAAATTTATCGAGAAATCCCGTTTTGCTGGAGCCTACTTGCCGGATGAGGAGAGTAAAGTGGAGCATTTTATTTTCGGGTTAAAGAGTAATTTGCGTGAGTGGGTTTATGCCAGAGAACCAATAACTTTTCAGGCAGCCGTGCATGTGGACGAAATGACAGAGAAGGAGAAAAGCCGCCAGCTAGTTGATCGAGTGGGTGACAAGAGAAAGTGGGAGGGAACCGCCGTAGATTCAAGACGAAGTAAGAATGCTAGGCCAGAGCCAAAGGGAGGTCGTGGTTTCGGGGTGAAACAGTGTGCAAAATGTCATCGATTTCACCGGGGGGAGTGTGGTTCTGGAGAAAAATCATGCTTTCAGTGTGGGATTCCAGGGCACATGTCCAGGGATTGCCCAAACAAGAAGAATTGCTATCAGTGTGGGTCACCCGATCATCTTCGGTCCGAGTGCCCACAAGTCAAGCGGGGTGTACCAGTTCAGACTGGAGATCGTGGGGGAGGAAGAAAGGAAGAGAAGAAGTGGGAGTCGGCCTGTCCGAAGGGGAGGGCTTTTAATATGACAGCAACGGAGGCGAAAGAAACTACTGATGTGGTAGCAGGTACGTTCCTAGTAAACTCTACTTGTGCTAGAGTATTGTTTGACTATGGAGCGACTTGCTCTTTTATATCTCCTACTTTTGCTCGACGTTTGGGATTAAAGTCTAGGCGGTTGGGACGAGGATTCGAGGTAGAAACCACTGATGCTAATCAGGCGGCGATTAGGGAGGTGTTTGAGGGATGCATGATAGATATAGAAAAGAGTCTAGTACCGGTGGTACTATACCCTATGCCAATGAGAGAATTCGATGTAGTTCTGGGAATGGATTGGTTGGCTAGAAACGATGTTAGCATTGTATGCAACAGAAAGATGATCCGTATGGTGTTACCGGAAAGAGGGGTGGTAGTAATTTATGGGGATAGGAGAGAAGGAAATTCTAGTTTAATTTCTCTGGTCAAGGCAAATAGGAGCTTAAGGAAAGGGTGTGAGGGATTCTTAGCATATGTGATCGATGCTAAGAAGGAGAAAGCCAAATTGGAGGAGGTGCGAGTAGTGAGCGAATATTCGGAGGTGTTCCCGGAAGATTTGACGAATCTACCTCCGGATCGACAGGTCGAATTTAGGATCGACCTGGTGCCTGGTGCCGCTCCAGTAGCGCGTGCACCGTACCGTTTAGCCCCCTCCGAAACGAAAGAGATGATGTCACAATTGCAAGAGTTGCTGGATAAGGGGTTCATTAGGCCTAGTACTTCGCCGTGGGGAGCGCCGATGCTATTTGTGAAAAAGAAGGATGGATCTATGCGAATGTGCATAGATTACCGGGAACTCAACAAGTTGATGATTAAGAACAAGTACCCGATCCCAAGGATGGACGACCTATTCGATCAGCTTCAGGGGGCAAGTTTCTTCTACAAAATCGACCTAAGGTCCAGATATCACCAACTTAGAGTAAGGGAAGAGGATAGAGCGAAGACCGCTTTCCGCACGAGGTATGGACATTACAAATTCCTGGTAATGCCATTTGGGCTGACCAACGCTCTTGCAGCCTTCATGGATTTGATGAATAGGGTGTGCCAACCCTATTTAGACAAATTCGTAATAGTATTCATCGATGATATTTTGATATATTCAAGGTCTGAAGAGGAGCACGAGGGGCATTTGCGATCAGTACTGGAATTGTTAAGGAGGGAGAGACTTTACGCAAAATTCTCGAAAAGCGAATTCTGGTTGCGAGAATTGCAGTTCCTGGGTCACGTCGTGTCCCAATACGGAATCAAGGTAGATCCGGCTAAAGTGCAGGCAATTCGAAATTGGGAGGCACCGCGGAACCCGTCAGAAGTCCGAAGCTTCTTAGGACTGGCTGGGTACTATAGGAAGTTCATAAAAGATTTCTCTCGGATAGCTACATCGTTAACTGCGTTGACCAAGAAAAATGCAAAGTTCCTGTGGACGGAAACTCAAAAAGAGGCTTTTCAGAGACTCAAAGATATGTTGAGTAGCGCACCGATTTTAGCTTTACCAGACGGCATAGAGGATTTTATAGTATATAGCGATGCATCAAGACTAGGTTTGGGATGCGTTCTTATGCAAAGAGGGAAAGTAATTGCTTATGCGTCTCGCCAACTGAAGGATCACGAATCGAGATATCCTACTCACGATTTGGAGTTGGCCGCTATGGTCTTTGCACTCAAGATTTGGAGGCACTACCTTTACGGAACACAATGTCAATTTTTTTACAGATCACAAAAGCCTGTGTCATCTGTTTGATCAAAAAGAACTTAATATGCGCCAGCGAAGATGGATGAAGTTGCTAACTGACTATGACTGCAAGATCGAATACCATCCCAGGAAGGCCAACGTAGTAGCAGACGCGCTGAGTCGGAAGGAAAGAAGTGAAAACCTAATGCTGATAGCTACGAGAGCTGAGGCGACACCAATATTGTTGGAAGAGATTAAGAGATGTTGTTAGCCCCAAATATGAACCAATGAAAGTATTGAAAATAACTAAGTCTTCATCTAAAGACTTTCAAGGGATCATAGCAAATCTGTCTCTGAAGTCAATTCAGATTCAGTCTGAAGAAAGCAAGTCTGTCTCTGAAGTCAGTTCAGAGTCAGCCTAAGAGAAAGTTGTCTGTCTCTGAAGTCAGTTCAGAGACAGTCTCACGGAAAGACATCAGAGAGCTCCTCATCAGAGATCCTAGTTCAGAGCTCTGAAGATGATCACTCTGAATCTCTTGACAAAGAAGAACAGATGACACGTCACCTTGTGATAAGATTTACTTTCTAGAGTAGGTCACTGTTCAAGCATTTCTTGATCTTACCTCTTAGGTAAGATACTGTTCAAGCATGCTTCTATTTGTCAGATAAGTACACTATTTACTTTATGGTCCTATAAAAAGAACCATCACCTTCATGTTCAAAGTGTGCTTAAGAAGTCTTAATAACTGATAATATAAGTTGAATATTTTATTCAAAGAATATCTTGTTTATCTATTATTTGCTTTATGAACTGTGATATTTGAATCTCCTTTGATATTAAACTGCTTCCGCTGTTATTACTCTTATTGTTTATATCATTGTTGTGAGATTAAATCTGGGATCCAACAATTGGTATCAAAGCCTACTTTGTTTTCTAAACAAAGATAGATCGCATCTGCATACTCGGATAGATTTACATCTCATTGATTCTAACTTTCAATATATGTGCATGTTCAAATAAACCTGGTTTATTAAAGAACACCATATGCTCAAGATTTGATAGTAAATCACTGTTCAAAACAAAAGGCATCAGCTCTTTAAATATTCATCTTTTTCTTAAAAAAAATGGCAAACTCAAGCATAAGTGCCATTTATACTGCTGGGTCATTAACAAAATCTCCTACACTTTTAAGGGATGAATATTCCCAATGGAAGATAAGGATGGTAAATTTCTTAGAAGGCATGGACAAGGATCTCTTTAGATCAGTGAATGTTGGACCACACATTCCAATTGTATTGGTACCAAGAGTTCCTGCAACAGTAGATACTGCTGAAATCCCTGCATATTATGAAAAGAAAACCACAAACTTCACTGATGAAGAAAATAATATGATGGATAATGATTCAAAAGCTGTTAGATTACTTATAATGGCCATTCCCAATGATATATTTCAAGAACTTGATTCTTGTAAAACTGCAAAAGAGATATGGGATCAGTTGTTAAATCAACTTGAAGGAGGCCTACAAACTCAGAAAAATAGAAGAAATCTATGCATCAATGAATATCATGATTTTCATGCTCTACCGGAAGAAATATTACACCAAACTCACTCAAGATTCAACATTGTTATCAACAAATGCAGAAAGTTTGGAGTGATAAGAACAAAAGAGGAAAACAACGTTCTTTTCTTGAAAAGCTTAAATGAAGAATGGTCACAACTGTCCATATCTATACAAGCCAATCAAGATCTTGAGTCATGGTCATTAACTGACATTTATGGCACTCTTGTTGCACATGAAAAGGAAGTTATGAAGCAAAAATCAAAACTGTCTTCAGGTGGACCCCTTGCACTTGTTTCAAAACAAATTTCGAAAGAAAACAACTGTGAAGAGTCACAAAAAGGTTTGGAAACAAAAAGAAGATCCAAAAAGGTCCTAATGATAGAAGAAAATCATTCAGATTCAGAATCAGAAGATGATATTAATGCCTTCGCCAAATCTCTTGCATTAATCACTCATCAATTTAACAAGAAATTTGGGAAGAAAGTGTTTGAAGGAAGGAGAGAGAATGAAGAAAGAAGAAATCCTGAAAGATGATTTCAACAAGAAGGTGTTTGATTTCCACAAGAACCCAGATTCACTCCATATAGTGATCAAAGGGTTACAAACTTCAACAACAATGATGCAACTCAACAATCAAGACCTCAACAATCATTTCAACCAAGGTATCCACAGCCACAGAGATACTTCAAACCTCAAGAACAGAAGCCAGAGACAAGTACTGCCACTCTTCCAACAAATCAAAATGATGGAAGATGTTTTAGATGTGGCAACTAGGCCATTTCTCTGCAAACTGCAGAGGAAAACTTGTCAAAGATCAAGATTACTACAAGAACAAATACAAGTACAACGTAAAAGAAAGAGTTCTTGTAGCAAAAATGGAAGACTGGCTATCTGACTCAACAAGCGACGGCGAGGACGAACCTACCAATCCCTGTGGTATGGCTTTTTCAGATGCAAATCAAACTGATGGAGCATCAGAAGACAACTCTGAAAAGGTAAACTCTCTTAACACCTCTGACAGTGATCCTGAAATAGATGCTTTTAAGCTAATTAATGAATTTCAAGATCTAGAGTAAAAGTTTCTTGAAGAGAAAAAGAAAAGAGAGCAAGTGACAAAAGAGCTCATCTTTTTCAAAAGAGAAAAGAATCTTTTGGAATCAGAAAAGAAAGAAATTTTTCTTGAAAAAACCAAACTTGAAGAAACTCACAAGCAAAAAGAAAAATCATTTTCAGGAGAAATAAGAAAAATTGAGAAAGTATTAAAAGGAAAATAAGAAGAAGTAAAGAAGTCTGAGTATGAAAGGCTCAATTCAATTGCCTTAACCAAATTTTTTCAAAAGGAAAGAGAAATCTTACATCAATCTCTTGATAGAAAAAATCTTTGAATCAAAAGCTATGTTAATGCACAAGGTGTTTTCGACAAAATAAAAACTCAAATGGACTCTCAAGGGCTGGGATTCAATGAGTTGAATTCATTCACTGGATTGGAGAAAACTTCACTTTCTTCCACTTTCCGTATGGGAAAGATCCAAAGCTTTGAAGGTCCATCTCTGAATAATTTTAAAAGAGTGAAAACATCAGAGGGATCAAAAGCAAGAGCTCTGAATTTCAAAAATACTATATACTCTGAAGTAAAAAACTTTCAAGAATCTGTGTTACAGATAAAAGAAGAAACTTCAGAGGTACAATTCACAAAACCTCAGAGCTATGATCCCAAAGACATTTTCAGATTTGATGCTTTCATCTCAAATGAATCAGAGACATCCGAACCAAGTACCTCTGATACAAGTACTTCTGAAAATGAATCTCAGAGTTCACTAAATCCGAATGCCCCTCTGTATGCACCAAAGTCAGATGAAAACATCAGAACTACATTTAAAGATGATGTTAAAAATATATAGAAAGAAAATGTCTTGGAGGATTTAAAAAGAAAAGAAAGCATGAAACAGATCATTAAAGTATACAGAACAAAAATTGAAAAACCAATAGAGGTAGCTATCTCTATTAAAACTAAAAGAGACTTTCTTGATTCTGATTCAGAATCTGATCAAGAGATTGATGAACATATTTTTTGTAAACAAGAGAATTTAATTCACAAAAAGATAGAAGCTGTTGGGTCTGGTAATTTGAATGTTCCAATTTCATTGTTGAAAACCAAAACCAGAATACCAATAAGTCTTGATTTTGCAAATATGTGTTTACAAGCAAAAACGTCTCTGGAACTTGAAAAAGAATTACAAGAAAAGGCAAAGAATAAAACAAACACTTCTAATTCTTACACCTATAAAACAGTAAAATTCTCTCCTTAACAAAAAGGCAAATGGACAAAAATTAACCATATTGATCCTGTCTATGCAGTGAGCAACAAAGAAAAGAAGATGTTTTTGATCAAGAAAAAGCAACTTGAAAAGAAGACCGTCTTTCAAGCTAAAAGGAAAGAATTAGTTAGGGATACATGTAATATTCCTAATGCTAGTTTCAAAAGAAGTCAAAATGTAACATTCTTTTAATAAAAAGAAAAACTTTGCTCCTACTTCTTCTTGTTCTATTAATTGCAACTGCATTCATCTATTGATCAAACTGAAAAATCATTTCAGAGGATCACATTGTCTTCTGAATCAATCTCTGAAAAATATCTCAGAGACAAAAATTCAAAAGAAGACAAGTAACAGCAAGACATCAAAAGATGAGATGCCAAAAAGTCATACAAATCCATCAAAGTCTAACATAAAAGGACCCATAATGAGATGGGTACCTAAGAAACAATAATCTGTCTTGCAGAATCAGTCAATGCCAATCTGGTACCTAGATTCTGGATGTTCAAGGCATATGACTGGAAATAAGGAACTACTATCCTCATTCAAAGCAAAATCTGGAGGAGCAGTTACTTTTGGAGACAATGTGCAAGGACAGGTTAAAGGATATGGTGAATTATCAAGAGGAAATGTTTTAGTATCAAAGGTTGCTTATGTGGATGAATTAAAAATCAATCTGATCAGCATAAGTTAACTATGTGATCATGGTTTTGATTTGAAATTTCAAAGAAAATATTGTTCACTTCTCCACTCAGAATCATGTAAAGAATTACTCAGAGCAGACAGAAAAGGTAACCTCTACAGAATGAATTTTACCAAGATAAACGACACTGGTTCAGAGAAACTTTGTCATGTATCTCTGAATAGTGAGGAAGTCTGGCTCTGGCATAAAAAGTTTTCACATCTAAACTTTTCCTCACTTGATAAATTAGTTAAACTTAATTTGGTTAAGGGATTACCATCTCTGAAGTTTAACAAAGATCATCTTTGTTCTGCTTGTGAGATGGGAAAAATGAAAAGATCTTCCCATAAAACCAAAAGTGAAAACAACTGTACTAAACCTCTGCAAATGCTACATGTGGACCTCTGTGGTCCTATCTCTGTACAGAGTCTAGCAGGTAAGAAATACATTCTGGTTCTAATTGATGAATTTTCCAGATTCACATGGATAGAATTCATCAGAGCAAAATCAGATGTACCTGATATTTTGATAAGATTGTTGAAAAGATTACAAGTTCTATTCAGCAGCAAAGTTCAGAAACTAAGAAGTGATAATTGAACAGAGTTCAAAAATGCCAAAATCAATTCATATCTATCAGAAGAAGGCATTACTCCAAACTTTTCTGCAGCAAGAACTCCTCAGCAAAATGGAGTAGTTGAAAGGAAGAACATAACACTTGTTAAAGCTGCAAGAACAATGCTTGCTGGATCTGATCTTTCAACAAATTTCTGGGCAGAAGCAGTGGCAACAACCTGCTTTACTCAGAACAGAGCAACAATTGTCAAAAGATTTCAGAAAACATTCTATGAACTCATTAACAATAGGAAACCTAATGTAAAATATTTTCATGTTTTTGGATGCAGGTGTTACATTCTGAACGATAGAGAATCTTTTGGAAAGTTTGACAAGAAAGCTGATGAGGGCAAATTCATTGGATATTCTTTAGCCTCAAAAGCTTTCAGAGTGTTCAATATAAGAACAAGGACCATCCAAGAGAGCATCAATATCACTTTTGATGACAATAAAAGCTCTGAACAACAAGAAAATCACTCAACACCTATCTCTGAATCATCAAGAGAATCTGAATTAGACAGAATATTTGAAGATTTCTTTGATGAATGTTGATCCCAGTTGTGATGTTCTTTAACTTGATTTAACCTTTTACTACACACAGATTAAATAAATAGAGTGCGGAAGCGTTTAATACGTGTAGAAAAGGTTGAACATGCAAGGTAGTAAACACACAAGTAATTAATGAACAGGAAGTAAAGTATCACAAGAAAGTTACTCAAAGAACTGTTTCATCGATTACTCAAGAGCACCAAGAACACACACTGGTATGAGCAAAATGTGCTCAAGGATTATACAGACTGCTATTTTCGTGTGTGCTATTTTTTGCTCTAAGGTGGTGCTCCCTTAATATACAAGAGGGATGTACCCCTTAGTACAAGACAAAAACTGACATTCCATAAACGGAATGCCACCTGGAAAGTAAACATCGTGGGACGCCCATTACTTTGATCTTGAGGATCTTCGTACAGCAGGTCTCACGTGTTCTGCACATGGTCTTGTCTTGAATTCTTAGAAAAACTTCAACATTGATCTCCAGAGGTTGGCCTTCACAGAGGCTCTGTAAGTGATCACAGAGGCTCTGTGATCCAATAATTATTATCAGGTTTGACTTCTGGTAGATCTTCTGTGGAGACCTTCTGTGGTGTACTTGAGTGTACAGCGGCAGGCTTCTGCAATTCACATACTTAGCCTATTTTTCAATACTTCTATACAATGAGAGTGGAGCTAACAATCTCCCCCTAAGTATTGAAAAATAAAAAATGGAATTTGGAGTGATGGCTAAGCTAGAAACAAAAGAGGTGAAAGGAACTCAACCTCTGAAAAATGATATTCATTCGTAAAAGAAAAAAAAATTCCAGAAGGCAATTACATTAAGCATTGAAATACATGAATGAACAACAAAAGATTACAGAAGTCATTGGGGAAAATCATTTATCGGGTTGGTAAATCTTTCAGCTAGTGTTTTTCTCATCGATAGAATGAGTTCCCTGTACTTCAGTTGTGCCTCAATTTGTCCGATCATTGTCTCTGCAGGTCCCGCTTGCACAGTCTCAGAGCCATTCTTCCTCAGAATCGTATTCTTTTTCTTCTGCAGAGTATTGTTCGAATAATTGTGACTTTGATTTGGCCGATACATCTTTTTAAGCCCATCATCGTCTCTGTAGATGAATCCGAACTCAGGCTCTGTGATTAGGGAGTTGGAAGGAACGTTCTCGATTCCGGGGAATTGGTCATGTGGTTTAGTGATCGACAGCTTCTCGACTCCGAGTTGTAGAGCTACCTCGAAGTCCATTTTGCTGTGATATTTTACATGTTCGCGCATCACCTCCTTGATCCTTCCATTCGCTATCATATACTCCTTACGCTTTTCAAGTCTTTACTGTGTGAAGGCATGTAGTTGAGGAAGATCGTAGGCACAGAGGTTCTTCAAGTCTGCATCTGTGAACGTGTATTGCTTCCCATCTTTTCTCTCAACTAAGTATTTTGCATACATGATTGACTTGTTGGCGAAGGAGTGCAGAGAGATCCTCATCACGGTTTTGATATCTTCTGTGGAAAATACTTCATCCCTTTCTAATGCAGTTTGCTCGAAGCGTCTTCTGATGTCTTCTTTGATTAAGGGATGTAGATTTGGTGCTAAGAAGACAGCTTCGGGCTCTGCGCTGTAGAGATAGGTATGAATGTTTTCTTGAAATTTAAGTTCTTTCGGTGGAGGCCTTGGGATTGGAACTCTCATGGCGTCCATCGATTGAACAATCTCTTTGACTCTGTCCTTTTGATCTTTCTTCCGTGGAGAGGTCTCTGAAGTATCTGCAGTGTTTGCTGGATCAAGACTTTGAAATTGTACAGTAGGTGTGGGTGCAGTAGGCATGAGTTTAGGACTTGAGGGTTCAACGAACTTTGCGAGTTCTTCTGCGATCTTTTCAGAGCCCACACTGACCTTCCCTTTCTGAGACCCTTCAGAGGTTGTTCCTTGGACAGTTGAAGATGGTATTGGGTCTGCAGAGGCACTAGGCATGAGATTCTGTGATTTGTGTGCCTCTGAAGATGTTTTTTGTAAGGGCAGGGTTTGGAGAGGAGTGGCAGAGATGACAGGTGCTTTTGGTATTAAGGCCTTCTCCCCCTCATGATGGCCAGGGCCAGAGGCATCTGGGTCCTGATCATCATGGTGAGCCCTCTACTGTGAGGCCTCCGCTTGGCAAGTGGCAGGGGCCTTTCTCTTCTTCCTTTTGCAGAGGTGGTCTTCAACATGTTGGTTGATCTTCTGTAGGGCGTCTTCTGCAGCCAAAGATAGGGCGTTGATTTCCACATCAGACTTGAATCGAAATGTGGCTACGGTTTTCTTCAAGTCTGCTGCCACCTTCTTTCCTTGGTCGTTGAAGTCGGATCGAAGGAGGTTTTGGTTTTGCAGAAACTGATTGCCCATGGTTTCCAAGTCGACTTTTGTTGCAAACGCAGAGGGGTCTGGGGCAGAGGTTGATGTCTGTGTGTGAGCCGGGACCAAAACACTGCGAGTTATGTCCTTTATTTCCTCTCTGAGCCTGGCCATTTCGACCACTCCGGTCTGAACTCCGTTCTTAGCATATTTTGGAATTTCCTCTGTGCAAAGGTCCCCCAGAACTTGAATCTGATGGGAGTGTGCAATGATGGCATTTCCACAAGCTTGAAGATCAGCCCTTTTTGCGCAGTTTGTACTGAGTGCTTGCAGAGCTTCAGTATTAACTTTTAGGGCCTCTGCAAGGATTTGAGATTTGGCTTGGGACTCTCTGGAGATCGAGCTTTGCAACTCGTCAAGTTTTTTTAGCACCATGTCAGCAAAGGCTTTAAACTCGGTCTTTGTGACAAAGGTGTCAGAGGTAACCTCTGGAACAACACATGTTCCAGATTTGGCCAGCGAGTCTTTGGCACCTTCAGAGCCTATTTTTATGATGAGCTCTGCAGGATTTCCTTCCAATCCTCGATGTTCCACAGAGGAAGCACCTATGGAAGTTCTGTCAACACGTTCTTTGGGGGAGGGTTCAGAGACTCCCTTAAGATTGAAGTTGAATGGATCATGTGGTTGTTCTAGAGCCACAGAATCATCGTGTTCTCGCACCACCAACTCTGAGGTGGTTTGGGTGTCACTCTTGTGTGTGACAGAGGTAACGAATACATCTGTGTGTGAAGAAGATGTGTCCTGGGGCAAATGGACATGCAGAGCAACACTCTCACCCTTTTTAGAGGGTGAGGTGGTTTTAGTTTCCCCGGATGGTGGCACAGAGGATGAAGGAATATCCTCTATCCGGATGGTTTGGGCGGGGTTCGGACTGTGCGGTCCTGTTTCAATACCCCTCTGCACTAGAACTGCAGGGGTAGAAGTGTGGGTTGCACTGGGAGTTGGTTTTGGTGGTGTGCCAAGGGCATCTTTTTCTCCAATCTCCTCCGTGATTCTTTTACCCTCATCGTCAGAGCTTGACAGCCCCGTAACGTCTGTCACTGCAAAATCTGTGAATTCTCCTAACGTTCCCGAGTGCAGCTTCTGTATCTCCTCAGCTATCAATGACTTGGGCGGATGGCCTTTCCTTAGATCTTTCAATGACTTGGGCTTTTCTTCTTCTCCTCTGTAGAGGTTGTTCGGACTCTGCAGGTTCACTCACGGCTGGAGAGGGACTAGGTTCAGAGGTTGTTGCCTTGGTCAATTTCTTAGCCTTCTTCTTTGGCTTGGCAACCTCTGTTGGGGATTTTGGAGCCTCTTCTTCTGCGACTCTCTTTTTAGGAGTTCTTTTCTTTTTAAGCTTCTTTTCTCGTTTCTCACCCACAACTTCTGTTTGTACTTCAGCTCCTTCATCATCCTCTGTTCTAACAACAGCTCCCTCACCTATCTCTGTCCTAAGGTAGATTGCTATCTCACCCACTTGGAATCATACACGTGGGGGGGGTTGCAGGACTCGGTGCAGGAGTCCTGTGCCCACGAATGTAAGTTCTTACCCCATCTTCACTGTTCAGGTAGGCCAAGATTCGGGCTGGCAGACGTCTTGCTCCAGAATACCCAGATTGGAGAACTGTGGGCTTGTGCGACTTCATGTCGTAGACCTTGATCATCTTACTCTCTGTAGGTAACTTCCCTTCGCCTATCAGAGCGTCTCCTAGCAGAATGGCAAAAAATCTGTTGAAGACAAGATTTTTGGGTTCTGTGCCTCGAGCTTGGTCCTCTTGCTTAGCTATGATCGCGTTTCTAATTTCCCTGAATATTAGAGTTGCATAGTCCAGAGGCAAATCGTAGTACACACCATACATTATTGCGAGTATGGTATGGCTAGATTGGTCAGGGCTGCCAACCTTGCAGGTCAAGCAGCGATTTAGGATAGAGAAGAGAATGTTCCACAGAGGTGGAAGGTTCTGACGTCTAAAGTCGGTTCTTTTGGAAATTGGTGCAGCGTACCTTATGAACCGAAGGAACTCCAGAATCTCATCATCAGAGGGCTCGTCAGAGTATCTTGTTAGATTTAGCTGGGTCTTAGTGGGAAGCTCGAAGACATCTGCGACCCTTCTGCGGTTTATTCCAAGGTCCAGAATTTGAGTGGTGGAGGGATGGGTGGCATATCCCATGACACAGTAGCCATAACGGTCCAGTTTCTCATGCTTAGCACTCAACCAGAATTGTTGAATGTAAGTTTCAGGAATATCTGTTCTTTTAAGAGTTAGGGCTTTTGTTAGAATGTGGTTCTTTAGGATTTGGATTAAAGGAGCAGCTTCCTCAGGATATCCCTTGGGTTCCAAGACAGCAAAATGATTGTTTGGCTTGAGGTTCAGTTGCCTGGAGTGATAGTCATGGTGTGTGAAGGAGAGCATTCTGCTTGTTAGGACATGTTCTTGTTCAACAGACTGGGAATTGTCCTTTTTAGCTTCAGAATGCATCGAGTGGTTTGATGCAGAAGATCCCTTGGAGTTCTTGGAAGAAGCAGAATGAGATGCCATGGAAAGAAATGGAGAATGAGAAATCTTTTGCAAGGGGATTCTTGAAGGAGAGAAAATAGCAGGTAAAAAGAAATTTGGAGTATGAAAGGGGTTTTTATATGAAGAGAGAGGGTAGAAAGAATGAGCGGTAAAAGATAAAATTTTCAAATCCGTGATGAGTGGTAACGGATAAGAAGACGTTTCAGAAAAACGACGGTACAGGTTACGATCCAATCAAATATTGCCACGTGAGATGATGGCGGTGCACGATCTAGGACGTGCCACCCTATTCTCACGCGCCTGGCATTTTCTATTCTCACGTGACAGTGAGTTTCAAAAATAACCCTCAGCACATGACCTGATTTTCTCAAGTGATGAGAATGACAGAAGCTTTGGGATAAGAGGCTTCTGAGGTCATAGGCAAGGTTAAGAGGGAGAAAAGTGCGATGAAATGATCGAGTTCCTTTTAAAGTGCAATTGCTCAAGCACCCTCAGTTTAGAGGTGCAGAGACTCTGTGATAGATCACAGAGGCTCTGTGGTTGACCTCAGAGGTTCTGAGACCAAAAATTTTCTTTTTAGGAAAGATTTTGAAAGATTTGATCATTTCAAAGTTTTGACTGTAAAATTAGTACAAAGAGGGATCTTTCTGAGGACATAGTGCTCGAGAAAGAGTTTTGACCCTTGGTTCAGATGGACTAACCTCACTCTATAGTCTGTTGCGTAGAACTGTCTTGCTCCCCCTTGAATAGTCATGATTGGTTTTTGATGGTTCGTTTTGCTCCCCCTTCAACTATGCTTGGATCATATAAAGATAAGATTTGCACAAGACATAGATTTGCACAAATGATGTAATATAAAGAAAGTCAAAGAGATTATTTACAAACAAGGAATATGTTATATACAAATATGTACAACAGAGTCTCTGTGCACGGGTACAGAGGCTCTGTGGTCAACTCATGTTGAGCATACCAATCTTGCCAACTAGAAAAGTGAATATTTTTTCATCCAATGCCTTCCTGAAAAGGTCGGCAAGTTGGTAGTCTGTGGGCACAAAGTACATCTCTATTGTTCCATGTTCCACATGATGTTTCAGAAAGTGATACCTGATATCGATATGCTTGGTCTTAGAGTGTTGCACTGGATTGGCAGAGATCGCAATGGCACTTTTGGAGTCACAGAGGATGGGGATTTTTTCGATATCAAATCCATAGTTTCTAAGTTGGGTCCTCATCCACAGAACTTGTGAGCAGCAACTTGCAGCAGCAACATATTCTGCTTCTGCCGTAGAGGTCGAAGCACAGTTCTATTTTTTGCAAGTCCAACTTACTAGTTTCCCTCCTAGGAATTGGCAACTCCCAGAGGTACTTTTCCTGTCGAGCTTGCATCCTCCGTAATCTGAGTCTGTATAAGCCATGAGATCAAAGCCAGAGCTCTCCGGATACCAGAGACCAAGATTTTTGGTCCCTTTTAGGTATCTGAAGATCCTCTTGACAGCATAAAGATGAGATTCTTTGGGGTTAGCTTGAAAGCTTGCACAGAGACATGTGGCAAACATTATATCGGGTCTACTTGCGGTTAAATATAGCAGAGACCCTATCATACCTCTGTAGAGTTTACACTCCACAGGCTTGCCTTCTGGATCTGCATGAAGTTTAGATCTAGTGGCCATAGGAGTCTTCATTGGTGAAGAGTCAGAGAGCATGTATTTTTCAAGTATGTCAGAGACATATTTTGATTGGTTTATGAAAATACCCTCTGTGGTTAGTTTGACTTGCAATCCTAAGAAGAATGTGAGTTCTCCCATCATGCTCATCTCAAACTCACTCTTCATCAATGATTCAAATTTTTTGCAGTATAAATCATTTGTAGACCCAAAAATAATGTCATCAACATAGATCTGTACAAGTAGAATCTCACCTTTTCTCTTCTTATAGAATAAAGTAGTATCAGTTGTACCTCTTTCGAAACCATTTGCAATGAGGAAGTTTGAAAGTCTGTCGTACCAGGCTCTGGGAGCTTGTTTCAGTCCATACAGAGCCTTGTCCAAGAAGTAGACATGATTTGGGTACTTAGAGTTCTCAAACCCTGGTGGTTGTTGGACATATACTTCTTCTTGAATCTGCCCATTCAGAAAGGCTGACTTGACATCCATTTGATATACTTTGAAACCTCAGTGGGCTGCGAAGGCAAGAAAGATTCTTATTGCTTTGAGTCTTGCCACAGGGGCAAAGGTTTCTTCGTAGTCAATGCCTTCTTCTTGGCAATATCCCTTGGCCACCAGTCTTGCTTTGTTCCTGATCACCACACCATCCTCGTCCTTTTTGTTCCTGAAGACCCATTTGGTCCCTATTGCGGTTTTGCCTTTCGGCAGAGGCACTAGGGTCCATACTTCGTTTCTTTCAAACTGCAGAAGCTCCTCTTGCATAGCTTCTACCCAGTTTGGGTTTTCAAGAGCTTCAGATATCTTTTTGGGTTCGATGATACTCACAAAATTTGTATAGTAACAAAAATTAGCAGTACTCGATCGAGTTTGGACCTTATCAGAGGCATTACCAATGATTTGGCTCTGTGGGTGACTCTTGGTCCACTTTATCATGCGGGGTAGGTGATCATTGGAAACTTCAGTGGTTAGTTCAGGAGCACATTCGTTTTGATGTAGATCATCTTCCGTTGAAATAAATTGATCATTTGTACTTTCCACAGGACTTGGTTGTTCATTATGAGTGGAGGTAGAGAGCTCTGCAGAGCCTTGATCTGGTGTTGACCCTTCTGAGAGGTTTTGAAGATGATCATGATCTTGATTAATCTTGGGGACTTGAGTTGTATTGTCCTCTGAGTGCTCCCCCTCGATGGTTGCACCTGCAGCATTACTGAAAGAGGGTGAAGTATTGCTAGGACCAGTTAGAGAAGTACCTGTTTGGTCCTTAGAGGCTTCAGCTTCAGAGGCTCTGTGGTCACCTTCAGAGGGTTCATCATCATTGAACATATCTTCAAATAGATGATGAAGATCATTTGTTCGTGATGATCCACCAGAATTTTCATCCAGAAGTTTGAGTCCTGAGTTGTTTTGCTCAGAAGTCACCTGAAAAGAATCATCAAATGAAACATTAATACTTTCTAGTATATGCTTGGATTTGAGTACATAGATTCTGTATGCCTTGGAGTTTGATGAAAAGCCAATAAATTTGGCTTCATCGGCTTTGGGACTAAATTTCCCTATTTGGTCTCTGTCGTTCAGTATGAAACATCTGCAGCCAAAGACATGGAAGTACTTAATGTTTGGCTTCCTCTGGTGTAGTAAGTGATATGGTGTCTTTGCATGTCTCTTCACGATCAAGGATCGATTTTGGGTGAAGCATGCGGTTGAAATGGCTTCTGCCTAGAAAGAAATAGAGAGCCCTAAAGCAGTGAGTATAGTCCTTGCGGCTTCCACTAGTGTTCTGTTCTTTCGTTCAACAACACCGTTTTGTTGTGGAGTCCTTGCAGCAGAGAAGTTTTGTGATATGCCTTCTGTCGAAAGATAGGCTTCAATGGTTGAATTCTTAAACTCTGTTCCATTGTCACTTCGGATCCTCTGTACTCTGCAGTCATAAAGAACTTGTATTCTCTTGATAAGATTGATTAGTACTTCAGGAACATCTGATTTCTTTCGAACAAATTCAACCCAAGTATATCTGGATAATTCATCTATGAGTACAAGGATGTACTTCTTGCCACCAAGACTCTGCACAGAAATGGGACCACAGAGGTCAACATGAAGCATTTGCAGAGGTCTGGTGCAAGAGATGTCGGACTTGGTTTTGTGGGCAGCCCTCTTGAGTTTGCCCATCTCACAAGCTGAGCATAGATGATCCTTGTCGAATCTAATACTTGGTAGACCACTTACTAGTTCTAATTTCACAAGTTTGTTAAGTGTGTGAAAGTTTAGATGATAGAACCTGTTGTGCCAGAGCCAAGCTTCTTCATTCTTACTTGAGACTAAGCAGAGCTTTTCTTCTCTGTTAGTTGATTTAAAGTCCATGAGGTATAAATCACCTCGTCTTTTGGCTCGCAGAAGCTCTGTGGTTGTATTTTCCTTCAACAGAGAGCAGTACTGTCTTTTGAACATCACATCGAGTCCATTGTCACAGAGTTGACTTACACTCAGAAGATTGTGCTTGAGGCTATCCACATAGACAACTCTGTTGACATCGATGTCTCCTTTGGCAATGACTCCATAACCTTTTATTTGTCCCTTTTTGTTATCTCCAAAAGTCACAGATCCTCCTCCATGTTTTTCTTTGTAGGAGGAAAGCAACCCTCTATCACCAGTCATGTGTCTTGAGCACCCGGAGTCTAGGTACCAGATAGGCACATGTTGTTTCTCCTGTGAACAGATTAGAGAGATTTAGGTACCCATTTCCAAATGGGTCCATTTTTGTTAGGAGACTTTGAAGATGCCTTAACATCTTTGGTTTTGGATTTATCCTCATTTGCAGAGGTACCAGTTTGTCTCTTCTCACCCTTGAATTTTGCATTCTTGGGCTTAGGGTGAGATATAAGACAGGGGGGCCTCGAGAAATGTTGATTCAAAGAATTCATAAGATCAAAGCATTTACAATAAGGAACATTTGAAGCAAACTTCTTGAAAATTTCATTAAATTTGTCAAAGGAGGGTACAGAGCAAATTTTACTACAACCCATTTTAGATTTGGGTTTCCTTTTACAGAAAGCTTTGTCTAATCTAGGTTGAGTTTTTTCAAAAACTCTTCTTGAGTGGCTCTTTGGTTGTACTCTCCCTTGATCTTCTTTCCTTGCTTTCACTGCAACAGAAGCATCAAATTTATCAATTTTAGGCCATTTATTCTTTTGTTGCCAAGTGAGTTTTTCTTGAAAAGGTTTTAATGGTCTTGGAGTTTTTGAATCATGAGGGATCTTGTTCTTTTTAGATCTTTCAAGCTCAAGAGAAGTCTTTGCTTGCAAGCACATGTCCAGGAAATCAGGACAGATAGGTACACCTGTGGTTTTCCTTTTGGGAAGAACTGTTCTATTAAGAATGCCAGAGGTAAGTTTACTCTTCTCTGGACCACAGGGGAGTATCTCAAATTCCACAGAGTTTGTCTCATTTTCAATAGAGGACTCTGATTCTGACTCAGAGTCTGAATCGAGGAAGTCTTTGTGAATGAGATCTTGACCTTTTGCAAGTGCCTTGCTTTGTTCATTGGTGTCCTCTGAAGTATTTAGAGTTTTTGAAATACACGGAATGACCATAGGAACGTTAAGACAGTTTTGTAGATCTTGCTCAAAGATTTCTCTTACATCAGAGATAATATTAGGATGATTAAGAAAATGGTTTTCATAGGTCTTTCTCAAGTCATTTTCCAGAAATCTTTTAAAAAGTTTTTCTTCCACAGAGGCCAGAACAAACTTTGGAGCTTCAGAGGACAATTCCTTTTCAGGAGTCATCATGCATACAAAAGCCATTTGAGTTTGTGTTTCTGGATGACCGAATCTGAAGATTCCTATCTGTTTTTGAGACAGATATTTCTTTGGAATATAATTTCTCTTTGATGAGAGTGAAGAAGGTAGATTATTGTTTTCATACCATGTATCTACCATCAACAGAGGATTTCTCAGATGTGGTTCTTCGGATGTTTTTCGCCTTTTAAATGTGGATAGAAGGTTTGGAAGACTTGGTTTTAATGATTTTCCAACGCAGAAGATGTTTGCTAAAGATTTGTTTCTTTTGTTTCCAGTATAGGGATCGACATCATCGAACCCTATGCCTCTTCTCCCAATTTGGGTGTTGACCTTTTCAGTGACTTTTTGAGCATCCTGGTACCTTTTGATTTTGAGATCTCTGTCGAACAGATCTCGATGAAGAGCTTCTCTTTCCTTTTGAAAGAAGTTTTTCAAAGAAATGGCATTTAAACGATCACTCTCACATTTCTTAAGCTCTTTGACCTTTTCTTTCAAAGCTCTGTCGAGATTTGTGATTTTATCCTTGAAATCCTTTTTTGTTGAAATATGCTCAGAGGTGAGAGTTTTGTTTTGAAGGTAAAGCTTATCCTTCTCCTCTGTTAGAAGCCTAGTTTCTCTTTCAAAGAAGGCAAGCTTTTTCTCAAAATCTGAGCATGTATGTTTGTAAGCTAGAAGATCATTTTGTATTTCAATAAGTTTGTTTTCAAAGTCTTTCCAAGAGTTAGAAGTGGATACCTCACTTTCGTTGTCAGAAGAGTGGACTTCTGCCATTCCACAGAAGAGTGCGTTATTTTCTTCATCAGATGATTCATCGGTTACAAGGTTCTCTTGTTCTGCCATTAGGGATTTCTGAGTGTAGTACTCTGCTTTCTTTTTATAGAATTTAGCGTCCCTTGTGGGTTTCCCTGTGTTGGCAGAGGACCTGCACTCTGCTGCATAGTGGCCTAGTTTCTCGCATTTGAAGCAGCCTTCAGTTTGCTTCGGGAATTTGTCACCAGCTCTGCCGTCTAACTTGTGTCCATTTCTCTCTTCTTGCCTTGGTTCTTCAGACCACTCCTTTCTCTTTGCCTCACCATATCCATTGCTTCTGTCATCTCTTTCTTCTCTTCCTCTGTACTCCGGCTTCTTCTTGAGACCACGATTGAACTGTTGGGTCATTAGTGCAAGAGTTTTGGCCAGAGCAGCCATGTCAATCTCCTCCTCATAGTTTTCTTCACTTTCGCTCTCTGCTACAAGTACCTTCTTCTTCTTCTTCTTTTGTGCCTCCTCAGTTGCCTTATCCTTCTTTCCCTTGTCTTTGCCTTCTGATGCACTTCCCACAAGAGCCAGAGGACCTCCGACAGAGGTTGATAGTTTGGAAATTCTGTTCTCTTGGCTAATCAGTGTTCCAAAGAGATCAGATATGGACCAAACATCAAGATCCAATGTGGCTTGCATGGACATGGTTAAATGAAGCCATTCATCATTTAGGCTCTGTAGAAATCTGACGTTGTTTTCTTCGGAGGTTCTGTGGATCCCATACCTCTTACACTTGTTTATCAAAGAATTGTATCTATTGTAAGTGCTTTGAATGGATTCACCCGGCAGAGCTTTGAATGCAAAATACTCATTTATGCATAAGGCTCTGTTGTTCTTGAGGGTTTTGGCACCACCCTCAAGTTGTTTCTCCAGCTCTAACCATAGGTCCTTTGAAGTTTCACATGAATCAAGAGATTGAAAGATATCATTTGGGATAGCCATTATGATTAGTCTTTTGGCTTTCTTTGCAAGTTCATGTTGTGCCTTTTCTTCTTCACTCCATTCAAGGACAGGTTTGGGGTGTTGATATTCAGAAATTTCAGGAGTATTGGCAGTGGCAGGAACACGAGGAACAGTTGCCATTGGAATGAAAGGAGGATTGTGAAGAAACTCAACCAGACCAG
Source organism: Arctium minus (assembly GCA_954870635.1). Lineage (NCBI taxonomy): Eukaryota > Viridiplantae > Streptophyta > Magnoliopsida > Asterales > Asteraceae > Arctium > Arctium minus. Next base: position 95,480,513 of record OX941081.1, on the reverse strand, counting down.
GATCCACACCTTCAAGGAAGTGCACCATCCTGATCTTCCACTAAGGATATTCATCCCTTAGAAGAGTGGGAGGTTTGGACTGAGATCCAGCACTGAAGTAGTTGACAGTGTTTGCCATTTTAGTTTAGAGAGGAAAAAAAGAGTATGGCACAAACCAGAAAGGGTATAACAGTAATGGTTTTAGAAATGATGAGTGTATGAATCAGTAAGAACAGATGACCAACCAACTAGCTTTAAATCTGTCTTTGAATGAAGGACACACTTGTACCTGTTTCTATACCAAACAGGTTGATATAGCTCCAGAAAACAGAGTGTGACTGTAAATGGAGTTTGGGACGAAGAACAGACTCAAACTACTACCTTGAATACTGGAAACAAGTATAGAACAGGATCCTTTGATATTGAAAATCAAAGTTTGGTTTCATACCAATTGTGGATCCCAGTTGTGATGTTCTTTAACTTGATTTAACCTTTTACTACACACAGATTAAATAAATAGAGTGCGGAAGCGTTTAATACGTGTAGAAAAGGTTGAACATGCAAGGTAGTAAACACACAAGTAATTAATGAACAAGAAGTAAAGTATCACAAGAAAGTTACTCAAAGAACTGTTTCATTGATTACTCAAGAGCACCAAGAACACACACTGGTATGTGCAAAATGTGCTCAAGGATTATACAGACTGCTATTTTCATGTGTGCTATTTTTTGCTCTAAGGTGGTGCTCCCTTAATATACAAGAGGGATATACCCCTTAGTACAAGACAAAAACTGACATTCCATAAACGGAATGCCACCTGGAAAGTAAACATCGTGGGACGCCCATTACTTTGATCTTAAGGATCTTCGTACAGCAGGTCTCACGTGTTCTGCACGTGGTCTTGTCTTGAATTCTTAGAAAAGCTTCAACATTGATCTCCAGAGAGGTTGGCCTTCACAGAGGCTCTGTAAGTGATCACAGAGGCTCTGTGATCCAAGAATTATTATCAGGTTTGACTTCTGGTAGATCTTCTGTGGAGTAACCTTTGAGCTTTGCACCTTCTGTGGTGTACTTGAGTGTACAGCGGCAAGCTTCTGCAATTCACATACTTAGCCTATTTTTCAATACTTTTATACAATGAGAGTGGAGCTAACAATGAAGATAACCAAGAAGTAGTCTTCAGAGATAGACCAAGAGATAACTCAGAAGGACCCCAAGAAACAGGTACAACTCTTTCTCGTCCCTCTGAATTAACACCTTCTGATTCTCCAAATTCAGATCAGCAAAGTGAATCAGAAGAAGCTGAAGATAAAAAAGAGGGTGATCAAGGAGTGTTTGAAGTAACTCCAGAAACAAATAGTGAAGAAATTCAAGAATCTGCTTCACCATTTAGGGAACCAACTTCAGAGACTCTGCACAGCACAACAGAGATGTCACCATCTGTCATCTCTAAAGCTCAAACTCCACCCCAAATTTTTGCTCCAATCTCAAGATGGACAAAATATCATCCAATTGATCAAATCATTGGATCCTCATCACAAGAAGTTAAAACAAGATCTGCCACAATCAATGAATGTTTCTACGTAAACTTTTTGAGCATTATTGAACCGAAGAAGGTAAAAGAAGCTCTTGAAGATCCTCATTGGATTTTTGCAATGCAGGATGAACTTCAAGAGTTTGTAAGAAACAAAGTCTGGACCCTAGTTACCTTTCCCAAAGGAAAATTTGCAATTGGAACAAAATGGTTTTTCAGAAACAAAAAGGATGAGGATGGAGTAATAATCAGAAACAAACCCAGGTTGGTTGCTAAAGGATATTGCTAAGAAGAAGGTATTGATTATGATGAAACCTTTGCACCTGTAGCTAGGCTAGAAGCAATCAGAATCTTCTTAGCCTACGTTGCACACAAAGGATTCAAAGTTTATCAAATGGATGTTAAATCTGCCTTTCTACATGGTAAATTAAATGAAGAAGTTTATGTCTAGCAGCCACCTGGATTTGAAAGTACAGAGTTTCCTAATCATGTTTATTATTTGGATAAGGCTCTGTATGGAATTAAACAAGCTCCAAGAGCTTGGTATGCAACTCTGTCCAATTTTCTGATTAAAAATGGATTTGACAAAGGCATAATTGATACAACATTATTCATCAAAAGGTACAAAAATGAGATGCTTTTAGTACAAATTTATGTTGATGACATTATATTCGGCTCTACAAATCAAAAGTATTGTGACAAGTTTGCAGAGTTGATGAAGAGTGAATTTGAAATAAGCCTCATGGGAGAATTAACCTTCTTTCTGGGCTTACAAGTAAAACAAACTTCAGAAGGCACTTTCATAAGTCAAACTAAATATGTCTCTGAAATTTTACAAAAATACAAACTCAATGATTCAACTTGTATGAAAACACCTCTAGCCACGGGAGTCAAACTTGACTCTGATCCTTCAGGCCAATCTGTAGATATAAAAACCTACAGAGGCATGATAGGTTCACTATTATACTTAACTGCAAGTAGGCCTGACATAATGTTTGCAACATGTCTTTGTGCTAGATATCAAGCAAATCCAAAAGAATCTCATTTATCTGCTATCAAAAGAATTTTCAGATACCTAAGAGGGTCACCATCATTAGGCCTCTGGTATCCAAAACTTTCAAATTTTGATCTAACAACTTACACTGATGCAGATCATGCAGGATGTAAGCTTGACAGAAAAAGTACCTCTGGGTGCTGTCAATTACTGGGCAATAAGATGATAAGTTGGTCATCCAAGAAACAAAACTGTGTTTCAACTTCAACTGCAGAGGCAGAATATGTTGCTGCTGCTAGTTGTTGCTCTCAAGTAATATGGATGAAAACTCAGCTCAGAGATTATGGCCAACAATATGAAAGAATACCCATTCTGTGTGATTCAAAAAGTGCCATAGCCATATCTGCCAACCCAGTACCACATTCAAAGACAAAGCACATTGATGTAAGGTATCATTTCTTAAAAGATCATGTTGAAAGGGGAACAATAGAAATGTATTTTGTACCAACTGATCTCCAACTTGCTGATATTTTCACAAAAAGCTTTAGATGAACGAAGGTTCAATTTTTTAATCAGCAAGTTAGGAATGTTGAATATGTCTACCTAACAAGGAAGAAACTCAGAGTCTCTGATCAAAATATCAGAAACTCTGACCCAAGTAGCATATGTCAATATCAGTTTGTGAATGTTCTCCAAACACATGACAAGGGGAGAAAAATAAAAAGTTGTTCTTTTGTCAAGGGGGAGAAAAAGAACTTCAGACATCTCAGAGTCTCTGAATTTCATCTCAGAGTCTCTGAAATTGAGAAAAAAATTTCAAATGTCAAATCAGAATCTCTGAATTTTGTCTCAGAATCAATTAAATTTATCAGAGTTTCTGAATATGGTCTCTGTAGTCTTATCAGAGTCTTTGAAATTAATCATCAGAGACTCTAAAATTGAAGACCTCTTCAAAATCATCTGTCAAGGGGGAGTCAACAACTAAAAGACCAAGTCATTCCTATAACAAGAACTTTATAATTAATAAGCTATTTTTGATATCATTTGAAATTAAAATTTCAGTTTAACTGAACCTTTTTACTACAAGTGATATCTTAAATTACTTATTAAGGCGAAAGGTTTGTCTAGTCAGCACAAAGAATATATTCAATTTTTTATTGAAAAATGGCGCCCCTTTCCTATTTTCTTGGAACCTACATTCGTAGGTACAACAATTTTCAAGGCCACGTGTCACAAAAAGGGATGAGTGAAAGGCCAAACGGCTTTATCCAAAGGGTCAAATCACTGTCGTTTCACCTTATGTACTCGAGTGTATCTTTTTCTAAATTTGGATACAAAACCAATTTAACATCCGGATATTCATTTTTACAAATTACTCTCGAGCAATATCTCTCTCTCTCCAAAAGAATTTGAACTTCATCTTCTTCACTTCAACCTCAACAATGGCGTCTTCAAATGAATGGTGCAAACTTTTTCCCAAATCTGGCGAACCTTCAAGACTGTATCGCTTTCCAATCAAAGACAACAATCATATGATTCAGCTTGATTCTCCCAAATTTGAAGAACAATATGGAGTAATCTGCGAGTTCTTCTCCAACTGTGAACTGACTCAAGCCCTAACTGCTTTTACAAATGAATGTCCACTTTCGTTTGTTCAAGAATGGTATTCATCAAGTCACTACAGCGATGCACATAAAGGAATAATCGGCGAGTTCGACATATCTCAAGTTGTAAAATGTCGGATACTCATCAATCCTGCTGTTCTAAGAGAAGTTCTCCCACTCCTAACAGCTGAGGAACTTCAAATCACGCGTTTTGAAAAACTCCCAACTTCTGAAACCCTACTCCAGTTCATTCGAATGCTAAGTTACAACATTGAAATCACCAGATTGAGCAACTTCCGACGACAACACCTACCACCAATCTGGAATTTCATGTTCTCTGTCCTAAATCGCACTCTAACCTGGAAACTGGGGAGCATGGATCAAGCAACACCAGAAATACTGTCAATCATGTATGCCCTATTCTTCAATAGCAACTTGGACATGGCCGGCATAATCTTTGATATGATTCTGACATCAATAGAGAAGAAGAACAAATGCTTGGTAAAGGACCCTGAACAAACTACCCAATCATCCTAAGTTCCTTCAATAACATTCCCAAGATTTCTGTCTCTAATCATCCATGCTGCGATCGAGAAGCTTCATATTTTGATTGCCCCTGAACAACCCAAAACTCCATTCTACATAATGAACAACTTCAAACCGACGATTCTATCTGAAGTCTATCCAGAAGCAAGGAGGATTCCTCACCACATGCTGAATCAGGTAAATCCTCAATCTGTAGCCTTAGCTTCTTATCTCCATGTTGCCCAAGAATAGAACCAGTTATGGGAAACCCAACACACTTAGGTCCTGAACCTGGAATGGAGAGCAAGAGCATCTCGGCTTCAGAGGGATCTGAGGACCCTGAAGTTCAGAGCTCTCACAAGAGTGAACCAGAGGGTACTCTTGGTAGAGAAACCAAAGTTGAGAGAGATGACAGAGCACCGGAAGGGGCTGTCAATGAGGAAGTAATGAAAGAAACCTCGTCTGCTAGTGTATAGGATAGCTCGACTAGCTCTGAGGAAAGTGAGAATGAATCTTCAGAGACTAGCTCTGAATATTCTTAGAGAGAAAAGAGCAAGTCTTCTGACTTAGAGAAACCTGAGAGTTCTTCCCCTTCCAAACAAAAAGATGCCTCAAGGCACATATATTTTAGGACACCAACCCCATCTCCCAGTGCAACCACATAATCTAACCTACCTGATCCAGAGGTAATGGTTATTGAATCAGATGTGCACACCTCGAACCCAAACCAGCAAGCCACTTCAGAGGTACTTTTTTCCACCTCTGAAATTCACATAACTGAGGAAACTCAATTTCTGGATAAGCCCTCTTCAAAGGACTTAGCCAATACTTCAAGTACTCAGTTGCCTATGAGTACATTAGAAAATCCAACACATGATGCTGCCTCTGTGGCTCATCTCTCACCCTTTAGGATATCCAGAAGTAGTTGTCCAACTCAGGGACAATGGCTTGACCTACAAAACCAAGGATTGACTTGCCTGGATCGCAAGATCAACTCCCACATTCACTTCCAGTCCTCTGAATCTGAGGAGGAGGACTTGGATGAGAACAGAACACTCAGAGATGATTCTCCGGAACATCAAGGATTGAGTGGAAGTCCTTCCAGAGACAACATCAAGACAGCTCTGAACGAAGGCTCCTCTGAACTCGAGGAAAAAATTGGCTACATGTGTTGTAACCAATGTACCCCTCTCTGAACTTCTCACTAAATCTGAGTTCCAGAGATTCTGTGAGGAAGTCAGAGGCTCCATGAATGAGCATAAATTTCAGAGATGATCGCTCTGAATCTCTTAACAAAGAAGAACAGATGACACGTCACCTTGTGATAAGATTTACTTTCTAGAGTAGGTCACTGTTCAAGCATTTCTTGATCTTACCTCTTAGGTAAGATACTGTTCAAGAATGCTTCTATTTGTCAGATAATACACTATTTACTTTATGGTCCTATAAAAAGGACCATCACCTTCATGTTCAAAGTGTGATTAAGAAGTCTTAATAACTGATAATATAAGTTGAATATTTTATTCAAAGAATATCTTGTTTATCTATTATTTGCTTTATGAACTGTGATATTTGAATCTCTTTTGATATTAAACTGCTTCCGCTGTTATTACTCTTATTGTTTATATCATTGTTGTGAGATTAAATCTGGGATCCAACAATTGGTATAGTGGAAGCTTTGAGAGCTGAAAATCTTAAGGCGGAAAGAATGGTAGGTAATACAAATTCACTATCAGAGGACAGTTGAGGACTGAAATGTTACCATGGAAGAATCTTGGTTCCGAAGCTTGGGGATTTGAGGATGATCATTTTGGAGGAAGCTCATAAATCCAAGTAGTCAATTCACCCAGGGACGAACAAAATGTACGGAGATTTGAGGCTAGACTATTGGTGGTCGGGACTAAAGAAAGATATAGCTCATTACGTGGAAAGATTCCTGACGTGTCTACGAGTTAAGGCGGAGCATCAGCGACCCTATGGGAAACTTCAGCCATTGGAAATTCCCGTATGGAAGTGGGAACAGATAACGATGGATTTCGTGACTAAGTTACCCCGCACTCTGAAGGGATATGACGCGATATGGGTAATTATCGATCGACTAACCAAATCGGCACACTTCTTACCTATTAAGGAAACTTATCCTATGGAAAGGCTCGCTAAATTGTACATTGATGAGATAGTGGTTCGACATGGGGTGCCTCTGTCGATTATGTCGGATCGAGATAGCAGGTTCTCTTCAGCATTCTGGAAGAGTATTCAGCAAGAGTTGGGATCCAAGATCAAGATGAGTACGGCGTATCATCCGCAGACCGATGGCCAAAGTGAGAGGACTATCCAAACATTAGAGGATATGTTGAGAGCATGCGTCCTGGATTTTCAAGGATCATGGGAAAACCATCTACCATTGATCGAGTTTGCCTACAACAATAGCTATCATACAAGCATCAAGGTTGCGCCGTATGAAATGCTCTATGGTCGAAAGTGTCGAACTCCTTTGTGTTGGATTGAAGTTGGGGAAAAACAACTGGCGGGACCAGAGTTAGTACAACAAACCGCGTATAAAATTATTCAAGTTAGGGAAAGACTAAAAGTGGCACGCGACCGTCAAAAGAGTTACGCTGATAAGAGACGGAAGGATATAGAATTTCAGGTGGGCGACAGAGTGATGTTGAAGGTATCACCTTAGAAAGGGGTAATCCGCTTTGGGAAGAAAGGGAAGTTGAGTCTGCGATTTATTGGACCCTTCGAGATAGTAGGATGTGTCGGAGCGGTGGCATACCAGTTGGAATTACCTGAGGAACTGAAAAGTATCCACTACACTTTCCATGTCTCAAATTTAAGGAAGTGCCTAGCAGATATGGAGATGGCGGTACCTTTGAATGATATACAAGTGGACGAAAAGTTGAATTACACCGAAGAACCCGAATCGATAGTGGATCGTAAGATTAAACGTCTGAGATCAAAGGATATCAACTTAGTGAAAGTTCAATGGAAGTTCCATAAAGGGAGAGAAGCGACGTGGGAACTAGAATCGCAAATGTTGATTAAAAACCCACAGTTATTCGTGGAAGAAATTCCGAGGACGGAATTCTATTAACGAGGGGGGGGGAGTGTTGTAACGGTCGGTAACTAGAGACCTGGTGAAATCCTTCTTTTCCAAATAATATAACTTTGGTGAAAAGTGGGTAAAGTTAAAGAGTTAAAGGGGTATTATGAAAATTGGAAATTTTGGGCTTAAAAACCATAGGGCACTGTTCATTCTTAAAATAGAAATCGTATCCTTCACTGTGTGTGTGTGCGGCGGCTCTAAGGAAGAACCGAAGGGCGATCGATACGAACTTGGAGATTCAGAAGTAGGAGAAATCCAATCGCATGGATTACATCTCAAGGAGGTAATTGCCTAATCCCTTTTCTAAATCTTATCATTTGGTATTGGTTAAGTGTTGGGATTAGATTGAATAAGGGTGTGAGATTCGAGATTGGAGCCTGGATTGGGTTAGGGGGAAAGAGATGTTTTGGATGAGAAACATTAACTAAGGTAAATCAATGTTTAATGTGAATGCTAGTAAATGTAATTGAGTAAACGATAAGAGTTGGGAGACGCAGTGCGACGAACGTGAAGGTCTAAGCATGTCGACCGATATGCAGGCGTCGACCGATATGTGTGGGTCGACCGGTAAGAGAGAGAGTCGACCGGTATGTGTGGGTCGACCGATAAGAGAGAGAGTCGACCGGTATGTGTGGGTCGACCGGTAAGAGGGAGTCGACCGGTATGTGGGGGTCGACTGGTACGCGAGTATCGGTCGGGGTGTGAGTATGCGATCGGGGTGGGAATGTGACCGGTGTGCATGTCCCGACCGGTATCACTAAGACAGATGTCAAACTTTGACCGGGGTCATTTGAGTGTACTGGTTTCTTTTCTTGCGATCGATCTGCTACTAAGATAGCAAAGTTTGTAATACTTTTCATTACTAAATGTAGGATTTCTGTTGTGGGAGTTAGTGGTTCGCGTGTGACTTATATTCCTCATACCAGGTGAGTTCCCCTCTTTCCATATTTTAAACTGGAAATGGTGTTTGGGTGCGAAGTTATACTATGTTTTAAATTGTGCATTATGATAAGATAATTGACTATTAAATTATTATCAAGTTCATGTTGACGTTGTTATTTATGATATCGATGGGAAATGTCTAAATTCTTATTGGATAAATGGTCCATGGTCTCAATTTTAACCATCGGGGATGGTTGGAACAGGTTTACGGAATTCGTTTCCTATACATTGGTAACGACATCGACTAGGGGGGCGTATGGGGATCTACTGGGGCCCCGAGGACAGATGGTCCTGTTTCATAGACTGAGTCTTGGCAATATAACACTAATCTCCCTTTTGGAAAATAAAGTTGTGATAAAATTTTACTGTATAAATCTTGTTTCTGAAATTATTTTTATTGAGGGCGAGGTTGGGAATTCACTATACCTTCTGGTCTAATCCTCGTTTCCTATTTCTGTTTCTCTAAACAAATTTTCAGGTAACAGGGTTACTGCGGGTTCCTCAAAAGGAAAAGAGAAGTGTTAGAGGTTTTTGTGTCGGAGAGCTGAGTATAGAAGCGACATAGAAATATTTTCGTTTAGATTATCGGTTGTAATAGACATTAAACTAGAGAACCTATTCCTGGTTATCGTTTTTATTTATGTTTGGGACGTAATTATGAAATACAATTTCTTATATTGAGAATGAAATGTTTTGGGGTGTTACAGGTGCAAATGATTTTGTTTGCAAAAATTATGTGGATAACTGGTATGGTTCTTACAACATTTCTCCTAATAGAAATGTAACTCACAAATCAGGACCCAAATACCAGTGGGTACCAAAAGCTAAATTTGTGTTGCAGTCACCTAAAGACTAAGAGGAGAAAGAACAGTGACTTCTGATCATGTACAGATCAGGACTCGATCTTTAAAGATCAAATGATGACTTCTAAACAAATCAGTTTAGGACTCGTTCTTCAATGATAAATATGGAGCGTTTGACTTCTGAATTTACTTCAATCCTAATAATTCAGAACTCGGTTTAATGATTAAGGATTATGCATATGTTAAGGGGGAGCTTACATGTTTTATATTTTTACTGATATATTTTCTGATTTTTCAGGGGGAGATTAAATGATAAATTCATTGTTACATTTTAGACGGAGTTACTATTCTCACCAGAGAATATGTAACTATGGCTTCTGAATACTTCAATTTAGAACCCGTACTCAAAAGTTTTTCTTCTTAAGGATGCTTAATAGCTAACATCTTTAAAGTAGTTTTTGCTTTGAAGGAGAGTTAATGAGAATTTCACTGTCATATCTTTTAGGAGGAGAAGATAAATGTTACTTATACTTTAACTTTCATATTTTTTCTAATGACTTGACTTTTTACAGATATCGAGGGTTAGAATATGTGATGTTTTGTCAAGGATGCTTCAAAGATATTATTCATTTTAGGGGGGGTTTAGATTTCTGCATTGAAGGTATATTTTTCTGAACCTTAAACTCTATCACTTGTTGAAAGAAGAACAACTTTCGCTAGTGAAAATTGTTTTCTTAAATGTTCAAACTACTTCGCGTTCTCAAAATGTTTTTATGGATTTTGAAGTGTGATTTTAAATGATTTTCATTTGGATACTTTCATGACTATCTGACCATGTGTTTCCAAAAGATTAATACTTGTGTATTATCTTGTCTATATACTGTCAAGTATTCTTACACACATCGGTTTAGTACATTTTTATTGACTTTGTTATTACCATGTCTCAAAAGATAAATCTTTCGATGGTAATACTCCCGTTTGCTATTCAAAGTTGTTTGAAATCAGACGTCATTTATATTTTAAATGTGCTTTTATTGCTAAATTGTTTATATCTCGTTCGTATAAACAACATTCGTTCTTTGATACCCCAAATTATTATTCTTCATGAATATTTGATCTGATTTTATCATTGTCAGATTCTCAAAAAACTTATATTGATTTCATTTCATTCATTCACTTTACTGTTTTCAGAGATCTTAATTGTTTAATACGCTCAAATTTCATTCATATTATTTATGAGCATACATTTCTGATAATGATTTCTTATGCTTAACTGTCAACATAAACTGTTGAGCAACACATTCTTTTTAGGAAAAAATACATGGGACTTAGTGTGAGTGCTTAAATGACTTCCATGGATTCACGTTAACCAGTGTTTCCTACCCCGAAAGTAATCCTAAGAATGATTGAGGGGAGAGGGGTAAAAAGATTGAGAGTTGGTGTGTGCTGAGGTAAAATGGAAAAGAGAGTTTGGTTAGAAGTGAGCTCAAATGTTTAAAAGAAAGAGGGTGAATGATCAGAATCAAAGATTATCAAACTCTGCACCAAACTTTTTCTGGGTCAGGCAGCCACATAATCTGTTGGTTCACATTTCTTCGTGACCTTCATTGAAATAGGCAACTAGCCCATGTCAACTCTTGCATAAAACCCCACCTGCCATTCATTCTTTTGTCAACAAAAGAATGTTTCATTTTTCAAGGGGAAGCAACTTATAATCTATTTGATCTTCATTTAGAAGACTCGAATATTGAAAAAGAAGGAAAGTTTCCCCACATTCGACCCTTTCTCATGCACATTGAGTCTATGTATCACTATTGCTGTCTCAATGGTTTACATATGTTTGAGCCTTATAAAAGCAATCATTGTGCTAATTCTTTCATACACAAGCACGAGCACACAGAAAATTTGTTTTTCTTTCAGAACGTTCATAGAATTACCTTGTGTTTTTCGATGATTGAATAAAAGTCTTGGGGAGTGAACATCACCCAAGCTCCTTATAAAGTACATCAGTTGTACTAAGTAACTATGTGTTACTTACAGACACTTTAACTGTTTCATCTGTTGATTCAGGGTTACCATTCTTAATTTGTCTGAATTTGAAAAGATTCGGATAAATACATCTTATGATTTGACAAAAGTTATCAGATCAGTTGGGGGAGATTGTTCATATCCTACCAAAAAGGGGAGATTGTTATTCATGGAGACTGTGCTTATCTGGTTATTTGGGGGAGATACTTCAAAGACAGAACTGACCTTGAAATGTTTTGATGATTCTGATTCTCATAATTCATTAAAAAGGGGGAGAAGTTTCAAAGTTCAAGTCAGATTCAAGTTGATCGTATCAGAAAGGGGGAAAGTCTTCAAAGATAATTTTTTAAAGAGAGAGTGAAGTTATGAGAAAAAGGGGAAGATAGTTCGAGATTTCAAATTCAGAGCTATTTCAAAAAGAAAGCAATGGCAAGAGATATGAAAGGGTAGATGTTAAAGTCAGATGGTTGAATGTTATAAAACAAGAAGATTAAACAGGATCCAATGAGGGAGATTAATCTGAAAGCGCTATCAAAGTTTGATCAAAATGATAAAGATTTGAAGTTGTCAAAGCTATGAAAGATTGATTGATGAAGATTTTTCTGAAGAAAAGAAGACCTGAAGATTATTGCCAATTTTTTTTAAATCTTGAATCCAAAGGGGGAGATTGTTAGATATGAATTGTATTCAAGATTAAAAGATGGGTCAAAAATGTAATAGTTGTAAAGTGTGTGGGTGTAAAGTGTAATTAGTATTAAAGGTTGACTAATTGCTCAAGGTCATGTTAACCATATAAATAGCAATGTCAATGTGTTTTAGTCATAGATTCATACGCGCAAAGTTGGTAAGATTTACACCGTAGAGAACACACACACAAAGCTTAAAGTCATAATCACAAACTAAGGATATGGCTTATTGTAAGTTGTGTGATTGATTAATAAAAAGATTGTATGATAATCTGTGTTTTGATTAGATTGCTAGTATACTGGGATCACAGGTCTTGCTAACTTGACCATTCCCCGAATTTCTAGGGCTAATCCATACAAGTATCGGTCAACTCTCTTGTTAGGTCCGAGATCTGGATCATTTCATGATTGTGTAACTAGATAGGATAGGAGAGAGAACTATTTATTTATTGAGAAAATAAAACTAATCTAGAGAGAGAGAGAGAGAGAGAGCAAAGTGTTTAAGGACTACATTTGTTATTATGGAATTATGAATGAATTATTACAAGCTAAAGCCTATTTATAGTCCATCACCTACCTACTACCTTGTTACAACTTTAAGCCCAAACCCATACAATATTAAAGCCCAATAGGCCCAAGGCCTTTTACAAAAACATTTACTTTCCAATACTTTCTACAAAATATTACACTAACATTCTCCCCCTAAAGTTTTGGAAAGTAAATCATCTTAAAGACTTTAAGCTCATCCCCCCCTTGATTTTCTTGAAAAAACTTTAGTGATGCATCTTCAATTGTAGGCTCGGCTCCCCCTTGAAAGTTGCTCTGATTCTTCGTATTTTCGACTTTAAAACCGGATCCAATGTACACCGTAACCTCGACTAAGTGCACGAACATCATCTCGAAATGTAGAAACCAAACTCATTCCGATAAGCCCACAAGAATGATAACGAGTGAATTTGACGTGACAAACCGAGTGCATTCTTTGTTAATAACAAAGAATCCGTCGTTAACCGCGAGTCGAGTAGGAATTCGGCTTGAAAGTCGTAAATGTTACCCTTGAAGGAGGAACAATAGGGCACACACTACACGGTAGAGGTTGAGGAACAATTTTGGACCAAACTAACGGAAGTTGGAGCAAAAAATGTTAGAAAACTAACGGGATTAACGGAAGTTCGTTAGTTCACTATTCATTGTCACTTTCAATGAAAACCTTACATACTGTTACATTTCATCTCTTCACTTTGCTTCAAAAACACGATCAAATATGCTTAATATTGCATCTAACAGGTTCATGATACATCAAGTAAACTGTTTTCAGCAAGTAAGCAACCTCATGAATCGTGAAAATCGGTTTTCCGGTGATGTAACAATAAATTCCGGCGAGATTAACAAACTTTTTCCGGCGATCTTATTCCAACAACCAAAACCTTTGAATACTTGTTGGAATTCATGTAGTTACTTTGCAAATCTGATCAACATGAACATATAACGAGATCTGAACAAAATTTCAGAAAAATTCCGGCGAGAAAATTGCAGATTCCGGCAGCTCGTTTTTCCGGCGAGATGACCGGAGACTTCGTCCAACAGCTCAAAAAATCACAAATTCATGCTAGAAACTCTAATAATCAACTTTTAAATTAATTGAAATAAGAAAATAAATAGATCTGGATGATTTTACAGAAAACTCTGATGTGAACAGTACTTTTTCCGGTGACTTCATTTTCCCGGCGTGGATGTTCAACAAATCATTTTTTCTTGATTTCAAGCTCAAATTTCATCAAGAAACTTACAATAGATCAAGATAAACGTTTAGAACAGATTTGTATGAAGATTTGACAGTATCTAAACTCAAACCTCGATTTTCTAGCGAGATTCCGATCAGCTCATTTTTTCCGGCGAACTACATTTCGGAGCTCATATCTCACTCATTTTTCATTGTTTTTCTATTCTAAAAATTGTAGAATGCTCGAAATTTGACAAAGAACAGATCTAGGCAAGTTAGATCAACTCATGGACAAAACTTTTAGGATATAAAAATAAACGCAAAGAACACTGAAAATTTCGAACGAAAATTTCGAAATTCCTCACTTGACGAAATTTGAATCTGAAAATTGTAGTAAATCTGGAATCTAATCAAGAACAAATCTTCAAGAGAGTATAATATGAACAAACTTACTTGTAGATCGGGCTAAAAACACATGAAATGTCGAGATCCGATAATTGTTTCGATAAGAATTTTATCGTTTGGCTCTGATACCACTTGTTAGGTCTGAGATCTGGATCATTTCATGATTGTGTAACTAGATAGCATAGGAGAGAGAACTATTTATTTATTGAGAAAATAAAACTAATCTAGAGAGAGAGCAAAGTGTTTAAGGACTGCATTTTTATTATGGAATTATGAATGAATTATTAAAAACTAGAGCCTATTTATAGTCCATCACCTACCTACTACCTTGTTACAACTTTAAGCCCAAGCCCATACAATATTAAAGCCCAATATGCCCAAGGTCTTTTACAAAAACATTTACTTTCCAATACTTTCTATAAAATATTACACTAACATCTCTTGCTTTCGCGAGTAACCATGTGAGGCACTAGTTTTGTGAGTTCGTGGAAACGTGCAGTATATTGGTCTATACCTGACCCAACCATGGTATGATCCCAAAACTCAGCTTCCAGTTTTTGAATTTCTCTCTTAGGGCAGTACTACTCAATGAGTAGGTTCTTAAACTCCTCCCAAGAAAGATTGTATGCGCCTTCTCTACCACGTGTTTGGACTTGAATGTTCCACCAAGTCAGCGCCCTACCCTGGAGTTGACATGCCGCATACTCCACCATGCTGTCCTCTGTACATTTGATAATGTGGAGTACTGATTCCATGCTTTCAATCAAGGTTAGTAGTCCTATGGCACCTTCATTACCATAGAATTCCTTGGGCTTGCAAGACATGAAGGCCTTATAGCTGCAACCCCTAGCATTGTCTCCCGGGTTCCTTCCGCCATCTCCGTCGGTCCTTTGGTCAGCGCTAATACCAGCGGTAACTGGGTAACAATGTTAGGTATTGCTGCCTGAATTTGTTGTGCTATGACTTGTGCTAGAAGTGCGGTTTGGTTTTCTGGGCTTGCTCCCGAATTGCGTGTAGATCTTCTTAGAGACATGGTTCTAAAACACATTTGCAAAATTTGATTTGGTTAAAATTCTTTGTACAAGTTGTTATCTTTGAATAATTTTTCATCTATCTACGCTACTATTTTAAGAAGATATTTCATATAAACAAATACAATGTTTGAAGGTTTGTATTTTACTAAAAAAAAGAAATTTTTCATTAATGCTTAAAATAAATCCGCCATTACAAAATTTTGATGTCTAAGGACATCAATTCCCATATTTTAAATTGTTCACAACCAATTCATTTGAAATATTTCGAAATACATAAAAATGTTTCCCAAATGCGAAACAACTAAAATCCCTCCAAGCGAATCATCCCATGTATGCATCAACCAAAAGCATCAGCACAAACAAAGTTATCACAAATCCTCCAAATACACATCACAACTCTATTCTCCTAGCGGTCCGCCGGGCTATGTTGGCGTTTTCCCAAACCCGAGTCGAGCTTTCACACAGGAGATGTTATAACTCAGACAGATTGGTTAGGACCTCCTCTTGGTACGCCACTTTTGTTTGACAATCATGTAGTGTGACCGCCATAGCCTGGACTCGTTGTGCTTCATCTCGCGTCATTCTGGAAATACGCCCTATGGGTATTCCGATCACTACTCGTGGTGTCTCCGGCTGTTCTGATCGCGACGACCTAAGCATTACACTCCTAGGTATTGGAATGCTCTTTCGAGCCATTTAGCGAAGGCGTGGTCCATTGGGATTTGGCTGGTGGATTACCGGGGTCGGCTGAGGTATCACGGTACTTGGTGGCACTCTTGGACTATCATCATCAACAGTGATTTTGCTGGTCACTTTGATCTCCATGTTAGTGTCTACATGGGGTTCTTTTTCCAGATTGTGAGGTGGTTGACCGGGGGAAACTAGTGATGTAACCAGACTCGTCGGACGAGTAGTTTGAGTGAGAGAACGATGACGATGACGATGACGACATTGTGATACTGAGGCAAAAGTGTGCTTAATCACTACCGGCATAATTACAAGCATCTATAGAGTGCAATGACTATACACACCATGCATGCTACTTAAGGGTGTTAGCGTATAAATCTGTTGGACACAAGATCAAGCATTCTAAAGGTCAAAGTTGAGAAAGTCAAAGCTACAAAAGTCAAATCTCATTAAAAGTCAAAGTCTCTTAATAAAAGTCAATGTATTTGTATTTGTTGTTTCCTTGTATTAGGTGGTAGTATAAATAGTTTTTCTATTTGTATTTGTAGTGGTACGTGACATTAGTTGAGATATCATATTTGAGAAGATTATAGAGAGAGAGAAAAAGTTCTAGAGAGAGAAAGTGTAAAGAATTGAATTGAAAGAAATCAAACAGGTAATCATTGAATTGAATCTTGTTTGTTTGATTGATTTGTATTAGAAACTAGATTCTAGAACACACAAAGGGGTCTACATGCAGAAAAGTCATTTTAATCATACTCCTACTATAACCATTTCAAGTATCACATTAGTCTTCCCTTAACTATATATAGGTGATCAGGCTTTGTTTAATTAAGGTCAAACAATGTAAATCCCGACTTAGTTGTACTAGTAGTAGTTTGAGTGTTATTTCCATTTTTGTGGCTATAGTTTGGATTTTTCAAAAGAATAACCAGTATTCTCTATATCCTTGTGGCTAAAGAGGAAACACGAGATGTATAACTAAAGGTTTCGTAGCATAAGGTAAAAGACAACACCCACCATAGATATTATATAAATCCAAAAGTTATACATATTGTCTTAACAAAAGTTTTACAAACGGGAAATAACGTAAATAAAACAGATGCAAAATGCCGCCACACAAAATCTTCTTCTTAAATGCAATCTTACGGTTGTGCACCTGAAAAGCATGTCAAAACGAGGTCAACTACTACAGTAGTTGGTGAGATCACAGATTTTCAGAAAGCAATGGCATTTCGCCTTTTAACTTCTTTAAAAATCCAGAAAGTAGAATAATAAAAATATCGGTTGTAGAAATTTTTGCTCAATGTTTAAATGTAAATGCAATTACGTGTTTCACAATGAGTCATTACCCAAGCCTAATGACCAATAAAAGAACGTCCCATCTTGCATGTCTATCGCGAACATGCGAATTTCCAACAACAATAATTATTCACTCTGGCTTCGCAGCCTTACAGAGTGTGTGGTCAACCAAATTGTACTATCCACAATTACCAACGGTTCGCGCATCGAGTTAAATAGGTAACGTAAAATAAATAACATGGTGACGTCCAAATTTACGATATAAGAACTCAACTCGCAAGCATACATACCATAGAGCAGAAGTCATGGAAGACTCCAAAATATAATTTAAAGAAAAATCAGACCGATAAGTAACAATAATTGAAACAGTAAACATGTTTTTCACCCCAAGACATATGGAAACAGTAAAAAGGGGGTTGTCAATACTCACTTGCGATATGTGAAGATATACCCAAAAATGTCCACTGAAATGCAACCAAAGATAAATCCTACCTTGCTCCTACGAATCGTAAGGTCACTAGTAAGATTCATGCTTAGACCTTAGGCCTTGATAACACTTAGTTATCCAAATCATCATAAAATGCCTTTATTGTGATTACAAAATTAAAATTTATGTGGGTGACTAATTGAGGTTAGTGTATAAATAATTGATATATATATATATATATATATATATATATATATATATATTATAGGTGTTAGATTAGTTTAAACATTCAACATCACCGCAATTTCGCCACCATAAGTGACGAAAAGGGTCCAAAATTCGAAGTTTGTATAAATATATAGTATTTAGGTTGGATTAACATCAAGTATATTAATATCTCCGCAATTTCATCACAATAAGTGGCGAAAAGGGTCCAAAAGTTAGTTTCTAACTATAGTAAGAAAATTGTCCTTTACTGTCCAAAATTTGTTTTCACTTTGTGTCCATATTCAGATATCCTCCAAAGTTCCTTAGATCATGGGATTTATACCCAATGTAATATACTGAGTTAGGAAACTTTTGGCATAGGTTTCATAATTTTTGGATGTATATAGGTCCTTCAAAACAGTCCAAAATAAGGTATACGACAGAAAGTTTTGCTATTTGCACACTTGATTTGTAACCACTGTTTCGTGGTCGAAATATTAATGTTTTTAAATGATTCCAATTGAATACTAAACCTTAACACATAATATTTAATTCCAGAAGAAATTTCACCTTTTTTGGTTAATTATTGAGTGAGATATGGTGTTTCAAAGTCATTTGAAAAAATCTGACAGCATGCTGTTGAAAATATACTTTGAAGAAATGTGCATTTTCTATTGGTTCTTTAAATAATTTTGTTCTTTTTGCTAGATCAGGTTTTTGTCAACATCAAATCAAATATTTTGAGATGAAAACTTTCCTTTAAACTTACACAAGCTACATGCATGCAAGCTAGACAAGTTATCTTGTCCAAAAATTTCAAAATTGATTCCTTTGAACTTTTTGTGAAATTTCCTTGAATCCAAACTTTTAGCTTGATTTTTGATACACAAAATGCAAAATTTTAAATTACATGCATGAAGTTTAAAGTAGGTATTTTGACATACAAAAATGATTTCATGCAACTTTTTAAGAATCTATGAAAGAAAATGTTGAATAGAACACATGCATGTAAACTAGAACTTTCAAGAGTTCTTTCTTTGATCTTAACTTTGGTTTGATCAGGGATTTTATTCCCTTTTTGATCATGTAACATGTCATTAGGAATAAATCTACAAACTTAAGTATCAAAGATGATTTCTTGGTAAAACACCATTTGGGGATTTAAAGGGAACAACAACTTTAAATGCATAATAACTAACAACAAAAGATGTAGGTTTTATTTAGTTTAGAAAATTTACCTCAAGTACTCTTAAGTCTTGATGATGATGATGATGGATTGAAGATTATTCTTGACAGAAAATGGAGAGAAAATAAAGAGAAGATTGTAGAGAGAAGTTAGAGAGAGAGAGAGAGAGAGAGTGAGTTATGAAAAGTGAGGGGAAATGAGAAGAGAGGGTTGTTTAAATAGGTGGAAAAAAAAGAAGAGGTTGGGGGGGGGGGGGGGGGGAAGTGGTTGAGTGTTGTTGTAGTGAAAGTGTTATAATTGTTTCTAGAAGACATTTTATATATTTGCAATTTTTTTATCATCAAATAATTTGATTATTAGTTTAGGTTGAAATATTTATTATATGTATATATATATATATATATATTAAACCATATTGAATTATATACACATGTATTTTATCTATACAAAATGTGAAAATTGGCATTTTATGGGATTTGTGGATAATTCACTCATCCAAGTGAATACTAAGGTGCCGTTTGTTTTTTAAGAGGTCTAAAGTCTGAAGTCTTATTTTAGTTATGATTAATAAGAGGTGGTGTGTAAAAAGGTCTGAACGATTCAGACTTAAGAGTCATTAAGAGGTTTTTTTAAAAAAACAAACAACCCCTAAGTAATATTTCTAGACTTTTCTAGGGATATAACTTCCAATATTATTTCTAGCATGCGACACATTTTATTAATACATCCAGTTCAGTTCTAACTTGAGATGAAAATCTGACGGATGTCACATTCGTGATTGCTAAAATTTGTTTCTGAATCAAAGAGGGAAATTCAATGATTATTATTTTTGAAGATGATCTCGAATCTAAAAGGGGAGATTATTAGTGCTCAAATAAGTTGGATCCAAATTGTTAGTGCACAAATATGTTGGATCCAAGATCATGAAGTTTGAAAGTCAAAGCACAATTCAAAGCCTCTTAAAGCAAAGTCAAAGTCAAGCATGTTAAAGTCAAATAGTTTAGTTGGTGTTTAGTTTTGTCTTTGTAATTGATAAGGGTATAAATAGTTTCTTTTATGTTAGTAGACTCATATGACTAAATAAGAGCTTATTTGTAGTGAGAGAAATATTGTCTTTGTGAGAGCATTTTGTACTTCAATAATCGATTTCTAGAAATGGAATTCGTTGTTGTTCATCTTGATTTTATTGATTGCACACATATTGTGGGACACAAAATTGGTATCAGAGCAAACCAATCAATTCAGATTACTTGGTCGAGTTTTTCAAGAACTCGTAAAAACTATATGTCAAGAATCAATTTCAAGATTTAGTGTAGTTTTTGGAGTTGTAATCATTGGTTTGTATTCATTTTTGAAAATAGAACAAGTACTGTTTGTATTGCTTAGCCTAATTCACAACAATTATGTTTGAATTTTGGATTTTAGTGTAATTTTGTTCGAGTTTTGTAAGCGTACTGTGTCTAGATCAAAATTGTAATTTTTGGTGTTTGTGATAGAAATTGATTTGTTTGTAATATGTTCAGAATATGATATAGGGCAAATCTGTAGAGTTTCAGAATCTATTTTGAAGTTTTGGATCGAATTCAGGCTGAAAAGGTAAGTTTTTGGTCGAAGTGGTAAAGAACTCGCAATATTTGAAGAACACGCATGTTGTTCCAGTTTCTAGCTATTGAACAATATTCAGATTATCTAGAAACACTTTTTTTATTGATCACAACACCTAAATCAATCTATATCCCTATTTGTTGCAATTTACAATATGCTTTGTGTGTGGGTGTTCGTACGGTGTTCTTACACTGATTTATGCATGTGTTCCTTATGACTTATCAACACTAAGACTGCTATTTATATGGTCAACATGACCTTAGAATATGGTCAAAACTTTACATCATTTACATTGTACACCCACAAACTTTACAACAATTACAATAAGGACCCTCCTTTTAATCTTGAATACAATTTAACTCTAACAACGTAAGGTTCATAGGAAGAACACGCAAGCCTGGAAGAACACACAGACTGAAGTGTTTCAAGTTTTTGTGCCTTCTGCGAGTTCTTGACAAGAACGCGCAAGTTTATTGATTTGTTCTCGAAATCTTTCTTAGGACAAAACGCGCAGGGTTTTGTTTGCGCGAAGTAAGAACATGCATAGTACTGTTTGCGCGAACTGAGAACGCGCAAAGGCCTATCTGCGAGTTCTTGTTTTCTGTTTTCTTCGATCTGCAAGTTCTTGATCTGCATGAAGTGTTTTTGCGAGAAGTAAAGTTGTGAAAAATATTCTAAGTATAGAACGTGCAGAGTGATTGCGTGAAGTGCTTCTTCAGAACGCGCAAGCCTCTTTCTGCGTGAAGCTAGAACGCACAGACCTCTATTTATGTGAAGTGTACTTCTTTGTTCTGCGAGTTCTGACACTTAGAACTTTTTCTGAGTTTTTTTTTTCAGGTGTTGATCAAGTTTGACCTTTTAAGTCTAGTTTATTTCTAAGGTTTTTTTGGACGATCACTTCAGATCAGTGCAAGTTTTATCAAGATGGGATATTTTGATGATGATGAAGAAGATCAGATTTTTAAACTCAAAACAGAGAATAAAAATCTCACTTTATCAGTTGATTATTATTCAAAGAGATCAAAGAAATATCATACTGAAAAGAAGTTGCTACATGAAGAAGTAAATGTGTTAAAGAAGATTAATGAGGATCTTCTGAAACAGATTTCTGATTCTCACCAATTAAAAGATGATAAGAGCAATGAATAGAAAGGAAAAGCTTTGGAAACTGAAAATACTGAATTGGAAAGGAAGATTTTAGATTTGGAAGCTGAGATTGTCAAACTCAAGGAAGAAGATTCTTGCAAGAAAAATGAGGAGACAGAAAAGAGTTTAGAAAGTGCTAATGTAGAGCTGAGGAAGAAGATTTCAAAGTTGGAATAGAAGATTGCTAAAGACAGAGATGAATTTGAAAAGGAAAAGATGGGGTTTAAAAAAGAAAAGACAAGATTTGCTCATAAATTCTCTATATTTTCAAGAAAAACTTTTGAAGAGAATAAAGCAGTTGAGCTTAAATGTGCCAAACTTTTCTCAACAAGTGTCAGATTTTGAGAAAGTGATAATTATGGAAAGAGACAAGTTTGCAAAGTAGAAGAAGGTAATTGAACAGAAAAATGTTGGATTTTTCAATGATTTATATGATCAAAGAAAGAATGTGCAGAAGGATTTTAAAGAAGAAAGAAAGATTTTTGAGTCAGAAATTAAGAAGCTTACAATGTCATTATCTGAACTACCAACAAAGGCATTGAATGAGCAGAATACAAAGTCTGAATTTCAGAAACAGATTGACTTTCTCATAAAGGAAAGGAACAGTTTATCTTCCAAGATAACATAACTTAAATATGGGATAGAGTCAAGTTCACATCATCAAACTGTTTCTACAAAGAGGTCAGTCAATATTAAAGATCAGATTCGTACTACTAACCTTTTCTATGATCGGAATGTTGATGGTCCAGGTACTTTTAGAAGAAGAAGAAATGGAAATGAGAAGTTAATATGGAGTGTGAAAGAAGATTCTAATGAGAATGATGGTAATAAATCATTTGTGCATACACTCAATGCTAAGAAGAACAATGTGTCAAAAGGTAAACTTGATTTTGTTTTTCTAGAAATCAATTACTCGGGTTAGCTGTGTCACACCCCGCTAAAGCGGAAACACGAGGCATAACAGCTCTGATGTCATAGCACAAGATTATAACATACCAACATTTACTTAACTTTCAAAATACATTACATTTTTAAGAACATAGTATCGTCATTGTTTACAATTCCCAAACTTTAAAATATGACGATACGCATAATAGCAAAATAATCTTGCTTCAAAATATGAAGTGCGCTGCTAAAACATCATGGAATTACCTTCTTGATTCCTGAAAAGCATGAATAAAAACCAAGGTCAACTACAAAGAGTTGGTGAGTTCACAGGTTTTAAATATGCACAAATCATTTTTATATGCAAGTTGTCATTTGTAAAAACATACGTATAAACCAAACTTCAATTCTTTGATTCATGAGTACCACAATTTAATTTCTTTATGATAAGTGTATGCAAAGACAATATTACGTTGAGCCACTACTAAGCCGTCCCTGACCAATTTCAACGCCCCCGATGAACTAACTCAGCGGTGGTTCATGCCACATGTTTAGTCATCTTCTCTAGTATAGTGCACCCCTGCTCGTCAGCATTAAGGTGGGTTTGTCACACCAAATAGCGCTATCCACTAATACTATAGGCCCGATTTTCTTCGAGTTAATAGTAGTGTCACGGGGTCTTAACATTAAAAACTCAACACATCAATTGCATACTTATGATATAGCTTATAATTCCAAACGCTTTTAACAAAGCCTTATAAATTGCCAAATCGCAATACTTTCAAACAATTCTCATGAATCTTTAAATACGCAACTAAAGCATGCTTTTCACCCCAAAATCAGTTAAAACGATAAAAGTGGGGCTGTGAATACTCACCTTGATGAAAGTAACGGGTGAAGCTTTACTTTAATACTTATTGAATTTTGTCACGCCCTTAATTTCCCTATACAAGAGTTGCCATAAAGAAACACATTAATGCCCTATTCCGATGTCCAACCAATATGTCCAATTGTCCCATGAAATGCCATCATATAAGTTTCTTAGTCCATATCCATTTTTAACTATACAAAGTTCCAAAATACAATAAAACAAAAATTAAGCTTAATAAAATTACCTTTCTGGATTCAGCACATGCTGTCCAGAAAGTTATCCGGTAAATTTAACACGGAAGATTAACTTCCCAAGAGAATTATTTAATCACAAATTTTGTGATGATACTATAATATGTTTAGAGTAAATCTGCATTTTTGTATAATTTTTGAATAACTTTTGATACTTCAAATAATTTTTACAAAATAGAGTGTCACTGATTTTCGGATCAGTGACATACCTCACTTGTAACAGGCTTTTGAGGTATCAATTATTGGAATTATCTAGTGATCCATATATGGATGCAAACCTAACTCAAAATCCTAACATTTGGAAAACGATTCACTTAATTTGGATGAGTAATGAGGGAGTTATGGCCTCTACAAGATAGGTGTATGAATCTGTCTTCACTGAACAGATTGCACCATTTTCTTGTAAAATCCATTTAAGTGCCTAAATCAACTCCAAATTCAGTGTTTTTA
Source organism: Arctium minus (assembly GCA_954870635.1). NCBI lineage: Eukaryota > Viridiplantae > Streptophyta > Magnoliopsida > Asterales > Asteraceae > Arctium > Arctium minus. The sequence continues at coordinate 95,456,130 of OX941081.1, read as the reverse complement.
GACTTTTTAGAAATCTAACACTCTAAATTAAAGTTTAGAAGCAAAAACACCAAATTTTTAAGTAATATAAACCGACTTATACAACTTGAAAGTGAATACAATTCCATGACAGCAAGCTGTTAGTAAGATGAGGTTTATATTAACATGAAATGATGATCATTTGCCATGGTTTTTGCTAATAACACATGGCCTCACATCTTAAATCATTATTCAATGATTCTTATAAAACAAATTTTGCATCATGGAGTCATAACAACAACTAATGTTCATCCAATCACATGCAAGACAAAATAACCACTAAATTAGTGATTTTACACCATTTAGAAACTCTTTAATCATATGAGATTGAACAATCTCATCCTAAGAGTTTATTTATACTCAAAATTGATGTAAATGCATAAATTTCAATCCAACATCATTAAAATTTTGTGGACCAAATACCACATTTCATAAAATTAACATTTCTTGATAAAATCCCAAAATAATACACTTAGAAACCCTAGTTTCATTGGAAGATCACTCAATGGTTCATTAGCAAACATATTGATACTAAATGTATCCCATTTCACTTCCAAAACTTGGATTGTACGTCATTTACATCAAAAGATATGAAATATACAAACTTTTTGATAATAAACTTGAAAAATGAGAGTGTTAAGTGATTACCTTCACAAAAGGAGATGAAAACTTGAATTCTTGAAGAAGTAAGGTGGTTCTTTCTTGAAGATTTCTTGAAAATTGATGGAGGTGAGGGTGTGGTGGTGGTGGTGGTCGGCCGAATTCAAGAGAGAAGAGGGAGAGGAGGTGAAAGGTTAATTTTTGAAAATGAAGAGTGTGTCTTGTTTTTAATTTGGTTTTTAATAAAAAAAATAATTAAGATAAGGTAGGATTAGGACAAGTGTCCTAATGACTCACCAACATAAAAAAAAATTAATTTAATATTATTAATTGAATTACTAGTCTAATTTATAAAATATCAGATATATTTGAGAACCGAAATACCCGATTCTCAATATTTGCTAAATAAATGACAAATTTGAAAATTTTGCAATGCAAGAGAAATTAACATACTGATTTTTATAGTTTAAGGATTTTGGACTTTTATTCACTTATTTGGCATTTCTGGACAGTGACGGTCAGATGCGGAACTGTTTCGGGTTTTTAACGCAACTTCTACATTTTTCGGGAAACTTTTATCTTAAAGGTTTTTAATAAAAAATCTAAAAGTGACAAAACTTATAAGTTAATCTAAGGGTGCTAACATTTATGTTCAGAATTTGACAGGTGTCACAGTCTCCCCTCCTTCAAAGAATTTCGTCCCGAAATTTATGACTGATATTTCTGGACAGGCTTTTCATTAAACAATTGAGGATACTTGCGTTTCATGAAATCTTCTCTTTCCCAAGAATATTCAGGTCCATGACGTGAATTCCAACGGACCTTTAAAATTGGAATTTTGCTGCGCCTAAGACGTTTAGTTTCACGATCAAGAATCTCAATAGGTTCCTCTCTAAAACACAGGCGCCCATCAACTTTTACTTCATCTGGGGACACAATCATTGATTTGTCTATCAAACATTTCTTTAAATTTGACACATGAAAAGTGTCATGAATAGCATTTAACTCTTGAGGTAGACTCATCTTATAGGCGACCAGTCCAATTCTTTCCAGCATCTCAAACGGGCCAATATATCTTGGACTTAGCTTACCTCTTTTCCCAAATCTGATCAATCCTTTCCATGGTGATACTTTCAAAAGAACCTTGTCACCTTTTTGGAATTCTAATGGTTTTCTGCGGTTATCCGCATAACTCTTCTGACGATCTCTTGCAGCTTTGAGTCTGTCCTTGATTGTTGATATTTTATCGGTGGTTTCTTGTATAATGTCAGGCCCAATCAGTTGACTATCGCCAATTTCCACCCAACTAAGTGGAGATCTACACTTACGTCCATAGAGAGCTTCGTATGGCGCACATTGAATGCTGGTGTGATAGCTGTTATTGTAAGAGAATTCAACTAACGGCAGATGCTTATCCCAGCTTCCTCTAAAATCTATAGCACACGCGCGTAGCATATCTTCCAAAGTTTGAATGGTCCTTTCCGTTTGTCCATCTGTCTGTGGATGATATGCAGTACTCAGATCCAACCTGGTACCCAGCGCTTTCTGAAATGCTTGCCAAAATCGGGAAGTAAAACGACTATCTCTATCAGAAATGATAGATAGGGGTACTCCATGCCGAGAGACAATTTCGTCTATGTACAACTGTGCCAATCTTTCTATTTTGAAGTCCTCTCTTATAGGAAGAAAATGCGCAGATTTCGTAAGTCGGTCCACAATGACCCAAATTGCGTCGTTCCCTTTTCCAGTCCTGGGTAGTTTGGTGATAAAATCCATAGATACCTGATCCCATTTCCATTGTGGTATCTCAGGTTGTTGAAGAAGTCCAGAAGGTTTTTGATGTTCTGCTTTAACTTTCGCACATGTTAAACACTTGCTTACAAACTTAGCAATGTCCTTCTTCATTCCTGGCCACCAATAATATTCCTTCAATCCTTTGTACATTTTATCAGCTCCTGGGTGAACCGAATACCTTGATCGGTGAGCTTCTTCCAAAATAGTTGATCGCAGATCATCAACCTTTGGTACCCAAACTTTATTCTTGAAATATCGTACTCCATCTGATTGTGATTCAAACTCTTTTTCCAAATTATGCAAAGCTTCGCAACAAAGATTTTCTGCTTTCAATGCTTTCTCTTGAGCTTCACGAACTTGTGTCTTAAGGCTTGATTGGACCAACATTCCCAAAGCTCGTGTCCTTGTTGGTTTTACTCTTTCTTTCCTGCTTAATGCATCAGCTACCACATTAGCTTTACCAGGATGATACTTTATTTCGCATTCATAATCATTAAGCAGCTCAACCCATCTCCACTGTCTCATGTTCAGCATTTTCTGATCAAAAATATGCTGAAGACTTTTGTGATCAGTATAGATGGTACATTTAGTACCATAAAGGTAATGCCTCCAGATTTTTAATGCAAATACTACTGCTCCCAATTCCAAGTCATGAATGGTGTAGTTCTTTTCATGAACTTTGAGTTGTCTTGACGCATAAGCTATAACCTTATTCCTCTGCATTAATACACATCCCCAGCCTTGATGTGATGCGTCACAATACACCACAAAGTCATCCGTACCTTCCGGTAACGCAAGAATTGGTGCGTCACATAACTTGCGCTTAAGTATTTGAAATGCTTCCTCTTGTTTTTCTTCCCAGACAAATTTCTTATCTTTCTGAGTCAGTGTTGTCAGCGGTTGAGCGATTTTTGAAAAATTCGCTATGAATCTTCGGTAGTAACCTGCCAGACCAAGAAATTGACGAATTTCCGTTGGTGTCCTTGGAGTTTCCCATTTCTTAATGGCTTCAACTTTTGCCGGGTCAACATGAATTCCTTTTTCATTAACCACATGACCCAGAAAATGTACCTCTCGAAGCCAAAATTCACATTTGGAAAACTTAGCATACAACTTCTGATCTTTGAGTAGTTCTAAAATCAACTTCAAATGTTTCTTATGATCTTCCTTACTTTGCGAATAAATCAAAATGTCGTCTATGAATACAATCACGAACTTGTCTAAATACGGCCGACAGACTCTATTCATCAAATCCATGAAAACTGCTGGTGCGTTCGTCAATCCAAAGGGCATAACTAGAAACTCATAATGTCCATAACGAGTTCTAAATGCCGTCTTATCAATATCCTCTTCACGAACTCTCATTTGATGATATCCAGATCGCAAGTCAATCTTTGAGAAATACGTCGCGCCTTGTAGTTGATCAAACAGATCGTCAATTCGAGGAAGTGGGTATCGATTCTTGAGGGTTAGCTTATTGAGTTCTTTGTAATCGATACACATTCGGAATGTTCCATCTTTCTTCTTAACAAAAAGAACTGGAGCTCCCCATGGCGAAGAACTGGGTCTGATAAATCCTTTGTCAAGCAACTCTTGAAGTTGTTCAGACAGTTCTTGCATTTCGGATGGCGCCAAACGGTATGGTGTCTTGGCCACTGGTGCAACTCCCGGAATTAAATCAATGCGGAAATCGACTTGTCTCGGTGGAGGTAACCCAGGTAGATCTTCAGGAAATACTTCAGGAAAGTCTCGAACCACAGGAATATCTTGTAAACACTTCTCCTTGGTCTCTTTATTGACTACATGAGCTAAAAAAAAACGCAATATATTCCTTCCTTAAATACTTCTGCATCTTCATGCAGGACACTATTCTTAACTTCCTTTTGGATTTTTCTCCATGTATTATAAGTACTTCTCCTTTAGGTAACGGAATTCGAAGAGTCTTTTCGGAGCAACATATTTCCGCTTGGTTATTAGACAACCAATCCATGCCCACAACTATGTCAAAGCTTCCTAACTTTATTGGAATTAGATCTATCTTAAATTCCTTTTCAGCTAGACTTAGGGTACAATTCGAAAATACATCTTCAACCCTAATCTCTTGTCCGTTAGCGAACTCAATGACATAAGTTTCTCTTAGCTTTTAGGGCTTTTGATTAATTTTTGATCTAAAACTTAATGACACAAAGCTTCTATCTGCTCCGGAATCAAACAATACAGATGCACGATGATTATTTAAAAGAAACGTACCTGTGATCACATCCGGATCCTGTCTCGCTTCTTCCGCTCTAATTTCAAATACTCGACCTCGTGCTTAACCTTTTTGATTCCTCTGATTGACCGGTCGAGTCTGGTTTACGTTCATCCTTCTAATAAATTTGGGACAGGTATTTCTGAAGTGATCCTGACTCCCACACTCAAAACAAGCTCGTTTTCCCCCATTCTTACAATCTTTCGCATAATGACCTCCTTTGTTGCATTTGAGACAAATAACACAGTTTCCGAAATGACGATTATTGCACTTACCGCATCTCGGATATACTTCCTTTCCTTCATCGGCTGTTTGAGTCTGAATCCCATAATTACCCACTGTTCTCTGTTCCTTCCCTCTTCTTCTGTCAAAAGGTCTCCTTGAAATTTCCTCTACCTTCCTTTTTCCTTTGACTTTATCGTGAGTGAAAAGTCCCGATCGATTGGCATTATTGGTGAGCTTGGTTGCCAGATTTACCGCCTCCTGAATGGTTTTTGGATTACCCGACGTCACATCCCCTCGGATTTCTGGAGCTAAACCCCAGACATACCTGTCCACTCGATTCTCTTCTGGTGTAACCAGATGTGGCACCATCTTCGCCAACTCATCAAATCGTGTCGTGTACGTATCTATGTCGTTTCCTTTCATTTCATGCTCCCATAGCTCTGCTTGTAATTTCTGCATTTCGCTTCTTGAACAATATTCTTCCTTAAGCATTTCCTTAAACTCATCCCAAGTAAGTTTGTTAGCTGCTTCGCTTCCTCGAGTCTGCACTTGAGTGTTCCACCACGTCAGTGCTCTTCCTTGTAGTAAACAAGCTGCGAATTCCACTTTGTTTGCTTCCGAGCATTTACTTATGTGGAGAACGGATTCCATTCCTTCAATCCAAGATAATAACCCAACCGCTCCTTCGGTACCGTGGAATTCTTTTGGGTTACAAGACCTAAAAGTCTTATATGTACATTCTTTTTCTATATTTGCACCGGCTCTTGGTTGATTAGGTTGGTTAGCATTTAGGCCTGCTGCTATCTGACTAACTATGTTAGGAAGTGTGGCTAAGATCTGCTCGGATACGAGTCGTGCAATATCACGATCTTCTCTTCTTGGCGGCATAATTCTAATGCAACAATTTATTTTAAAGCCTCGTTAATATTTAATTCCATATCCTTATTTCCCTTATTTCTATCCTATAATCTTAATACAATATAAATTGTATTTGTTTATTCAGACATCCAATACATCATACATCAACCTCATAGTATTGAAATTCACAATTTATAAGCAAACATAATCAATATATCATAGACATATCTAATATCAATAAAATACTACGTCAAATATTCAACATTCATCCAAAAGTAATAGCTATGCTATTTAATAATGTATTAATACGACGAGTTACATATCTCCAAAAAGAAAGTTAGTCATCCAAATATCCAACAATGAACCACACTATTGATGCCTGAAAAACATCATCATCACCCATGCTATCACAATCACCAAAAGTCCCATCATCACAGCTAAACAAGAGTGCAGCCATGCTACCATCGCCCTAGTTTCCATCAGCTCCCTCATAATCCTACTCATAGTTTGATCACCCGTACTTACCATTGATATAAGTCCATTTAAAATCTGATCACTTGAATTCATTATAATCATGAGTGCATCGATGGAATGCTCATGATGATCTATCTCCATTCTAACTCTCTCCACCTCTCGAGCCATACCCGAGACCCAGTAGTTTTCTAATGCTGTCATACCGGCTGGTTGAGACACTGGTATCCCAGCACATGGTGGTGGCGATACCCTCCAACCCCTAAGTCGAGAAGGCCCCGTCTCGTCCCTACGTGGGACAGGTGTAATCTCTCGCTCGAATGAAGCAGGTGGAGTCGACTCCGATGTAGGTGTGACCGATCTCTCCAGTGGCCGATCGGAATCTGAGTAACCATGCTCAGATGGGTCAAAATCATCACTCGTCGGAGTATTTCCTCTAGGTATGTAGGTGAGGTAGCCTGATTCGTCAGGCGACTGTTCTTGGTGAGATGGTGATCGTGACATATTAACTGCGATAATTAATAAAGTTTAATCGTCAAACATACTATAATTTTTATTAAAAACCAAAAATATCATGCAAACTCACATAACAATCATGCTTTTCATTTTTGTATCAAAAAGTTTCTATTTTTAGTAATTCCTAGTATAGCCAATCCATGTCCCCTTTATACACACTTAAATTAAACAAAGGTGATCAAGCTTTGTTTAAGTTAAAATATGATAATGTGAGACACCTCTTAGTTATACTAATAGCGCATCTTAATTTAAAAAAAAACTTTATTTGTAAAAGGTTATAGTGTAAGGTTTTCAGAAATAAAACCGGTATTCTCTATAACCTATGGCTCTTATACCAAATCTGTCACACCCCGCTAAAGCGGAAACACGAGGCATAACAACTCCGATGTCATAGCACAAGATTATAACATACCAACATTTACTTAACTTTCAAAATACATTACATTTTTAAGAACATAGTATCGTCATTGTTTACAATTCCCAAACTTTAAAATATGACGATACGCATAATAGCAAAATAATCTTGCTTCAAAATATGAAGTGCGCTGCTAAAACATCATGGAATTACCTTCTTGATTCCTGAAAAGCATGAATAAAAACCAAGGTCAACTATAAAGAGTTGGTGAGTTCACAGGTTTTAAATATGCACAAATCATTTTTATATGCAAGTTGTCATTTGTAAAAATATACGTATAAACCAAACTTCAATTATTTGATTCATGAGTACCACAATTTAATTTCTTTATGATAAGTGTATGCAAAGACAATATTACGTTGAGCCACTACTAAGCCGTCCCTGACCAATTTCAACGCCCCCGATGAACTAACTCAGCGGTGGTTCATGCCACATGTTTAGTCATCTTCTCTAGTATAGTGCACCCCTGCTCGTCAGCATTAAGGTGGGTTTGTCACACCAAATAGCGCTATCCACTAATACTATAGGCCCGATTTTCTTCGAGTTAATAGTAGTGTCACGGGGTCTTAACATTAAAAACTCAACACATCAATTGCATACTTATGATATAGCTTATAATTCCAAACGCTTTTAACAAAGCCTTATAAATTGCCAAATCGCAATACTTTCAAACAATTCTCATGAATCTTTAAATACGCAACTAAAGCATGCTTTTCACCCCAAAATCAGTTAAAACGATAAAAGTGGGGCTGTGAATACTCACCTTGACGAAAGTAACGGGTGAAGCTTTACTTTAATACTTATTGAATTTTGTCACGCCCTTAATTTCCCTATACAAGAGTTGCCATAAAGAAACACATTAATGCCCTATTCCGATGTCCAACAAATATGTCCAATTGTCCCATGAAATGCCATCATATAAGTTTCTTAGTCCATATCCATTTTTAACTATACAAAGTTCCAAAATACAATAAAACAAAAATTAAGCTTAATAAAATTACCTTTCTGGATTCAGCACATGCTATCCAGAAAGTTATCCGGTAAATTTAACACGGAAGCTTAACTTCCCAAGAGAATTATTTAATCACAAATTTTGTGATGATACTATAAGATGTTTAGAGTAAATATGGATTTTTTTATAATTTTTGAATAACTTTTGATACTTCAAATAATTTTTACAAAATAGAGTGTCACTGATTTTCGGATCAGTGACATACCTCACTTGTAACAGGCTTTTGAGGTATCAATTATTGGAATTATCTAGTGATACATATATGGATGCAAACCTAACTCAAAATCCTAACATTTGGAAAAAGATTCACTTAATTTGGATGAGTAATGAGGGAGTTATGGCCTCTACAAGATAGGTGTATGAATCTGTCTTCACTGGACAGATTGCACCATTTTCTTGTAAAATCCATTTAAGTGCCTAAATCAACTCCAAATTCAGTGTTTTTAGACTTTTTAGAAATCTAACACTCTAAATTAAAGTTTAGAAGCAAAAACCCCAAATTTTTAAGTAATATAAACCGACTTATACAGCTTGAAAGTGAATACAATTCCATGACAGCAAGCTGTTAGTAAGATGAGGTTTATATTAACATGAAATGATGATCATTTGCCATGGTTTTTGCTAATAACACATGGCCTCACATCTTAAATCATTATTCAATGATTCTTATAAAACAAATTTTGCATCATGGAGTCATAACAACAACTAATGTTCATCCAATCACATGCAAGACAAAATAACCACTAAATTAGTGATTTTACACCATTTAGAAACTCTTTAATCATATGAGATTGAACAATCTCATCCTAAGAGTTTATTTATACTCAAAATTGATGTAAATGCATAAATTTCAATCCAACATCATTAAAATTTTGTGGACCAAATACCACATTTCATAAAATTAACATTTCTTGATAAAATCCCAAAATAATACACTTAAAAACCCTAGTTTCATTGGAAGATCACTCAATGGTTCATTAGCAAACATATTGATACTAAATGTATCCTATTTCACTTCCAAAACTTGGATTGTACATCATTTACATGAAAAGATATGAAATATACAAACTTTTTGATAATAAACTTGAAAAATGAGAGTGTTAAGTGATTACCTTCACAAAAGGAGATGAAAACTTGAATTCTTGAAGAAGTAAGGTGGTTCTTTCTTGAAGATTTCTTGAAAATTGATGGAGGTGAGGGTGTGGTGGTGGTGGTGGTCGGCCGAATTCAAGAGAGAAGAGGGAGAGGAGGTGAAAGGTTAATTTTTGAAAATGAAGAGTGTGTCTTGTTTTTAATTTGGTTTTTAATAAAAAAAATAATTAAGATAAGGTAGAATTAGGACAAGTGTCCTAATGACTCACCAACATAAAAAAAAATTAATTTAATATTATTAATTGAATTACTAGTCTAATTTATAAAATATCAGATATATTTGAGAACCGAAATACCCGATTCTCAATATTTGCTAAATAAATGACAAATTTGAAAATTTTGCAATGCAAGAGAAATTAACATACTGATTTTTATAGTTTAAGGATTTTGGACTTTTATTCACTTATTTGGCATTTCTGGACAGTGACGGTCAGATGCGGAACTGTTCCGGGTTTTTAACGCAACTTCTACATTTTTCGGGAAACTTTTATCTTAAAGGCTTTTAATAAAAAATCTAAAAGTGACAAAACTTATAGGTTAATCTAAGGGTGCTAACCTTTATATTCAGAATTTGACAGGTGTCACAGCTGTAACACCCGTAAATTCAGGTAAGTTGAGGTTTTGTTAATCTTACGTTTATGTGTTTATCAAACTAGAACGTATGTGTTTAATTGCCATCTTAGTCTGTGATTAATTGCTCGATATCGAATTGGAAGTTTTAGACTTGTGTTTGGTAAACTGGGAGTTTCGTGACTTAGTTGCGAGTGGAAGTCGCGGCACAAGCCGCGTAGTCTACTTGGGTGTTTTGGGTTTGAGGAACCTCGCGACTTAGGCGCGGGTTATAGTCGCGGCACTAGTCGCGTGATTCACTGTGTTCAAATTGGTCGGGATAGCGGGCGACTTATGACGCGGGTACAAGTCGCGGCACAAGTCGCGATCGACCTGCAATCCCTTAAACCCTTCTTTGACCGATTTTCTTTCATTTGGTTCTTACATTCCCTCTCCATTGGTGATTTTAGAGCTCACTAAATCAGCCCCTTTCCTCACCAAACCCTACCTCTCATAAATACAACCTACATTGGTGGTTGGAATATTGGAACCTTGCATTTACTCTCCTCAAGTCTACAAGCTTCACCTACAAGTCTTCATCTTCATTATCCAACTTCTAGGGTTCCATATTTTCTAGGTTTTGGTTCAAAACCTAGATTGTGAGTTTACTAAACCTTTGTTAAAACTAGATACACATCAAAATCTTCTATATGTTATTTCATTCTCTATGTGTTTAAGTATTTGGGATTTCTTGATGAAAATGGTTAGAAATATGGACATTGGTGATATGCTATGTTTTATGTTATGTGTACCATTATTTGGGGCTTTTCCCATGGATATGTAAAATGGGTACCTCGATATGTTAAATGTATGCATATATATGTGTGCTATGATGATTTTAGTTGGAATATCACTTTGGTGACATAGTCATATGCATTATGAATATAATTGTCATGTGGGACTTTTGTTGGACTTCATGAGGATAGGATGGTAACATTGTACCCGTAGTCGGTATGGAAATATGTTGGTTTGAAATATACCTAAGGACCTCCTATACGCATTATGTTGGACCAATCAAGGCAAGTTCACTAAGAGGATGTAGTCTTGGGGCACCACCGGAATGGTATGTGCCTAGACCTTCGCCACTCGGAAAGTTTCCTGTACGGTATGATCTCCGGGTGTGCCGGGCCTTTGGGATGTTCCCTGTTAAAGGCATCAAGGTGCATCGACTCTTTGGAGTGGAATTGATTGGTGCTTTGGGTCTCCCCTAATGACTCCACATATATTTGGACACTGGTTAACTGCTGATAAGAAATTGTGACTGTTCATGCATGCTTATTATTGTCCAACTCACTAGGCTTTTTGGCCTAACACTTGTTTGGTGTCGATGTGTATCTCAGGTGTTAGCGGCGCGGCTCCTAGACAAGTTTAGATGCTTGGGCAAGAGTTTGGGGATTTTGGCACTTGAACAAGTTTTGGGAAGATTCGGGTTTATAGATGACACCCCTTTTGTAATCTCTTTTCTAGATGTAGAAATTAGATTAGTTGGTTGTTGTTTATTTATCCGTTAAATTACAGATTCGTGATTAAACAGGTTGTCTGTATATTTCCCCTTTTTGGGAGGCTCTTGCTATGGCAAACTTACTACCACTTCTCCATTTATGGAGAGTTTTTGTTATCCCTATTTTTAGGGTGTTATAAGTTGGTATCAGAGCTTTAGTTTAAGTGAACTAGGTATTGTTTAGCATATCTAGACTTAAGCTTTAGACCTTATGACCTCACTGTCCATTTGGGGTAGGAATCCTAGGTGGGGAGAGAGTTAGGATTACGGAATTACTGTAATTGAAAGTTGTGATGATGGTGACAAGAATACTTGTGTATGGTTCGTTCATAATTTCACTTAGCTACTGCTATTATGAATGCATTTTTACGTGAGCATACTTGGTTTACTATTATTATGATAATTGATGAAACTAGTAGTACGTACAATGAGTTCAACTCGCTTAGTCTTTTCTCAATCTATTTCTCGTCCGTGCATGACAGATTATAAATGGTAAACACTCGAAGTAGATTACCGGACATGCCAGAAGGGCAACCTGAAGTGGAATCTGCAGTCGTACGACCCCCGGTGGGGGCAACCTCCGATGACATTCCTATACCCAGAATCTTGGCAGGAGGGCCTGAGCACATCCCGTGCCGGAACCTCAACACCGGTAACGCCATCCGGGCCCGTTCGTCAGTCGAGACCCTTTGTATGTGGGAAAGCGGGTGATCAACGTCGTGATGAACGGTGGTGTTCCATGTGCAGGTCAAAGCACTCGGGACCATGTGCTACCAGAACTTACTCTGGTCCAGCCAAGTGCGCCAAGTGTGGTAAGAAGGACCATACGACTCGAGAATGTTCCATCCAGGGACCGGTATGTTTTGAGTGCGACCAACCGGGGCACATGAAAAGATTCTGCCCAAAGCTAGTTAGAGGAAAGGGGGGAAATTCTGTGGGTTCGACGTCCAGAGTCGAGCAACCACAAAGGGCACCGAGTCGTGCTTTTCGGATGTCTACCGAGGAGGCAAAGGAGACCGCGGACGTCGTTTTGGGTACGTTCCTAGTAAACTCCTTGCCAGCTCCTGTTTTGTTTGATTCGGGTGCTACGTGTTCTTTTGTGTCGGATACCTTCTGTAAACGATTCACTATTCCTATTAGTGTCCTTCCCGATACACTATTAGTAGAGATAGCCAATAGGGACCAGGTAATCATTCGAGACTGTTTTTGTAATTGCACTATAGAGATCGATGGGAATCCTTTTGGGGTATATTTGCTACCTATGGCTATAGGGGGTTTTGACGTGGTCATAGGAATGGATTGGTTAGTAAGGCACAAAGCCGACATCTTTTACTCTAAGAAGATGATTCAAGTGCCTTTGGAAGGAAGCAATGTGGTCATCATCCATGGAGAGAAAGGAAAGGGTCGCAACCATATAATCTCCTCTCTGAAGGCTCGCAAGTTCTTTGCGAAGGGTTACCCTTCGTACTTGGCCTACGTTGTGGACGCAAAGAAAGAAACGAAGTCGGTAGAAGATGTGGAAGTGGTACAAGATTACCCGGACGTTTTTTCGGAAGACTTACCCGGATTACCGCCGGAGCGACAAGTGGAGTTTCAGATTGACTTCACACCGGAAGCGGCTCCGATAGCTCGTGCTCCATATCGTTTGGCACCGACAGAAATGAAAGAGATGATGATGCAAATTCAAGATTTGTTGGATAAGGGCTTCATTCGACCAAGTTCATCTCCTTGGGGAGCACCGGTACTATTCGTGAAGAAGAAGGATGGATCTATGCGGATGTGCATAGATTATCGGGAGTTAAACAAAGTCACGGTGAAGAACAAGTATCCCTTACCTCGCATCGACGACCTTTTTGATCAACTTCAAGGCGCAGGATGTTTCTCGAAGATTAATCTTCGATCCGGTTATCATCAAGTGAGAGTGAAGAACGAAGACATTCCGAAGACAACTTTCCGGACGAGATACGGTCATTATGAGTTTTTGGTGATGCCTTTTGGCTTAACTAACGCTCCGGCCGTATTCATGGATCTAATGAACCGTGTGTGTCGCCCATTCTTGGATAAATCCGTGATCGTCTTCATCGACAATATTGTAATATATTCAAGGGATGAGTCCGAGCATGGAAAACACTTACGGGAAGTATTAGAAGTTCTAAGGAGAGAGAAGTTGTTCGCGAAATTCTCGAAGTGCGAATTCTGGCTTCAAGAGGTATAATTCTTGGGGCATGTGGTATCGAAGGACGACGTAAAGGTGGATCTAGCAAAGATCGATGCAATGATGAGTTGGGAGCCTCCAACAAATCCGACGGAGATTCGAAGCTTCTTAGGTTTGGCGGGTTACTACCGTCGTTTCATCCAAGACTTTTCCAAGATAGCTACACCGCTCACTTCTCTTACAAGGAAGAACGTCAAGTTCCTTTGGACCGATGCACAAGAGCAAGCCTTTCAGACGATCAAGAGGAAGTTGTGCGAAGCTCTGATCTTATCCCTACCCGAAGGAAGGAAGACTTTGTGGTGTTTAGTGACGCTTCCAAGATGGGGCTTGGGTGTGTCCTAATGCAAAAGGAGAAAGTAATAGACTACGCGTCGTGGCAATTAAAGGATCATGAGAAGAACTATCCGACTCATGATTTGGATTTGGCGGCGGTAGTTTTCGCGTTAAAGTTGTGGCGACACTACTTGTATGGGACCAAGTGTACTCTTTTCACGGATCACAAGAGTCTTAAGTACATCTTCGATCAAATGGAACTCAACATGCGACAAAGGAGATGGCTAGAGCTCTTGAAAGATTATGATTGTGACTTACTCTATCATCCTGGTAAGGCCAATGTGATGGCGGACGCTTTGAGTCGGAGGAGCCATGATGGTGGTGTTAAATTGTCCCTTACAAGAATTGATGTGGTATCAAGTTTGGTGGAAAGCATGAAGACGTGGCAAGTGGAAGAGCTCAAGGAGCAAAATCTCAAATCCGAGATCATGGTAAAGCAAAGTGGGCTTTTGACTGAAGATAGTCGCAGACTCAAACTCTTCCAAGGTCAAATTTGGGTGCCGAAGTTGGGCGGAAATCGGGAATTACTTCTAGAAGACGCACACAAGTCAAGTATTCTATACATCCCGGTAGTACCAAGATGTATAGAGACTTAAAATTAAATTATTCGTGGCCGGTGATGAAGTTAGATGTGGCTAACTATGTAGAGAGATGTGTCACGTGTCTTTAAGTCAAGGCGGAACATCAAAGGTCGTATGGGAGTTTACAACCACTGTCCATTCCCGAGTGGAAATGGGACAATAGCACTATGGACTTCGTAACGAAGCTACCAAAGACCTTGCGAGGCCATGATACAATTTGGGTGATCGTGGATCGATTGACCAAGAGCGTGCACTTTCTTACGATGCGGTAGTCCTTGTCGATGGAGAAATTGGCTAAACTGTACATCGATGAGGTTGTGTCGAGGCATGGGGTGCCACAATCTATCATATCGGATCGGGAAAGCCGTTTCACATCGAACTTTTGGGCAAGCTTGCAAAAGGAATTGGGTACCAGATTAAATTTGAGCACGGCGTATCATCCTTAAACGGATGGTCAAAGTGAAAGGACGATTCAAACGCTCGAAGATATGCTGAGGTCGTCTGTGATAGACTTCGGGGGGAGTTGGGATTCACATCTACCGTTGGTAGAGTTCGCGTACAACAACAGTTACCATTCTAGCATTGGCATGGTACCATTCGAGGCGTTGTATGGGCGAAAGTGCCGAACTCCAGTTTGTTGGTTAGAAGCGGGCGAAAAGCAATTCGCCTAGCCAGAAATAGTGCAAGAGACGGCGGACAAGGTGAAAGAGATTCGAGAAAGGCTAAAAGCGGCGCAAGATCGACAAAAGAGCTATGCGGACAAGAAGAGGAGACCGGTTGAGTTTCAAGTGGGTGACCGAGTCATGTTGAAGGTGTCCCTGTGGAAGGGGATCATACGTTTCAGGAAGCGTAGGAAACTTAGTCCTCGTTTCCTTGGACCATTCAGTATTTTGGAAAAGATTGGTTTGCAAGCCTACCGGTTGGATTTACCACTAGAAATGGATGGAATATATCCTACGTTCCACGTGTGTTACCTTCGGAAATGTCTAGCCGAAGAAGAAAGCGTGATCCCTTTGTCGGAAATTCGGGTGGACAATGGGAATCGTTGTGTGGAAGAACCGGAGTCGATTTTAGAATCGAAGGTGAAGAAGTTAAGACATAAAGACGTAATCATGGTTAAAGTTCAATGGAAGCATCATCGGGGTGCTAACATTACTTGGGAGTCCGAAGATGATATGAAGAAGTGTTACCCTCACTTGTTTGCTTAAAGTGAGATTTCGGGGACGAAATCCTAATTAGGTGGGGAGGATTGTAACACCCGTAAATTCAGGTAAGTTGAGGTTTTGTTAATCTTACGTTTATGTATTTATCAAAGTAGAACGTATGTGTTTAATTGCAATCTTAGTCTGTGGTTAATTGCTCAATATATAATTGGGAGTTTTAGACTTGTGTTTGGTAAACAGGGAGTTTCGCGACTTGGTCGCGAGTGGAAGTCACGGCACAAGCCGCGTAGTCCACTTGGGTGTTTTGGGTTTGAGGAACCTCGCGACTTAGGCGCGGGTTATAGTCACGGCACTAGTCGCGTGATTCACTGTGTTCAAATTGGTCGGGATAGCGGGCGACTTATGACGCGGGTCCAAGTCGCGGCACAAGTAGCGATCGACCTGTAGTCCCTTAAACCCTTCTTTGGTCGATTTTCTCTCATTTGGTTCTTACATTCCCTCTCCATTGGCGATTTTAGAGCTCACTAAATCAGCCCCTTTCCTCACCAAACCCTACCTCTCATAAATACAACCTACATTGGTGGTTGGAATATTAGAACTTTGCATTTACTCTCCTCAAGTCTACAAGCTTCACCTACAAGTCTTTATCTTCATTATCCAACTTCTAGGGTTCCATATTTTCTAGGTTTTGGTTCAAAACCTAGATTGTGAGTTTACTAAACCTTTGTTAAAACTAGATACACATCAAAATCTTCTATATGTTATTTCATTCTCTATGTGTTTAAGTATTTGGGATTTCTTGATGAAAATGGTTAGAAATATGGACATTGGTGATATGCTATGTTTTATGTTATGTGTACCATTATTTGGGGCTTTTCCCATGGATATGTAAAATGGGCACCTCGATATGTTAAATGTATGCATATATATGTGTGTTATGATGATTTTAGTTGGAATATCACTTTGGTGACATAGTCATATGCATTATGAATATAATTGTCATGTGGGACTTTTGTTGGACTTCATGAGGATAGGATGGTAACATTGTACCCGTAGTCGGTATGGAAATATGTTGGGTTGAAATATACCTAAGGACCTCCTATACGCATTATGTTGGACGAATCAAGGCAAGTTCACTAGGAGGATGTAGTATTGGGGCGCCACCGGAATGGTATGTGCCTAGACCTCCGCCACTCGGAAAGTTTCCTGTACGGTCTGATCTCCGGGTGTGCCGGGCATTTGGGGTGTTCCTTGTTAAGGGCATCAAGGTGCATCGACTCTTTGGAGTGGAATTGATTGGTGCTTTGGGTCTCTCCTAATGACTCCACATATATTTGGGCATCAAGGTGCATCGACTCTTTTTGGCCTAACACTTGTTTAGTGTCGATGTGTATCTCAGGTGTTAGCGGTGCGACTCCTAGACAAGTTTAGATGCTTGGGCAAGAGTTTGGGGATTTTGGCACTTGAACTAGTTTTGGGAAGATTCGGGTTTATAGATGACACCCCTTTTGTAATCTCTTTTCTAGATGTAGAAATTAGATTAGTTGGTTGTTGTTTATTTATCCGTTAAATTACATATTCGTGATTAAACAGGTTGTTTGTATATTTCCCCTTTTTGGGAGGCTCTTGCTATGGCAAACTTACTACCACTTCTCCATTTATGGAGAGTTTTTGTTATCCCTATTTTTAGGGTGTTACATTAGCTCAAAAGAAGAGTTATTGTTCTTATTATGTCCCAATTAACAAGTTTTAATTCACAAAGATTAACAAGATGACAAGAATTCAGATTAACAATCAACCTGTTTGATTCCAACTAATGAATTCGTATACACTTCTCTCTGTCACTTTCTCTCTCTACAAGATACAATCTGCATACAATCTCAACTTCTAACTAGCAACTTCTTACCTTCTAACTCTAGTCACAAGTCTATTAAAATCAAAACACACATGCACAACACATAAAAGAAAATTACATTGACTTTGACTTTGAGAGTTGACTTTGAGCTTTGACTTTCTTGAATTTTGTCTTCTGTCTTCATGATCTTGTATCCAACCAATATATGCTCTACCAATCTCCCCCATTGGATTCAAGATCATCTCTAAAAGATTTTGCAAATAAATCTCCCCCTTAAGCTCAATTTGTGCAATCTCCCCCTTTCTGTACAACACAAGCTATCTCCCCTTTTGATTGAACTTTAACAACTTTACCTCCACTTGTAGACTTCTTGTCAACTCAGATCAAAAACAAATATGTATTCTTCCCAAAGTCTGTCTTCAAGAATAGTAACAATCTCCCTAAGGTTGTAAAAACTCTTTCAGACACTGGAAAGAAATTATCTTCAGATTTAGCTCAATTTGCTTCAGCAAATTGTTGTCAAAGAAAATTTCAGTAAAATCTGCTCACATTCTGAAATCTTTGAACTTTCTAATTCAGCTTTCAACAATCTTTCTTCAAATTAACTGTCTTTCACAACCATTTCTTGACAATTATCTTCACCATTTCTTGAAACTCTATCCCATATTCATTTCCGACTCAAACATTTATTGATCACTTCTCCCCCTTTTTGATGATTGGAGCATTGAAACCATCAAAACTTGCACAAGAAATGACATATACCAATTTGATATGACCACTGATCTGTTATAATAGAGCCTCTGACTATTCATCGATCCAAAAGATATTCATCTGAATCTTTGCAAATTCAGACAAATTATGAGTGTAACACCTGAATCAACAAATAAATCAGTTAGAATGCCTGTCAGTAACACGAAGTTACTATGTGTAACGAATACACATTGGAAAGGTGCTTTTTGATGTTCACTCCCCCAGGTCTTTCATTCAATCATCGAATAACACAAGGTTAGACTATGAACGTTTAGACAGAAAAACGAATTTCCTGTGTGTACGTACTTGTGTTTGAAAGAATTAAGCACAAATGATTGCTTTTGAAAGGCTCAAAATTGTGTAAACCATTGAGACAACAACAGTTAAACACAGACTCAATTGTGCATGATCGAAGTGCGAAGGTGAGGCAGATTTCCTTCTTTTTCAAATATCCAAATTTTCCAAATGAAAACTAGATAGATTATGTCTTGCGTCCCCTTTAAATATGAAACATCTTCTTTTTGAGAAGAAAATGAGTAGCTGGTGGGGTTTTATCAGGATTTGGCATGGGTTAGTTGCCTGTTTCAATGATGTTCATCAAAGAATTGTGAAACACCAACTATGTGGCTGCCCGGCTTAGAAAAAGTTGGTGTAGAGTTTGATATTATTTTACTCTGTTCTCACACCCTCTTTCTTTTTATCAATAAGCTCGCTTCTAACCAAACTCTCATTTCCATTTTACCTCATCACACCCACACTCATATATTTTGACTCCTCACTCTTCGATCACTCAAGGATTAACTTCTTGGGTAGGAAACACTGGTTAATGTGAATCCATAGAAGTTTCAGTTAAGCTCACACAATGAACCCATGTAATCCTATAAGAACTTGTTGCTCGACTGGTTTAACTTTGCAGTTAAAGCACAAAAATATACAAGTCAGATGTTTGTATGCTCATAGATATAATCATGAAGATTTGAACAGTTTTAAACATTGAAGATATTTCAAAACAAGTATATTGAATAAATGAAATGAATACAAGAAACTTGTTTGAAAATGTGACATTGTATGAAAAAATCAAAATCTGAATGATTTATCAAATAAGGCATAGGTCAGAAAAAATTGAAATTAGTCTATACGAATCAAAATATAGACACTCTTGAAAGAAACGTTTCGAAATGAAATAAACACTCAACAAACATTGAAGTTCAATCGGGGTTTCTTACCATCGAAACAAGGTTTCAATTATGAGACATGGTAAGAACATATATCCAACAAAAAGTTAAACCGGTGTGTGTGAATACTTGAAAGTATACGGAAAAGATAATACACAAGTAGTTATATTTAGAAACACACGGTTTTTTATGAACATCTAAGCACATGAAAATGAAAACATTTTAAAATCACACTTCTAAATTCATGAAATCTGTTTTGAGAATAAGAAGTGGTTCGAACATTTAAGAACATGTTTTCTATGATTGAAAGTCGTTCTTCTTTCAACCATATATGAGATTAAGAGTAGAATATTTCCTTACGCTCATCTTCAATCTCACGAAGTCAGCTCTAAGTCTTATATGATATGATCATGTAAGCTTTCTCTCAATTCTGCAAAAATCAGAAGTTGTCAAAGAACAAAGCTTTATTCACAAAATTTATTGAAAAGTAAATGACATAAAGCAATAAAACGTTGAAAATACGAGTTCTAATCAGATATAATCAGAAGTCATATACCAGACTCCTTATCTCTTACTCAACCAATGATTATGCATCAGAAAATTTATCAGTGATAAACATATGCAAAAATTTATAAACTCCCCCTCAAATGTATGTAGAACAACTTAAGTTGTTCTCTCACTCCCCCTGAGATCATGAACAAACTTAAATGCAAATAACTTTCAGAATAAAAATAAAGAAATGAAGAAAAATAACAAAAACAAAACTTTAGTAGGTAATCATAGATTAAGTTTTGAGATTTAACATACCAAGTTAACGTGAAAATTAAATCTATTTTCATTTAGAGGCTTGGTTACAAAATAAAGTTCGATTGTACCTTTTTTGACATTATCTTTAATAAAGTAATATCTAACATCAATGTGTTTGGTCTTGGTATGTTGAACAGGATTCGCAGATATGACAATCGCGCTATGCGAATCACAGTAGATCGGGATCTTGTTGTATTTGAAGCCATAGTCTCGGAGTTGTGTTCTCATCCACAACACTTGAGAACAGCAGCTCACCGTTGCGACGTACTCTGCCTCAGCTGTTGATGTAGATACACAGAGTTGTTTCTTTGAAGCCCAACTCACGAGTTTATCGCCCAGAAATTGTATGTGCCCCAATGTACTCTTCCTGTCAAGCATACAACCTGCATGGTCTGCATCTGAATATGCTGTCAGTTCAAAACCTGTATCCTTAGGATACCACAGACCAAGATCTGCAGTGTCCTTCAAATATCTAAAAATACTTTTAACTGCAGACAAATGGGATTCTTTTGGGGAAGCCTGATATCGAGCACATAGACATGTAGAGAACATTATATCTGGCCTACTAGATGTTAAATACATTAAAGAACTACTCATACCTCGGTAGGTTCTAACATCGACAACTTTTTCCAAATGATCAGTGCCAATCTTAGTTCCAGGTGCCATCGGAGTTCCAATAGGTGTACAGTTTTCCATGTTAAATTTTCTAAGAACATCGAAAATGTAGTTTGATTGATTAATAAAGATCCCCATGGAAAACTGTTTGACTTGTAATCCGAGAAGGAAATTCATCTCTCCTATCATACTCATCTGAAATCATGATACCATGAGGTTAGAATTTTTTTTACAGTATTTTGGATTTGTTGAGCCAAATATGATGTCATCCACATAAATCTGAATTAAAATGATATCAACCTTTTCCTTTTTGATAAACAAAGTAGTATCGATCTTACCTTTCGAGAAGCCAGACTTGACTAGAAATTTAGATAAGACTTTATACCAGGCTTGAAGGGCTTGCTTCAGACCGTAAAGAGCTTTGTCTAGAATATATACATGATTCGGTTTCTCTGGATTGACAAAGCCTTCAGGATGAGAAACGTTGACTTCCTCCTTTAAGATGTCGTTGAGAAAGGCAGTCTTCTCGTCTATTTGGTAGACGGTGAAGTTCTTGTGGGCAGCATATGCAAGAAACATGCGAATAGCCTCGATACGTGCCACTGGAGCATAAGTCTCGTCATAATCAATACCTTCCTCTTGCCTATATCCTTTAGCCACTAGTCTTGCTTTATTTCTGATCACGATACCATCTTCATCTTTCTTATTCTTGAATACCCATTTTGTGGCAATAATAGTTTTACCTTCAGGCTTAGGCACTAGTCTCCAGACTTTTAATGCTTCGAACTATTTCAGCTCTTCTTGCATTGCAGTTACCCAATCTGAGTCGGCTAGAGCTTCAAATACGCGTGTTGGCTCTACCTTGCTCAGAAATGAGTCATGCATACAAATATTTAATGTAGCATACCTAGTTTACACTAGTTTGGATAGATCTCCAATGATTTGGCTTATTGGGTGCTCTTTGGTCCACTTATGTTCATGAGGGAGTGGATTTGATGTAGATTGATCATGATATTCATCTAAGTATCCACTTTCAGTTTCTTCTTGTTTAGGGAGGGGTTCAGTTAAAGGATTATGTGCAGAAGTTTTAGTTGGTACAACATTATCTGGCTGTTGATTAGTCGTTATGGTACAACCAACTGAGTCAGCAACTTCTGTTTCGGCTGTTTCATATACAACTTCAACTGAACGAGTAGTTGTTTGAATCAAAGTTTCTTGCTGAATCGGGGGAACGAATTCAGTAGCCACATCTGAAGTAATTGGATGATGACTGCTTGACTCTTTAGGTCTGTCAATCACAACAGATTTAGGCAATTTAGATCCAAGAAACTCATCATAAAAGAATTTAAACAATAAATCTAATTCTGATAAATGAGATGTAGAAGTAGATGGTTTATCAGAATTAGTCGCATTAACCACAAGTTCTGGACTGATCTGTCCAAAAGCTAGTACTCCAGTAAGTACGGGTTCTGAACCGTCTTGTTCAGAAGCCAACTCTTCGTCGAATGTAACGTTTACGCTTTCAACAACAATCTTTGAATTCTTCAAATATACTCTGTAGGCGACAAACGTTTGAGAGTATCCGATGAAAATGTCTTCGTCAGCCTTTGGACTAAACTTGTTCAAGTTCTCTTTGTCGTTCAGTACGAAACACTTGCATCCAAAAATATGAAAGTGTTTAATACTAGGTGTATGATTATTTATTAAAGCATATGGAGTTTTACCAAACCGGCGGTGAATTATGGATCGCTTCTGCGTATAGCAAGCAGTCGATACAGCTTCAGCCCATAGAAACAGAGGTAGATCCGATTGACTAAGCATAGTTCGAGCAACCGCGACTAGCGTTCTGTTATGTCTCTCTACGACTCCGTTCTGTTCAGGCGTTCTGGCAGCAGAGAATTGATGTGTTATCCCGACCGATTTGAGATAATCTTCTACAATTTTGTTCTTGAATTCTATGTCGTTGTTAGTTCGAAGAAGCTTGACTGACTTTTGCAAATTCACTTGGATAGTCTTTAGAAAAGTGATGATGACTTCAGGCGTCTCATCCTTTGTTCTCAGAAATTTGACCCAAGTGTATCGCGAGTAATCGTCCACAATCACTAGAACATATTTCTTGCCGTTTATGCTCTGAGTTCGCATCGGACCACAGAGATCCGTATGCAGCAATTCAAGTGGAGAACTTGTACTAGGCTCAGGCTTTGGCTTATGAGCAGCTCTTTTCATCTTACCTTTCTCACACACTGTGCATAGATGTTCTTTCTCGTACTTAATCTCAGGAAGTCCTTTGACTAACTTTTCAGTGACCAGTTTGTTGATGTAACGAAAATTCAGGTGAGAAAGACTTCGATGCCATAACCAACTTTGTTGCAGCGAGGCCTTTGATAGTAAACACACCTCATTGTCAGTCTGGACTTTTTACAAGTTGATCGTGTAGAGGTTTTGCTTTCCAGTCCCGACCAAGAGTTCCTTACCATCTTCAGTACGCACAGAACATCTCTAGGCCTTGAAATTAACCTCTAGGTCTTTGTCACAGAACTGGGCAATGCTGAACAGGTTATGTCCTAAACCTTCAACGTAGCTCACCTTCGTAGTCGTCATGTTGTCTTGAATCACATCACCATAGCCTAAAATTGGTGAAAATTGGTCGTTCCCAAAACGCACGTTCCCGTAGTATTTCCCCATGTAATTAGGCAATAAATCTTTCTGCCTAGTCATATGCTTGGAACAACCAGAATCCAAGTACCACATATGACGGGTCTGCACAGGAGAAATCAGGGAGCAACAACTTTAGGTACCCATTTAAATCTGGGTCCTATCAGATTAGCGCAAGATTTTGGCACCCATATAAATTTGGGTCCTCTTTTGTTTTGAAAAACATGGGAAGCTTTAGATTGATGAACATGATAAGAACCAAACCAATCATCAGAATATTGGCGAGAAACAAAATCATTCCGTCTATATTTAGAAAACTTAGTAATAGACCGAGATAATTGGACTAATGGCTTTATTGTATATTTCTTGTAAGGAATTACAAGTTTTTGTTTATTAGAAGCAACAATACCAATTACATCAGAAACACTGCCAGTCTGTCTATTACAAAAAATATCAAGACATGATTCTGCTTTCTCATCAACCTTCTATTTTGGTCGCCACTTAATTCGTTCTTCTGACCTTTTCTTTTTCAACTCTGAAACAAAAGATTTAGATTTGTTAGGAAAATGAGATTTCTGAGTTTGTCTTTTCTTAAGCTTACTAGTGTTTGTCCGTTACTGTGAGCGCCATTTCTTTTGCTTTTTACCTTTCTCATAATATTCATTACTCAAAGAAATTGATTCACCAACCTTGGTTGATGATTCACCAACTTCATACATACTAGGTAAAGCTTCAGAGTTAATGATAAAAGTAGAATGATCTGGAAGTGTAGCATTGAAGTCAAACATATCAATTTCATTTACACACCCATCATTAGAATTTAGAAAATCATTTGCGGATGCAAATAAGTCATCAAAATCATCTTCCGAAGATTGAGGTGCCTTAGAAGATGTCGAACGCTCTTTGGATTCAGTTTTAAAAACAGTGTTCTTCATTACAGTGGAAAATACAATTTGTTCAATATCAACCAAAATTCTTTCATCATATAAAGCATTTTCAAGATCAATTATTTTGCTTTCTAACATGAGTGGAGGAACATAAATTTTTGCTTTAATAGGTTTTGTCTCCAACTCTTGTTTAGAATAACTTGCAAAATAATCATTTGAAAGAAACTTTGGTTTTTCTGAAAGATAACTATCATTCTGCTTTTGATAACAGAATGGTAGTTGCATTTTCTTTATATTCTTTCTATTCTCATCTTCTTTGGCCTCAACCTCATCAAGTGATTTGGTAACAAATTTGGGTTTCAAATGAGGATATTTACCATCCACGTATAGAAAATCAAAGTTATACAATGCTGGTTGTTTTCTGATTTCTTTCTTTAGATAATGTGGGTTATCGTAACCAAGTCCCCACTTCTCTTTAACATCAGATTCCTCATTTGGTGTGTTTAAGAAAATGGTTTGATCTATTTGTCCTCTAGCATACAATTTGGCTTCCAAACTATTTACCTTTTTCTCTAAACTCTTGTTTTCAACCTGCAATTTATGAGTTTTTAGAATAAATTCTTGTTTTTCAAGGTCATATTTTGAAAGTTTAGACACAACTTCAGAAATCTTAGTTTCAAAACAATCTTTTTCTTGTTTAAAAACAGTAGCAGACTTGTTCAAAGAGTCAATCAAGGGTTTGTTCCCAACAAGTTCCTTGTTGAGATCAAAAATTGTTTGACGATTCTTAGCAACCTTGCTTTTCTCCTTTTTCAGTTTATTTTGAAGGTCTTAAAGCTCAATCATCATGGCTTCCATTTTGTTGAAAAAATCAGATTTAGAAAAATGTTGTACCTCATCAGATGTTTCTTCATCAGTCTCATCATACTTGACCTCTTTACCCATCAAACGCATGTGTGTTATTTCTTCCTTTTCGTCTTCATCGTAATGGTCAAGACAAAACTCATCTTCAACCATTAAAGTTTTTCCCACTTCCTTCTATTTGGCCTGTAGCATCTTCTGCTTGTAATAATCTGAGTTTCTGACCGTAGGATTCCGACAGTCCTTGGCAAAATGACCCAGCTTACCGCAATTGTAGCACTTAACCATATCCTCAGTCTTCTTCTCACTACCTTAGTCATTGGCAAACCTTTTCTTGTCTACAGGATTTCTCTTCATAAACTTCTTCTCCTTAAACCTTCTTCCTTCCACTCTTTCTTTGTGCTCATGATTTCTTGACTCTGACGAGTACCTTTGAGTGTTTGAACCCGACTTTTTGTAGAACTTCTTTTGGAAGGCACGGGTTAAAAGTAGCATCACTTGCTTCAGGTTTTCCCCGTCATCAGAATCAGAATCAGAATCATCAGAGTCATCAAAACTTGGAATCAAAATTTTCTTTTTCTTTTTCTTTTTCTTTTCCTTCTCTTTCTCTTTATGACCAACCACTACCAAAGTTATGGGGTCAACTGCTTTCTCAACCTTTTTCTTCTCACTTCTTTTCTCTTCTAATTCCTCTTCATTTTGTTTCAATGTTTCATACACTTCATGAAGTGGGATGTCACTAAGATCTTTCATCTGTTTCATCCTTCGACTGTGCTTCTTCCACTCAGGCTGAAGGATGCTTAGGAATTTGACATTGTTCTCTATTTGCTTCTTCTTGACTTTATTTTTGCTCAATTCATTCAAAAGCAGAACAAACCTTTCATAAGTGTCTTCCAAGCTCTCATTCTCTTTAGCCTTAAATTCCTCATAACTGTTAATGCAGTTAGCCACCTTTATCAGATTACCAATCTTAGATCCCACCATCATCTTTTCTAGCTGATCCCAAATCGTCTGGGCAGTTTCTTTGTAGCTATCTATTTTGATGTAGATATCATTAGGTATGCTTTGTAACAGAAGAGATCTAGCTTGCTTATCAGCCTTATACCTTTCCTTCTCTCTTTCAGAAAATTGAGAGAAATCATTGGAACTTTCTTCATCTTTTGAACTCTAGGTCGATTCTCATCTTCATCGTCAGATGAGCCATTATTCTCATCAGGAATTTCCAAAGTGGGATGTATCATTGGACCTTCCATGATGGACATCATAATGTTATCCTGTTGAGTCCTTAAGATCATAGATTGATTGAATAATAAAGATAACAAGGAATTGTAGAGATGGAATCTGATGTTTTATTGAATACTGAAATGTAAACTACAACTATTGAACAAAGAACTCGTACGCTCTACATTGTGAAAGAAAACTTACCCTAAACTACACATATAGACCCCTTATATACTCCCACATCCCTTGTACACAATTAAGCCCTACCTCATATACAAGGCCCAATATATAATATGTTGATTACTTTACTAAACTTCTAAATATAACATATTTATGTTCTAACATTCCCCCCCCTAAGTTTTGTAAAGTAATCATTCTCTGATCAGCTCCAGCTTCAGCTCCTCTCCCCCTTGATTTCTTTATAAAACTTAGTGTTGCATAAACTTCAAAACTCCTCTAGCCCGCCCTTGAAAGTAGCTCTTATCCTTGAAGTTTTAACTGAAATACGAGATCTGATGTAGACCATAACCTCGACTGAGTGCACATAAAGACATCTTTTGACTCTTGTAAACCCAACACATTCTGTATGCCTACAAGAATGAGATGTGTTGAATATTGGAATGACAATCGAGTGCATCTTCAGTGTATAACATCTGATCTATCTTTCAACCATGAGTTGAAATAAGAATTAAGCTTAAGAACTTCATCTGATCAGTTTATGGGCAGTAGCATCCGGTAGCAACACTATAAGGCAAGGGTTAGAAGGCAAGCAATGTTCAACAACTGATAGAAGGCACTCATTTTCTGACTGCTTTCCAGAATACTGAACCATCAAACTCCTTTCTTCACGAATCAACTAGATGATTATAAGCACTCAGGATTCTGAATTACAACTCAAGCATCAGAACAATGATTGCAGTCGCTCACACTACTGAGTGATCAGTTCAGAAGAATGATAAAGTGATCTCAACGGTCTAACAACAAAAGAAGCTCTCCAGACTAATGATTGCAGATGCTCAAACAGCTAACTCAATCCAATCAGAGACCAAATCATCAAATCCATAATCTGAAAATCATGAAAAACATGAGCACTCGTGAAATGTAGATCAGTTTCTAAGGATATGTGACCAACATATGACAAGAGTGATGTCACATATTCATTCCGCATAAAAAGCTCGGGAACTAGGCAAACTTGTATCAAATTGGGTTTAGAACAGTCAATTTTCTCAAAAAGTCACAAACGTTTCGCAAAACATCATCAATTCGCAGATCACTATTGACATTTGAGCACAATTCGCATGATGTACTAAGCCTAACACCACAATTCGCATAGGCTTTCATGCGAATTCTTACTTCTCGCAAGCACCTATATACGAAATCCTCGCATTTCGCCTACCTCATATCTACGAATCCTCACAATTCGCATCACACTTACCTGTGAATCCTTAACTTTTCGCAACACTCTCATCTGCGAAATCTCTACTTTTCGCATCACTCATACGTACGAATTCCACACTTAAAACAATTTCATCTTCAAAGAATATAGTCATGCGAATCCTTAAACATTTCGCATATGACTATTTTGCGAATTCTGTACTTAACAAAAAATGTCATCTTCAAGGGCTATACGAATTCTGACATGCGAATTCCTCAAACTCTTCAGCATTCGAATTCTATGTTGCGAATTCTTCTAAAAACCTTCATTCTACGAATTCTTTCAATATCTTGCGAGTTCTTCAAACACCTGCGAGTTCTTCATTGAATCATGCGAATTCTATGAATCTTGAACGATTTTCCACATTTCTTCCAATTAAACCTTCAATACATCGAATTTTGAGTTGAGCTTTTGAGAGTAGGTTCGAAAACACCTTTTGAGCACAATTGTAGTTGATGACCCAGTCCAAATTTGACTCTATAGTCCAATTCGATCCAACCACATTGAATGAAAAAGTTTCGAACAAAAGAACTCAAAATCGATCAATTTGACTTTCTGAAATGAGATTAAAACATGTCATTGATTCAATAATGATCAATTGTAACAACACAATCAATTTATCAACATAGAACATCTAATCTAATCATCAATTTCAGAAATCGAAATTTTTTAACATCGACTGTTCTGTTCAATCAAACAGATCTCGATCGAGCAAAGATTAATTTCTCTGTTAGGCTCTGATCCCCGTTGGCATGTCTGTCAATGAAGTCGATGAACCTATCCTTCCATTGTTCATATTCCCCTTTGAATAGAACATGAGGCTTTACATCAGTAGCGATTGAAAGTGCGTCCTTGGAGGTCATCCTGTTTCAAAGATATACAATAAGAACTTGACAATGATCGTTAGTCCATGTGAAATCAAAAATACAGAAAAACATAGAAAGAATTTTCAGAAAATAAATTTCCAAAATCTACCAAGTATGGAATTCGCACGTCACTGTGAAATACAAAGAATTCGCATACATAATTCACATAGACAATTCACACACATGCATAAACTACAGAATTCGCACAAAAGACAAATAACAAAGAATTCGCACATACACAAACTTCAGAATTCGCATACAACAACAATTCAGTATTCGCATGCAAAGAATTCGCACGCAGGTATATGCGAGTTCTAAGAATTCGCATACAACACTTATGCGAATTTTAGACTTAGAAAAATTTTGAAAACAAACTTTTCGTATAAACTTTTCGCACAAAAGAATTATGCGAATTCTGGACGTGAAGAAATTTAAAACTTATTATACGAATTCTGAGGAATTCATATATCTCTCAGATGCGAATTCTAAGAATTCGTATGATACGATATGCGAATTCTTCACTTTTCGCACAGAAGACTTATGCGAATTCTTGCCTTGAACACTTTTCACAAAAAATTTCGTATAAACACTTATGGGAATTATGTCAATTCGCACATAGACTTGTACGAATTCTAATCACACACATATGCGAAATCACCACATTTCGCATAAGACACATATGCGAATTCTACATTTGTGAGATTTTCAGATAACAAAATATGCGAAATCCTTTGGTGTGCGAGTTCTAAACACTATAAGAACTCAATCTAATCAATAAACCTATATAAGATTCATCTAAAACACTATACGAACTCAATCTAATCAATTAGACTCGCAAAAACTCAGAAAAATTTGAAATTCGATCTACGACTCAAAACACAGTGCCGAAAACCATATTTTCTTGATTTCACTTGAATTCTGCTATGATACCAATTATTATGTCCCAATTAACAAGTTTTAATTCACAAAGATTAACAAGATGACAAGAATTCAGATTAACAATCAACTTGTTTGATTCCAACAAATGAATTCGTATACACTTCTCTCTGTCACTTTCTCTCTCTACAAGATACAGTCTGCGTACAATCTCAACTTGTAACTAGCAACTTCTTACCTTCTAACTCTAGTCACAAGTCTATTAAAAACAAAACACACACGCACAACACTTAAAATAAAATTACATTGACTTTGACTTTGACTTTGAGAGTTGACTTTGAGCTTTGACTTGCTTGAATTTTGTCTTCTGTCTTCATGATCTTGTATCCAACCAATATATGCTCTAACAGTTCTTATTGTTGTATAAATGATTTTGTTCATAAAATTTATGATCATTACTGGTATGGTTCTTATTGTATTACAATAACAGAACTGCAACTAACAAACATGGACCCAAATACTAGTGGGTACCAAAGCCAACAAATTCATCTGTGTTGAAGAAATCTCAAGTCAAGGGGGAGTAAAAGAACTTAGACTTCTGAATACATCTTTTCAAAACTCATACTTCAACAAATAATGGCTCTTGGATAACACAGTTCAAGACTCGTACTTCAATGTTAAAAAGTTAGACTTCTAAGTAAATCAGCTCAGGACTCAGACATCAATGTCAAAGAGTTTGACTTCTAAACACAACAGTTTAGGACTCATAGTTCAACGATTAAAAGAAAGTGTACTCTGATGCATTAAAAGAGATTATCAACCTTCATGGGGAGTATACATATTACCTCTGCTGATGATATTGCAAATGCATATTTTCAGAGGGAGTAAATAACTTCTGATTAGTTCAGATCAGAACTCGTTTTTCAGTGTTTACTTTGACGACTTTTTGACTACATGCATATTTTGAGGAGGAGCTTACATGATCATATCTATCATGACTTTTGAGCTGACTTTATGAGATTTAAGTTGAGCGTAAGGATTATCTGATTCTTAATCTCATATATGTTTGAAAGATGGACGACTTTCAAACATGGAAACATGTTCTTAAACGTTCAAACCACTTCTCGATTCTTAAACAGATTTCATGAATACAGAAGTGTGATTTTAAATGTTTTCGTTTTATGCGCTTTAATGTTTAACTAACCGTGTGTTTCCAAAGATAAATACTTGTGTATTATCTTTTCCATATACTGTCAAGTATTCATACACACCGGTTTAGTAATTTTGTTGATTATATTCTTACTATGTCTCAAAAATGAACATAATTTTCAATGGTAAGACACCCCGTTTGAACGTCATTGATATTTGAGCGTGATTTCATTCAAAGCATTTCTTTCAAGAATGTCTATATTTGATTCTTATAGACAAAATCCAATTTTCATGACCTAAGCTTTTAATGATAAATCATTCATATTTGTTCTTTTCCATACATCGTCAGATTCTTAAACAAGAAATTTGTATTCATGTCATTCATTCAATATTCTTGTTGTGAGAGAATCTTTCATGATTAAAATTCTCAAATCTTCATGATTATCTTTATGAGCATACATCTATCAGACATTATTTCATATTGTGTTTTAATTGTTAAAGTTAAACCAATTGAGCAACACTTTGCTTATAGGACAATATACATGGGAATTGTGTGAGCTTAATAGAACTTTTATGGATTCACGATAACCAGTGTTTCCTACCCAAGAAGTTATTCTTGAGTGATCGCGAGGCGAGGAGTCAATATTTGAGTGTGGGCGTGTGTTGAGATAAAATGAAAAGAGAGTTTGGTTAGACGTGAGCTCATTGATAAAAAGAAATAGGGTGTGAGAACAGAGTTAAAAAAATATCAAAACTCTGCACCAACTTTTTCTGAGTCGGGCAGCCACATTATTGTTGTTTCACAATTCTTTCGTGAACTTCATTGAAACAGGCAACTAGCCCATGCCAACTCTTGCTCTAAACCCCACCAGCTACTAATTTCTTTTTCAACAAAGAGTGGTTTCAATTTTTCTTGGGGACGCAACACATAATATATCTTGTCTTCAATCGGAAGATGTGGATATTGAAAAAGAAGGAAGTGTGCCCCACCTTCACACGTCGATCATGCACAATTCAGTCCGTGTGATATTGTTGTTGTCTCAATGGTTTACACATTTTGAGCCTTATAAAATATTCATGTTTTAATTCTTTCATGCACAAGCACATTCACACAGAAAATTTGTTTCTCTGTCGGAATGTTCATAGAATAATCTTATGTTATTCGATGATTGAATGGAAGACCTGGGGAGTGAACATCAATAAAACTCCTTGTACAATACATCTTTTGTACTAAGTGACTTCATGTTACTTACAAGCATATTGACTGATTCATTTGTTGATTCAGGGTTACACTCTTATTTGTCTGAATTTGAAAAGATTCGGATGAATACATTATGAATTGATGGATGATCAGAGGCTCATATGAAAGGATCATGGTCAGAATCTGTTGACATTTCTTGAATAAGTTTTGATGATTTCAATGCTCTACATCATCAAAAAGGGGGAGAAACAATATCAGGAAATGATGTCTAAGGTTCATATGGTGAAAGTTTGAAAGATTTATTGTCTGAGTTATGGGGAGATTGTTAAAGAATTGAAAGAAAGTTCAAAGATTCGGAAAGTTTGTTGAAGATTTTCTGGGAAAGTTTGTTGAAGATTTGCTAATATTTTCTTTGAAGATAATTTGATGAAGTAAAATGAGCTAAATTTGAAGATAATTTCTTGTGCAAAGTCTGAAAGAGATGATTGTAAACCTTGGGGAAGATTGCTAAAGTTGTTATTTTTCTGATAAAGAAGAAAGGGGGAGATTCTTAAAATTCTTGCAGAGCATAATTTCAAACTAAGGAGAAGATTGTTTGTGAATGCTGAAATTTAATTTGAATCCGAAGGGGGAGCTTCAATGCCTATTTTTTTGAAGATGATCTTGCATCTAAAGGGACAAATATGTTGGATCCAAGATCATGAAGTTTGAAAGTCAAAGCCTCATAAAGCAAAGTCAAAGTCAATCATGTTAAAGTCAAATAGTTTAGTTAGTGTTTAGTTTTGTCTTTATAATTGATAAGGGTATAAATAGTTTCTTTTATGTTAATAGACTCATATGACTAAATGAGAGCTTATTTGTAGTGAGAGAAATATTGTCTTTGAGAGAGCATTTTGTACTTCAATAATCGATTTCTAGAAATGGAATTCGTTATTGTTCATCTTGATCTTTATTGATTGCACACATATTGTGGGACACACACAAGATCATGAAGATGAAAGTGAAAGTCAATGCTCAAGTCAAAGCCTCTTATTGCAAAAAGTCAAAGTCTTTGTAACAAGTCAAAGTCAAAGTGTTTTTGTTTTAGTTTAGTCTTGTAATTGTAAGGAGTATAAATAGTTTCTTTTTATGTTCGTAGACTCATATGACTTAGAGAAAGTCTGTGTTTAGAGAGAGAAAAATTCTACGACCATTCTGTACTCATTGATTCAAGATAAATAAATGAATTCTTGATTTGAAATTTCTTATTATCATCTTGATTTGATTGATTGCATATAAACTGGGACACACAACATCTATTCGCACGTCGTTATATGCGGATTCTCACTTTTCGCACGCCGAATCAAGCGAGTTTCTCACTTTTCGCACAAGGAGGATGCTAATTTCGGACTGGGTATTTTTCAGACCTCAAACTTTTCGCACACAATTCTTATACGAATTCCATACTTAGTCAAAATCACAACTTCAAAGTTCACGTATTGATGCATGTTTCGGACAAAGAAAAAATTTCAGCTTCAGTATGCGAATTTCACAGATTTCGCATACAATAGGATGCGGATTGTCAAATTTCTTATCCTTCACGATGTGAATTTTATCCTTAGAATGTTCTTAAACACACTTTTCGTATGAAGCTATGTGCGGATTCCTCCTTTTCGCATGTAGGCTGATACGAATTTTGTTCTTTTCATAACAGTATTGTGCGAGTTTCTCCCTTATCTTTTTTAACAATCAAGAATCATGTGAATTCCATCATGCGAATAGTTCAGATCTTGCGAGTTCTTCGTATTTTCGGCCTAGAAACACTCTGATCCATCACAAATCCATTCAAAATTTTGATTTAGCTTCTGTAATTGCACCAATTTGACCACAAACACAACTAAAACATATTACAAACACTGAATTACTACAAAACTACCACAAAAACACATCTTGATCGAAATACAGTGCGCAAAAATTCAAAAAAGTAGAAAAATACAAAAATTGAGAAATTGATCAAAGATTATAGTGCAAATATGTAATCAAATCTAATAAGATTTGTGTAATACATCAATCGATCATTATGCTAACAAGAACATGGCAATTACAACAACAAATTTGTGAAATCGATCACAACTCAGAAAATTGGTGCGAGTTCTTCATTTCTTGGTTGATTTGATCTGAATTTGCTCTAATACCAATTGATTGTTCCATATCCAAGCTATCAATCCATAAACAAGAATGTAGAAATCATCTTTATATTGATTAAACAATGTATTACAATGATTTCTTAGTAACATATATAACATAGTGCCACAGATCTAATGTGCGTGTTCTTTCTCTCAAATCTATCTCTCTCTAATCTGTATCTGAACTCTTAAGAATATTAACAAGGAATCTCCTATTTATATGGTCAATAATGTTGACCTTACAACTCAATCTTGAATGTCAATGTCAAATACTTTGACTTACAAGAATTATCAAACAAACCACAACAATTAACACTTTACAACTTTGACCCTCCTTTTAGTCTTGAATACAATCTTGACTTAACACCTAAAAGAAACTTTGTTGTTCTTACTGTGGAACTGATGATTTTGTTAATAAGTATTATGCTCATAATTAGTATGGAACTTACAGACTCACTTCACAACAAAATGAACTCAAAAGTTTTAAATGTAATGTGAAATGGATTCCGAAATCTAACCAGTCTGGACCCAAATACAAGTGGGTACCAAAACCTGTCAAATCTGTTTTACAGGTACCACAAGTAAAAGGGGGAGTAAGAGCATTGGTTTTTGAACAAAGAGGTTCAAGACCCGATCTTCAATGATAAGGAGATGTTGTACTCCGACACATAAAAGATGATCAATCTTCAAGGGGGGGGGGTACATTTTATTTCTTCTGATAAGTTTGTGAATGCAAATTTTCAGAGGGAGTTAGACTTTTTAGTAAATCAGCTAAGGAATCGATCTTCGAAGACCAAGATTGGCTTCTAAACACTACAGTTTAGAACTCGTATCTCAGAGATCAGGGGGAGTTATGTTGGGATTTAATGTTCAAAAGAGTTTCAAAAACATGAAAGAATAAAAAGATCTTTCTAGCAACGGAAGCATAAAATTGAACAAAAACATAAAACAATTTTATTCCCTCAAGGATCTTGTTACATACAATGAAAAGATATAACTTAAGACAAAAGAAAGTTTGAAGATACAACCTTTGAAGACTTTGGATCCTCATAGGAGGTTGATCGTTGATGATGATGGTAGAACACAACGTAGAGTTCCTCTATCGGTATCCCCCAACAAGCTCCAACACTTTGTGGAATGCTAGTTCCTTCTTGATGACGCAAAGGAGGTTCTTCTACCAAGAATCTAATCTATAGATTTTGTAGAAGACAAAAACCACATCAAAATGGTGGTGGTGATCGTGAGTTTTCTTGGAGAGAAAAATAGAGATGGCATCTTTCTTTTATTTTTGTCATAAAAAGAAACCACCAAATCATCTTGCAAGACCCACTTTTTATTGTCATATTCCATGGTTTCAATTTTGATGGTTTTCCAAAACCATCAAGTCCACCAATAAAAATGGGTCTAACCGTGCAATTTTTCATTTTAAACCATCTAGTTTAA
The DNA here is from genome assembly GCA_954870635.1 of Arctium minus. NCBI lineage: Eukaryota > Viridiplantae > Streptophyta > Magnoliopsida > Asterales > Asteraceae > Arctium > Arctium minus. The sequence goes on along the minus strand of OX941081.1, from coordinate 95,420,455 downwards.
AGTTTGACCATGCAAGACTTTCTCTCTTGGTCCCCTTAGTTTGAATAGTTAAAATCATAACTTTAACAATTCAAACTTTATCACTATAAGTCCCTCTTTTAATTCTAGTTACATATGAGCCCATCATATTATAAATAAACTAGAATTTTTTATTTGCATCAATTATTATGTATCACATTCAATAATAATTTTGAAGAATTATTAATATTTATCAAGAATTGAATTCTTATAAATATTAATTAGGTGTCTACTTGTTTTTGGTGTGACCCTATAGGATCATATATTACCGGCAATATTATTTTATAATCATTCTTGGGCACATAGAACGAACAATCTCCCACTTGCTCAAGATTGTATTATAGAATATTATAGACAGTGGTAGACGTCTAGCAACATCTCACTACCCCCAGCAACGTATGACTGTATGTGCCATTCATCAACATCCAATTCCCACAAGCTCAAAACTTTAATTGATGTATAAGGTGTGGTATCATTTATCCCTTTGTTCAGACATCATGTTGAACATGAGACATGGATCACTATCATTCTCATACGTCGTTCAACTTTTGGTAAGGCGCCTTAGATGTCTCACTCTTAAACCATTTAGAGGAACAAATCCCATTTTGACTACATACGCCTTTTATGTAGTTCATACTATACCCAATGATGGCCTTTATAGCTGCCTATTGTTTCAAGATCAGCGGTTAACCATATCAAAGCACAGTACTCCCTACACTCAAGTCCCTAATATGCATCTCAGGTTAAAGGATACAAAGATATTACCTTTATTCAAGTGTCACTCATGACAACGATCCATGAAGTGATCTTGATGTGGGTCATGTCCAGTACTTGTTCCCTAGCAAGTACCTATGAACTTGGTTGCAACACTTTGCCACTTTTACTCTTAAAAGTCAACCAATCCAAATCATATTAGTCTTACTTCATAGTTGTTCCCACAACTATGACCGACTATGGACATTTAGAATAACTAATTTATTCATGGATTAAACATGCTAATATAGAACACAACAAGTATGAATAAGATCATATCCTATATATCTATTCAAATATTATACTCGTTGCTTAACTTGTTCCAATATCCAAATACTAAATCCAAATCAATTTCCATCACTAGAATAACGAAGTCCTATGGCTCAAACATGACCTTTCAAGCTTAGCATATAAAAGGAGTTTCGTGAATGGGTATACTAAGGCTTGATTTGTGTGAACTTTGAGAATACGAATGTCTCCTTTTAAACTTTATTCTGAATATAGTTTTGGAGTAGATGCTTGATATTCTGATGTGACATAGCGTCCTTTAGCTCTCGTAATGGCACGCTTATTTTCACAAAAGATTTCTAGGTGATCCGGAATGGAAGGTATCATCCTAGCTTTTTAATGAACTCTTTCATCTAAGACATCTCTTCCTTTTGCAGCTTCTAAAGCAGCAATGTATTCTTATTCTGTATTATGAACCTTACTTTCACTTGGAACCCTTTCCAACGATCTTCTCCTTCATTAAAAATAAATACATACCGCTTTTATGGTCAAGAACCTTTCTTAAGATCTATGGAAGCTATCATCATATGTAACCTTTTACTATGATTTTCTTCCAACCCATAATTAATGAACACTTCTTTGGCTATTTAAGTACCTTAGAATGTTCTTTATGGTCATCTAATGACCTTCCCCTGAAATTTGTTGGTTAACATCATCTAATACTCTAAAGCATTATGACACATCCGTATTGGCATATCAATCTTGTCGTACTATTTGGAATGCCAATCATTTTAATTAGCTCAACCTTTGTGCTAAAATATTTAGCCCAACTTAGAATGATGTCACATCATACTTGCAAGAACCTACTGTTAGAGCCTTGCATCTTGAACCTTTTTAGGATCATGTCTATATACATACTTTGATTTATGACTGTAATCCTCTTTGATCTATCTCCTCAGATCTCTATTTCAAAAACATAATCATGTTCTTAGGTCTTTCATTTAGATATATTGCCCTACCAAGACACGATGCCTTGCCTTGTGTTTTTCCTTCGAGCGTTGGAATGTATACTGCGCTCCCACTAGGAATTATATTGAATGTATAGATACAATACTAGGAATTATACTGCGCTCCCACTAGCCTTTTAGTAAATGTATAAGTCTTCTTTTATCAAAAGAAGATTCCAGCTTTAAGATGCTTATAGTTATCCATGAATGGATTGCACCTTGGTGTTCATGACTCTAAGCCACTCATCAGATTCAGAATCTGACTCAGCAATTTAGTAGCGGATGGGTTTACAGGAATCCCATCATGCATCATCCTTCATTAGTCATGGGAAAATAACATTTCTCGGACATCTGAATGATTCTACTAGATTTGCGAACACTTTGTGATTTACTAAGTTTCTGATCAATCAAATTGTTCAGATTCAACAACCTTTGTTTGATAACTAGTGTCAACCAAGAAGTGCATTAGGTTATGAGGTTCTTGAATTTCTTCATTTCCTTGAACCTCCCATTTGTCTTGCCCATTTGAAACTTGTTTTCTAAGAACTTGGCATTCAAATAATAAACAATTTTATTATTTATGGGATTGTAGAATCCGTATTCAAAATGTTTTAGAATATTCTACAATATATGCATTCAGTAGATATTTAGTCGAGTTTTGTATGTGCTTCATAAAACCACATCTTTAACTAAGATTATGGATGAGACCTTTCATACAAAATCTTATAAGGTGTTTTATCTACGGCTCGGTTGGTAAAACATAGTTTACAGTAATTATAGGCAGAGTTCTTAATTCATACAGGAATAGTAATTTCTCTCATCATAGAGTGAACCATGTCGAACAAGGTTTGGTTCATCCTTTCATTTAGATGAACCGAGCTTGTGAGACTATCCCACAATTTCTAAGATGATTCATGAATTCCTATTCGAGATATTATTCTTTTATATCATAAAAGACTTCATTTTTCTTTGTGACCTTTTCTCCAATCTTCATTTTGAAGCGACTGAATTATATCAAATGCTTCATGTTTAACACTTCAACACTTGAATCGTTAAGTAGCGAAGATATTGTATCATCTATCATCAAGACTAGACAAGGAATTGAGAAGACATATACATCCAAATGTTTTCTTCTCAATTTTTCTTTTGTTACAATAACCAGAGAAAAAGCTTTATTAAACTTGTCATTTGCCTTGCCATAGATTTGATTCAAATCTCATTTGAGTTCTTGGTATTATAGTGAACTATGTTTTAGAAAGCTAATGAGATTCACTTTATTATTCAATTAAGAGAACTAGTTCTCGAAATAGAATAATTCATTTTGAATATGAAAATGATGGTTTCCAAAACGCTTGAGTGAATTTCATCCAATCATTAAACATGCAACTGAAATAATAATTTAGTCAAACTAAATTCAAAATATCGTTCAAAAACAACCATTGTTTTAACATTACAAGCCATATGGTTTTCAAAATAAATCTTCTATAAGCTTGGTGTGCAAAGTGCTTCCTTGCTTGTATTGATCACCATCACGCTTGTCTTTCAGTTGCTTGCCTTTCAAGAATATCTGAAGGATTTTATTTCACAAAGGAAAATCTTCTCCTTAGAGATCAACACTTGAAGTCACTGAATTCGGAAAGATTTCTCTCATATGTTTCCAGTAACATACACAATTCCGAGATTGAAAACTCCTCAAGATTCACTTCAAAACCATTGAACCTTTTGTTCAACGACCCGAGAATCGCACTCTTGGCTAGTGTATCATGATACGGATAGCCAAGTTTCTCCAAGTGGTTCAAATGCATTCTCATGGTTTCAAGATGAGATCTCACAGATTGGTCTTCTCTCATCTTGGTATGATGAAGTTCCCAACGTATTTTAAGCATTTTAGTTATCACAAACTCTTTGTGACAATGCCGTAGTCGCTCCATAAGGTCATATGTTGTGTCTGGAAACCTCTCCACCTTTTCTCGTAAAAGTGGATCCATGGTTTCTAGCATGAGGCGTGAAACATCATATGAATCTTTACAATGCCTTAACCATGCATTGTGGGCCTCTGTGGAGGTAAGAGGAGGTTCTTCCGGAAGGGGAACAAAAAGTACGTGTGATATCCTTTTATGTCTGAGACCAAGTCTTAACCTTGAAAACAAGGAAGGGAAATTTTGTTCTGTTAGCCTTTATTGCATAAGAAAAGCTCTTAAGGATGGGTCAATCGCGGTATTTTGATTCATCTATAAAAAATAACAAAATTCATTTAGTATTTTCAATTTTTAATATTTGACTCAAATAATACCCTCTTGCGTTTCTTAAACATTATTTAGTCAAATCTAGAATCCAAGTTGCGAAACGAACAAACGGTTAGGTGACCTTTATCCCGTCCAACAAGGTAGGCAACGCTTACCAATTACATCAAGATGTAACTTCTAGTGGTATGGGATCCTTAACAACCTTTGTCAATTTGGCATGTTTGATCCCATCTTTGCCTCGGGTCGCTTTTGCTTAGGTGACCTTTATCACAAAAGATTTCCGATCAAGTCATCCTACTTGAGACAACGTCTGAAAATCATATCAACGTGGTTAGGTGACCTTTATCCCACAAGGACACAAGAATCACCTCATTCATCACAAGACAATCCAAGCGGTTAGGTGACCTTTATCCCACAAGGGTGCCATAGTGATGAAATGAGTGTCTCTCAAAAGGACGGCATAGACTTGCCTTATATGAGGGATTCATATGTTCTATAACTATAGTTTTGAAAACATTTTTAGTATTAAGAGTTATTGCATGCATCCAATAATACATGGTACTATAAAAACTTTATTTTTAAGATATGGTTCCTTTTAGATAAAATAAAATCCTTTTTTTTATCAATCCAAAATTGATCAATTTAGTAATATCACATATTAAGACTTATGATTGATCACTAAAGAACCATTTATAGTCTTATAATAAACATTTTATTATTTAAGACTATGAGTTTGGATGAGTCTTAAAACTCCATTTTAATCCTTTTTCACTAATTTCAAAAATTTTGACGTTTGGAATTTTTTAACAAAAAAACTTATAAAACCATTTAGCATCTTATGATAAAAAAAACGTCAAAACTTGATTTCCAAACTCTTAGTACCATGTAACTACACGCGTCAAAAGAACTCTTAATTTTTTTGAAAATAAAAATTTCGTCAAAAATATTTAAAATCTCCATTTTAAATTGTTTGGTTCATTTAAAATCCAATTTTAAAGTTAGAGCGTTTTTAATAAACCTTTTTATTCAAAAACACAATTGAACCAATTTACATGTTATGGATTTAAAATCTCCATTTTAAACTTTTGCTTAACCTAAAATCTCCATTTTAAGGTTTGGTCCATTTCACTTTTAAAACATATTTTAAAAGTTCTTACTATGATTTTAAATCATTTTAAAATGTCATAGGACCAATTATATGATCTTTTAAATGCAAAAATATTCAATATATTAAGGCAATATAATAAAAGAACATAAGCAACCACAACATGCATAAAAAGTGCATAAGAATGTGCATAAAAATCAAGCCAATTCTAATGGCATTTCTTGTGAGCCGAACAAGAATGCCTAGTCCTTTCTTAAGGGACAAAAAAGAAAATAAAAGTCTTGAATCTCCCACTTGCTCCAACATCTCCATGCATGCAAGTGTTCAAGTCTTTCTCTATGTGTTGAAAAAGTCCACCTAACCCATATGGGCTTGCAAAGCCCAAAATTGGTGATGACACCAATATGGCCCAAAAAGCTTCCATCTTGGACCTTATGTTGGCCTTTCTCTCTTGGTACATTTTAAAAAAAAACAATCTAATACTTACAAGAGAGAAAAATAATAAACCTATTTACTGTCACATGCCAACATAAAAGAAAAGGTTTTTACAACCATATCGAATATCAACACATGGGTCCATGGCTTGTTTATGCACAAAAACATGCAACAAAAAAAAGAAAAAACAACACTTTGTTTTTCTAATGGCAATCTTTTTATGTAACAAAAATAAACCATGTCAAAATTTTGTTACATAAAATATAAAGACTAGCATAAAAGTTGCCATGCATGAACCCTTTTCATACAAGATGAATTTTTTTTTTTATCCATGGCTTCCAAAAACCAAGTTTCAACCAAAAATCTAATCATGCATATAACATCGGCTCTGATACCACTTGTTGGGATTTAATGTTCAAAAGAGTTTCAAAAACATGAAATAATAAAAAGATCTTTCTAGCAACGGAAGCATAAAATTGAACAAAAACATAAAACAATTTTATTCCCTCAAGGATCTTGTTACATACAATGAAATGATATAACTTAAGACAAAAGAAAGTTTGAAGATACAACCTTTGATGACTTTGGATCCTCATGGGAGGTTGATCGTTGATGATGATGGTAGAACCCAACGTAGAGTTCCTCTATCGGTATACAACAACAAGCTCCAATACTTTGTGGAATGCTAGTTCCTTCTTGATGATGCAAAAGAGGTTCTTCTACCAAGAATCTAATCTATAGATTTTGTAGAAGACAAAACCACATCAAAATGGTGGTGGTGATCGTGAGTTTTCTTGGAGAGAAAAATAGAGATGACATCTTTCTTTTATTTTTGTCATAAAAAGACACCACCAAATCATCTTGCAAGACCCACTTTTTATTGTCATATTCCATGGTTTCAATTTTGATGGTTTTCCAAAACCATCAAGTCCACCAATAAAAATGGGTCTAACCATGCAATTTTTCATTTTAAACCATCTAGTTTAAAGTTTGACCATGCAAGACTTTCTCTCTTGGTCCCCTTAGTTTGAATAGTTAAAATCATAACTTTAACAATTCAAACTTTATCACTATAAGTCCCTCTTTTAATTCTAGTTACATATGAGCCCATCATATTATAAATAAACTAGAATCTTTTATTTGCATCAATTATTATATATCACATTCAATAATAATTTTCAAGAATTATTAATATTTATCAAGAATTGAATTCTTATAAATATTAATTAGGTGTCTACTTGTTTTTGGTGTGACCCTATAGGATCATATATTACCAGCAATATTATTTTATAATCATTCTTGGGCACATAGAACCAACAAGTTACTATTCTCACCGGAGAATATGTGACGTTGGCTTATGAATAATTCAGTTCAGAACCCGATTTTCAAAGTTTTTCTGACCATTGCTGAATATCTTTAACGATCAATCTTTTCACAAAAGTTTTGTTAAGTTTAGGGGGAGTTTATGAAATCTTAATGATGATATATTTTTTACTTTTTACAGATACAAAGGGGGAGTATATCTGATGTTTTTGTCAAAAGGGGAGCATAAAAGATAAAATATTCCTTTCAGGGGGAGTTAAGAATTCTAAACTGAAGGTATATATTTATAATTCTTATGCATATTTGGAAGAAGAACGACTTTTTGGTATGAAAAACGGATTCTTAAACGTTCAAACCACTTCCTATTCTTTAAATGATTTCATGAATTTAGAAGTGCGATTTTAAATGTTTTTCATATCAGTACTTTCTTGTTTAACTGACCGTGTGTTTCTAAAGACTAATACTTGTGTATTGTCTTGTCTATATACTGTCAAGTATTCACACACATCGGTTCAATATCTTTCATTGAATTTGTTATTACCATGACTCTAAATGATAAATCTTTCGGTGGTAATACTCCCTTTTGAATTTCACAGTTGATTGAGTATCAGACGTCATTTCTAAATTTTGTACTTTCATTGTCAATATGTTTTTATTTGTCCATATAAACACATCTCGTTTCTTTGATATCCCAAGTTCTATTTTCATGATGTCTGATCTATTGATACATTGTCAGATTCTCAAAACACTTAACTTGACTTAATTTCATTCATTCATTTCTTTGATATCCCAAGTTCTATTTCATTCTTATTTTTGATGAACATATCTTTACTAACAGTGATATCTTGTGCTTATCTGTCAAGATAAATTGTTGAACAACACTTCTTTTAGGACAAAATACATGGGAATCAGTGTGAGCGCTAATCATAACTTCTATGGATTCATAATAACCAGTGTTTCCTACCCAAGAAGTTATTCCGAGTGATTGAGGGGAGAGGGGTCAAAATCAATGAGAGTGGGTGTGTGCTAAGGTAAAATGTAAAAGAAAGTTTGGTTAGACGCGAGCTCATATGTTCAAAAGAAAGAGGGTGTGAGATCAGAGTAAAATAATATCAAACTCTGCACCAAACTTTTTCTGAGCCGGGAAACCACATATTATGTTGGTTCACATTTTTTTCGTGACCTTCATTGAAACAGACACTAGCTCATGCCAACTCTTGCTATAAATCCACCAGCTACTCATCGTTTTCTTAACAAAAAGATGTTTCATATTTTCTAGGGAAGCAGCACATCTACTATCTAGTCTTCATTTGGAAGATGTAGATATTAAGAAAGAAGGAAAGTTGCCCTGCCTTCAACCTTCAATCATGCACATTGAGTGTAAGTCCAAGAATTCAAGCAAGATAACAATTTAGGTCAATCTAATATGAACAATATTGAGAGAGTATTTTAGAGAGAGAAAATGATTTTGTCATATATCTCACATGAAATCACAAGTCTCACAAAAGATTATAACAAAGAGAAAAGCAAAAGGCTTATATATGGGTCAAACAAGCCTTGACCTCATATAAAGCAAAGCATAGAAAAGTCAAACTAAAGTTATTACAAATGATCTAAACAAATACTCTAACAATCTCGCCCTGTTAGATCAATTTGTAAACCTTCTAACATTATTATCTCTTATTCCCAACAATGATTCAAATCTCATGATGCCTCTTCTAAAATCAATTTTGTCATTTAAATCTTCAAGAATCCTCTTCATCACAAGCCTTTCTCTTCTTGGTATGCGATCACCTTCTTGCAATCTTTGCCTCTCACAATCAACATATCTGGTATTGAGTTGTAGTCTTATAACCTTGAGTGTTCCATTAGAGAACTAAGCAATCTCAGAAACTCTGTAGAACCTCTTTTCATTCTCACTATTCTTGTAGACTACACCCAACTCTGGATCTTCCAACACATAAAATAAAGCATTTCAGTATCAGAAATAGTCAGATTTGGCTTTATAATTTTGACCCTCCTTTAATTTGTTTTAATACCCAGCTGAAAGTCATAACCGTAAGTATGAAAGATGTGCCTTCTCATGAACCTCTTTATAGCTTCCAAAGGAAAGACAATGTTTCCCATCTATGATTGCCATAGATCTGAATAAGTGGTACATGTGTTCAAGATCATCAATATTCAGAAAGTTGAAATCAGCTTCAGTAAACCGGCATTCACTCATGTCTCTTCTTTGAACATAGAATTCTGGATACCAAATTTTGTAAAACATCTTCAATCTGACTTCTTTGACAGTTACAATTCCAGATTTATTTTTCACAACTTGTTCAGTTTGTTTCAGATAGTTGATCATGCTTGCATACTCTTCTTGGTATTCCTTTGGCTGATTGGAAACCCCCAAAACTTTGTACTTATCCATTGGCCTGATCCTATAAACAAACACCTTCTTCATCTGCTCTTCAAGGAAAGGAACTCTGAGAGCATGTGTCATATGCCTTAGTCCAGCTTCAGGTGCATTTGCATTAGAAGGACCTGCTTCATCTATATTTGCTATATCATGAATATGATCATCTTCAGGTTGATCATTCTTAGTCTGAACATCTTGAACAGGTTGATCATTCTGAATTGGGCTTGGATGTCTGACTGGACTTGGTTGACTTTGATTGACAGGCATTTCAGAAGCTTCAGGAAAGTTGAATTATTTAAACACAGGAATCACTAGGACATCATAGTAGGCTCAAGAATTTCATTATGCACAGGACTGAGTTGTATATCTTCTGGAGTTCCTTGCTCATAGAAAGTTTGCAACACATCTAAATCTCTGTTCTCCTTAAGCAAGGTATCCAAAATATTTTCTTCATTCTCATGGATATCGTCATTCTGTTCATCATCATCTGATCACATCAAGTTTTTTGTATCCTCTTCCTTTATCTTCAAGAATTTTGCATACTTTTCATCAGCTTTCTCGTCATCATCTAAAGTCAATAACATCAATTGCTTCAATTCCAGTAACCAGCAAAATTTCAGTTCTAGTAGCAACCTTAGGCTTTTCAAACCTTGGTTCTACTTCAGGATCCCCATACAATACAAGTTCTCTGCATTAATTATGATCATTCTGCCCATGTGACTGATGTTGAGTCTCCTCCTTACCTTCCAAGTTCACTATTTCAGCATCACTATCTCTATCAGTTTTATGTCTTCTATTCATCTCCCCCTCATGATGATGATCGGAATTATGGTCATGTCTTTTTCTGATAACTGCTTGAGACTTACAAGAACTTTGAACAACTCTGGTTAGCTCTTGGATAGACTATAAAACATCATCCTTGAATGCATTAAATTCGGATATAGTTACTACAACTTCATGTATCTAAGGAACAACTTGAGGAATTGGCTGTGGTTGTTGAGTCCTCAAAAGAACTATCAAATCAGCTTCGGATTGATCTATAGGTGCTTGTGAAAGTAACTTTGCATACCAAAGTGATTTGAGCTCCTCCACAGACATATCAATAGGTTGCACTGGTAGAGGTGGAGGTACTTGGGGCTTTTCAGTAACCGGATCCTTTTCTTTCAACAACCTCTTAACTCCAGACAACTCTTCAGTAATATGGTCCTTCACAGATGATTCAACAACCATTAAGGCGCTGCTGAGAAATTCTTTTGACACAAAGTCAGGGATAATAACGTTGGGGCCACTTAGGCTTTCCGTTGTCATAGCAGTCGACGAAGCAACTGTGTGGCATGTGTTCAAAGATGTCAAGTTGGTAGTAATGGTAGGACTTCCATCCAATCCTCCTAGTTTAAAATGTGAATCTACTATGTATGTTACGATCGGGTCACGAAGGATTCTGATATTAGCCATCGATAACAGTGTCCTAGGAATAATGATTGGTATTACAATAGGCTCTAGACTCGATTGTGCATTGAAAGATGGTGAGAACTGGGGTTGATGTTCTCTATTTTCAATTTATGAACTCTCCAAGTGAGATCCAGAAAGCAGTTATGCTACATCCCCGTGAATATTTGAGACTATCACCTGTTGTGAGGTGACAAAATGGTTGGCTTAGGTGTGCATGTGCATATGTGGGATACTTATTTTTGTTTCAATACCAGAACTCAACATATGAGTTCTAGTAGCAGATGTGGCTGCCCTTATGGATTGGTAGGTTAGGTTGCACACACGCTCACCATATTATATTTCTTCCCTTACTCTCAACCTCACATTATCAATATTTTTAACTAAGTCTCCCTCAAGTCTCCTTATATCTCCAACCACATTATAAATCGTGGTGTCAGCATCATTCTCCATGGCATCATCATTAAGAAAATCAAAATCATGACCTAGTTTATCATCATTGTCGTCATTATCATCATCTTCTCTATCTTCATTCAAGTTTGCTTCACTTTCCTCATCCGTATCAGCAGTAGCAGATGGTATACTTTCATGATATGTGCTTGCCGCATGATCCGACTCTGTCTCAGAGTTCTGACCTTCCTCGACGTTCTCTTCCTTAGGGCCCAATTGATGTATGATAACCTGCTCATGTTGAGATGTGGAACCCACTTGATGTGTGGCAATATCAGCCTGGGATTCCATAGCCTCCAGTCTAGAAGACTTACCCACTCCTGTTCCCCTCTCAGAATTTTCTCTATGCTCTCCCCGTTCAATTACCACCCTTATAGATTGAACCCTCACAGACTTCACTCGCCTAGGGTTTGAGCCTGGTGTAGGGGAAACCAGTTCTGGTCGTCTCGTAGACTCTCTATAAGCTTTTACACTCACTGAGTTTGGATCAACGTAAACAAGCAATGCTTCAGGTACTAACATAGAATAAATAAATGTTATTTTCTTCTTCTGAAGGTATCTCACCACAAATTCAGGACCAACTTCATGGTTATTCCTTTTTGGAATGTCTCGTTTGATCTTATCATGCTTCTGATTATCAACTGAAGAAATCTTTGATAAGGAACAAATATTGGCTTCTTTGTTGTCCTCTTTGCCATGACTCTTTCATATAATTCTGTCCAGAAGATGACAAAATAGTCTACATGTAGATCATAGACTATGGCATAAAATAACTTCACAATGTACATGTTAGTGTTGTCAATCCCGGTATGTTTGGCAGTGAAGCACCGGTTGACAATGGAGAACATTGCATACCAAAATGGTGGCAAGTTATTCTTCTTGAATTCACTAATCTTTCTGAGCTCACCAACATATCCCAAGGCTCAAATGCCTTCAAAAACTACAGAGTCAACTGGGAAATCATCAAAACTGTTTATCCTTCTCTTGAATCTTTCTCTAAAAGATCAAGTATCAATCTTAGCCTCTAATAAGTCAAAATTGATGTGAAATGATCAATCTGAATTTGAAAGTGTCTCTGTCTGTTGGTGTTCACAAAAGTGATTGATCTCCAAGATTGTTGTAAGTATATGAGAGGTATCGTTGCAGTAGCAGTCAAAGCATAGTAAAGAGGATGGCCACTAAAGATATTCATCACCAATGTATCTATGTTGAGATGATCAAAGTCAACATGATGATTATTTGGGTACAACAATAGGTAATCAGTTGGATGAATGAGTTCCAAGTCTGGATCTTCACCAACTGCAGATTGATAATGGGATCTGGATGAGGGCATAGGTGTTTCCTTGGAAACATTAGGATCATGCTCATCCATGTGAACAGTTTGTTCACCAGAGTTTTCACTGGGCATGATTTAACCTGAAAAGTTGAAAAAATTGGATAGAGATCCAATATGTCAGTGAAATCCCAAAAATACTTTTTTTAGAATAGTTTTCGAAAATTTTCTAAGTCGAGAAGTCGCAGACTAAGGACTAGAATTTTTTTTGACACAAAGTACTGAATGATAGTACTTGTCGCAAATCAAGCAAATAAGACTACTTGTCACAGAACAAGATTGCAACAAAAAAAGCATATTGAAAAAGATTTGGCACAATCAAAGAAATCCTAGAACTCATTAATCATGGACTTGTTGTGAATTCCATCACTCAACCTCAAGAACTCACAAAATTCAAATGAAAAAACTTGGAGAGTTCTGAACATGAAAAATTTATGAATTTCAAAAAATTCAAACACTTTAATTACTGATTTTTCCATTAACATTGGTTTAAGTATGTTCAATTAAGCATTTTAATGCTGATTTGAAACTTTAATTTTGTTAATATCCACGTTTAGATAGATTAGAGTCCAAACTAAGTAAATGATAAGTAAAACAGTCCAAAAATTCAAATCCAAATCCAAATGTCAAGGAAATCGATTTCAGGTACAAGTTCAGTATTATAGTGACCGATTCATGAAACCCCTCAAGAATATCAAGTTAATTTCGAGGATTAATGAATAAACTTCAGTCCATAGTCCAAAATCATGAGTTCAGGCTCGAAGGGGTTTAGGTAAGATGAACAGTCACGAACATAAACCCTAAATCGAAGACCTTTAATCCTGTAAACAAGAAACAAACACAAAATCAATATACAAAAGACAAAGATACAATCACAGAAACCTACACTAAATCAAGAAGAATGTCTGAAAATCGAATGAGTATCAAGAACTCGTGAAGTCAAATACTGAGAGAAATCTTCTAAGTATGAAAATCGCAAATAAGGGTTTTTGAAAAAGTGGGCGTAATTGAGGAATTAACACGTATATATACTCAGAATGGGGTTAGACACGGGCACGATTTGATTAGACCTCCCACTTGTCGCAAACCAAAGAGAAAAGCAACTTGTCGCAAAGAATCGGCAAAAGTGTTTAAACTTGTCGCAAGGCACTATTTTTACCTTAGGAGTCTCAGGTGTCGAACTCTCAGACTTAACAAAGGTATTATGGATGTGAGGGATTAAAACAACGGATGTATCACCCGATGTTTTAAAATTGTAAAGATTGTCGGGTGCTTTCTTTAAGATATCAGCATCCGGATATCCCAGACCCATTTTGGATTGTAAAAACGAGTATCTTTTGGGTTACTTGTCAAAATCTTTAAAGTCTATTATGTTTGAACTCTTTTAAAATTAAGATCTTCCAACTCCTTAATCTTTGCGTATGTTTCAGTTATGTCCTTCAAAACAATATCATACTTCAAAGTTAGATCCAAATTCTTATCTTTCAATTAATTTAACTCTTTTTGTAACTCATATATTTTAACTTGAAGGTTTACCTTATCCAGTTTGAGAATATTCTTTTCTTCTTCTCGTTCCGCTGCTAAAGTCTTAAAAATCAAAGCTTGATCTTGATGTCCTTGAATAGTACTCTTTTGTTTTAAACAATTATCTTTCAGTTTTTCAAACTCAGAGTTCATTAAGTCTAACTGGGATATCAAGTACATGACTTCTTCATTTTCAGAAAAGCTTTCAGATTTATCAGATAAAGAATTTACCTCAGGGTCAGAGTCATCATTAAGTGTAGACATCTGGTTGTAATGGACTTGGGTGAAATTTGCTTTCTCCTCATCATTAGAAGAAAATTCAAGCCAAATTTCTTCTTCAACTTTCAAAGCTTTCCCCTTCTCCATAGCCTTAACTAACTGATCTTTCTTAGAATAATACTCACAATCTTTGACTCTTTTCTCTTTACAGTCTCTGACATAGTGACCAGTCTTTCCACAATTAAAGCACTTGTCACTCTTTTCCTTTTCTTTCTCATCTCTTTTTTCTTCTTTTCTTTCATCTCCCTTTCTTTCTTTTCTGTCTTCTCTCTTCTCAAACATTCCCTTATACTTATTTGCCCGGTAGTGACTAGGTTTGGACTTATGACAAAACTTGTTTCGTCCAAACATCTTCTGAAATCTTGTGGTTAACAGGGCTAACTTCTCAGCAAAGTCAGTAAGCTCATTGTCTGAATCCTCATCCTCCTCTTCTGAACTTTCTGATGATTCCACCATGTTTCACAGTCTTTATTGATCCAGAATTTCCCTTGATCAACTTTCCTTGTGCATTAAATCCTAATGAATCTTCAACCTTCTTCTATTTCTTTTTTATTTCCAACAACTGTTTGTTGAGAACCGCTTGCTCCTTGACTTTATCCTCATGCAGGTGAAAAGCATAGAATAAATCATTGAGTTTTTCTTCATCCATATCCTTGTTCATCTGGAGCTGAATAGAATATGTATCCCATTCCGGCTAAAGGTTCTTTATAAATTTGAATGTTAGTGCATAAATATGTTGGATCCAAGTTCATGAAGATAAAAGTCAAAGTCTAAAGCTCAAGTCAAAGCATCTTATTGCAAAAGTCAAAGTCTTTGTCATAAGTCAAAGTCAAAGTCATTGTGTTGTTTAGTTTTGTCTTTGTAATTGCTATAGGTATAAATAGTTTTCTTTTATGTTCGTAGATATATATGACTAAGAGAGAGTCTTAGTGTAGAGAGAGAAATATTGAGAGCATCATGTACTGATTGAATTGAGATTGAATGAAAATGAAAATGGATTTGTTATTGTCATCTTGATCTGATTGCATAAACCGGGATACACAATTGGTATCAGAGCAAATTCGATTGAAAATTAACAAAATGACTCTGTATCTCTGTTTCACTGTGGCTTAATCGATTTTCGGTTTATGTATTGTAATTGTTTGAAATTGCAATTGTATATTGATCGATTAGCATTCTAGAATGAATTGTATTGATTTGGAACACATTCGCACTGTAATTTTGGTTTGATTTTAAATTTTTGTGATTTTTCGAACATACGAGTTCTACGCACTATATCAAATTCAAAATGTATGTTTGAGTTCATTTCATTCTAATTCAGTATTTGTAATCGATTCCTGTAGTATTCGTGGATAAGTTTGTGAAGTTTCAGACTCAAATTCGAAGTATCAATGGGTTTTTGGATCGATTGAAGTGATTTTGGGCCGAAAACATCAAGAACTCGCAAGATTCAATCCGTTCGCATGAAGAACTCGCATGATAAACATGTTTGCAATGGAATTCACATAAGACTTAGTGATTAAAAACTTAAGGACATAATTCGCATAGGCTTATTGATAACTCTCAAATTTTGAGAGTTAATTCCTCTCTTGTTATATTTATTTTACCACATTTTCACCCAATTTGCTCCTCATCTTCTTCATTTGGTCTTAATTGTTCAAACATTGTGATGGAAGCTCAAAAATGCAAACAAAGTCGGTTTTACTAACTTTTGTGCAGAACGTGGCCACGTCGCACCCACGTTGTCACCACGTTCGGGCGCTGGCCAAAATTGCTTGGATAAGATTTTACTAATTCTGGAAGTCTGCCTTTTGAAGAAAATGAAAGACCTTTCTGCTCATTCATAAGAATAATCAAGGAAGAGGACAAAAAGTTTAAGTCCAAGGAAGCTTCAATACTTCACCTTAAAAGCTACTTTTATGGTGTTGTTACATCAACACTTTTCTCTTCCTTGGGCTATAAATGAAGGCTTGGAGGCTCCATTTCAGATCATCATTGGCAGGAGCATTAAACACCATCTGGAGCAGCAACATTTAGTTTTTATTCCTTGTAGTTTATTTGCATTTAATTGTTGTAAGTTTAAATTTCTTGTAATAGCTGTCACCAAAGTGGCCACCTTGTCACCACTTTGGCAGCAGCTCTTTAGTTTCTTTTATGCAATTTAAGTTATGTTATCTCCTTCTTCCATCATGCCTTTTACTTTTATTATGAGCTAAACACCCCTTTGGGTGTGGGTATGAGCCAAGGCTAAGACTAGTAGGCAACACTTGGGTGTTGCCATCGTCGCTAACTCTTAGACTTGGTCACTCGAGTCGGGACTTCAACTCAACGCGGACAAGCCTATCACTTGTTAGTATTAATATTAGATCTTAGACCTCGAGAGGGGCAGATCCGAAATACGGCTTGAGTGATGCAAGAAGATTTGAGAAAGTCTTTTATAACCACGTAGAGATACGGGTTTTTGCATGATTTTAACTAAGGTTCAAATGTCGATCGATATGGATGTCGCAAAGAGATTTGCGCGTCTATATCTATACTGGTGGAACTGAAATCCTTAGAGGTTTACTTAGTTAAGTCGGCAAGTCTTGAGTTGGCCAACGTGGTGACAAAGTGGGTGCAACGTGGCCACGTTCCGAGGAAACTTATTTTCGAGAGAAAAAGGTTTTTAACGCTGTCGTGTGTCATTTTGTTTCCGACCAAGTTGTTACTACATCAGTCTTAGTTAATGATTGTACCCACATCCTGCCTTTAATAATGTTAATTCCGTTTAATCGTTGTTTAATTTGCTTAAAACCCACAAATATTGATTTTATTCTCAAAACTCAACCAAGAAATAGAAGTTCATGAAAACGTCTCTGATTCTTAGTTGACTAGTCCCTGTGGAAACGATCTCGGTACTCTACCACTTTATTACTTGTAGCGATCATAGTGTCCGGTGTGCACTTGCACCGCCACTGTGGCAACATAGTGGCCACTTTGTAGACCTATACGATTTTCCGCTAACAAGTTTTTGGCGCCGTTGCCGGGGACTAGTGCGATTTTAAATCCTAAGATATTGACTTTTCATTCGAGCCTGAGTTTCTTGCGTCTTTTATTTTTAGTATTTTCCGTGTTGTATGCCAAGGCTACAACACGGTGAACTTGTACCTCTTGACCCCGAAATTGAAAGAACCGTTAGAAGACGAAGAAGAGGTAGAAGAGGTCGGCAAAATCAAATAATGGAAGGAAATGGTGGAAATCCTCCACCACCACCTAATGAAACAACCATAAGAATTTCCGACGATAAAGAACGGGGAATACGGGACTATGCAACACCCGAATTTGATCAATTAAAATCGGGTATTCTTAGGCCCAACATTGCGGCACAAACTTTTGAACTAAAACCGGTAATGTTCCAAATGATCCAAGTAATGGGTCAATTTGGAGGGATACCGTCGGAAGATCCGCACTCGCATTTAAAATCATTTTTAGAAATGACGGATCATTTTCGCATTCAAGGTGTTACAACTGTGTGTTCCAGATTCTAGTTTCTAAACAAGTTTTAATCAAACAAACAAGATTTAACACAATGATTACCTGTTTCATTTCTTTCAATTCTCAAAGTTTACACTTTCTCTCTCTAGAACTCTCTCTCTCTCTCTCTCTAAAACGTATTCTTCCAATCTCAATTCTAACTCTTTGATACTTCTGAAAATACAAGAAGAAAAATGTATTTATACTAACATCTAATACTAAGGAAACAACAAATACAAATACAACTAAGTTTGACTTATTACAAATAGACTTTGACTTTTAATGAGATTTGACTTTCTTCAGCTTTGACTTTCTCAACTTTGACCTTCAGAATACTTGATCTTGTATCCAACAGATTTGTGCACTAACAATCTCCCCCTTTGGATTCAAGATCATTGTTGAAAGATTTAGCAAATCAGTCTTCACTTTAAGCTCTGTCAAAATAATCTCCCCTTTTTCTTTTGACTGTCTTCTTTCCAAAAATATCTTCAACGATGAACAATCTCCCCAAATCTTTCACACAACACTTTCAGACTTTGGAAAGAAATTATCTTCAGATTCAGCTCATCTTGCTTTAACAAATAATCTTTAAAGAAAATTTCCTCAAAACTTCAGAAATTCTTTGATTGTCCTCAAATATTCCCTTTGAACTTTCTGACTTGAAAATTTCAGAAAATCAATCTTCACAAAAACTTTATCAGATCTTGATATCATCTCTTCCAAACTTCAAAACTTTAACATTTCTTCATATCATCTCCCCCTTTTTGATGATTTGAGCATCTATATCATCAAAACTTTTCGTCCAAGAAATGTCTTTGACCATTCTGATCTGTCATACTGAGCCTCTGATTCTGTGATCCATAACCAAGTATTCATCTAGATCTTTGCAAATCCAGACAAAACAAGAACATATAACTCCTGAATCAACATATGAAACAGTTAGAATGCCTGTCAGTAACACGAAGTCACTGTGTGTAACGAATACACAATATAAATGAGCTTTTGTGATGTTCACTCCCCCAGGGCTTCCATCCAATCATCGAAATACCACAAAGGCAATTTCTATGAATGTTATGACAAAGAAACAAATTCCTTGTGTGTTCGTGCATGTGTAGAAAGAATTAAGCACAAATAATTGCTTTATTAAGGCTCAAAATTGTGTAAACCACTGAGACAACAGTAGATAAACACAGACTCAATGTGCATGATTGAAGTGCGAAGGTGGGGCAGACTTCCTTCTTTTTCAATATCCAGATTTTCCAAATGAAAATCAGATAGATTATGTGTTGCGTCCCCTTTAAAATGTGAAACATTTTATTTTTGAGAAGAAAATGAGTAGCTTGTGGGGTTTAGTCAAGAGTTGGCATGGGCTAGTTGTCTGTTTCAATAACGTTCACGAAGAAATGTGAAACATTAGTAATGTGGCTGCCCGGCTCAGAAAGTAGTTGGTGCAGAGTTTGATATTCTTTTACTGATCTCACACCCTCTTTCTTTTAATCATTAAGCGCACTACTAACCAAACTCTCTTTTCCATTTTACCTCAACACACAACCCACACTCATTTCTTTTTGACTCCTCACACTCAATCTCTATGGATTAACTTCTTGGGTAGAAATCACTGGTTAACGTGATTCCATAGAAGTTCAGATAATTCCTAGCACAAAGAACCCATATTTTTCTTAGAAAGCATGTGTTGCTCAAATGGTTTAACTATAGCAGTTAAAACTCAAATACAAATGTCAGATATAAGGATGCTCAGTAATATAATCATGAAGATATGAGCATTTTAAACCAATGAAGTATTTTCAAACAAGTATATTGAATAAATGAATATGAATTGAAAAGACTTGTTTGAAAATCTGACATTGTATAAAAATGATCAGAAATGAATGACATAGAAATTAAAGCTGATGGTCAAGAATAATTGATATTTGTCTATACGAAACAAAATATAGACATTCTTGAAATAACGTTTCGAAATGAAATATCGCTCAAAATTCTTTGAATACAAGCGGAGTGTCTTACCATCGAAAAATTGTTTCAATTTAGAGACATGGTAAGAACATTTTGATCAAAAATTAAACCGATGTGTGTGAATACTTGAAAGTATGTAGAAAAGACAATACGCAAGTATTTATCTTTGGAAACACACGGTTTATTTATCAATGAAGCACAAAAATAAAATGAAAACATTTAAAATCACACTTCCAAATTATAAAAACTGTTTAAAATTCGGGAAGTGGTTTGAACATTTAAGTACATGTTTTCTATATCTGAAAGTTGTCCTTCTTTCAGATACATTTGAGATTAAGATACGAAATTTACCTTTTCACACAATCTTAATTCTCAGAAAGTCAAGCTGTAGTCATTTAGATATGAGCTTGTCAGCTTCTCTCATCCTGCAAGTCTCAAAGTCTAGTCAAAAATTTATTCACAAAATTTATTCTAGAAGAAAATGACATAAAACAATAAAACGATTAATGTACGAGTTCTGATTTGAAGTAATCAGAAATCATAGTCTTACTCCTTTTGACTTATAAACTCCCCCTAAAATCATGCATCATAAAAATTTATCAATTAAGTAAAATGCATAAATTAGTATTGCTCCCCCTCAAATGAATGTAGATCATCTAAAATGTTCTCTTACTCCCCCTGAGATCATGAGCAAACAATTAAAGTGCAGATATCTTTCAGAAATAAAGATAAAGAAAATGACGAAAAATAACAATTCGTAACTATATTAGGTAATAACTGATTATGTCTTCAGATTTAACATACCAAGCTTAGAGATAAGAAAATTAGATCTCTTTTCATCTAATGGTTTGGTAAATAAATCTGCAAGTTGATAATCGGTTTTTACAAAATAGAGTTCAATTGTTCCTTTTTCAACATTATCTTTTATAAAATGATACCTGACATCAATGTGTTTGGTTTTCGTATGCTGGACAGGATTAGCAGATATGGCAATCGCACTCTTCGAGTCACAGTATATTGGAATTTTATCAAATTTGAATCCATAGTCTCGTAGCTGTGTTCGCATCCACAAGACTTGAGAGCAACAACTAGCAGCAGCTACATACTCTGCTTCAGCAGTCGATGTGGAAACACATAACTATTTCTTTGAAGCCCAGCTAACGAGCTTGTCTCCAAGAAATTGAATGTGACCAGAAGTACTCTTTCTATCCAACATACAACCTGCATGATCTGCATCTGAATATGCAGTCAGTTGAAACCTAGTATCTTTAGGATACCACAAACCAAGGTCTGTAGTCCCCGTTAGATATCTAAAAATCCGTTTGACAGCAGCCAAATGGGATTCTTTGGGAGCAGCTTGATATCTAGAACATAAACATGTTGAAAACATAATATCTGGTCTACTGGATGTAAGATACATTAATGAACCTATCATACCTCTATAGTTTCTAACATCAACACTTTTACCCGAAGGATCAGTGTGAATCTTAGTACCTGGTGCCATCGGGGTTCCAATAGTTTACAATTTTCCATTTTGTACTTCCGAAGAATATCCAAAATGTACTTAGATTGATTTATGAAAATCCCCGTAGAAAACTGTTTAACTTGTAATCCGAGAAAGAAATTCATCTCTCCCATCATACTCATTTGAAAACGTGACACCATGAGGTTAGAAAAGTTTTTGCAATATTTTGTATTAGTAGAACCAAATATTATATCATCAACATATATCTGAATAAGAATAATATCAACTTTTTCTTTCTTGATGAATAAAGTGGTATCAATCTTACCTTTGGAGAAACCAGACTTGACCAAGAATTTGGATAAGACATCATACCATGCTCGAGGGGCTTCTTTTAATCCATAAAGGGCTTTGTCTAAGATGTAGACATGATCTGGCTTATCTGAATTGACGAACCCTTATGGTTGAGACACGTACACTTCCTCTTTAAGAATGTCGTTCAGAAAAGCTGTTTTCACATCCATCTGAAAGACTGTAAAGTTTTTATGAGCTGCGTAGGCAAGAAACATTCTGATTGCCTCTATACGCGCTACTGGAGCATACGTCTCATCATATCAATGCCTTCCTCTTGCCGGTAACCTTTGGCAACAAGTCTAGCTTTGTTTCTTATGATGATACCATCTTCATCCTTCTTATTCTTGAATACCCATTTAGTTCCTATTAGGGTTTTACCTTCTGGCTTAGGAACTAATCTCCAAACCTTTAGGGCTTCAAACTGATTGATCTCTTCTTGCATTGCAGATACCCAGTCCGAATCAGCAAAAGCCTCTGATACTCACGTTGGCTCAATCTTACTGAGGAAATGAGTCATGCATACATTGGTTAAGAGTCCCTGACCTAGTCTGAACAGGCTTGTTGAGATCTCCAATTACTTGGTGTAATGGATGCTCTTTGGTCCAGCGATGCTCATGAGGGAGTGAAGTAGATGAAATTTGAATATGATCATCATCTAGAAATCCACTTTCAGATTCTTCAGCTTGAATAACAAGAGGGGGTTTTGCAGTTGAAGACTCAGGTGCAGAAGTATCAGTTGGAACAGCAGATTCTGGCTGTTGAGTAGACAATATATCACAGCCAACTGAAACAGTTACTTCTGGCTCAACATTTTCTTGTGCATCTTCAACTGTATGAGTAACAATAGGAATGTGAGTTTCAGACTGAACGGGGGATACTTGTTCAGTAATGACCTCTCAAGTGACTGGATGATGACATCTTGTATCTTCAAACCTATCAGTCACAGCAGATTTAGATACATTACTTCCAAGAAACTCATCATAAAAGAATTCAAATAACAAATCTAAATCAGTTAAATGAGAAGTAGATGTAGAAGCGTTATCCGAATTTTTCGCTGTAGAAACAGGTTTAGGACTGATCTTCCCAGAAGCTAATACTCCTGTGATAACGGGTTCTGAACTGATTTGATCAGAAGCCATTTCTTCATCGAATGTGACATTAACGCTCTCAACAACTGTCTTTGACTTCTTCAGATAAACACGATATGCTGCTGATGTTGAAGAATAACCGATAAAGATGCCTTCGTCCGCCTTAGCACTGAATTTATTCAGACTCTCTCTGTCGTTAAGCACAAAACATTTACACCCAAATACGTGAAAATATTTGATAGTTGGTGTTCTGTTGTTGATCAACTCATATGGAGTCTTTTGAAACCGGCGGTGTATTATGGAACGATTTTGAGTATGGCATGCAGTCGACACAGCTTCTGCCCACAAGAATAGAGGTAAGTCCGATTGGCTAAGCATAGTCCGAGCGGCCTCGACTAGCATTCGATTACGCCTTTCGACTACTCCATTTTGTTCAGGCGTTCGGGCAGCAGGATACTGATGTGAAATCCCGACTGATTCGAGATATTCATCAATAATCTTGTTCTTGAATTCTGTGTCGTTGTCAGTTCGAAGAAACTTGACTTGTCGTTGTATTTTCACCTGGGTCGTCTTTAAGAAAGTAATGAGAACTTCCGGTGTCTCATCTTTAGATCGAAGAAATTTGACCCACATGTATCTTGAATAATCATCCACAATGACCAACACGTATTTCTTACCACCCAAACTCTGAGTTCTCATTGGACCACATAAATCAATGTGTAACAGTTCTAACTTAGAACTAGTGCTTGGTTCAGGCTTCGGTTTGTGTACGGCTCTCTTCATCTTACCCTTCTCACATGCTGCGCATAAGTGTTCTCGTTCATATTGCAGCTCAAGAAGTCCTTTGACCAATTTCCCATGAACCAGCTTGTTGATATAACGAAAGTTCAAGTGAGATAAACGTTTGTGCCAGAGCCAACTTTGTTGCGTTGAAGCTTTTGACAATAAGCATACTTGACTGACAATCTGTACTTTGGACAAATTGATGATATAAAGGTTTGTCTTTCGATTTCCAGATAAAAGTTCTGTTCCATCTTCAGTGCGAACTGAGCAACTCTTAGACTTGAAATTGACCTCTAACCCTTTATCGCAGAATTGACCTATGCTGAATAAGTTGTGCCCCAAGCCTTCGACATAACTCACCTTACTTATCGTTATGTTGTCTTGAATGATGTCACCATATCCTAAGATAGGTGAGAGCTGATCGTTTCCAAATCTGACATTTCCACTGAATTTCTCTGTATAGTTAGACAATAAAGCTTTTTGCCCAGTCATATGCTTGGAACATCCACTATCCAAGTACCACATATGCCGGGTCTGCAAGAGAAATCAGGCAATAACAATTTTAGGTACCCATTTAAAAACGGACCCTAACGGATTAGCACAAGATTTTGGTATCCACTTGAAAACTTTGAAAAACATTTGATCTCGAAGAATTAACATGATAAGATCCATACCAATCAGAAAAATTATGAGAATAAGCAAAATCAGTTTTCCGATAATTAGGACGAGATTTAGTAGTAATAGGAGATAATTGAATCAATTGCTTTATTGAGTAACGCTTGTAAGAAGTTACAAGGTTTTGTTTTTGAGAAGCACATTGACCAACTATATCAGAATCACTACTAACAGATTTAGTACAAGAATTATCAGTAACTGATTCAGCTATCTCAGCATCCTTCTGTTTTGGTCTCCATTCGGATTGAGCTTTCAACTTTTTCTTCCTTAAATCTGAAACATAAGATATAGATTTATTAGGAAAAGCAGATTTCCGAGACTGAGTATACTTTCGTGTAGTGTATTTCTGTTTCTGTAATTATTGTTTCTTATGTTTCTTACCTTGAGCATAATAATCAGCAGTTACAGAAACTGATTCACCAACCTTAGTTGATGAGTCCACAGTATTTACACCACTTGGTAACACTTTGTCATTTTTAAGACAAGTAGAATGATCAGGAAGTGTAGTATTGACATCAAACATATCAAATTCTTCCATGCACCCATCATCAGAATTTAGAAAATCATTTGCGGACTCAAATAAATCATCAGAATTATCAGATGAAGATTGAGATGCCTTAGAAACTGTAGAACACTTTGTAGATTTAGTTTGAAAAACAGTGTTCTTTATAACTGTAGAAAATACATTTTGTTGAATATCAGCCAAAAGTTTTTCATTAGATAAAACATTTTCAAGCTCGACTATTTTGCTTTCAAGAATAGATGTAGGAACATAAACCTTTGCAATCGCAGGTTTTGCCTTCATCTCAGAAGCGGAATAACTAACAAAATAGTCAGTTGAAATAACTTTTCGTGTTTTAGAAAGATAACTATCATTTAACTTGTCATAGTTAAACGGCAGTTGCATTTTCTTTTTATTCTTTCTATTTTCAGTTTCTTGGTCCTCAACTTCTTTTGGCAATTTGGTAACAAATTTGGGTTTTAAATGAGTATGTTTACTAGCACAAGCAAGAAAATCATAGTTATAAAGTGTCGGCTGTTTTCTGATGGATTTCTTAAGATAATGAGGGTTTTCAAAACCAAGTCCCCATTTCTCTTTAACATCAGCCTCTTCATTAGGTGCATTGAGAAAAATGGTTTGATCTGTTTGACCTCTCGCATAAAGTTTTGCTTCCAGACCATTTACCTTCTTATTCAAATTCTTGTTTTTAACCTGCAATTTATAAACAGTTAGTGCAGATTCATTCTTCTCAAACTCATATTTAGACACTTTACCTTCAAACTCAGAAATCTTCTTTTCAAAACAATCTACTTGAGATTTAGAATCAAAATCAGACTTGCGTAAAGAATCAATCAGATCTTTGTTTGAAATAACAGACGTATTAAGCTCAAAGATCTTCTTGTTCTTTTTAGCAACTCTTTCTTTTTCCTTTTTCAGATTATTTTGTAAATTTTGAAGTTCAACCAATATGGTTTCCATTTTGGTAATAAAATATTTTTCAGTTAAATTTAATACCTCATCAACTGCCTCATCATCTGACTCGACCTCCTTTACTTCTTTGCCCATTAGACAGATATGAGTTGTTTCTTCTTTCTCTTCACTTTCATCTTCGGAATGATCAAGCCAAAATTCGTCCTCGGCCATTAGAGCGATTCCTGCTTCTTGTTGTTTGGCCAAGAGAAGTTTGTTCTGATAGTATTGAGAATTCCGAACTTTTGGCTTTCTACAGTCTTTTGCAAAATGACCAATCTTGCCGCAGTTGTAGCATTTGATTGAGTCAGTTGCTGGCTTTGCAGTAACAGTGTAGTCATTCACGAACTTCTTCTTCTCATCCGGTTTCTTCTCCACATATCTATCCTCTTTATACCTCTTTCCTTCCACTCTCTGTCGATGCTCGTGGTTCTTTGAACTGGATGAAGAATAGCGTTGAGAATTTGATCCCGGCTTCTTATAAAATTTCTTCTGAAATGCACGGGTCAGCAACAGCATAGCTTGTTTCAAATTCTCTCCATCATCACTATCTGAAACAGAATCTGACTCAGAACTGGTAAGAACTTTCTTCTTTTTCTTCTCTTTCTTCTCTTTCTTTTCTTTCACCTTCTCTCCAGCTACTAAGGCAATAGGATCAGGAACTTGTGCTGCCTTCTTCTTCTCAACTCTTTTCTCTTCAACCTCTTCTTCATTCTGCCTCAAGGTCTCAAATACCTCATGTAGTGGTATTTCATTCAAATCCTTCATCTGTTTCATCCTTCTTGTATGCTTTTTCCATTCCGGACGTAGGATACTCAGAAATTTAACATTGTTTTCCAACTGCTTCTTTTTGACTTTATTCTTTGTCAGCTCATTTAGAAGCAATACAAACCTCTCATATGTATCTTCCAGACTCTCATTCTCCTTAGCTTTGAATTCCTCATAACTATTGATGCGGTTTGCCACTTTCATCTGATTTCCAACCTTGGATCCCATCATCATCTTTTGCAACTGATCCCACATCTTCTTAGCATTGGCTTTATAGCTATCAATCTTGATGTAGATCTCGTTTGGAATGCTTTGAAGAAGTAATGATCTCGCTTGTTTATCTGCTTTGTATCGGCTTTTCTGATCTTCAGAATATTGAGAAATATCCACTGTCACTGTTTTCATCTTTTGCTCTCTTTCCTCAGTCCCATCTTCACTATCAGAAGAATCAACATCAGGTACTTGAACTGTTTTTGGAGCCATTGGACCTTCAGTGATAGACAGAAGAATATTCTCTCCATTTGAATGCCGATCTATGAAATCCAAGAATCTGTCCTTCCATTGTTCATACTCGCCTTTGAATAGAACTGGAGGCTTTACATCGGTGCCAATTGAAAGTGCATCTTTGGAAGTCATCTTCTATAAACCTGTTTGAAAAATATATCAAATAAGAAACTAGAACTGATCGTTAGTCCAAAATGTGAAATCACAAGAAAAAATCTTGAAAAGAAATTCAGAGATTTTGAACACAGAAATAATTTTTGTCCCCCTCCGCAGACTTAGCACGGGGGTCCCGCAAGTCCCTATTCACTATTAAAGGGCATATTACAGTTTTGAAAATTTCTCAAAAAATATTCTAAGTATAGAAACTCGCAAGTCCCTATTCAAGCTTAAAACTCGCAGACTGAGAAACACGCAGATCGAGATTTGCGCGTTTAATAAACTCTCAAGCAAACTCGCAGACAAACTCGCAAGCAAACTCGCAGGCAAACTCTCAGATCAAACTCGCAGATGATGAAACTCTCAAGTGCCTAAACTCGCTAAAAACTGTTCACGCTGAAACTCGCTAACAGAGGCTTGCGCGTTTACTAAACTCGCACGTCGAAGAACTCGCAAACCACCAAACTCGCACGTCGAAGAACTCGCTTACCACTGTTCCTCTCCAAACTCGCTAGCTTCGATTAGCGCGTTTGGAGAACTCGCTGACCGCTACTAGCGCGTTCTGGCCCTTAGAAAAAAAAATCTCACTTTTTCAAACTCGCAGGCTTGATTAGCGAGTTTCTTAGAACTCGCAGATAACCCTTGCGCGTTTTAGACCAAAAAATTTTCCTTCGACTTGCGCGTTCTAGCTAATGAATCTTGCGCGTTTCACGACGAACTAGCGCGTTTCACGAAGAACTTGCGCGTTTGAGAGATCTAGCGCGTTCTTCCTTCTATCGACCCAAAGACTAACTTTTCCATCTGATTTCGATCTTTTCTTGTCCAAACGATCTGTAACTCTGAACGAACCTTTGGAATCTACCCAAGAACAAGTTACAATACACGATTTTTACAATTAAACACTTACAAATCACATAGATTGCTGAAACAGTGACTTACGACTTTGTGTACAAAAACTCAACAAAAAAATTACAAAATTCGTGTGATTAACAGTGCAATACAGAAATTGAATTACAAAGACTCGATCTAATACACTTTTAGAACAATTCCTAAACAAAATCTGCTCCAAAATCTCACTCAAACTCAAACTTCGATTTTCGGCTCAAGAACATTGACGAACCAAGCTTTTCTCGAATTTCTTGATCTGATTTCACCTTTGGATCTGCTCTGATACCAATTGTGTGTTCCAGATTCTAGTTTCTAAACAAGTTTTAATCAAACAAACAAGATTTAACACAATGATTACCTGTTTGATTTCTTTCAATTCTCAAAGTTTACACTTTCTCTCTCTAGAACTCTCTTTCTCTCTCTCTAAAACGTATTCTTCAAATCTCAATTCTAACTCTTTGATACTTCTAATAATACAAGAAGAAAAATGTATTTATACTAACATCTAATACTAAGGAAACAACAAATACAAATACAACTAAGTTTGACTTATTACAAATAGACTTTGACTTTTAATGAGATTTGACTTTCTTCAGCTTTGACTTTCTCAACTTTGACCTTTAGAATACTTGATCTTGTATCCAACAGATTTATGCGCTAACAACAACCGAATCCTTACGGCTTACGCTCTTCTCTTATACATTGAGAGATAGAGCCAAAGCTTGGCTAAATTCTCAACCTCCTCATTCCATTGATAGTTTGACAAGTTTGGCCGAAAAATTTTTAAAAAAATATTTTCCTCCAACTAGAAATGTGAAGTTTAGAAATGAGATTTTAATGTTTCGACAACAGGAGGATGAAGCGGTTTCGGATGCATGGGAGAGATTCAAAGACTTAATTAGAAAATGTCCTCATCACGGAATCCCTCATTGCATCCAATTAGAGACATTTTATAATGGTCTTACTAATGCCGCTAAAATTATTCTTGATGCTACGGTCGGTGGCGCTTTCTCCTCTAAGACTTATAACGAAGGATATGATATTTTGGAGAAAGTGGCCAACAATAACACCGATTGGTCAACCCTACGCGCTCTTGCTCCTAAGAATGCATCGGGTGTTCACGAAATTGATGCCATCACCACCTTAAACGCACAAATTGTAGCTTTAACTAACTTGGTAAAAAATAACATGAACTTAAATGGAGAAAAGAACCAAGTCCAAGCCACAAATGAATCTTGTGTGTTTTGTGGTGAGAATCATGCTTTTGAGTATTGTCCCGGTAATCCCGCTTCGGTTAACTATGTAGGAAACAATTCTAGGAATAGCCCATTTTCTCCAACGTACAACCCAAATTGGAGAAATCACCCGAACTTCTCATGGTCGGGAAACCAAGGACTTCAACCCCTCGGGGTTCATCAAGTTCCAAACCGACCAACAAATCCCCCGGGATTTCAACAAGGACCGTCTCATACATACCAAAGTGGGCAATCCTCACAACCATATGTACCGAGACAACAAAATGCATCGGAGAGTAATGGTTCAGTTGAATCTCTACTCACAGGTTTTATAAACCAAACCAATGCAACTTTGAGAGGTTTTGAGACTCAATTGGGGCAATTTGCCGCCGAGTTCAAAGGGAGACAAGTGGGCACTTTACCTAGTGACACCGAAACCCCTAAGGGTAAGGAACACGTTAAGGCCGTGACTTTAAGAAGTGAAACAAGAGCACCCAAACCCAGTGAGGAAGTCTTAGTGGATACCGTTGTGCAAGAAGATACCACACATGCTTTTGACAAAGAAAACTTCCCATCACTTTTTCCAGCCAACGTGGCTAGAACGTGCCCACCTTCGAGACAAAATGCAACAGCCACTTCACGGACTATTCTGCCTTCAGATCTACCCCTCCAGAGTGGTGAGCAGGTGCCCACTTCACAGCCCATAAGGGCAAATTCAAACCAAGCAAATTTGGACTTACGAGACCTCCCTTTTCCCGGTAGAATGAAGAATAAGAATGACGATGTGCAATTCAAAAAATTTTTGGACGTTTTTAAACAATTGCACATAAACATACCTTTGGTTGAAGATCTCGAGCAAATGCCAAGTTATGTTAAATTTTTAAAGGACATACTTAACAAGAAAAGTAGGTTAAGTGAGTACGAAACAGTGGTCCTAACAAAGAAATGTAGTGCTTTGCTCACATGTAAAATCCCTCCCAAACTCAAAGACCCGGGAAGCTTTACCATCCCGTTCTCAATAGGGGGAAAAGAGGTAGGTCATGCCCTTTGTGACCTTGGGGCAAGCATCAATCTCATGCCACTTTCAGTTTTTAATAAATTAGGAATTGGAGAAGTCCGACCCACGACCGTTACTCTACAATTAGCGGATCGATCGTTGGCTTATCCCAAAGGAAAAATTGAAGATATTTTGGTTCAAGTTGACAAATTCATCTTCCCGGCCGACTTTTTAGTTTTGGACTATGAAGCCGATAGGAACGTCCAAATCATCTTAGGGCTACCATTTTTAGCAACGTGTAGAACCTTAATTGATGTCCACAAGGGAGACCTAACCATGAGAGTGAATGACCAACAAGTGACATTTAATGTTTTCAAGTCCCTTAAGTTCCATGATGAAGTGGAAGATTGTTCGGCCATAAATTTGTTGACTGAGGACCTAGGTGTAGATATTGAAATGTGTGGTGGGAAGTTTGAAGAAAAGAGCGAAAATGAGCTTCAGTTTGAGAGTCCAAAGAAAATCCAACCACCAATAAGAGGGAAACCGTGTTTGAAAGATGTAAGATTGAGCCACCACAAACACAAGAAAAAACATTTTTTGTCTAATGGTGTGTCGTCATCCTCCAAAACCTCTTGTTGAGTATCGAGAAGACTAGAAATAGCCTTTTAATAAAATGTTTTTTTTCCAGTTCTTTTTAGTATTATAGCTTTCATTTTTTTTTGTTGCAAAAAAAAAATGGAAATTTTCGGAGTTATGCAAAGTGGCCACTTTGGTCGCCACTTTGGGGACTGAGCTGTTGGAGGGAATATGTGAAATTTAATTTCCAGATCTGTGTAAAAAAAATCATGCATGGTTGAAACTCCATTTTGTCCACTAGTTATCTCATGCAACTCTTACAAAGTACACCTATATCCATGTCTCCTTTTTGCCCTTTGTTTATTTTTATTAACTTTACCCTTTATTTTTTTTATTTTATTTGGTTTCTTGTGTAGGTGGAAATAATTTTCAGAAAGTGCTTGTAGGTCCACCGGTTATGAGGAGTTTTTTTTAAACTTTGGTTTTCAAAAAAAAAAAAAAAACAAACAAACTTCTTGTCAAAGTCTTTTTACCCATCATTACCCATCAAACACCTCCTTTGCTCTCTCTCTCTCAACCGTAGGTACCTCCATCACCATGAGCAAAAAAAAAAAAAAAAATCCCATCCTATCTTTTTAGCCATCATCACCCTCTCTAATCCAATCAACCATTTTATCTTTCTTTTTATTCCTTTCTCCTACACTTCTATTTTATTTTTTTTAGATGTAACTTGAAACCATGAAGAAAAAAAAAGAAATTGGTTTGCACCCATTTATGAATAAACGAAGGAGTCACCGACAGTCGGCAGTGGAAGCTCCAACAACCACACCATCGATTTCCGCCATCGGTTTCTACCATAAGCACCACCGCCCCTTCATCTACCGTACACTGCTGACGACGATGCGGCTGGCCCTTCTGCCGAAGTGGGTAAGCCGTGACCATTTTCGGTATTTCATCACACATGTTTGAACTCGTTTGCTTTAGTTTATCTTTGGGACTTGTGGTGTTTTTATGTTTCGGACTCGTATCTTTTTGATCTGACGTTACGCTCATTCATGTACCTCTGGTTGGTCCACTCATGATAGTTCCTTGTTTCTTGCATTTCTTGTTGTTGATTATCTGTTTTGCAGGCCGTGTACTGGATTGTTACCATTTGTTTTCTGACTTTAAAATGATTTAGGCCTTCTTTTTGTTTTTTTGTAGCCCAAACACTTTTCCACATGAAACCTAGCCTATCTACGTCTAAATGGCCACATATCTTGCGATTTTCAATGGGGACATTGAAGGTTTAAGTTTGGGGGGTGGGGGCTGTTGAAAAACAAAAACAACATTTTTGATAACCCAAAAGCCAAACTGGCCACGTTGTCACTACTTTGGCAGCAATAAACAAAAACTCTAAATAGGATTAGTCAAAAGTAAAAAGGTGAAGACAATACAAAGAATAAACAGTCAAACACCAAAGAGAATGGGAGTCGCACAAAAAGTCAAGTTTGGGGGTCATTACGAAAAATACGAATCGAAAACCCAAATACACAAGCCCAAAGCAAGCCCTACTGATTAAAGTCGAATTCATGGGAAGCATGAAAGGAAGCGGTATTTTTTTCCAAACAAGAAGAGTTCGCTTCACTCAAAACAAGGAGCGACGAATTTTTTCGGCATGAGTTTTCCTTTCTAAAGCAAGATCGTCAGCCCTGTTTGGTCATTGCTCAAGTTCCTTGTTCATTTTGTTTTCTTTTCTTCTTTTACTTGAGGACAAGTAATTACTCAAGTTTGGGGGTGTGATAACTCTCAAATCTTGAGAGTTAATTCCTCTCTTGTTATATTTATTTTACCACATTTTCACCCAATTTGCTCCTCATCTCCTTCATTTGGTCTTAATTGTTCAAACATTGTGATGAAATCTCAAAAATGCAAAAAAATCGGTTTTACTAACTTTTGTGCAGAACGTGGCCACGTCGCACCCACGTTGTCACCACGTTGGGGCGCTGGCCAAAATTGCTTGGATAAGATTTTACCAATTCTGGAAGTCTTCCTTTTGAAGAAAATAAAAGACCTTTCTGCTCATTCATAAGAATAATCAAGGAAGAGGACAAAAAGTGTAAGTCCAAGGAAGCTTCAATACTTCACCTTAAAAGCTACTTTTATGGTGTTGTTACATCAACACTTTTCTCTTCCTTGGGCTATAAATGAAGGCTTGGAGGCTCCATTTCAGATCATCATTGGCAGGAGCATTAAACACCATCTGGAGCAGCAACATTTAGTTTTTATTCCTTGTAGTTTATTTGCATTTAATTGTTGTAAGTTTAAATTTCTTGTAATGGCTGTCACCAAAGTGGCCACCTTGTCACCACTTTGGTAGCAGCTCTTTAGTTTCTTTTATGCAATTTAAGTTATGTTATCTCCTTCTTTCATCATGCCTTTTACTTTTATTATGAGCTAAACACCCCTTTGGGTGTGGGTATGAGCCAAGGCTAAGACTAGTAGGCAACACTTGGGTGTTGCCATCGTTGCTAACTCTTAGACTTGGTCACTCGAGTCGGGACTTCAACTCAACGCGGACAAGACGATCACTTGTTAGTGTTAATATTAGATCTTAGATCTCGAGAGGGGCAGATCCGAAATACGGCTTGAGTGATGTAAGAAGATTTGAGAAAGTCTTTTATAACCACGTAGAGATACGGGTTTTTGCATGATTTTAACTAAGGTTCAAATGTCGGTCGATATGGATGTCACAAAGAGATTTGGGCGTCTATATCTATACTGGTGGAACTGAAATCCTTAGAGGTTTACTTAGTTAAGTCGGCAAGTCTTGAGTTGGCCAACGTGGTGACAAAGTGGGTGCAATCCGAGGAAACTTATTTTCGAGAGAAAAAGGTTTTTAAGGCTGTCGTGTGTCATTTTGTTTCCGACCAAGTTGTTACTACATCAGTCTTAGTTAATGCTTGTAGCCACATCCTGCCTTTAATATTGTTAATTCCGTTTAATCGTTGTTTAATTCGCTTAAAAGCCACAAATATTGATTTTATTCTCAAAACTCAACCAAGCACTAGAAGTTCATGAAAACGTCTCTGATTCTTAGTTGACTAGTCTCTGTGGAAACGATCTCGGTACTCTACCACTTTATTACTTGTAGCGATCATAGTGTCCGGTGTGCACTTGCACCGCCACTGTGGCAACATAGTGGCCACTTTGTGGACCTATACGATTTTCCGCTAATAGTTATATACGAATTGTATAGAATTCGCATAAGCCTGTATATGAAAAGTTGGGAGAAATTTGTTCAAGTGAAGAATTTTCATCGTGCTAGTTACGAGAAGTGAAGAATTTGCATAAGCCTATATACGAAAAGTATTGATTTCGCATCTCACTACGTGCGAAAACTGAGGATTTCGCATCAAGCATTGTACGAATTCTTGGGTTTTCGTATAGAAAGTGGTAAAATATTATAAGTATAGAATTCGTATCGATATGAATTGTTTGAGGTTGAAATATTTTCTAAGTACATAATTCGTATCTCCCTATTGTGCGAAAAGTTTCATGCGAAAAGTTAGAACTTCAAGTAAATTCTAAGGGGGCATTTGGTTCGCAGATTCTGATGGAATCTGATGGAATTGGAATGTTGAATTCCATTGACCAGATTCCATTACATCGTTTGGTTCATTCTTTTTAAGGAATTGGAATGTTGAATTCCATAAATGAAGGAATTCAACATTCCTTGGGGGGGGGGGGGGGGAAGTGGTATTTCATTGGAATAGAATGTAATATTTTTTTTTGGACAAAATTGCCCCTCATCCTAATATGCACCACCACCTCCGCCCACCAACACCGGCCACCATTGACCACCACCTCCGGCTACCACCACCGACCACCACCACCACCACCACCACCACCACCACCTCCGGCCACCACCGCCATCGGCCACCGGCTACCACCACCGGCAACCACCACCACCGACCACCACTACCGTTCAACATTATCAGCACACACCAACTCTCTCTCTCCTCTCTCTCTATCTCCCTTTCTTCTCTCTCCCCCTCTCTATCCTCTCTTTCTACTCTCTCTCCTCTCTCTATCCTCTCCCTCTCCTCTCCCTCTCCTCTCTCTCTATCCTCTCCCACTCTCTCTCATCATCTCTCTCTTCCTCTCCTCTCTCACTCCTCTTTCTCTCCTCCCATCTCTCTTTCCTCTCTCTCTCAAATATCTCTCTCTCCTCTCTCTCTCTCTCTCTCTCCCCCTCTTTCTCTCTCTATCATCATCATTTGTGTGCTAAAATAATCAAAGAAATTTTAGTTAAAAATTAAACTATTTAATGACTATTTCGTTAAAGTAATTTTTGTTGAAAAAAACTAAAATAAACAAAAAGGGTATTTTGGTTTTTTACCAAAATTCCATTCCAATTCTAAAGCTATAATTTGTGAACCAAACAGAAAAATTCCAATTCATTTAACATATTCCATTCCAATTCTGTCAACCAAATAGGTGTTCAAACCTGACAACATTCCATTCCAATTCCTTCAGAGTCAAATTCCTTTGACAGATTCCATTCCATCCATTCGCATATAGTAGTGTGCATAAGTCATCAATTCGCATATAGTAGTGTGCATAATTGAGTTTTGTGTATTTATGTGTAATTGGGATTGTAATCGAGTGTGTTGAGTTCGTATAGTGTTGTAGACAAATTTTTTATAGGTTAATTGAATCTTTGCACTTTAATTTTCATAAATTTTGGAATTTTGTTCATACGAAAGTTCACGAGTTCAAGAAGCACTATATCAGATCAATTTGTAAGTTTGAGTGAATTTCGTTGAAATTCATTGGTCGAATTTGATTCTAGATGTATTAGTGATCTTATTGTCAAAATTTCAGACCGAAATTTGATGGTTTGATGGGTTTTTGAGAAAATAAGTGTGATTTTACATCGAAGATCTGAAGAACTCGCATAATCTCAAGAACTCGCACCAAGAACTCGCATCTAAGAGGATTTCGCATAATTGTGTGTGTCTGAAAAATCTCATAAGTGTAGAATTCGCATGTGTGTGATATGCGAAATGTGGTGAATTCGCATATGTGTGTGATAAGAAATCTTAAGAATTCGTACAAGTCTATGTGCGAAATGTCAGAAATCGCATAAGTCATTTATACGAAAAGTTTTCTTGAAAAATTCTAAGGTTAGAATTCGCATCTGAGTGTCGTGCGAAAAGTAAGGATTTCACATCTGTGAGTCATACGAATTCTTTGAATTCGCATAAGAGAGTATGCGAATTGCTCAAGATTAAATATTTTTCCAAGTACAGAATTCTTTTGATTCTAATTGTGCGAAAAGTTTTTATGCGAAAAGTTTGTTTTTCAAAATATTTCTAAGTCCAGATTTCGTATAAGTGTTGTATGTGAATTCCTAGAACTCGCATATAACTACGCGTGAATTTTGTTGCATGCGAATTTTGAAATTGTACTTGTGTGCGAATTCTAAAGATAGTGTGTGTAGTGTGCGAATTCTTGGCTATTTTTTTTTATTGTGTGCGAATTCTTGGTTATTTGTGCTTGTATGCGAATTGTGTATGCAAATTCTTTGTGTCTCACTGTAGTGTGCGAGTTCCATACTTGGTAGATTTTTGGAAATTTAATTTCTGAAAATTCTTTCTATGTTTCTCTTTATTTCTGATTTCACTTGGATTAACGATCATTGTCAAGTTCTTATTGTACATTTTTGGAAATAGGATGACTTCCAAAGACGCACTTTCAATCGGTACAGACGTAAAGCCTCTGGTTCTGTTCAAAGGGGAATACGAACAATGGAAAGATAGGTTCCTTGACTTTGTTGACAGACATACAAACGGAAAGAACATTTTGCTGTCAATCATGGAAGGTCCGATGGTACCCATCACTATGGAAATACCGGATGACGAATCTTCTGATAGTGAAGATGGAAATGTAGACAGAGCTCAGAAGACAAACACTGTTCCGAAAGACCTTTCTCAATATACTGAAGAACAAAAGAACAGATACAAAGCCGATAAGCAGGCAAGATCTCTACTCTTACAGAGCATACCCAATGCGATCTACATCAAAATCGACATCTACAAAGCTAATACGAAGAAAATGTGGGATCAACTCCAAAAGATGATGATGGGATCTAAGGTCGGAAACCAGATGAAGGTTGCCAATTGTATAAATAGCTATGAGGAATTCAAGGCAAAAGAGAATGAGAGCCTTGAAGAAACATATGAAAGATTTGTTCTACTGCTTAATGAGCTTGCCAAGAACAAAGTGAAGAAGAAGCAGATAGAAAACAATGTCAAGTTCCTCAGCATCCTTCAACCTGAGTGGAAGAAGCACACTCGAAGGATGAAACAGATGAAAGAACTTACTGACATCCCACTTCATGAAGTGTATGAAACGTTGAGACAAAATGAAGAGGAGGTAGAAGAGAAAAGAGGAGAGAAGAAGAAGGCTGAGAAAGCAGTTGACCCCATAGCTTTGGTTGTGGCTGAGAAAAGGAAGGAGAAAGAGAAGGAAAAGAAGAAGAAAAAGAAAGTGGTGGTTCCTAGTTCTGTTGATTCTACTGATTTTGATTCTGACAGTGATGATGGAGAGAATCTAAAGCAAGCAATGCTACCGTTAACCCGAGGGTTTCAAAAAGAAGTTCTACAAGAAGTCGGGTTCAAACACTCAAAGGTACTCGTCAGGGTCAAGGAATCACGATCACAGAGAAAGAGTGGAAGGAAGAAGATATGAGGAGAAGAAGTTTGGAGATAGAAATCCTGAGGAGAAGAAAAGGTTTATAAATGAGTATGGCGGTGAGAAGAAGTTAGATGGGCTGATTAAGTGCTACAATTGTGGCAAGGTGGGTCATTTTTCCAAGGATTGTCGAAAACCTACTGTGAGAAACTCCGAGTACTATAAGCACAAGATGCTTTTGGCTAAACAAAAAGAAGCGGGTAAGGCTTTAATGGATGAAGATGAATTTTGGCTTGATTACTCCGATGAGGAAGAAAAGGAAGAAACAACACCCATGTGTCTGATGGGGAAAGAGGTCAAGTATGATGAGTCTGACGAAGAAACATCTGATGAGGTACAAAATCTTTCTGAATCTGAATTTTTAACCCAAATGGAAGCCATGATGATCGAGCTTCAAGATCTTCAATCTAAATTGAAAAATGAAAAGAGCAGAGTTGTAAAGAAATGTCAAACTATTTTTGAACTCAACAAGCAACTTGTTGGGAAAAAAAGTCTGATTGAGTCTCTAAACAAATCTTCTTCTGAATTTAAAATTCAAAAAGATTGTTTTGAAAATAAGTTTTCTGAAATTGTTTCTAAACTTTCAAAGTCTGATATTTGAGAAACAAGAATGTGTTCTAAAAGCTCATAAACTGCAGGTTGAAAATAAGAGTTTGGAGAAAAAGGTAAATGGTTTGGAAGCCAAATTATAGGCTAGAGGATAAACAGATAAAACCATTTTCTTAAACACACCAAATGAGGAATTTGATGTTAAAGAGAAGTGGGGTCTCGGTTACGATAACCCACACTATCTAAAGAAAGCAATTAGAAAACAACCAGTTTTATATAACTTTGATTTTCTATATGCTGATGGTAAACATCCTCATTTGAAACCCAAATTCGTTACCAAATCACCTAATGAGGTAGAGGCCAAAAAGAAAATGCAACTACCATTCTGCTATCAAAATCTGAATGATAGTTATCTTTCAGAATAACCAAAGTTTATTTCAAATGATTATTTTAACAACTATTCTACTACAGAGTTGGAGGCAAAACCTATTAAAGCCAAATTTATGTTCCTCCACTTGTTTTAGAAAGAAAAATTATTGATCTTGAAAATGCTATATCTGATGAGAAAATTGTGGTTGACATTGAACAAGTTGTATTTTCTACTTTATTGAAGAACACTGTTTTTAATAATAAATCTAATGAGAGTTCTAATTCTTCTAAGGCACCTCAAACTTCGGTAGATGATTTTGATGACTTATTTGCGTCTGCAAATGATTTTCTAAATTCTGATTATGGGTGTGTTGATGAAATTATTGATATGTTTGACTTTAATGCTAAACTTCTAGAACATTATGCTTTTATCATTAACTCTGAAGCTTTACCTAGTGTGTATGAAGTAGGTTAATATTCAACCAAGGTTCGTGAATCAGTTTCTGTGAGTACTAAATACTATGAAAAGGGTAAGAAGCAAAAAAAACGGCGCTCACACAATCCAACCAACACTGGTAAGCCTAAGAAAAGACAAACTCAGAAATCTGTTTTTCCTAACAAATCTAAATCTTGTGTTTCAAAGTTGAAAAAGAAAAGATCTGAATAAAGAACTGAGTGGCGACTAAAACAGAAAGTTGATGAGAAAGCAAAATCATGTCCCGATGTTGTTTGTAATAGCAAGACTGGTAGTATTTCTGATGCAATTGGTACTGTTGCTTCTAATAAACAAAAACTTGTAATTCCTTACAAGAAATATACAATAAAGCAATTACTCCAATTATCTCGGTCTACTACTAAGTCATCTAAACATAGACGAAATGATTTTGTTTCTCGCCGATATTCTGATGTTTGGTTTGGTTCTTATCATGTTTATCATTCTAAAGCTTCTCATCTTTTTCAAAATAAAAGAGGACCCAAAAAAATATACTGAATGTAAATTTTGAAACAACTAAACACATAAAATTTTGAACACTAAACAAATTAAATTCTACAGAGTAAAATATTACAAATTTATCAATCATTTGAAATCAAACATATGTTGTTGGATACAAGAACAAGTTTCATTGTATATCAAGTTAAGACATGTTCAGTTTCAAAAACTTCCAGCAATCTATTCAGTGTGCTCACATGAGAATCTTCAATTAGGTTCAAGAAAATGCAATTCTAAAAATCTTATAGAGAACTTTGCATGTACTGACACTAAGTCATCAAAAATTAAGACTTCACAAATTTACAGGTTTGTCGCAACTCAAATATATCACCAAGTATCATGAGATGTGTGCTCATTGGCATCTTTTAGCAGTGTGCTCATTGGCATCTTAACATGAGTGTGCTCTTTGGCATCTTTTAAGCTTGTGCACTTTGGCATCTTTTTAATCAAGAAGTTTATTAAGTAAAGAACATGCCGTAAACGTAACTTTCTATCTGACCCTATTGCAGGATTTGGGTCAGCCGCTCCCAGACCAGTTGGCCTTAGGGGACTAGGTGTCAAGCACCCCTTGGAACTTACTCTCCCGGATCAGAAAGGCTACATCGACATATCCTAAACCCATTCATACCAGTAAAAATGACTTTCGATCTGATTCTATAGAAGGATTTCTGTTCGATCACTCCAGACCAAATGACCTTAGGGGACCAGATGACAAGCATCCCATGGAACGTACTTTCCCAAACCAGAAAGGTCACAGGTACAAACTTTTAAACTTAGAGATTTATGTATTTTAAGAATTTAATATTCATCTCAATTACTCAGATCAACGTCTAAATACTTAGCCAATATTTTCATTCCAATCTATAATTCTGATCATTTAGGTAGTCTAAGAAAAGTAATCTATAAAAATTCCGACTCACATATCTTTAAAGCATTAATAAAAGTTTCAAACATGTTGCTGACTTTTCGACTTTTGTAAGACTTGAAATTTGACCATATAAAAACTTTAATATAAACAAAAAAACTTGAAAATTTATCCTAGATACATATTTTATTCAAAGGAAAGAAAAAAATGTAAAACTTTACTTTATAGAATAAAATTTGTAAAGATTTAAACTTTTAATTAATATTTAGTTGGAACAAAAGAAAATTCAACTATTTCCTCTTTTATATTGAAGAAAATAAATTTGTGTCTCATATTAAAAGAAAAATTTTGGGTAATACAAATTCATGAGATCGATAAACAAGCTCAGATTCTTGAAACATTGAGAAAAAACTGGAATAACATCATTATCAGAGATAAATGCAGCGGAATTAAAATTGATGTACTCACAGTATCTCATTTAGTCAGAAGCTGAAACTATGAAGTACGAGTTCTAAACTGTTTTGTTTAGAAGTCATAGTTGATGAAGTACGGGTCCTGAGCTGAAGTACTCAGAAGCCAAAATCCTCTTACTCCCCCTTAACATGTGATGCCTGCAACTTTGAATCATATAAAGATTTGGGTACCCACTTGTATTTGGGCCCATGTTTGTTAGTTGCAGTTCTTATGGGGAAACAATAATTGACAGAATTGACATTAGAAGCACGAGGAATAGGATCAGAAAAATAATCACAACCATCAGAAGATAAAGCATGATCAACTGAACTAGAATCAGAAGACGAATATGAGACATTTTTGGAAATTTGAAACATTTGCTTTATAGAATATTTTGAAACTTTATTACAAACAGCAAATGAATCATTATTATAAAATTTGTCTACACATCGATCTCCATCAAACATAGAATCAGTTGTTGTCCGCCTAGTTCTCCAGATCTGCTTCTTTGACTGGCTCACAGTCCTATCTGAAATAATAGTATCGGAAGAATTAGAACAGTCAGAAAGAACTATATCTCGTTTCTTCGACTTCTTTGACCGTCTTCTTTTACGCTTAGGTTTATAATATTGATCATTTAGCGTAAAAGAATCATCAAGAATTTTAGACTTAATATTTAAATCAGAAGAAATAAATTTATCTAAGCAACCAATCTGATCAACTAATAAATTTGAATTCACCTCGGAGTCTGAATTATTTTGAGAAAGGATTTTGAAATTTGAAACTTCCTTTTTATTTTCCTTAGAATCAGAAGATATGCTAGAAATAGAATCTGATTTTTGAAAAAATAAATTTTCTTCAAGACTAGAAGTCATAAAAGAAAGAATAATGTCAGATTCAATTTTCTTCAAAATATTTTGATCTTCTATCTGATCTTCAAGATCTATGATTTTTCCTTGTAATATTAACGGAGGAGTATATTTCTTCGAATCATAAATGATTGGAGAAATATTTTCCTTATCTGAATCAGGGGCATAAGAAGGAATAAAATCATTAGACACTGAAGATTTAACAGAAGATATATCATTTAAAACTCTTCTTCCTCTACTTGATTTTTCCGGAAAATATTTGGCATTTTCGGACGTATAAACAAAAGGAATTTCATTTTTCTTTTTATATATCCTTTTCTCATTTTCGAGATCTAACACTTCCTTTTCACTAGTCCAATGAAATTTGAACTGAGGAGCATAATGAGCAAGTGTTAGATAATCGTATTTATATAAGGTGGGAACTTCGTCTATTACTTTGTTTAAAAAATGAGGATTATCAAAACCAAGTCCCCATCTCTGTTTTAAAGCCTCTTCACTCCTCGGCTTGTTCATATAGATTGTTTGTTCATATTGTTCTCTTCGATAAAGTTTTTCTTCTAATTTATTTATTTTATCTGAGAACTCATCTTTTAATTTGGTCATGTCAGTCAAGGATTCAAGATAAGTTTTGTTTGAAATTTCCAAAGCATCCAATTTCTTTTGAAAGATGTCTTTAGTATTTTCTAAAATAGATTTTTCATCATTCAAAGAAATTTTCAGCTTTTCAATTAAATCTGACTTTTCAGAATTTAAATTCTTTTCAGATAAAATCTTTGAGCGCAAATCAGACAAAGCATTAATTATGATTTTAAACTGAGAGGTAATAAAATTGTAGTCAAATTCAGAATATACATCATCCTCATCAGTGTCAGAGTCGTCTGACTGGTCATATCCGAGTAAGCACAAATGAGCGATCTCTACGTTCGAAGCTTCGTCGTCAGAGTGATCCAGCCAAAATTCTTCCTCGGCCATCAAAGCAGTTCCGTTCTCTCTCTTTTCAGCCAATTCCACTTTCTTTCTGTAATATGCCGAATCCCTAACCACCTTTGCTCTACACTCCTTTGACATGTGACCCGGCTTTCTGCAATTGTAGCAAGCAACATTCTTTAGCTCGGGTACTTTCACTTTAGGACCGGAAGTGAAGCGAGAAGAGTTGGAACCAGACTTTGGTTGGAACTTCTTCTGGTAATGTTGAGAGAGAAGGATCATCGCCTTCTGTAATGCCTCGCCATCATCTTCAGTTGACCAGTGTAAGCATTTTCAGACAATGCTTGTTCAGATAATTGCTTTGTGAGAAGAGCAACCGGGTCTACTGTTTTCTTCTTTTTATCCATCTTGGCCTTTTTCTCTAACACCAAGCTCTCATCAGTCATCAGAATCTCATACAGTTCTTGAATCTGCATTGTTGAGATCCGAACGTCGTTCCTCAGTCTATGACATGATTTGTTCCATTCAGGTTGAAGAGCATTGAGGAATTTCAGATTCGTCTCAAGCTCTGTCTTGATCACATTTAATTTTCGGAGATCATTCAGCACTGCACAGAATCTGTCGAAAACACTCTTTATAGTCTCATTTTCTTTGGCGTTGAACTCCTCAAAATTGTTCATGAACCGAGTATGTCGAAGCTGAGTTGCTACTGAAGAACCAAGCATGATCTTTTCCAATTGTGTCCACAACATATTTGGATAATCCTTGCAATGATCAACCCGGTTGTAGACAGAATTTGGTAAAGCTAGCATCAGATTAGCTTTCAACTCTCGATCAACTTTCATTTGTGAAGCCTCTTCAGGTGTCGGAGGAGTCTCTTTATTAGGCTTTATGAAAGGTCCTTCAGTTAGAGACTTCATCATGTTCTCTCCATTAGCTTGACGCTCGATGAAGTTCAGAAATCGATCTTGCCATTGAGTGAATTCGTTTTCGTCAACTAGGACCGGAGGACGAGTTTCTGTGCCCAATGACATCATGAGGTTACTTGTGTAGAACTGGGCTTGAAAAGCAAAGTTTGCAGAATTCATTGTTGATGTATCTGAAAAACAAAAATCAGATTGAATTAAAAAAAATTCGAAAAATATTAAAAATTGTAAATTTGAAAAACACTTGAAATGACACAAAGTTTAAAAAAAATAAAGATGACACACAAAAAAACGCAAACTTGAGGTTTGCGGGTGAAGACAGAAACGCAAACTAAGATTTGCGGGTGTAGAGAGAAACGCAAAGTGAAGCTTTGAGGGTGCCTTGAGGAACGCAAGATAGAACTTTGCGGGTCACACTATAAACGCAAAGTGTATCTTTGCAGGTCTAACTACAAACGCAAAGTGAAGCTTTGCGGGTCTAACTACAAACGCAAAGTGAACTTTGTGCGTGTA
The DNA here is from genome assembly GCA_954870635.1 of Arctium minus. Lineage (NCBI taxonomy): Eukaryota > Viridiplantae > Streptophyta > Magnoliopsida > Asterales > Asteraceae > Arctium > Arctium minus. The sequence goes on along the minus strand of OX941081.1, from coordinate 95,376,254 downwards.
GTAAGATCCGAGAACCTGACTTTGCGTGTGTCACTTGAGACGCACAATGAGCTTTGCGGGTCTAATGTGAACCGAAAACCTGAAACAAATAAACAAAGATTAGTAGAAAATGCAAATCAATATGAATGACCCGCAAAGTAACATGATAGAAACGCAAACTTGGATGAATGAAACGCAAACTTTAGAAAACCTCTAATTTTGCATAAAATCGATTCTAACACTGAATTTAAAACAAGAAAATCACACTCTGAGTTTCGAAAACATCTTTAAAACAACTTTTAACAAACAATTTCGATTAAAAAACACACTAATACTCAAATTCTTGAATAGAACAGTAACGAAACCCGTTTTTCTAGAAAATCACAATTTTGCAAAATTGAGAATCAAAACATGAATTTTATGCAAAACAGTATGAATCAAACTTGATCGACTAATCAAAACGAATCTAAAACAATCAAAATCGCACAAATTTAACCAGAAACATATCCAAATTTTGTGAGAAATCAAGAAAACGAGATTTTCTTGAAAGATTCAAGAAAATGGATCAAATTTTCGATTTCGATCACTAATTCAGATTCAGTAAAACAATCTCTCAATTCTCTCAAGATCTAGCTTGCTTTGATACCAATTGTGAGTCCAAGAATCTCTAAATCCTTAGAGAGAGAAAGTAGAGAGAGAGACAATAGGAGCGCAAAGTATAATTCTATTCAAATGTGCGTGTGAAACTTACAACCAACAATGACCAAAGGGACTTAAATACCCTTGGTCAGATACAACACAGATAAGCACTAAACACAGTATATGACCAAGCTCTATAAATACAATGATTACTATAAAATCAGACCTAACAACCACAAAGGCAACTTCTATGATGTTATGACAAAGAAACAAATTCTTTGTGTGTTCATGCAAGTGATAGAAAAAATTAAGCATAGATAATGTAGGCTCAACATTGTGTAACCACTGAGACAACAGTAGATGAACACAGACTCAATGTGCATGATTGAAATGCATGCGAAGGTGGGGCAGACTTCCTTCTTTTCAATATCCAGATTTTCCAAATGAAAATCAGATAGTAAATGTGTTGCTTCCCCTTTGAAAAATGAAACATTTTCTTGTTAAGAAGAAAATGAGTGGCTGGTGGGGTTAATGTCAAGAGTTGGCATGGGCTAGTTGCCTGTTTCAATAATGTTCACCCAATAATTGTGAAACATTAGTAATGTGGTTGCCCGACTCAGAAATTAGTTGGTGCAGAGATTCATATTCTTTTACTCTGATCTCACACCCTCTTTCTTTTTAGTCAATAAGCTCACATCTAACCAAACTCTCATTTACATTTTACCTCAACGCACAACCCACACTCATTTCTTTTCGACTCCTCACACTCAATCACTAAGGATTAACTTCTTGGGTAGGAAACACTGGTTAACGTGAATCCATAAAAGTTTCATTTAAGTCCTAGAACAAAGATCCCATGTTTTCCTAGAAAGCATGTGTTGCTCAGATGATTTAAGTTAATCAGTTAAAGCTCAAATACAAGTCAGATGTTTGTATGCTCAGAATATAATCATGAAGATATGAGCATTTGAAACATTGAAGATATTTCAAACAAGTTAATTGAATGAACATACATGAATGCAAGATACTTGTTTGAAAATCTGACATTGTATGAAATGATCAGAAATGGAATGATATAGAATTGAAAGCTTATGGTCAAGAATAATGGATATGGTCTATACGAAACAAAAATATCGACATTCTTGAAATGAACGCTTCGAAATGAAATGACGCTAAAAATCTTTGAAATACAAGCGGGGTGTATCACCATCGAAAACTTGGTCAATATGAGACATGGTGATAACTTATTCAACAAAAGAATTAAACCGGTGTGTGTGAATACTTGAAAGTATATAGACAAGATAATACGCAAGTATATATCTTTAGAAACACACGGTTTGTTAAGCATTGAAGCACAAAATACATCTTGAAAACATTTAAAATCACACTTCCAATTCATGAAATCTGTTTAAGAATCGGGAAGTGGTTTGAACATTTAAGAATAATGTTTTCTATGATTGAAAGTTGTCCTTCTTTCAACCATATGTGAGATGAAAATAAAGAATTATACCTTTTGCGTGAAATCTTACATCTCATGAAGTCAAGCTTTAAGTCATAAAGATATGATCTTGTAAGCATCTCTCAAACTGCAAAAGTCTTAAATCAAGTCAAAGCAACATTATTCACAAAAATTAAAAGACATAAAGCAGTAAAATAATTAAAAGTACGATTTCTGATATGAAGTAATCAGAAGTCATTGCCATACTTCTTTGACTTGAAAAACTCCCTCTAAAATCATGCATTACAAAAATTTGACGGATAAGTAAATGCATAAATTATATATGTTCCCCCTCAAAATAACATGGATCATCTATGAAGTACTTCTCACACTCCCCCTGAGATCATGAACAGAATATTAAAATGCAGATATCTTTCAGAAATAATGATAAAGAAATGATGAAAAATTTACAATGAGAAAACTTTAATAGGTAAACACTGATTATGTCTTAACATTTAGCATACCAAGCCTAGAGACAAGAAAAGTAAAAATCTTTTCGTCTAAGGGTTTGGTAAACAAATCTGCAAGCTGATAATCAGTTTTTACAAAGTAAAGTTCAATTGTTCGTTTTTCCACATTATCTTTTATAAAATGATACCTGGCATCAATGTGTTTGGTCTTTGTATGCTGAACAGGATTAGCTGATATCGCGATAGCACTTTTCGAGTCACAATAGATCGGGATTTTATTGTAGTGATAACCAAAGTCTCGCAGTTGCGTTCTCATCCACAAGACTTGAGAACAGCAGCTAGCAGCAGCTACATATTCTGCTTCGGCCGTTGAAGTGGAGACACATAATTGCTTATTTGATGCCCAACTGACGAGTTTATCACCGAGGAAATGTATATAACCCGACGTGCTCTTCCTGTCTAGCATGCAACCAGCATGATCTACGTCTGAATATGTTGTTAGTTCAAAGCTAGTTTCTTTAGGATACCACAGACCAAGATCTGTAGTCCCCTTCAGATACCTAGAAATACGTTTGACGACAGACATATGGTATTCTTTAGGATTGGCCTAATATCGAGCACATAAGCATGTAGAAAACATTATATCCGGCCTACTGGAAGTAAGATACATCAAAGAACCTATCATCCCTCTATAAGTCCTAACATCAACAGCTTTTCCCGAAGGATCAGTGCCAATCTTAGTACCAGGTGCCATCGGGGTACCAATCAGTTTACAGTTTTCCATTTTGAATCTCCGAAGAATATCAATAATGTATTTAGATTGATTGATGAAAATTATAATAACCAGACTTTTATATCGAAGTTTAAGTGAAAAAAATAGTGTTTGGAGTTAGTAATTTCTTTGTTTGTTTGTTTGTTTGTACACATAGCATATGGACTTAAACCGAACTAACTTTGACAAACATAACCATTAGAGGGGTTAAACATGGATAAGTGAAACTAAAATTAAATCAAAATGTGAAGAAATTCTCCAAACATGGTAAGGATGCTATTAATGAAACTTGAGGGACTAAAAGTGAAAATTCTGAAAATATATAAACAAATATTGAGATTAATAATCTCATAATCAGATTTGTTTCTCCTTCATCTCACGTTTTCTCTTCAAACCCTAGACCCAACTCATCCACCATGAAATTAAGTCTCAAAACATGATCAAATGATGAAAGATTGAAGATTTGATGCTAATTCTTGAAGATAAACCATTAGGTAAGCTTACAATCTTGAAATCTAGGGTATTTGAGGAAGATACATACTAAGTTTGTATGTGTTCTTGTTGATTAGGGGCTGGAGTTTATAAGGGTTTGGAGGAATCAACACCTTGAAGAGGTGTAATCATCTTTGAGGTAAGATTTTTTGTAAAACCTTAGAGTTAGACACTTGGTAAGTTAAGATTCAAGTATGTTTTGATTATGTGATGTTCAAGGATGTAAAACCAAAATGAAAAGACTTCAAATTGGTTCAAGATGGTTTAGAATGGTTACAAAATCAAATGATAGTGTTGATATCTTAAAAATAGTTAATCTTGGTGCTGTTGGAAGCAAACAGAAAGTTGTTGTTACTTTAAATATGTGTATAAAATTAACCATTGATCCAATTGAGGTTTGTAATATGTGGTTGGAAACCTTAGTGTGTCTAGTTCTATTGTTATGAAGAGTACTAAAGCTGATTTTGAGCTTAAGTATGCTAAAATAGCAAATTACAGTAGTTGGTCTCTGTAAAATCAGGACCTGCACACTGTTAGTGCAAAATTCATATAAAATCGATCATAGCTTCAAAGAACATGAATCCCATGCGATTGGATTCCTAAGAGGCAGAGGTACAACTTTCATTTAGAAAATATCACGAAATTCAGCTCCTAAGTATGAGTAATATGTCCAACACGGAGACGGATAGAAGCTGAAATGTGCAGGGGAGTTTTTCTTTGCAATATTTTAATTGTTTTGTTCGATTCATTTAGCATCCTTTCATAACAATAGAATTAAACTATAAGACTATAATGATACAAATAAGGTTAAATTAAGCTAAAAAAAGGGTGTCAATAGGCTAAGTAGATCAAATAAATATTGGTAATATTCGTATAATTCTAAGTATATATTACTTGTGATAGGAAATCTGATTAACAAGGATTGGAAACATTGACATTCGAGCATCTTGTTTGATTTTCTCGGCTATATAAAGGTACGGATCTCTTATTTTCTTGGAATGGGATTGACCTATTGTTGAGGGTTAATCCAATCAAATGTGATTTACGAATTGTAAACTTGAGATACAAAAATACCTCATTGATGTTGATTCTTGGATTTTTATCGTGTAATTTCTTTGTTGAATTCCATTTGGTGTTCCATTAGTTGAGCACGACTTAGGACTGTTCCAAAGTTTGTTGCCCCTAATAGGGACCGTTGGCCCGGTTCTTGAGTTCTAATCCGAATGCAGAGGCGCGAATGGAATTAATGAATATGAATTGTTGACTTGGTCCAATGACCATGAGATTATCGAATTGAGAATGGCATGACTAGATAGAGTCAAACTATATTGACTTGTTCATTGATTGTTATTATATCTTTCTGATCCAGTTAGATCACATATGTTGTGATCCTTTACCCAGACACTTAGTCGGGGCACCGACTTTGTGATGCTTCCATGGTGGCTATAATCACTATGGCGTCCTTGTGTATGAGTGGAAAGTGCGTTGGCGCTGATCCGACCATAGGGGCGAATGGATATCCTAGGAACAGAACAGAACCAGGACTACTTTAATAGTAGTCGAGGGCTAGTAGGTGTCGTGCCCACACCGCTAGTTCTTACTTATCCCCATAGAACCGTACATTCTTTGGGAACAACGGGTTTAGTGTATTCGGGTGATTTATGTGAACTTGAATAACACGAAACACGGAACGGGTGATTACGTGAACCCTTTGTTATATCTTTGTGATATTCGATTGATTATTTTATCGTTTCATGATTATAGGGATAATTTGTACTAACCCTACATTGTTTATTGTTGATTTCATTGATCTGTTCACTGAGTTATTGCTCAGCCACGTTTGTTATTCCATGGCAGGTTCTAGAGACAGACTTGGGGAATATCCGGGTTGAGAGACTAAGAGTGGATATTTTGAAGACTAAATTACCGGACAACCTTATTTTGTGAATAGTTACTTTTGGGATTGTATATATATATATATATATGTACCTTAATGTCCGGTTGTCAATAACTAGTACTATTTTGCTGTAAAGCTTACTTAGTTGCTCTGTATGTGATTAAGCGAATATAACTAGTATGGGATGTTACAAAAATCCCCGTTGAAAATTGTTTGACATGTAATCCGAGAAAGAAAGTGAACTCTCCCATCATACTCATCTGAAAACGTGACACCATGAGGTTTGAAAAATTCTTATAGTATTTAGGATTTGTATAGCCAAAAAATAATATCATCCACATATATTTGAATAAGAACGATATCGGATTTTTCCTTTTTAATGAATAAAGTGGTATCAATCGTACCTTTTGTAAAACCTGACTTGACCAAGAATTGAGATAAGACATCATACCAGGCGCGAGGAGCTTGTTTCAGTCCATAAAGTGTTTTGTCGAGAATGTATACATGATTCGGTTTCTCTTGATTGAAAAAGCCTTCTGGTTGCGAGATGTAGACTTCCTCCTTGAGTATGCCATTCAGAAAGGCTCTCTTCACGTGCATTTGATAGATGGTGAAGTTCTTGTGAGCAGAGTACACGAGAAACATGCGAATTGCTTCTATACGCGCCACTAGAGCATAAGTCTCGTCGTAATCTATTCCTTCCTCTTGCCTATATCCTTTGGCGACAAGTCTTGCTTTTTTTCGGATTACGGTACCATCTTCATCTTTCTTGTTTTTGAAAACCCATTTCGTACCAATGATGGTTTTACCTTGAGGTTTGGGTACGAGTCTCCAGACTTTAAGTGCTTCGATTTGATTCAGCTCTTCTTGCATTGCAGTCACCCAATCTGAATCAGCAAGAGCCTCAGATACGCGAGTAGGTTCAATCTTGCTCAGAAAGGAGTCATGCATACATTGATTTAATGTTGCAGACCTAGTTTTCACCGATTTTGACAGATCTCCAATGACTTGAGAGACCGAGTGCTCTTTGGTCCAATTGTGTTCATGAGGGAGTGGATTAGATGCAGATTGATCATGATTATCATCTAAGAATCCATTGGTATCTTCTTCAGGTTGTTCAGAAGGAATGGGGGGTTCAGTTGAAGTAGATGGTGCCGAAGTTTCAGTGGGTTCAACTTGATTAGCCTGTTGATCAGTCCTTACAGTACACCCTACTTATTCAGCTACTTCTGTCTCTTCATTGTTGGTCACAACTTCAACTGTCGGAGTAGGTATTTGAACTTGAACTTCTTGCTGAATCGGGGAGTTGGGTTTAGTAGAAATATCTGAAATGGTTGGATGAGTAGTCATTGAGTCTTCCATCCTGTCAACCACAACAGATTTAGTCACTTTAGATCCAAGAAATTCATCATAAAATAGTTCAAATAGTAAATCTAAATCAGATAAGTGATTAGTAGACATTAATGCGCCATCTGATTTGTTCGCTTGAGACACAGGTTCTGGACTGATTTGCCCAGAAGCTAGTACTCCTGTCATCACGGGTTCTGAACTGACGTGTTCAGAAGCCATCTCTTCATCAAATGTAACATTTACGCTCTCAATCACAGTCTTTGACTTCTTCAAGTACACTCGATATGCAGCAGATGTAGAAGAATAGCCGATAAAGATGCCCTCTTCCGCCTTAGCACTGAACTTATTGAGACTCTCTCTGTCATTTAGCACTAAACATTTACACTAAAATATGTGGAAATACTAGATTGTTGGTGTTCGATTATTGATTAACGCATACGGAGTCATTTGAAAGTTGCGGTGTATCATGGACCGATCTTGAGTGTAACACGCAGTCAACACAACTTCGGCCCACAAAAATAGAGGTAAGTCGGATTAACTGAGCATAGTACGAGCGGCCTCGACTAGCGTACGATTTCTCCTTTCGACTACTCCATTCTGTTCAGGCGTACGTGCAGTAGAGTATTGATGTGATATCCCGACAGATTCGAGATATTCTTCAACTGTTTTATTCTTAAACTCTGTGCCGTTGTCAGTTCGGAGAAGCTTGACCGGTTTCTGCAGATTCACCTGGATCGTTTTTAGAAATGTAATGAGAACTTCGGGTGTCTCATCTTTTGACCGTAGAAATTTGACCCACGTGTATCTCGAATAATCGTCCACAATAACTAACACGTATTTCTTTCCGCCTAAGTTTTACGTTCGCATAGGACCACAGAGATCCATATGCAACAACTCTAAAGGAGAGCTGGTACTCGGTTCAGGCTTCGGTTTGTGTGGAGCTCTCTTCATCTTACCTTTTTCACACGCTGTACACAAGTGTTCTTTTACGTACTTGAGCTCAGGAAGTCCATTCACTAGCTTTCCACTGACCAGTTTATTGATGTAGCGAAAGTTAAGGTGAGAAAGTCGTTGATGCCATAGCCAGCTTTGTTGCATCGATGCTTTTGAGAGTAGACACACCTGATTCTCAGTCTGGACCTTTGACAAGTTGATGGTGTAGAGGTTTGACTTGCGAGTGCCGACCAAGAGTTCTTTACCTTCTTCAGTGCGTACCGAACACCTCTTGGCCTTGAAATTTACCTCTAAATCTTTGTCACAGAACTGGCCAATACTAAAAAGATTGTGTCTTAATCCTTCTACGTACCTCACCTTCCTAATTGTTACATTGTCGTGAACCACATCACCATACCCCAAAATTGGTGTGAACTGGTTGTTACCAAATCGAACTGTTCCGCAGTATTTCTCTGTATAGTTAGCCAACATACTTTTCTGCCCGGTCATATGCTTGGAACACCCGCTATCCAAGTACCACATATGACGGGTCTGCACAAGAGAAATCAGGAAACAAGAGGTTTAGGTACCCACTTATAAATGGGACCTACAGTGTTAGCACATGATTTTGGCACCCATTTAAATTTGGGTCCGCTTTTCCTTTGAAAACCATATGAGGAATTAGAACGATAATAGTAAACATGATAAGTTCCAAACCAAACATCAGAATATTTTCGAGAAGCATAATCATATCTATCATAATTTGAAAACTTTCTAGCAGACGAAGATAACTGGAATAATTGTTGTATGGAATATTTCTTGCGAGAATCAACAAGTTTTGGTTTAGAAATAGCAACATTCACAATCTAATCATCTTTACTATTAGTCTTCTTATTACAATCAGAACTAGAAAATGATTTAGCTTTCTCAACGATCTTCTGTTACGGTAGCCATTCCGACTTTACTCGCCTTTTCTTTCTCAAATCTGAAACATTTGAAACTTTAGAGTTAGAATGGTGAGAATCAATCAAATGCTTCTTCTTTGACTTACCAATGGTGATCTGTTTCTGTGAATGCCCAGATTTCTTCTTCTTACCTTTGGCAACTTTGGATTTCACAGGAACTGATTTATCAACTTTCGTTGATGTTTCACCTTTTTTATACACACTTGGTAATCCAAAAGAATTAACAACAAAAGAAGAATGATCAGGAAGTTTAGCATTAAAGTCAAAATTACCAACACAGTCATCTAAACAACCATCAGAGTTTAGAAAATCAAACCCTTCATCAAGTAAACCAGACATATCAGAAGATTTTGAAGCCTTGAATGATTTAGAAAAATCAGAATATTTAAACACAGCAGAAAAAATCGTTTGTTCTAAGTCCATCAAAATCGTTTCTTCTGCGAGAGTATTCTCGAGTTCAGAAATTTTACTTTCAACACGAGAGGAGGAACGTAAAGCCTCCATTTCTTTTACAGAATAACTCTCAAAATAGTCATTTGAAAGAACTTTTGATTTATCAGAACGATAACTATTATTCAATCTCTCATAACGAAATGGAAGTTGAATTTTAGATGTGTTCTTTCTTTTCTCGGTTTCCTTGGCTTCATCCTTTTCAGACAGTCTAGTCTTGAAAACTTGATGTTCAGGGTATTGAGGTGCCAGTTTTAAAAATCCAAAATCATAAAGAGCAGGCACTTCAGATATACCCTTTTTGAGACATTGTGGATTCTCGTATCCGAGTCCCCAACCCTCTCTGTTTTCTTTGGGTTTGTTTAGATGAATGGTTTGTTCAGTTTGACACAAAGTATATAATTTCCCTTCCAAAGCATTCACCTTTTCAATTAAAGATTTGTTTTCTTTTAAAATCGAAGAATACATTTTAGAAAGTTCTTTAGGTTCAAACTCACACAATCTATATTTTGAAACAGTTTCTGATAATCCAAGAATCACTAAATCTCTAGAGAGAGAAAGTAGAGAGAGACGTAGTTTAGCGCAAGAACGTAATCAGATTAGATGTGAGTGAATCCTTACAAAGACCAAAGCCCAAAGGGACTTAAATACCCTGGACTTATACAACACAGATAAGCAACCTAAACACTGTATAAGACCAAGCCTATAAATACAATGATTACTATAAAATCAGACTTAACAATCTCCTCCTTAGTAATCATTGTCGCTGTGGTCTTCAAAATCAATCTTGTAAATCAGCACGGACCATCTAAGCGACTTTGTGAAGAAGCTTCTTGACTTAAAAAAATTATTCTTAGCATCTTTCAGGCTCAATTACTTTTGCTGTCTTGACAAGACTGGACCTGTTTGTAATTAACTTGAAAGAACAATCGGTTCATCAGCTTGTGCTCTAGACGATTCACCTCTTTCAAATAAACTTGAATGAACTGTGATGATCGGAGCTGGAACAACAAAAGACTAGAATGACTGAGAAAAAATAGAATCTTGAGCAAATCTTGATCAGCAGATAAACGTTTGAGCTCTTTGTCTCTTTAGCTTCTCCTTAACTTCTCCCCCTCATGACCTTGATGATCTGGATCAACTTGGTCATGCAAATGTTGGAGACGAGACAACTTAAGATCTGCAAAATCAGAGTAAAGGAGAAAGAAGAAGATTTGTGCGGCACGTTGGTGGCGCAAAGTGAAGTTTGCGCTAGATGAAGGTGGCGCAAAGTGAGGTTTGCGCTACCAACTGTTGGAGCAAAGCTGACTTAAACTCAGAAATTTTACCTGATAACTTCTTTGACTCCCCCTAAACAAATGCACTAAATATGACAATTCAAGTTAGCATTCATATAGAGAATCAGATACTCCCCCTCGAAAACATATATCATCTTTTAGAAAAATTCTCCTTTTTTACTCCCCCTCGAATAATGTACAAAACCATTAAAAACAAAAATATGAGAACATAAGAATTGAAACATCAACGTAGAAAGAAAAATATACTGAATATGTATTTTGAAACAACTAAACATATAAAAATTTTAACACTAAACAAATAAAATTCTAATCAGTAAAATATCACAAATTTATCAATCAGTTGAAATCAAATGTATGTTGTTGGATATAGAAACAAGTTTTATTGCATATCAAGTTAAGACATGTTCAGATTCAAAACTTTCATCAATCTATTCAGTGTGCTCGCATGTGAACTCTGATTAGCTTCAAGAAAATGCAATTCTAAAAATATAATAGAGAACTTTGCAAATAATCACACTAATCCATCAAGAATTAAGACTTTCACAAATTTACAGGTTTATCGCAATTCAAACATATCACCAAGTATCATGAGATGTGTGCACATTGACATCTTTTAGCATTGTGCACATTGGCATCTTGACATGATTGTGCTCTTTGGCATCTTTTAAGCTCGTGCACTTAGGCATCTTTTTAATCAACAAGTTTTGTAAGTAAAGAACATGCCATAAATGTAACTTTCTATCTGACCCTATTGCAGGATTTGGGTCAGCCGCTCCCAGACCAGTTGGCCTTAGGGGACTAGGTGTCAAGCACCCCTTGGAACTTACTCTCCCATATCAGAAAGGCTACATCGACACATCCTAAACCCGTTCATACCAGTAGAACATAACTTTCGATCTGGTTCTATAGAAGGATTTGGGTTCGATCACTCCAAGATCAATTGACCTTAGGGGACCAGATGACAAGCATCCCACATAACTTACTTTCCCAAACCAGAAAGGTTACAGGTACAAACTTTTAAACTTAGAGATTTCTAATTTATAAGAATTTAATAATTATCTCAATCAAAAGGTTTTACGTCTAAGTACTTAGCCCATATTTTCATTACGATCCAAAATTCCGACTTTTTAGGTTTTCTAAGCATTGTAAACTATAAACATTCCGAATCACACAACTTTAAAGCAATATCAAAAGCTACAAATATGTTGCTGACTTTTTGACTTTTAAAAGACTTGAAAGTTGAACATATAAAAACTTTTAATATAAACAAAGCAACTTGAAAATTTATCCTAGACACACATTTTATTCAAAAGAAAGAAAATTGTAAAACTTTTACTTTATAGAATAAAATTTGGGAATGTTTAAACTTTTAAAATCAATATGCCGAGATTTGAAAATAGAAACAATTGATCGGCAAGTTTTTATTCAGTTGAAACAAAATATAATTCAATAATATTATCTTTCACATAATATATAAAAAATTTGTGTCTCTTTTGAAAAATTTTGGGTTGAATAAAATCAGGGTTTGAATAAGATTGCTCAGATTCTTTAAAGAATATGAGAAAACTGGAACAACATCATTATCAGAGATAAATGCAGTGGAAATTAAGTAGATGTACTCACAGTTTCTCATTAGTCAGAAGCTGAAAGTATTAAAGAACAAGTCCTAGACTGACATGTCTAGAAGTCATAGACCGTTGAAGTACGGGTTCTGAAATGAATTACTCAGAAGCCAAGTTTCTCTTACTCCCCCTTGACATTTGATGCCTGCAACTTAGAAACAAATTGAGATTTTGGGACCTACTTAAATTTGGGCCCATGTTTGTTAGTTGTAGTTCTTATGGGGATAAACTTGTTAGATTTAACATTTAAAAGACGAGAGATATAATCAAAAGAATGAACAGAGGAATTAGAAGAAGAGAAAGCATAATCATCTGAACTAGAATCAGAAGAAGAATATGAGACATTTTTGGAAATTTGAATCATTTGCTTTATTGAATATTTTGAAATTTTCTTACAAACAGCAAATGAATCACTTTTATAATATCTGTCTACATATCTATCTCCATCAGTCTGAGATTCATCCGATATCCGCTTCACCCTCCATATCTGCTTTGAAGATTTGCTCAAAGTCCTATCTGAAAAATTTGAAGTACAAGAATTAGAATTGTCAGAAAGAACTGTATCTTGTTTATTAGACTTCTTTGACCTTCTTCTTTTACTCTTTGGTTTATAATAATCGTCATTGAGCGTAAAAGATTCATCAAAAATTTTAGACTTAATATTTGAATCAGAAGAAGCAATTTTTTCCTAAAAAACCTAACTTGTAGGAGCCCTCAAAGTCCTATCTGAAATATTTTAATCAGAAGAAGTAGAATTTTCAGAAATAATAATATCTTGTTTCTTTGACTTCATTGACTTCTTTGACCTTCTTCTTTTACGCTTTGGTTTATAATAATCATCATTTAGCGTAAAAGATTCATCAAGAACTTTCGATTTAAGATTTGAGTCTGAAGAAACAATATTACCTAAGAAACCCAACTGATCAGACAATAAACCTGAACTTGCCTCAGAGTCAGAAAAAATTTGAGAAACGTTTTCAGATTTTTAGAACTTTCTTTTTGTTTTCTTTAAAATCAGAAGAAAGGCCAGAAACAGAATTTGTAAGTAAATCTTGTTTTTGAAAAATTAATTTTTTCTTTAAGACTTGTCATCATGAAAGAAAGAATAACATCTGATTCAATTTTTCTTTGAATATTTTGTTCTTCCATTTTATCTTCAAGATCAATGATTTTGCTTTCTAACACTAATGGATGAATATATCTCTTAGAATCATAAGAAACGGGAGATATATTTTCTCTATTAGTGTTAGTAGCACAGATATCAAAATAATCATCAGATAATGAAGATTTAATAGGAGATATGTCATTTAAACTGTTTCTGTTTTTCTTTGATTTATCGGGAAAATATTTGTCATTTTCGCGCGTGTAAACAAAAGAAATTTCCTTTTTCTTGTTGTTCATTCTTTTCTCATTTTATATATCTAAAACTTGATTTTCATTCATTCAATCAATTTTAAATTGAGGAGCATATTTGCAAGATTTAGATAATCGGATTTATATAAAGTGGGGGATTTTTCTATAGCATTGTTTAAACAATGAGGATTTTCAAAACCAAGTCCCCATTTTTCTTTGATAGACTCATAACTCCGTGGTTTGTTCAAATAAATGGTTTGTTCAGTCTGATTCCTTCGATATAATTTTTCTTCCAACTCATTTATTTTATCTGAAAAATTATCTTTCAATTTGGTCTTTTCAGTCAAAGAATCAAGATAAGTCATATTTGATTTTTCTAAATCACCCAATTTCTTTTGAAAGATTTCTTTTGTATGATCCAAAATAGATTTTTCATCTTTCAAAGAAATTTGTAATTTATCAATCAAATTTGACTTTTCTGAATTTAATTGTTTTTCAGATAATAACTTTGAACGAATATCATATAAAGCAATTATAATGATATTCATCTGTGAGGATATAAATTTGAAATCGAATTCAGAAGGTACCTCAGATTCATCAGTAGTGGAATCATCATCATCATGATCGCTTAGATCATCTCCGATGAAGCACATATGAATAGTTTCCATATTGACAGCTTCATTGTCAGAGTGATCTAGCCATAATTCTTCTTCTACAAGCAAAATAGTTCCATTATCTCTTTTCTCAGCTAGTTCCAGTTTCTTCCGATAATACGCAGAATCCCGAACTACCTTCACTCGACACTCCTTGGCAATGTGACCCGACTTTCCATGGTAGAGGCACGCAGTAGCTTTCGTAGTCTCGGGCACTTTGGCATGCTCATTCTTCTTAGACCCTGAAGTGAAGCGAAGGTTGTTGGAACCTGAACGAGATTGGAACTTTCTATTGTAGTGTTGAGAGAGAAGAATCATAGCTTTCTGAAGAGCTTCACCATCGTCATCAGTTGCACCATCATAAGCATTCTCAGTCAATGCTTGTTCAGCTAGTTTGCTTGTGAGAAGTGCAACCGGATCCACTGTCCTTTTGTTTTTCTTGTCAAGTTTGTCCTTCTTATCCTTGACAATTATCTCATATGTCAGCAAAATCTCATACATCTCTTGAATTTGCATGGTAGAGATCCGGACATCATTCCTCAATCGGTGACAAGATTTGTTCCATTCCGATTGAAGAGCATTGAGGAACTTCAGATTAGTCTCCAACTCAGTCTTTTCCACTTTTATCTTTCGCAGATCATTTATCACAGCACAGAACCTGTCAAAAACACTTTTCAGAGATTCACCGTCTTTAGCTTTGAACTCTTCAAAATTTTTCATGAAACGCGTATTCCGAAGGTGTGTTGCAACTGTAGACCCAAGCATAACCTTCTCTCGCTGTGCCCACATTTGCATTGGATTGTGTTGCAACTGTAGACCCAAGCATAACCTTCCAGTTATATATAGAATTTGTCAAGGCTAGCATCAGATTAGCCTTTAATTCACGATCAACTTTATGTTGTGAAGACTCTTCGGCAGTATATTCATTGGTAGGCTTTATCACCCTAGTAGCCAACGTATTTTCAGTTTGGGAATCTCTTTCAAGGGTGTTTCGAAAGGTCCTTGAGTGAGTATCTTCATCATTTTATCTCCGTTTGCTTGACGCTCGATGAAATTAATAAATCGATCTTGCCATTGAGTGAACTCATTCTCATTGATCAAGACTTGAGAACGAGTATCTGTGCCCAAGGACATCATGATATCATTTTTGTAGAACTGAGTCTAAAGAGAAAACTTTGAAGAATCCATATAGAAAATAAACTCCAAGTCTGGAACAGAGAGACTGGCGCAAATTGAGTTTTGCGTGAACAGATGATGGCGCAAAAGGAGATTTGCATGAACAGTGATTGGCGCAAATAATACTTTGTGCAATAAGAAGATGGCGCAAACTTGACTTTGCGTGATACAAAGGTGGAACAAACTTGTTTTGCGTGAAGCGTTGGTGGTGCAAACTATACTTTGCGTTAGACGATGGTGGCACAAATTAGTCTTTGTGCGAAACGATGATGATGCAAATGAGTTTTGCGCGAGATGTTGGTGGCGCAAAAGTAACTTGCGCGAGACTGAGATGTCGCAAATCTAATTTGCGCGAAACTAATATGGCGCAAACGTTCACTTTGCGCGAGATATATATGGCGCAAAAGTAACTTTGCGCGATGCACTGATGGCGAAAATCTGAACTTTTTGCGAAGAACTTGGTTCCTGTACTTGGCGCAAACTTGACTAAACAACTTAATTCGCACAAAAGAAAACTTTGATGAACTTGGCGCAAACTTGAAGATGAACTCACGCAAAACTCTGATGAAACTGGACGAACTGGCGCAAAGTTTATATGAACTCGCGCAAATTTCGGATCTAGCGTAAAGTCGAGAACAGACGAGATAAACTTGAAATTAATTCCAAATCTGAATACAAACTCAAATCTAATGATTTTAAACTACACAGAAATGAACGGATATACTTTTCTAAACCAAAATTACAAACAATTTCGAGTAAAATTCACAGAATCAAAAATTTACAACTCAAATAGTACGCCATTAACGAACAACTCAAAAATTCGAAAAACCTTGAAATCGACATCCAAAAATCGTTTTTCTTGCAAATAGATATGAATCAAAACTATTCTTCTATTAAGATCGGATCCAGCGAACCAATCTACAACAAAATTCGATCAAAAAACAGTCTGAAATTGATGAAAAATCAAAAAATGAGATTTTCTTGAAAAAATCAAGAAAATCGATCAAATTTTCTGATTCAAACACAAATTCAGAATCAAAATATGTTTCTCTCAATCCTCTCAGATTCATATTAGGCTCTGATACCAATTGATAATGCAAGATCGTTCTAAATATAGTGAGAGAAAGAGTTTGAAGCGCATAAGTAAGTATGTATTCAATGTATGCGTGAAAGACTTACAAGGAACAAAGCCATAAGGGACTTAAATACCCTTGGATAAAACCAGATATAAAAGCACTCTAAACACAGTATTAGACCAAGCCTATAAATACAATGATTACTATAAAATCTGACTTAACATGGGTATTCAAGAATAAGAAAGACGAAGATGGTATCGTGATTAGAAACAAAGCAAGACTAGTGGGTAAAGGATATAGGCAAGAGGAAAGCATTGACTATGACGAGACTTATGCTCCAGTGGCGCGCATCGAAGCTATAAGGATGTTTCTTGCATATGTCGCCCACAAGAACTTCACTGTCTATCAAATGGACGTGAAGACTGCCTTTTTCAACGACATCTTAAAGGAGGAAGTCTATGTCTCTCAGCCTGAAGGTTTTGTCATTACAGAAAAGCCGAATCATGTTTACATTCTGGACAAAGCTCTTTACGGTCTGAAGCAAGCCCTTCGATTCTGGTATGAAGTACTATCTAAATTCCTAGTCAAGTCTGACTTCTCGAAAGGTAAAATCGATACTACTCTTTTTATCAAAAAGGAAAAAACCGATATCATTTTAATTCAGATTTATGTGGATGACATCATATTTGGCTCAACTAATGCCAAATACAGTAAGAATTTGTTTAACCTCATGTTGTCCAGATTTCAGATGAGTATGATGGGAGAGATGAATTTCATTACAGTTTTCAATGGGGATCTTTATTAATCAACCTAAGTACATTTTCGATATTCATAGAAAATTTAAAATGGAAAATTGTACACCTATTGGAACCCCGATGGCACCTGGAACTAAGATTGACACTGATCCTTCGGGAAAAACTGTCGATGTTAGAACCTACCGAGGGATGATTGGTTCTTTAATGTACTTAACATCTAGTAGGCCGGATATAATGTTCTCTACATGTCTATGTGCTCGATATCAGGCTTCACCAAAAGAATCCCATTTGTCTGCAGTTAAACGTATTTTTAGATATCCAAAGGGCACTGCAGATCATGGTCTGTGGTATCCTAAGGATACAGGTTTTGAACTGACAGCATATTCAGATGCAGACCATGTAGGTTGTATGCTTGACAAGAAAAGTACGTCGGGACACATACAGTTTTTGGGTGATAAACTCCTGTGTTGGGCTTCAAAAAAACAACTTTGTGTATCTACATCAACAGCTGAGGCAGTGTAAGTCGCTGCGGCGAGCTGTTGTTCTGAAGTGTTGTGGATGAGAACACAACTACGATATTATGGCTTTAAATACAACAAGATCCCGATCTACTGTCATTCAAAAAGCGCTATTGTGATATCTTTGAAACCCTGTTCAACATACCCAGACCAAACACATTGACGTCCGATATCATTTTATCAAAGACAATGTCGAAAAAGGTACAATAGAACTTTATTTTGTAAACACAGATTATCAGCTTGTTGATTTATTTACCAAGCCTCTAGATTAAAAGGGATTTAATTTTCTCATTTCAAAGCTTGGTATACTAAATCTCAAGACTCAATCTGTGATTACCTACTAAAGTTTTGTTATTGTTAATTTTCTTCATTTCTTTATTTTTAATATGAAAGATATCTGCACTTAAGTTTGTTCATAATCTCAGGGGGAGTGTGAGATGATACAAGATAAGATGATCTACATACTTTTGAGGGGGAGTTAATAAATTTTGCATTTGTTTATCACTGATAAATTTTCTGATGCATAATTTCAGGGGGAGTAAGAGATAAGGAGTACTGAATATGACTTCTGATTACATCTGATCATAACTCATACTTTCAAAGTTTTATTGCTTTATGTCACTTTATTTTTCAATAAATTTTGTGAATAAAGCTTTGTACTTTGACAGACTTGTGATTTTTGCAGAATTGAGAGAGAGCTTACATGATCATATCTAATATGACTTAGAGCTGACTTGATGAGATTTAAGACTGAGCAAAAGGTTTATTTTTAATCTTAATATCATACGTGTCTGAAAGAAGGACAACTTTCAGATATGAAAACATGTTCCTAAATGTTCAAACCACTTCTGATTCTTAAAAATGATTTCATGAATTTAGAAGTGTGATTTTAAATGTTTTCATTTACATATGCTTAAATGTTAATGAACCGTGTGTTTCCAAAGATAAATACTTGTGTATTATCTTTTCCATATACTGTTAAGTATTCACACACACCAGTTTAACTTTTTGTTGGAAACGTTCTTACCATGTCTCATATTGAAACCAATTTTCGATGGTAAGACACCCCGATTTAATTTCAAATTTTGAGCGTTAATTTCATTTCAAAACATTTTATTCAAGAGTGTCTATATTTTGATTCGTATAGACAATATCCAATTTTTACTGACCCAAGCTTTTCTTGATACATCATTCAGATTTCGATCTTTATCATACAATGTCTGATTTTCAAACAAGTTTCTTGTATTCATTTCATTCATTCAATATACTTGTTTTGAAAGATCTTCTATGATAAAAATGCTCAAATCTTCATGATTACATTCATGATCACACATACATCTGACATGTATTATGTGCTTTAACTACAAAGTTAAACCATTTTGAGCAACATATACTTTTAGGAAAACATGGGTTCATTGTGTGAGGACTTAACAGAACTTCTATGGATTCACATTAACCAGTGTTTCCTACCCAAGAAGTTAATCCTTGAGTGATCGAAGAGTGAGGAGTAAAAATATATGAGTGTATGTGTCACACCTCGCTAAAGCGGAAATACGGAGTATAACAGTTTGATAGTCATAACACTAGGAAATGATAAAATACCATCATACATTTCAACCAAAGATTACATCAAGTTTACAAAAATAAACAAACTTAATACATCCAAAAGCTTGATTACAAAAGTCACTACTAACTGTTAATGTATGCGGTTACATCAATTTAAAATCTTAAACATTTCCCGTAACCTTCTTGTTTCCTGAAAAGCATGTTTAAATAAAGAGGGTCAACTACAAGAGTTGGTGAGTTCACAGGTTTAAAATATGCACAAAACCAATTTTATATGCAAGTAATCAAACGTAAATCAAATTATTAAACCAAACTTCAAAACCATTAATTCACGAGTACCAATCTTTAATTTATATGACATAAATTATGCCTTCAAAATAACCAATACTTTTGTATGTTGGACCTCTACTAGACCATCCCTGACAATAAACATGCCCCAAAAAGGACTACCGACGTGGTCATGAATCACATGGATAGCCCCTACTTCTCAAGAATTAGTGCACCCTTACTCGTCAGTATAAGGTGGGCTTGTCACACCAAATAGCGCTATCCACTAAAACTATAGGCTCCTTATGAGTTAACTAGTAGAGTAAGCCGGGGACTTAAAGAATCAACCCAACATACCAGTTTTTGCATATATGTCATATAACATCCAAACCAAACGCTTTATAACAAAGCTACCAAAGTTAACTATAACAATTGTATTTAAACAAACCTCGTGAATTATTGAAATAAATACTTTAACATACTTTTCACCCCAAAACATATAAAATAATAAAAGAGGGGCTGTGATTACTCACCTCAAATGATGATAATGCTAAATAACGCAACAACGCAAATCTCTCGTCCGGAGCCTTTACTTTCCTAGAGTTATTTGCATAAATGAACAACAAGAGTCAACATCCATCTATAATCCTTACTTAACCATTCCTACATCTCAATATATGCCTTTATGTTTAATTTGTTGTCTAAAATAGAATTTAGGATTAAAATATCAATAATAATCACCAAAACATAACCTTTTAGGTTTTAAGATCAATCTTCTGGATTTAGCACTTGCTGTCCAGAATTTGTGATCACAAAATGTGCTTCAAAATAACACTTCCCAAATATCAAAAATAACCAAATTTTTATAGGAAGTAATATACTGAGTTAAGAACATTTAGTCAAAATTTCATAAATTTTGGAGATGTTTTGATGTCCCAAAGAATTTCCACAAACCAGTAGGTCACTGAGTTTTGCATCAGTTACACACTTCTTTTGTATCATGCATTTGGGATACCAAAACTCAAAACTACATAATGAGCCATATATGGTTGCAAAGATAACTCAAAAACTTAACATATGGAAAAAGATTCACTCAATGTGGAAGAATAATGAAAGAGTTATGGCCTTTGGAAGTTGAGTGTACCAATCTGTCATTTCTGGACAGATTACACTACTTTCTTCTAAAATACAAATGAGTGACCAAAACTCCATAATTTTGAGTGATTCTTGATGCTATAAATCACTAACACCTTAAATTGAAGTTTTGTAGCAAAAAGCCCAAATTTTTAAGGAATATAAACCGACTTATACAGATTGAAAGTGGATACAAAATCCATGACAGCAAGCTGTTGGTAAGATGAGGTTTATATTAACATGAAATGATGATCATTTGCCATGGTTTTTGCTAATAACACATGGCCTCACATCTTAAATCATTATTCAATGATTCTAATAAAACAATTTTTGCATCATGGAGTCATAACAACAACAAGTGTTCATCCAATCACATGCAAGACAAAATAACCACTAAATTAGTGATTTTACACCATTTAGAAACTTTTAATCACTTAAGATTTAAGAAATCTTATCTTAAAAGTTTCTTTTACACACCAACAATGTCAAATACATAAATTTTAATCTCAAAGCCATTAAAATTTCGTGGACCATAAAACCAAAACTCATATAATTGATATTTTCATTGAAATCTCAAAAATCATACTTAAATATCAAAGTTTATTGGAAGATCATTTAGGGGTTTACTTTGCAAATGTTTATTACACCTATTGCATCCCTTTTCACTTCCAAAAATCAAGATTATATAACCATTACATAAAATGATGAAGAATACAAGAATTTTTGATTTTAAACTTGAGAAATGATGAAATAATGTGATTACCTTCACAAAGATGAAATGAATACTTGATTCCTTGATGTAGAAGAGTGCTAAAAACTTGATTTTTCTTTGATAATGTTCTTGAAATCGGTGGTGGTGTGGTGGTGGTGTGGTGGCCGATTTTTGGGGTAGAGAGGAGAGGGAGATGAGGAGTTAATTTGGAAATTTGAAAGTGATAATGATACTAATCAAATTTTGGTTTTAATTTAAAAATGAAAATAAGAGAAAGGTTCTAATTTTCGGCCATGTGGCCATGAATCATCAAAATTAATTTTTAATAATTTAAAATTTTAATTATGAAGATAACTTGGTTTTTAAAAAAAAAATCAGATAAATTTTAGTATCGCAACCTTTAATTATCAGATTATGCTAAAAATTGAATATTATAAATTAATAACTAAATTTTTATTTTGAAAATAATATAGTCCTATTATTTTATATATTTTAGACTCCCAACATAATTTTTGGCATTTCTGAGATGTAATGGTCAGTTATCAGTCCGCACCGGGTATTCTACGCGACTACAGAAATTTTTCGGGTAAAATTCTAATCTAATCAATCGAGTTAAATACTAAAGAATTTAACTTTATAATTAAATCCTAAAATATCAAAGATTACTAACCTTAAAATTTTGGTTAATGGACAGATGTCACAGTAGGTGTGATGAGGTAAAATGAAAAAGAGAGTTTGGTTAGAAGTGAACTCAATGTTTAAAAGAAAGAGGGTGAGAGAACAGAGTAAAAGAATATCAAACTCTGCACCAACTTTTTCTGAGTCGGGCAGCCACATTGCTGATGTTTCACAATTCTTCGTGAACATCATTGAAATAGGCAACTAGCCCATTCCAACTCTTGATAAAAACCCCACCATCTACTCATCTTTTTCGCAAAAAGAAAATGTTTCATATTTTAAAGGTGATGCATCATATAATCTATCTGGTTTTCATTTGGAAAATCTGGATATTGAAAAAGAAGGAAGTTTGCCCCACCTTCGCACTTCGATCATGCACAATTGAGTCCGTGTATTACTGTTGTTGTTGTTAGAGCATAAATATGTTGGATACAAGATCAAGAAGACTGAAGGTCAAAGTACAAGAAGTCAAAGCTGAGAAAGTCAACTCTCAAGTGAAAGTCAAAGTCTTTGTAATAAAAGTCAAAGTCAACATTTGTATTTGTTTTGTTTCCTTGTATTTGTTGTAAGTATAAATAGTTTTGTATTTCTGTTTTTAGAATAGACATTAGAAGAAGTTGTATTCAGTTGTCAAGTTGATATTCAGAGAGAGAGAGTTCGTTTGAGAGAGAAATCAAGTTGTAGAGAGAGAAAGAGTTCTAGAGAGAGAAAGTTGTAATTGTGGAGATTGAAAAAGAAATCAAACAGGTAATTGGATTGAATTGTTTGTTTGATTAATTGTTTGTGATTAGAAACTAGATTCAGGGACACACAATTGGTATCAGAGCAGATCCAAAATCGAAATCAGATCAAGAAATCAAGATACTGTTCATCGTCACTGTGTTCTTCAAAGTTCAGATGTGTTTTTGAGTGTTAGTGTGATTTTTGAGTTGTAATTGGTTTATTAGTGATCGATGAATGTAATAGATTGAGTTTGTATAGACAATTTCACGAAATACACTGTAATTTTCATGAATTTTTGGATTTTATTGAGTTTTAGTTCACGAGTTTTTAGAGCACTGTTACATAGATCAATCTTGTATTTTTGTTTGTAATTGGTTCGAATCATGGTTTAGAAGAAATCTGCAAAGTTTCAGAACATTTGATGGAGATTTGAATCGAATTTGAAGTGAAAAATCAAGTTTTTGTTCGAAAAACTTCAAGAACGCGCTAGATCTTCAAAACACGCAAGTTCATCGAACAAACGCGCAAGACTCATCTGCAAGAACGCGCAAGTCGAAGGGAAGATTTTGGTCTCAAACGCGCAAGTAACAATGTCAGGATCGAATTCTTAACAAGAATTAATACTCAGAAACTAATATCAAAGAAGTTGCGGAAAAACACTTTGATATTTGATCAAACAGTAATCAAAAACAGTATATAATTATCAAACAGTAACCTTGTATTTAATTCTTAAAACTACAAGATTACACACTCAACCTCAATATTGATGAACAGGCTCACCAATACGAATTCTACTTCTCTAGAATTAGGATCTATGCCTTAAGGTTGATTTTCTCTCATCAAAAACGATTATCAAAAGTTATTTCTATCTATTCTAAACATTCTATACATATACTGATAAAAAGATAATTACAAAGAATAAACAAATCTTCAGTATATCTTCCATGTATATCTTCTAATTATATCTTCAGTATATCCAGCTGTAGTACATTCCATCCGGATCTCTTTAGCAGCACTAATAATGCTTAGCAGCATTAACTTCAACTAGCAGCATTAACTTCAAGCAGTACTAACTACTAGCAGTACTAACTAGCTAAGCAGTACTAACTTTGTTCAAGCAGTACTAACTTTCACTAGCAGTAGTAATTCTACTAGCAGTAGTAACTCTTAGCAGTATTAATCTTCAACTTGTTCTGGCAGTAGTAACTACACTTGTACTAGCAGTAGTAACTACACTTAGTAGAATCTTCAGTTCCCAACAATCTCCCCCTAACTTGACTTTTAGAAGAGAAGTCAAGTTCTTCAGATATTCTTCCAGATGCTCTTTTTAATGCTCCCAAAACTTCCAAGATCATGCTCCTAAGTCTGGATTCAGTCCCAAACTCTGATTGATTATCCTCTGAATTAGATACTTGGCCATTTCTGAATTTGGTGCACAACCCAACTTCTTCTTTAGCATGGCATGAACCTTCAGTCTGGTGTGATTATATACTCTATCCACTAGGAAGTATTCTGTGTGATTTCTATCCAAAGTCACTGCATATACTCCACTAGTTTCATATAGAGTCCAACTTGTGACTTCTTTAAACACACTCTTGATGACCTGGTCCACTTCTTCAGGTTTGAACATCATGCATAGATACTCCATCACCAGTTTTGTAAGAGAAATTCCTGGAGTATTCAGATGATCTGCATACAGCTTAATCCCTATGTCAAACATCTCTTCTATATCAGATCTAGAGCATGTTCTGACAATCTTGACCCAAGTGTTGAATACTTCATACTTATCACCCTTCCTCTTGAGTCTGATGTAATCTTTCCCATCCATTGTCAGTACATCCCAGTGAATGATCTCAGGTGGCTTAACTCCAACAGGTTCTGCAGAAATTGGTTCAGGCACTTTGTCCATCACTACCATATATAAGCTTACATCATCTTTGATTGATGACCCTTGCTGGCTTGATGACTCAGGTGCCACTTCTTCTTCAGCAACATTTTGTTCTTCTTCTACTCTAGGCTTCTTATCTTTCTTTCTTTTGGCCATCATCTTGGTTCTTTTCAAAGTCTTTTGAACCTGTACTAGAGTAACTTCCTTCTTCTTTTCTTCCTTTTCCCTTGCCATTTCTTTGATAGGAGTTCCCTCTTCACTTTCAGGGAATGGTTGATTCATATCTATATCATTACTCTCCTTGGCCTTCTTTTCAAACTCTACTCTTTTCTTTTCATTGCTCTTCAGATTCCCCATTTCTTTTTCATAGAGCTCTCTGATTTGATCAAAACTCATCTTCACAAACATTTCTTTCTTTACCCCAATTGCACTCCTCAAGAAAGTTACCATTTTGTTTCTTTCCTGAGTGGCAAGGTAAGTTTGTGAAGGTCTTCTTTTCTTTGCACTTGTATTAGCCATCATAGCCTTTCTCAGACTTATAGCCCTTTGTTTAGCCTTTTCAGTTTCAAGCCCCTTTTGATAGGCTTTATTTAGCTCAGCAGCTAAAGCCTTTGCCATTTCCCTGTCCTTCTCCACCTGAGCTCTTTCTTCTTTTTCCATCTCCTTCTGCATTTTCCTTGCTAAAGCTTCATCTGATTCAACCAACCTTTGTTTCTTGATTGGTTGATCAGATTCCACTATCTTTTCTTTTCCCTTATTCTTTGATTCTGCAGCTTTGTCTTTCTGTTCTGATTTTCTGTCTCTCCCTTCATTTATGACCACTCCCTTTGCTTTGGGAGTGTCATTCTTAGCTTTGATTAGCACTTCAGCTACTTCAATTTCTGTTGGTGTTAACTCTGTTACTGCTGCTTGTGAGGTTTCAGCAGCATTAACAGTTTCTGCTTCTTTTTGTACTGAACCTCTTTCTGTTTCTGCTTCCTTCTCCCCCTCAACTTCAACTCTCTCTTTATCAATCTCCCCTTCCCTTGATGCTTCTTCCATGTTGATCTCCCCCTTTTTGGGAGCATCAGTCACTGGTTTCCTCCTTCTGAGCACAAATTGTTTCTTCTTCTTTTGCAGAATCAGTTTCCTTACCATTTGCTTCAACTTGATGATTTGTTCTTGTTGTGACAGTACTATGAGTTTTAGCTCTTCTATATCTTTGCCCTATTTGAGTACATCCATGTTGATGTTGCCCATTGCCTCCATCAATTCATCATAGTTATATCTGTCCTCACCTTCTCCAGGAGTGTTACCCCCTATTGAAGGATCATTGGATCTTTTAGTAGTGGAAGTCTTCTGCCTAGCAGAAGCACTATCCACCCCTGTGGTTTCTTGGCACCAGGGACCTTCAAATGATTGCTCATTCAAAGTTGCCATGGGGGAGGTCTTATTGATGTTACCACTTTCCTCCTCTGTGCTAGCAGGAGTAGTGGCAGCCTCATCACCCATATGCTCTACCTCCTCCTCAGAGAGCACCTCCTTTGGGTTGGGAGATACCCTTGTGGTTTCCCTTTGGATATTCTCTAGGGGAGAATTCTCCCTTAGAGGGCTTAAAGGCTTAGTTGGTGATGGTACAAGAAGGGAAGGAGCCTTCTTTACCTGTTTTCTTTGATAAGATTGGGTAATTGTAGAAGTGGGCTTATTCAGAAGGGACTGTGGAATTGATTTTGAGAGGGAAGGTTGGGCTTGGCTAGCAGTGGGATGGTCTAATGAGGGCCTTGACCCTGCTGCCATACCTTCAGTGTTTTGGGACACCACCATCATTGTAGAGAACAATGGGGTGTCAACTCCTTCCGAGTCCCCAGCAGATCTTCTCATATTTGAGAAAACCTTGCCTTTTGGGGGTTTAGGTACATATACTCCAACAGGTTGAGGTATATCCGTCAATTCATGGTTAATTACTTCCTGAACAAATCTGGGATACATAAAGAAACTCTTTTTGTTTCCCATATTTGATACAAGATCACTGAAAATCAACTTTGAGAAATTGTACCTTCTGGATGTAGCCAAGCATACCAAAGCATATGCAATTGGACTGCTGAACTCACTCCATCCAGTGGTCTTTTTGGAGATGCAATGCATCAGGGTATGAACAAGAAAACGCCATTGGGGTGAAAACTTTGCTTTTGAGAATTTGAAAACACCCAATGGGCCTCCATACCCCATTCTAGTAAGATTAGAAAACAGTTCATCATTAGAGATAGACGTTATACCAGAGGCATCGTCTAGACGTAAACTGATGCGTATAACCTCTTCAGTAACTGTTAGTGGTTGATCACAGATTCTTGTCTTGATCATTTGCACACCATTTTCCACAACAATGGTTGCATTGGCCCAGAACTGCCTTTGATGCTCAATGTAGATTGTAGGGGATACAGTAAGAGCATGAGCAATGTGGCTTGACTTGAGGAAATCCACAATCTGATGAAAGCCTTCTGCTTGTTTTGGCTTTTGGAGCATTGCGATTTCATTGTGCTCGTCAATGAACGCCATTGATGCCATTGACCTTGAAGATTTTTGCCTGAAAACTTTGAACTTTGAGAGAGAAAGGGTTTAGAGCGCAAGGGAACAGTATGCAAAGAGTCGTTATGAACTTTTTGGCGGGCAAAGAGTATTTATAGTATTCGGAATATAAGCAGTATTAACCTAGAGCAGTATTAACTACTAGCAGTAGTAACGGCTAGCAGTATTAACTTACTAGCAGTATTAACTGAAAGCAGTATTAACTACTAGCAGTAGTAACGGCTAGCAGTATTAACTAACTAGCAGTATTAACTGAAAGCAGTATTAACCACTAGCAGTATTAACTACTAGCAGTATTAACTGAAAGCAGTATTAACTACTAGCAGTATTAACCACTAGCAGTATTAACCACTAGCAGTATTAACCACTAGCAGTATTAACTACTAGCAGTATTAACTGAAAGCAGTATTACCCACTGGCAGTATTAACTACTAGCAGTATTAACTGAAAGTAGTATTAACTACTAGCAGTATTAACTACTAGCAGTATTAACTGAAAGCAGTATTAACTACTAGCAGTATTAACTACTAGCAGTATTAACTGAAAGCAGTATTAACTACTAGCAGTATTAACTACTAGCAGTATTAACTACTAGCAGTATTAACTACTAGCAGTATTAACTACTAGCAGTATTAACTATACTTACTCCTTTTAAACTTGCTAACACTGAGTACTGCTATGTATATCCTGAAAAAGAAGATTAGTAACACCAAGAATAAAAATATACAGGTATAAAACCAGAAGAAGATTATTCAGAGTTTATCATTCCCACACCTGTGACCAAGAAAGTGAATCTACCCACATCAAAAGCTTTAGTGAATAGATCAGCAAACTGATTATCAGTGTGGACTTTGACAACTTGAATAAGTTTCTTTTCATTACAATCTCTTATAAAGTGATACCTGATTTCAATGTGCTTTGTCTTTGAGTGCTTGACTGGATTATTTACAATGCTAATAGCACTGCTGTTGTCAATAAAGATTGGAGTGTGTAGAAAGGTTACCCCATAGTCCAACATTTGATTCTGAATCCATAAGACTTGAGAACAGCAACTTGCAGCTGCTATGTACTCTGCCTCTGTTGTAGATGTGGATACTGTGGTTTGTTTCTTGCACTGCCATGAGACTAGTCTAGCACCCAAGAACTGACATCCTCCAGAAGTAGATTTTCTGTCCAAGTTTGCCCCACCTAGATCACTGTCTGAGTATGCTATTAGGTCAAAAGGGGAGTTATGAGGATACCAAAGTCCCAATCTGGGTTGCCCTTTGAGATATCTGAATATCCTCTTAACAGCTTGAAAGTGAGATTGCTTTGGCCTAACTTGAAATCTTGCACAGACACAGACTGGAAACATTATATCTGGCCTAGATGCTGTGAGATACATGAGAGAGCCAATCATGGATCTATAATGATGCACATCCATGTCCTCCCCCTCAAGATCTGCTGTGATCTGCTTGTGTGTTTCCATAGGTGTGCTGGCAGGTTTTGATTCTGAGAAACCAAACTTGGTTAGAATATCCTGCACATACTTGGATTGACATATGAAAATGCCATCTGACTTCTGTTGAACTTGGAGTCCAAGGAAGAAAGTAAGTTCCCCCATGGAACTCATTTTGAACCTTTGATGCATTAAATCCTCAAATTCCTTGCACATGTTGTTTCTTGTAGATCCAAAGATAATGTCATCAACATAGATTTGGACCAGCAAGATATCCTTTTTCTTTCTTTTGATAAAAAGAGTCTTATCTATGACTCCTCTTTCAAAGTCATTTTCCAAGAGATAGGATGACAGAGTGTCATACCATGCTCTTGGGGCTTGATGTAGTCCATAAAGTGCTTTCTTTAATTTGTATACCCTGTCTGGATAGCTTGGGTTTTCAAACCCTGGTGGTTGACAGACATATACTTCTTCTTCAATTGATCCATAGAGAAAAGCACTTTTTACATCCATTTGATAGACTTTGAAGTTCATGTAAGAAGCATAGGCTAGGAATAGTCTGATTGCTTCTATCCTAGCCACAGGTGCAAAAACTTCTTCATAATCTATACCCTCTTCTTGAGTATAGCCTTGAGCCACCAGCCTTGCTTTGTTCCTTATAACAATACCTCTTTCATCTCTCTTGTTTCTGAAGATCCATTTTGTGCCAATTGCTCTGTGACCTTTAGGAAGGTCTACTAGATCCCACACATCTTGTAGCTTGAACTGTAACAATTCTTCTTGCATTGCTTCTATCCAGCTAGATTCTTTCATAGCATCATGTGCCTTTTTAGGCTCAAGCTGGGATAGAAAACATGAGAGCACTGTATGCTGTTGATCTTGCATTTCCTGAAGCCTGTTTTGATGTCTAGTCATCATGGGAGAAGAGATATCTCCTATTACCAGCTGTGGAGGATGATTCTTTTGAACTCTGGTGTTATGACTAGGTTCTTCATTCAGTCCAACCTCTAGATTAGAGTCATGCAACTCAACTGAAGTGTCTTCAGATGTCACTTCTGATTCTTGAGTCTCCTCATCTCTAGTGTCTTCTTCACTCTGACTTGGTTCAGTAAATGATTCCTTTTCACAGTCTTCATTTACTGTGGATATGGGAAAAATCACAGATTTAGATATACTTTCTTGAACTTGTGTGATCTCTGATTCTCCACCATCTGTTCCTGTATACTTATTACTGAAACCAAAAGAGTTAGTTAGTGAATCAATGTCAAATAGCCATTGAGGTCCAGACCCAACAGGATTTGGTGTGTTCTCATTGCATTTGACATTGTCACTTTCTTCAATTATTCTAGAAGAAGAGTTAAAAACTCTGTAGGCCCTACTCTGAGATGAATATCCAACAAGAAATCCATCATCTGCTTTGCTATCAAACTTACCTAAGTGAGATTTGGTATTTAGAATTGTACAAGGACACCCAAAAGGTTTGAAGAAACCAATAAAAGGTTTTCTTTGATTTAAAAGCTCATATGGGGTCTTGTTCTTTTGCTTGACCACTAGAACTCTGTTTTGGACATAACAAGCAGTATTAACTGCTTCAGCCCAGAATGTAATTGGCAATTTTGAATCAGCCAACAGAGATCTAGCAGCCTCTATTAGTGTCCTATTTCTCCTTTCAGCAACACCATTCTGTTGAGGAGTCCTAGGAGCACTATATTGTCTCTCAATACCTTTTCCTTCACAAAAAGTGTTTAAATCATGATTTTTAAATTCAGTTCCATTATCTGATCTAATGACTTTTACTCTTTGATTAGTTTGGTTTTCAATTCTTAGAATAAAGGATTTGATAAGACCACTTGTTTCATCCTTAGTCCTTAGAAAATATACCCAAGTAAATCTGGAGTAATCATCAACAATAACAAAGCAGTAAGATTTCTTTCCTATACTCATAACATTTGTAGGACCAAACAGATCCATATGCAATAACTGGAGACAAGAAGAAACAGAATTTAACTCTTTAGTCTTATGAGAAGTTTTGTGTTGTTTGCCTTTAAGACAAGCAACACAATGATCATCACATGAAAAGACTTTTGAAGGTAAACCTCTTACAAGGTTATTTTTAACAAGATTGTTCATAGTCTTGAAATTCATGTGACACATCCTTCTGTGCCATAGGGAGGATTCATCTATAGAAGCTTTTGAAACAAGACAATTTAAAGATGAATCACTATCAACATTGTCCAAATCAAGACAGTAAACATTGTCCTTCCTAGGAGTTCTAAGTAGTATCATGTTTTCATCAACTACCTTGAACCCTGGAGCAAGGATCATACACTCAGTATTAGTAAATAATATACTATGTTGTTTGTCACAAACCTGTGATACACTTAACAGGTTGTACTTTAATTGATCAACATAGTAGACATCCTCAAATGTCATCTTACCTTTGGTGACATTACCTTTTCCACTTATCTTACCACCAGTAAGATTGTCTCCAAATGCAACATGTCCTCCATTGATATGTGTGAAATCCTGAAGACATGATATGTTGCCTGTCATGTGCCTAGAGCAACCACTATCAACATGCCAAATGCTCTTTCTCTTGAGCTGTTGGTTGCCCTGCACATTAGATAAATCAATTAGTATGATTGGGGACCCAAGTCAAAGTGATCTTGGGTCTTCCTTTCTCATCAAAGTATTTACATTCCTTTTTAATGAGGTTTTTAAACTCAGAGCACTCTTTATTAGAGTACTTTGTCAATATGATTGGCTTAGCAGAATCAACACTAGAAGCAGTACTAACCTTAGAAGTACTAACAGAGTTAGCAGTACTAACAGGTGTAGCAGTACTAACAGGTTTAGCAGTACTAACCTTGTTAGCAGCATTAACATTGTTAGCAGTAGTATTACTTCTAGCAGCACTATCATTGTCAGCAGCACTATTTGTGATAGCAGTACTAACAGTTTTATTGCTTTTAGGAATCCACATATTGACACTTTCTTTAACAGAATACTTTTTCTTCATGTGGCTTTTAGTTTTAACAGTTTTCTTAGCCACATGGTTATTTTCAATTTTCTTATAACCAAAGGGTTTTTGCATGGATCTTTGGAAATTCATTCTTTGGTTCATAGGATTGAAATAACAGAATTTTGCAAGATGATTCAATTTGCCACAGATAAAACAAGGTTTTGGTCTATTGATTTTACTCAGATCAACCCCTTGTTTATGTGCCCATTGATTATTCCAGTTTCTTTGATTTCCCCTCTTTTTGTCCTGTTTTTGGGGCTTATTCTTCTTACAAGCACACTGTTTGCAAGGACCTGGATTCACAACTGTGGTCTGTTTATAATGGACCTTACCAGACTTTTCCTCTGTCTTCTCTATGTTCTTGGATTTGATCCAAGCCCTTCCACAATCCTCATTGGTGATAATGTTGTTTTCTATAGAAATCTCACCACTCACCTTGTTCTCCTTACTCTTGTCAACCTCTTTCTCAGTCTTATCCTCAACAATTTCCTCATCTAAGGGATCTATTTCAGTGGCTCCCTCAGGCAAGTCCTTCCTATCTTTGGTGTCTAACAGGTCTGAAGTAGGAGGAATGTAATTGTTGTTATATGGTGGAGGTGTGGCATTATACCCAATTCCTCTTCTTAATTTATCATGAATCTGATTTTGCAGTAAGGAGTCCATTGCTTTAGAAGCATTGGAAAACTTTTCTACATCAAGCTTAACTTTGGTTAACTCCTCTTTCAGTTTTTCACTTTCCTCTTTAGATTTGGTCAGTTTAAGTTCTAAATCCTTTTTCTCCCACTGCCAGTAATTAGTGTCATATGAGTGTTGTAGTTCATTGGCTTGAAAACCTTTGATTTGATCTTCAAATCTCTCTACTATCCTCACATAGTCTTTTATATCCTTTTCTAGTCTCTTCAGGTCATCACTCATCTTCTGATTGTGATCCCTGTACCTTTTAACAGTGTCTATGCAAGTTTTAGAGCAGAGATTAGAACTTACCTCAGATGGGAGATCAGATACTTTAGCCATAAGAGCTTGATTCTGAATAGCTTCTTCTGCTTGATCACTCCAATCAAACCCCATTCCTTGTTGAGAAACAAGGGCTTGAGCAGAGTTTCTGTTGTTATTGAAGCTTCCAGATTAAGCTTGTTGATGGTTGTTGTTGTGAGACATTACACTTCTGCATTCTTTAGCAAAATGTCCCTTCAGATGGCATTTGTAGCATTCTACCTTTGATTTATCAAACCCTGCTCCATCTTCTCTTCTTTGTGAGAAGTTGTTTCTTCCAGTCCTCTTTATAAACTTTTTAACCCTCATGGAGAGCATGGCCATCTGCCATTTAATATCCATCTCTTCCAGATCATCAGGATGAAGTTGTTCTAAGTCATCATTGATCAAAGAAGAATTTCCATGATTAGAAAGAAGAGCTTCAAATACATAATCAGTGCCTTTATCTAAATTTGATCCATTAGCAGCATTAACTGATTCAGGGTTAGCAGTAGAATCAATTGATGCTGATAGGAGTGCAGCATTATGAACATATCCAGAAGGCTTCTTCTTTGCCTCCACCTCAGCTTCAAATACTCTAAGATCATTGTACAGATCATCAAGTTCTTTGTCTTCCAACTGATCATTCTGTCTGAATGACACAGTGTACATGGTCCATTCATCTCCAAGGGACCTTAAGAACTTTCTGTTCACATCATCTTGATCAATCTGTACTCCCATAGTAGCTAGTTCACCAATTAGTTTATTAAACCTGTCAAAAGTTTGAGTCATGGACTCATTCTTAGTTGAGATGAAGTTTTCATACTGTTGTTTTAAGATTGCATTTTGATTTCTCTTGGTACTTTTAGTACCTGAGAATCTCTTCTCTAGAGCATTCCAGAGCATCTGTGCATCAGTACAATTGCAGAATTGGTGTTGATACTCATTTGGAATGGCCAAGAGCAGTGTGCTCAAGGCTTTCATCTCTGTCTGTCTTGATTTCCTGTCTGTATCTGTCTTTGGAGGAGTTCTTTTGCCATCTTCACCAATCTTTCCTCCATCAGATGGGCCATTCTCAATGATGTCCCACATAGAGTAATCTGTGAGGAGAATATATTGCTTGATTCTGATTTTCCACATGTCAAATTCATTGGATCTGAGCATTGGAACTTTTGAGACCAAAGTACTGCTTGATTCTGTAAGATTTTCCATGATGAATAACTGTTTCTGAGAGAATTTGGCTCTGATACCACTTGTCAGGATCGAATTCTTAACAAGAATTAATACTCAGAAACTAATATCAAAGAAGTTGCGGAAAAACACTTTGATATTTGATCAAACAGTAATCAAAAACAGTATATAATTATCAAACAGTAACCTTGTATTTAATTCTTAAAACTACAAGATTACACACTCAACCTCAATATTGATGAACAGGCTCACCAATACGAATTCTACTTCTCTAGAATTAGGATCTATGCCTTAAGGTTGATTTTCTCTCATCAAAAACGATTATCAAAAGTTATTTCTATCTATTCTAAACATTCTATACATATACTGATAAAAAGATAATTACAAAGAATAAACAAATCTTCAGTATATCTTCCATGTATATCTTCTAATTATATCTTCAGTATATCCAGCTGTAGTACATTCCATCCGGATCTCTTTAGCAGCACTAATAATGCTTAGCAGCATTAACTTCAACTAGCAGCATTAACTTCAAGCAGTACTAACTACTAGCAGTACTAACTAGCTAAGCAGTACTAACTTTGTTCAAGCAGTACTAACTTTCACTAGCAGTAGTAATTCTACTAGCAGTAGTAACTCTTAGCAGTATTAATCTTCAACTTGTTCTGGCAGTAGTAACTACACTTGTACTAGCAGTAGTAACTACACTTAGTAGAATCTTCAGTTCCCAACAAACAATCTGTGAGTTCTAGAAACTCGCTGATTGAAGTCTGCGAGATTGGAAAAGTTGGAAAATATTCTAAGGACTAGAACGCGCACGTAGTGATTAGCGAGTTACCCAAACGCGCTAATCGAAGGGTGCGAGTTTGAAGAGGAACAGTGGTTTGCGAGTTCTAAGTGTCAAAACGCGCAAGCTTTGACTAGCGAGTTTTAGAAACGCGCACGTCTCAATTAGCGCGTTTCATCGTGAATAGTGATATGCGACTTATTTCGATCTGCGAGTTTGTTCAAAACGCGCAAGTAGGCACTTGCGAGTTCAGGAAACGCGCACGCTACTATCTGCGAGTTTCAGCGAGTTCTTTTGATCTGCGAGTTTCATTTTGAATAGTGCTTTGCGAGTTTAAGCGCCTGCGAGTTTTAAGCTTTAACAGTGGCTTGCGACTTTTTGTACTTAGTCAAATTTTTCAAAACTGTAATATGCCCTTTAAAAGTGAAATTTTTTTTCTCTAGGGACCCCCGTGCTATGTCTGCGGAGGGGGACAAAATTCTTATTGTGATCAAAATTTCTGAATCTCTATTTCAAGATTTCTTGTATTTTCGTGATTTCATATTTTAGACTAACAATCAGTTATAGTTTCTTATTGCATATCTTTTTCAAACAGGTTTAAACAAGATGACTTCAAAAGATGCACTTTCAATTGGTACTGATGTCAAGCCTCCTGTTCTGTTTAAAGGAGAGTATGAGCAGTGGAAGGATAGATTCCTGGATTTCATAGACCGACATGCAAATGGGGAAAATATTTTGCAGGCAATTACAGATGGTCCTATGAAACCAATCATAGTTCACGTACCTGCTGATGATGATTCATCTGATAGTGGACATGGTGATGAGGAAAAAGAACAAAAGATAAAACCAGTTAAAGTAGATGTATCACAGTACTCTGAAGAACAGAAAAGTCGTTATAAAGCTGACAAGCAAGCAAGATCTCTTATACTTCAAAGCATTCCCAATGAGATTTACATCAAAATTGATAGCTACAAGGATGATGCTAAGAAGATGTGAGATCAATTGCAAAAGATGATGATGGGATCCAAGGTAGGGAATCAGATGAAAGTGGCTAACTGCATCAATAGCTACAAGAAATTCAAAGCCAAAGAGAATGAGAGTTTGGAAGACACATATGAAAGGTTTTCTTTGCTTCTAAATGAACTGACGAAGAACAAAGTGACAAAGAAGCAGCTGGAAAACAATGTCAAATTCCTGAGTATCCTATGACCTGAGTGGAAGAAACATACACGTTGGATGAAGCAGATGAAAGACTTGAGTTAAATACCTCTTCACGAAGTCTATGAGACTCTGAGGCAAAATGAAGAGGAAGTTGAGGAGAAAAGAGCTGAAAAGAAGAAGGCAGAAAAGGTTCCTGATCCGATTGCTTTGGTAGTTGGAGAGAAGAATAAAGAAAAGAAAGAAAAGGCAGAGAAGAAGAAAAAGAAGAAAGTGCTTACGAGCTCTGAGTCAGAATCTGAGACAGATGGTGATGATGGAGAAAATCTGAAACAAGCCATGCTGTTGCTAACCCGGGACTTTCAAAAGAAATTCTACAAAAAGCCGGGATCAAATTCTCAACGATATTCTTCATCAAGTTCTAAGAATCACGAGCACCGAGAAAGGGTGGAAGGAAAGAGATATGAAGAGAACATATATGTTGAAAAGAAACCTGATGAAAGGAAGAAGTTCGTGAATGACTACACTGTTGTAGAAAAGCCAGCAAGTGATTCAGTTAAATGCTACAATTGTGGCAAAATTGGTCATTTTGCAAAAGATTGTAGAAAGCCAAAAGTTCGCAACTCTCAGTATTATCAAAACAAGCTATTATTGGCCAAACAGCAAGAAGCAGGCATCGCTTTAATGGCAGAGGACGAATTTTGGCTGGATCATTCAGAAGGTGAAGAGGAAGAGAAGGAAGAAACTGCTCATCTCTGTCTCATGGGCAAAGAAGTAAAGTATGATGAGTCTAATGATGAGACATCTGATGAAGTATTAAATTTAACTGAAAAATATTTTGTAACCAAAATGGAAGCCATGGTGGTTGAGCTTCAAGATTTACAAAATAAACTTAAAAAGGAAAAAGAAAGAGTTGCTAAAAGGAACAAGAAGATCTTTGAACTTAATTCATCTGTTATTGGGAACAAAGATCTGATTGATTCTTTACGCAAGTCTGCTTCTGATTCTAAATCTCAAGTAGATTGTTTTGAAAAGAAGATTTGTGATTTTGAAGTTACAGTTTCTAAGTATGAGTTTGAGAAGAAAGAATTTGCACTAACTGTTTATAAATTGCAGTTTGAAAACAAGCTTTTGAATAAGAAGGTAAATGGTCTGGAAGCCAAACACTATGCAAGAGGCCAAACAGATCAAACCATTTTTCTAAATGCACCTAACGAAGAGACTGATGTTAAGGAAAAATGGGGACTTGGTTTTCAAAACCCCCATTACTTAAAGAAAGCCATCAGAAAACAACCGGCACTTTATAATTTTGATTTTCTTGCTTGTGCTGGTAAACATACTCATTTAAAACCCAAATTTGTTACCAAATTACAGGAAGAAGTTGAGACCAAAGAAACTGAAAATAGAAAGAATGTAAAGAAAATGCAACTACCATTTAACTATGCAAAGTTAAATGATAGTTATCTTTCAGAAACACCAAAAGTTCTTTCAAACGATTATTTTGCTAGTTATTATGTTTCTGAGATGAAGGTAAAACTTGCAGTTGCAAAGGTTTATGTTCCTCCACTCATTCTTGAAAGCAAAATAGTTGAGTTGGAAAATGTTTTATCTGATGAAAAACTTTTGGTTGATATTCAACAAAGTGTATTTTCTACTGTCTTGAGGAACATTGTTTTTCAAACTAAATCTTTAAAGTGTTCTACAGTTTCAAAGACA
Source organism: Arctium minus (assembly GCA_954870635.1). Taxonomy (NCBI): domain Eukaryota; kingdom Viridiplantae; phylum Streptophyta; class Magnoliopsida; order Asterales; family Asteraceae; genus Arctium; species Arctium minus. Next base: position 95,338,601 of record OX941081.1, on the reverse strand, counting down.
CTTTCAACTTCATCTGATAATTTTGATGACTTATTTGAGTCTGCAAATGACTTTCTAAATTCTGATGATGGGTGCATAGAAGAAATTGATTTGTTTGACTTCAATGCTAAACTTCCTGGTCATTCTACTTGTCTTAGAAATGAAAAGGTGTTACCAAGTATTCTTAAAACTGCTAAATCATCAACTAAGGTTGGTGAATCAGTTTCTGTAACTGCTGATTATTATTCTCAAGGTAAGAAACATAAGAAACAGCAATTACAGAAACAGAAATACACTGGTACACAAAAGAAAACTCAATCTCAGAAATCTGATTTTCCTAATAAATCTAAATCTTTTGTTTCAGATATAAGGAAGAAAAGGTCGAAAGCGAGAACTGAATGGCGACCAAAAAGGAAGGATGATGAGATAGCGGGATTAGTTTCTGATAATTCTTGTACTAGATCAGTTATTAGTGATAATGATGTAATTGATCAATTTGCTTCAAATAAACAAAACCTTGTAACTTCTTACAAGCGGTATTCAATAAAGCAATTGATTCAATTATCTCCTATTTCTACTACATCTTATCATTATCGGAGAAATGATTTTGCTTACTCTCATAATTCTTGTAATTGGTTCGGATCTTATCATGTTTATTCTTCAAGATCAAATGTTTTTAAAAGTTTTCAAAAGGACAGAGGGTCCATTTTCAAATGGATACCAAAATCTTGTGCTAATCTGTTAGGACCCGTTTTTAAATGGGTACCTAAATCTATTGTTTCCTGATTTCTCTTGCAGACCCGACATATGTGGTACTTGGACAGTGGATGCTCCAAGCATATGACTGGGCAAAAAGCTTTATTGTCTAACTATACAGAGAAATTCAGTGGAAATATCAGATTTCGAAACGATCAGCTTTCACCAATCTTAGGATATGGTGACATCATTCAAGACAACATAACGATAATTAAGGTGATTTATGTCGAAGGCTTGGGGCACAACTTATTCAGCATTGGTCAATTCTGTGATAAAGGGTTAGAGGTCAACTTCAAAGTTAAGAGATGTTCGGTTCGTACGGAAGATGGCAATGAACTCTTAGTCGGAAATCGAAAGACGAACCTCTATACCATCAATCTTTCAAAGGTACAGAATGACAATCAAGTTTGCTTGATGACAAAGGCTTCGTTGCACCAAAGTTGGCTCTGGCACAGACGTTTATCTCACTTAAACTTTCGCTATATCAACAAGCTGGTTAGTGGGAAATTGTTAAAAGGACTTCCTGAGTTGAAATACGAGAAAGAACACTTATGTGCTGCATGTGAGAAGGGTAAGATGAAGAGAGCTCCGCATAAACCGAAGCCTGAACCAAGCACTAGTTCTCCATTAGAATTGTTACATATGGATTTGTGTGGTCCAATGAGAACTCTGAGTTTGGGTGGAAAGAAATACGTGTTGGTTATTGTGGACGATTACTCAAGATACACATGGGTCAAATTTCTTCGATCAAAAGATGAGACGCCCGAAGTTCTCATTACTTTCTTAAAAATGACCCAGGTGAAAATGCAGCGACAAGTCAAGTTTCTTCGAATGGACAACGTCACAGAGTTCAAAAACAAGATAGTTGAAGAATATCTCGAATCGGTCGGGATATCACATCAGTACTCTGCTGCTCGTACGCCTGAACAAAATAGAGTAGTTGAAAGGCGAAATCGGACGCTAGTCGAGGCAGCTCGTACTATGCTCAGCCAATCCGAGCTACCTCTATTTTTGTGGGCAGAAGGTGTGTCAACTGCATGTCATACTCAAAATCGATCCATAATACACCGCCATTTTCAAAAGACTCCATATGAGTTGATCAACAACAGAACACCAACAATCAAGTATTTTCACATATTTGGGTGTAAATGTTTTGTGCTTAACGACAGAGAGAGTCTGAATAAATTCAGTGCTAAGGCGGACGAGGGTATCTTCATTGGTTATTCTTTAACATCGGCAGCATATCGTGTTTATCTGAAAAAGTCAAAGACAGTTGTCGAGAGCGTCAATGTAACATTTGATGAAGAAATGGTTTCTGAACAACTCAGTTCAGAACCCGTTATTACTGGAGTATTAGCTTCTGGGCAGATCAGTCCGGAACCTGCTTCTACAGCGAATAATTCGAATAACCCTTATACTTCTATTTCACATTTAACTGATTTAGATTTGTTATTTGAATTCTTTTATGATGAGTTTCTAGGATCTAATATACCTAAATCTGTTATGACTGACAGGTATGAAGACACAAGTTGCAATCATCCAGTCACTTCAGATGTCATAACTGAACTTGTATCCCCCGTTCAGTCAGAAACTCATATTCCAACATCTACCCCTACAGTTGAAGATACATAAGTAACTGATGAGCCAGAAGTAACTGTTTCAGTTGGGTGTGATATATTGTCTAGTCAACAGCCAGAGTCTGTTGTTCCAACTGATGCTTCTGCACCTGAAACTTCAACTGTAAACCCCCTCCTGTTATTCAAACTGAAGATTCTGAAAGTGGATTTCTAGATGATGATCATGTTCAATCAGTATCTACTCCACTCCCTCATAAGCATCGCTGGACCAAAGAGCATCCTTTACATCAAGTAATTGGAGATCTTAACAAGCATGTACAAACGAGGTCAGCGACTCTTAATCAATGTATGCATGACTCATTCCTCAGTAAGATTGATCCAACGCGAATATCAGAGGCTCTTGCTGATTCGGATTGGGTATCTGCTATGCAAGAAGAATTAAATCAGTTTGAAGCCCTGAAGGTCTGGAGATTAGTTCCAAAACCGGAAGGTAAATCCGTGATTGGCACTAAATGGGTATTCAAGAATAAAAAGGATGAAGATGGTATCGTCATAAGAAACAAAGCTAGACTTGTTGCCAAAGGTTACCGGCAAGAGGAGGGTATAGACTACGATGAGATGTATGCTCCAGTAGCGTGCATAGAAGCAATCCACATGTTTCTAGCCTACGCAGCTCATAAGAATTTCACAGTCTTTCAGATGGATGTGAAAACAGCCTTTCTAAATGGCATTCTTAAAGAGGAAGTGTACGTGTCTCAACCAGAAGGGTTTGTCAATACAGAGAAGCCAGATCATGTCTACATCTTGGACAAAGCCTTGTACGGTTTAGAGCAAGCTCATCGAGCATGGTATGACGTTTTATCTAAATTCTTGGTCAAGTCCAGTTTTTCTAAAGGTAAGGTTGATACCACTTTATTGATCAAAAAGGAAAAAGCCGATATCATCCTTATTCAAATATATGTTGATGATATAATATTTGGCTCTACAAATCCTAAATATTGCAAAAACTTTTCTAACCTCATGGTGTCACGTTTTCAAATGAGTATGATGGAAGAGATGAATTTCTTTCTCGGATTACAAGTTAAACAGTTTTCAACGGGGATTTTCATTAACCAATCTATGTACATTTTGGATATTCTTCGGAAGTACAAAATGGAAAATTGTAAACCTATTGGAACCCCGATGACACCAGGTACTAAAATTAGCACTGATCATTCGGGTAAAAGTGTTGATGTTAGGAGTTATAGAGGTATGATAGGATCGTTAATGTATCTTACATCTAGTACACCAGATATTATGTTTTCAACATGTGTATGTTCTAGATATCAAGTTGCTCCCAAAGAATCCCATTTCGCTGCTGTCAAAAGGATTTTTAGGTATCTGAAGGGGACTGCAGATCTTGGTCTGTGGTATCCTAAGGATACTGGTTTTCAACTGACTGCCTCTTCAGATGCAGATCATGCAGGTTGCATGTTGGACAAAAAGAGTACTTCAGGTCACATTCAATTTCTTGGAGACAAGCTCGTTAGCTGGGAATCAAAGAAACAATTATGCGTTTCCACATCGACTGATGAAGCTAAGTACGTAGTTGCTGCCAGTTGCTGTTCTCAAGTCCTGTGGATGCGAACACAACTACGAGACTATGGATTCAAGTTCGACAAAATTCCAATCTATTCTGACTCGAAGAGTGCAATCGCAATATCTGCTAACCCTGTCCAACATACGAAAACCAAACACATTGATGTCAGGTATCATTTTATTAAAGATAATGTAGAAAAAGGAACAATTGAACTTTATTTTGTAAAAACAGATTATCAACTTGTAGATTTATTTACCAAACCCTTAGATGAAAAGAGATTTAATTTTTTTGTCTCTAAGCTTGGTATGTTAAATATTAAGACGTAATCGGTTATTACCTACTAAAGTTACGAATTGTTATTTTTCATCATTTTCTTTACTTTTATGTCTGAAGGATATCTGCACTTTAATTGTTTGCTCATGATCTCAGGGGAGTAAGATAAGATTAACGGTGATCTACATTGTTTTGAGGGGGAGCATAACTAATTTCTGCATTTTACTTAACTGACAAATTTTTGTGATGCATGATTTTAGGGGGAGCATATAAGAAAAGGAGTAAGACTATGATTTCTGATTATTTCAAATCAGAACTCGTACTTTAATCGTTTTACTGCTTTATGTCTTTTACATTTGAATAATTTTTTTTTAATAAAGTTGCTTTGACTAGACTTTGAGATTTTTGCAGGATGAGAGAAGCTGACAAGATCATATCTTAATGACTTTAGCTTGACTTCATGAGATTTAAGATTGCGTGAAAATGTAAATTTCTTATCTTAATCTCAAATATATCTGAAAGAAGGACAACTTTAAGATATAGAAAACATGTTCTTAAAATGTTCAAACCACTTTCTGATTCTTAAACAGATTTCATAAATTGGAAGTGTGATTTTTAAATGTTTTCATTTTAATTTGTGCTTGAAAGTTTATAAACCGTGTGTTTCCAAAGATAAATACTTGTGTATTGTCTTTTCTATATACTTTCAAGTATTCACACACACCGGTTTATTTTTTGGTTAATTTGTTCTTACCATGTCTCATATTGAAACATAATTTCGATGGTAAGACACCCCACTTGTACTTTAAAGAATTTTGAGCGATATTTCATTTCGAAACGTCATTTCATGAATGTCTATATTTTGTTTCATATAGACAATATCCATTATTCATGACCTTAAGCTTTGATTGTTATATAATTCATTTCTGATCATTTTCATACAATGTCAGATTTTCAAACAAGTCTTTTGCATTCATGTTCATTTATTCAATATACTTGTTTGAAAATACTTCAATGTTTCAAATGCTCAAATCTTCATGATTATATTTTATGATCATATATTCGTCTGACATTTGTATATGAGCTTTAACTGCTAAAGTTAAACCATTTGAGCAACATTATGCTTTCATAGGATTACATGGGTTCTTTGTGCTAGGACTGAAATGAACTTCTATGAAATCACGTTAACCAGTGATTTCTACCCAAGAAGTTAATCCATAGAGATTGAGTGTGAGGAGTCAAGAAGAAATGAGTGTGGGTGTGATGAGGTAAAATGGAAAAGAGAGTTTGGTTAGAAGTGAGCTTAAATGTTTACAAAGAAAGAGGGTGAGAGTTCAGAGTAAAAGAATATCAAACTCTGCACCAACTTCTTTCTGAGCCGGGCAGCCACATTACTAATGTTTCACAACTCTTTGGTGAACGTTATTGAAACAGGCAAATAGCCCATGCCAACTCTTGGTAAAACCCCACCATCTACTCATTTTCTTCTCAAAACGAAAGTGTTTCATATTTTTCTGGGGACGCAACACATTATCTATATGGTTTTCATTTGGAAAATCTGGATATTGAAAAAGAAGGAAGTCTACCCCACCTTCGCACTTCAATCATGCACATTGAGTCTGTGTTTATCTACTGTTGTCTCAGTGGTTTACACTATGTTGAGCCTTAACAAGCAATTATTCGTGCTTAATTCTTTCTACACATGCACGAACACACAAAGAATTTGTTTCTTTGTCATAACATTCATAGAAATTGCCTTTGTGGTATTTCGATGATTGGATGGAAGCCCTGGGGGAGTGAACATTAAAAAGCTCCTTTATATTGTGTATTCGTTACACACAGTGACTTCGTGTTACTGCCAGGAATTTTAACTGATTCATTTGTTGATTCAGGAGTTACATGTTCTTATTTTGTCTGGATTTGCAAAGATCTAGATGAATACTTGGTTATGGATCAAAGAATCAGAGGCTCAGTTTGACAGATCAGATTGGTCAATGACATTTCTTGGGAGAAAAGTTTTGATGATATAGATGCTCAAATCATCAAAAAGGGGGAGATGGTATCAAGAAATGATAAAGTTTTGAGAGATGATTTTCAGAAATTCCAAGTAAAAAAAAAAAAAAAGTTCAAAGTAAAGATTTGAAGATTTGAGGAAATTTTCTTTAAAGATTATTTGCTAAAGCAATTCGAGCTGATTTTGAAAATAATTTCTTTCCAAAGTCTGAAAGTATTATTGTGAAAGTTTTGGGGAGATAGTTAATCGTTTGAAGAAAGTTTTGGAAAGAATACTGTTAAAGAAAAAGGGGAGATTGTACTGACAGAGCTTAAAGTTAAGACTGAATTGCTAGATCTTTCAACAGTGATCTTGAATCCAAAGGGGGAGATTGTTAGAGCATAAATATGTTGGATACAAGATCAAGAAGACTGAAGGTCAAAGTACAAGAAGTCAAAGCTGAGAAAGTCAACTCTCAAGTGAAAGTCAAAGTCTTTGCAATAAAAGTCAAAGTCAACATTTGTATTTGTTTTGTTTCCTTGTATTTGTTGTAAGTATAAATAGTTTTGTATTTCTGTTTTTAGAATAGACATTAGAAGAAGTTGTATTCAGTTGTCAAGTTGATATTCAGAGAGAGAGTTCGTTTGAGAGAGAAATCAAGTTCTAGAGAGAGAAAGTTGTAATTGTGGAAATTGAAAGAGAAATTAAACAGTTAATTGGATTGAATTATTTGTGATTAGAAACTAGATTCAGGGACACACAGTTGTCTCAATGGTTTACACAATTTTGAGCCTATATGAAAAGCAATCATCACGCTTAAATTCTTTCAAACACAAGCACGAACACACAGGAAATTCGTTTTTCTGTCTATACGTTCATAGAATAAACTTGTGTTATTCGATGATTGAATGGAAGACCTGGGGGAGTGAACATCAAAAAGCTCCTTTCCAATGTGTAGTCGTTACAAACAGTGACTTCATGTTACTGACAGGCATTTCTAACTGATTCATTTGTTGATTCAGGTGTTATATTCTATTTTGTCTGAATTTGCAAAGATTTGGATGAATATCTTTTGGATCGATGAATAGTCAGAGGCTCTTGTGAAAGATCAGTGGTCAGATCAGATCAATGACATTACTTGTGAAAGTTTTGATGATCTCATGCTCCAATCATCAAAAAGGGGGAGAGGATCAAGAAATGTTTGAGAAGTAAATAATAAATGAATATGGGAGAGACGAAAAGTTCTAGAAATGCAATGTTTGATGAGAGTTAATTGCAAGTTTTTGATTTATATTGTTAAAGATTGTTAAGAGCTGAAAGAGCAAATTCAAAGATTTTAGAATGTGAGCTAGATTTTACTGAAATTTTATTTGAAGACAATTTACTGAAACAAACTGAGCTAAATTTGAAGATAATTTCTTTCCTATGTCTGAAAGAAGTTCTTACTACCTTTGGGGAGAATGTTAAACTTGTTTGTAAAAGATGTTGCTCAAAGACGTTGGGAAGAATATAGAATTGGTTTTGGAGATAAAAGGGAGATTGAACTTTAATGCTTATATTCTTTCTGAAGATGGTCTGAGCTGACAATAATCTACAAAAGGGGGAGATAAAATTGTTAATGTTTGATCAAAGAGGGAGAATGAATTGCAAAATTTCTTTAGAGATGATCTTGAATCCAAAGGGGGAGAATATTAGTGCCTATATTTGTTGGATACAAGATCATGAAGATTGAAGGTCAAAGTCAACCAAGTCAAAGCTCAAGTCAACTCTCAAAGAAAATCAAAGTCTCTTTGTAATAAAGTCAAAGTCAAAGTCATGTAATTTTGTTTTTAGTTGTATTTTGTTTTAAGTGCCTTGTAAGCATGTGTTTTCTTTAATAGACATATGACTAGCATATGCGTGAAGTTGCAAGTTAGAAGTTATAAGTCATTATACACATAAACGGTTTTTCTAGAGAGAAAAAGTTTGAGATAGAGTCTGTATACGAGATCTTAATTGGAAATCAATAATAGGTTAATTGATTGGATTAATTCTCATCTTCTAATTTTGAATAGTTTGTGATTAGAACTTGAAATTGGGACATAATAGCGAATTTCTCAGAATTCGCATATAGCTACGTGAGAATTTCTAAGATTTCGCATCTCATTGTGTGCGGATTTCTCTAGTTGTGCGAATTTCAGCTACTGTGTTTTGCAAATGTCTACAAGCTTGAGAATTTTGTGAAGGTTGATAGTGTTGTGCGAATTCTATCTATAGTGGTGTGAGGATTCCTTCCTTAGGAAGTTTTTGGAATTTTATTTCTGAAAATTTTTCTAAGATTTTCTGATTGTTGATTTCTTTCGAACTAACGATCATTTTAAATTTCTTATTTCATAGTTTATTAGTAAAGATGACTTCAAGGGATTCCCTCTCAATTGGTACCGATGATAAACCACCTGTTCTATTCAAAGGTGAGTACGAACAGTGGAAGGACATATATCTAGACTTTATTTGCAGGCATGCAAATGGTGACAACATCAAGAAGTCTATTGAGGAAGGTCCAATGATTCCTCTCACAATGGAAATTCCTGATGATGAATCATCTGATACTGAAGAAGAAAATCAACCAAGAGAACAGAGGACAAAAAGGGTTCCAATGGATTTATCTCAATATTCTGATGAAGAGAAAGAAAGGTACAAGGCTGACAAGCAGTCTAGATCTCTATTACTTCAAAGCATACCAAATGAGATCTACATCAAGATTGATAGCTACAAGGCAACCACAAAGAAAATGTGGGATCATCTAGAAAAGATGATGATGGGATCAAAATACCAATAATCAGATGAAAGTGGCCAACTGTATCAACAGTTATGAGGAATTTAAAGGAGGAAACTTATGAGAGGTTTGTGTCTTTTCTAAATGAGCTAACAAAGAACAAAGTAAATAAAAAGAAGATTGAGAACAACGTGAAGTTTCTTAGTATTTACAGCCGGAATGGAAGAAACATACCAGAAGGATGAAACAAATGAAAGATCTCAGTGAAAGTCCTCTGCATGAAGTATATGAAACTCTCCGTCAGAATGAGGAGGAAGTTGAAGAGAAAAGAGGAGAGAATAAAAAGATTGAAAAGCTAGTAGTTGACCCTGTTACTCTTGTGGTAGACAAGAATAAAGAGATGAAAGATAAGAAGAAAAAGAAGAAGATTTTGGTATCTAGTTCTGATGGTACTAACAGTGATGATTCTGATTCTAATTCTGACAACGAAGAAAGCTTGAAACAAGCCATGATTCTGCTAACCCGAGCTTTTCAGAATAAATTTTATAAGAAACCGAGTTTTAACAATAAAAGGTATTCGCCAGGATCTAGAAACTATGATCACAAGGAAAGAAACTATATTCATCAAATGTTGATCTAAACTATTACATTAACAATCACCCCTTTTTAGATCAAGCATTTATGATAGGCCTACCCCAACGAGAAAAACATCCTTGTCTAATCCCGAGCAATGATTCAAAAATCCTTATCCCCCTTCTGAAATGAAGTTTATCATCTAAAGCATCCAACATTTGGATCAAAGCAAGTATGTCAAATTTACCAAGACCTTTCTCTCCTTTATTGACTTTCTCTTCATTCTCTTTAAACTTCCGGTTAAGCTGGAGTCTGACAACATTTATTGTTCCATCTGAAAACTTGGATAACTCTGATATCCTCATGAATCTTTTCTTGTTCTCTCCATTCTTGTATACTACCCCAAGCTTAGGATGACCAATGACAGTAAACAGATCATAGTTCTCCAAGTCTTCCAAATCCAAGTTAGGCTTTGTAATTTTCACCCTCTTCTGATTAGTTTCTATAGCAAGCTGGAAATCATAACAATAAGTGTAATTGATGTGCCTTCTCATGAACCTCTTGACGACTTCTAAGGCAAATACAATGTTCTCTGGACGGATGGTCATGTTTCTGAATAAGTGGTAAAGGTATTCAATATCGTCCACATTCAGATGAGAAAATCAGCTTCAGAAAATTCACAGCGAGAAAGATCCCTTCTTTGTACGTAGAACACTGGGTACCAGATCTTCCTATGAAACTTCTGCATTATGACTTGTTTAACTATGACAATTCCTGATTTGTTCTTTACATAGTTCTCTGCCTTTCTTTCCCAAGTAATCAATCTTGCGTATTCCTCTTATACCTCTGGAGGTAAATGAGAAACACCTAAAACTTTGTGAATGTCTAATTCCCTGATCCTGTGCACAAAGATTATCTTCTTGTCGTCTTCCAGAAAAGGTACTCTTAGAGCATTCCTCATATGTTTAATTTCAGCATCAGTAGGTATAAGAGAAGATTCAGGAATGTTTGAGGGGCCATCTTGGGCTTCAACTAGGTTAGAAGGAAAATAGGCTTTAGGTTCGGCTTCAGCATTAGTTTCAGGTTGGCTATCAAGATTGGTTTAAGGTTTGTTATCAAGTATTGGGCTTGGGATTCTGTTTGGGCTAGGAAGGTTTACAAGGCTAGGAATTCTGTTTGGGCTAGGGATATTTTCTGGGCTAGGGATAGGTTGGTTAATTGGGCTAGGTATGTTTGTTGGTTGTTCAGTAGGTTTAGAGAGGTTAATTTCCTTGAAAGATGATATTTTTGGTAGGGTTCTGGTAGTTTCTGGAATCTCATACTGCAAAGGACTCAACTAGATGTCATCTGGTGTGCCCGTCAGGATATCAAGGATGTTCTCATTACCCTCTTCATCTGATCCCATCAAACTTTCTCTTTCTTCCTCCTTCAACCTCCAATAGTTATCATACTTTTTATTGGCCGTCTCTTCTTCATCAGATGAAAGATTAACTATATCAATATCCAATATCCCAGTAAGCATCATAATTTCATCCCTTGTAGAAACCTTAGGATTTGGAACCCTCGGTTCTACCTCCTCATTAACATACAACACTATCTCAGTCATTTCTTCTTCATCAACTTGCTCATCAGTTCTCACATCTGTCATCACCACATCATATCCCTCTTGAATATCAACCTGAGCAGCTTCAGTGTCAGTGGAAGTTCTTTGTCTTTTACTTATCTCCCCCTCATGATCTAGATCATAATCACGATCATGTCTTCTTCTGGTAACTGCCTGAACTTTACAAGATTCCTGAAATGCCCTGGTAAGATCTTGAAGATGTTGTACCACTTCAGACTTGAAAGCTTGAAATTATGAGACTGAAACTGTGTCTGAAGGTACATGAGCATGTTGAGATATGAGAAACCCAACCAAATCAGCATCTGTATCATCAGATGGAGCCTGGGATAACAATTTTGCATATAATAGAGATTTCAGCTCCTCCAGAGATAGATCAGCTTGCTGTACTGGTGGTGGTGGAGGTGGCTGAACAAGTATCTCGATAGTTAATCCTTTTCTTTTCAGTAAGCTCTTCACCTTCCCTAACTCCTCCTCAAATTTTGCGGATATAAGATCTTCAACAACCTTTAAGGCGCCGTTGAGAAATTCCTTCGACACGAAGTCTGGGAAAATAACACTGGCGTCACTTAGAATTCCCGTTAACACAACAGTTGAAAATTCAACTGTGTGGCTTGTGTTTAAAGCTGGCATCGTGGTAGCAATGACATGACTTTCATTTGATCCTTGTAGTCCGGATTGTTGAGCTACTACAAGTGTTCTGATCGGATCACTAAGACAACCGATGGTGGCAGAAGATTGTATAAGTGTCCTAGGAATGGATATTGATAGAGCGAGTGGCGCTAGACTCAATTGTGCACATAATGGAAATGATCTCTAGGGTAGCTGAGCTCTATTTTCAATATCCATACTTTTCGAGTGAAAGCTAGATAAAGTATGTGCTATATTCCCGTGCAAAGATGAGACTAAAGCCTGTTGAGAGGCAATAGAATGGGTGGCTGAGGTGTGCAAGTGCATAAGTGGGCTACTTATGTCTAGAATACTAGCACACAACCCATGCGATGAAATATTAGATGTGGTTTCCTTTTTGGAACGGTAGGTTAGGTTACACACTCTCTCACCATATTCTTTTTCTACAATTTCTCTCTGCCTCACATTTTCTGGATTTTCATCTTCAACTCCCTCATTTCTCCTTATATCTCCCTGGACATTCTGTATGTCTGTAGCAGCTGTGTCTATCTCCATGTCCTCATGTTGTAAGGAGATGTTATCCAGGAAACCAAAACTGTGTTGTAGATATTCATCTTCAACATCAGCATCATGAATATTCTACACTTGTTGTTCTGAAGTAGCAGAAGGAATAGTATCTGTAGAACTTGCCTTTCGATCCGACTCTATTTCAGAGTTCTCACCTTCATTAGCAATCTCTTCCAGAGGACTTAATTGACGAATGATATTCCTTTTAGGTTGAGATGTGGAAACTTCTTGACGATTGGAAACTAGTGCCGAAGTCCCCACAGCTTCAGGTTGAGAATCCTGACCAAAACACTTGTTGTTTTAATTTTGTTCTCAAAAAATGAAGTAGTATTGTAAGAACTCTCAAGCATTTGAAAGGTTTCAAAAAAAATTTGAATTCAAAAATGTTCTAAGTCCAGAACTCTTATGACACTGAGATGGACTAGAAACTCGCATGACTCTCATAATGCCCAAGAACTCGCTGGACAATGAATTCTCTCAAAGAAATCGCATGAAGTCTAGAACTCGCATAAAGTCTAGAACTCGCATAAAGTCTAGAAGTCGCATAATACTGAGTTCAGAGACAAAACTCACACACTTAAGTGTTCACGCGAAAAAGAATTCAACAGTCCGTGTTCAAGACATTCAAATCCAAATCCAGTGTCAAGGTACCCTGCAAGAATCAATATGAACAAAAACCTAGATGCTATGTACAGATTAAACACCAACACACAACATTTCAGAGAACAATTTCAAAACCTAAGTACTTTTGGCCATGAATATGAACTGACATAAAATAATTTGAATAAGAACCCTAGAAATTCGAAAAGATTAATCCTGTAAACAAGAAGAAAAACATACAAGAAAGATATTCGAACAACAAGAAAACATTAACAATATGAAACCTACTCTGAATCGATATTGAAGACCAAGAAAATCGAAAGCCGCAAGATTGAATATTGAGGGAAAATGTTGCTAAGTGTGGAACTCGCTGAAAGGTATATGAGAGAAGTGAGCCGAAAAAGAGATAACCATCGAATTTATACACTGAGAGTATGATGTCACGTGGCACGATTTGATTTTTTGGCTAACTTCGCGCAAACCATTGAAGAGGGACTTGCCGCACAACAAAGGCAAGGTTGTGTGTGTTCACATCGTGCAAAAAGAAATGTGCGCGAAGTGGTGAAACAATGAAAAACTCGCATGCAAGGTCATGCATGAAGTGGGAACTCGCAACGACATAGTGTGTGTGTTTTGAACTTCGCGCAGACAATGTTATGTGCGAAGTGAGAACTCGCATAACACTATGTGTGCGTTCTAAACTTTGCGCATGCAGTGATGTGCGCGTATTAAGAACTCGCACACAACTATGTGCGCGTTCTATACTTAGAAAAATGTTGAAATTTTTCCAAAAATGGAAACTTTCCAAAAATAACTTGTCCCACTTTCTAAAAATAGCAAGTTTATTAAAACCATATTTAAGCTAAAAAATGCAACTTTTTCTCTTTAAAATTCTTTCAAATTTCCAAAATCTTTGAAACACAGACTCACACACACACTTACAAACTTTGCAATTATGCTCCCCCTTGAAGTGTGCATTGATCTGTGTACTCCCCCTTGGATTATCCATTCTGCTCATCATACTGAAGTACGAGTCCTGATCTGACTTGATCATAAGTCAAAGTCCAAGATGTGATCTTGTTGTACACTGCCTAAAGCTGTTTTACTACAAAACAGATTAAAATTTTGGTACTTACTGTACATGAGTCCACAACTGTTAATAGTATCAGACTTTGAAAGTATTTAACAACCAAAACACTTAAACATATAAATTCAAAATCAACTCCTCCTCAACAACATGTACAAGAAATAAGAATATAACTATGCACCAAGGTTCAACATCCCAAGTTTGCTGACCAAAAATTTGAATCTCTCTTCCTCAAGAGGTTTAGTAAACAAGTCAGAATCAAAATATGTTGAAACAAAATGCATTTCTATATTCCCTTTATCTACATGATCTTTAATGAAATGGTACCTGATGTCAATGTGTTTAGTTTTGAAATGTTGTACCAGATTCAAAGTTATTGCTATTGCACTTTTTGAATCACAGTAGATGGGGACTTTGTTGAATGTGTATCCATAAGCCTTCAGCTGTGTCTTCATCCACAGAACTTGTGAGCAATAACTTGCAGTTGCCACATATTCTGCTTCAGCTGTAGAAGTTGACATGCAATTCTGTTTCTTCGACGACCGGATTACCAATTTGTATCCTAAATACTGGCAAGCTCCGTAGGTTCTTTTTCTATCTAGCTTATTGCCTGCATGGTCTGCATCTGTGTAAGCAATTAGCTCAAAACCGGAATCTTTCGGATACCAAAGGCCCAGATTTGGTGTGCCTTTAAGGTATCTGTTAAGTCAAAATATTGTATCCATGATTTATTTAGAAAAGTGAAAATGTAAAAGTCAACAATGTCAAAGTCAAAGTCTATTTTGTCAAAGTCTTGATAAGTCAATGTTGTTTAGTTTCCTTAGTCATTAAGTTTTGTTAATAGATAGGTGGTATAAATAGGGTGTGTCTTGTAAGAATGTGGTAAGATCTTCATTGTATACATTTTAGAGAAGTGTGAGATTTATGGATTCAAGATCTACTTTCTCTCTCTACTCTCTCTCTCTCTCTCTCTCTAGATTTTCATTGCTAAATCTTAATTGTTTTGAGAATTGCTTGATTGATTTGTATTCACAATTGGTATCAGAGTCGTACCAATCAAATCCAGAAAGATCACTATATCAGATTTGGATCGATTTCAAAGAATTTTGAATTCTTGTTTTCAAGAGCTCATTTCCTGGTTTTTCTCTGTTTGAATCGATTTTATGTGTTTTGTTGTTTTAATCTGAAATTGATTGTATATTTGTGTGTAGTATTGTTTTTCGAATGGTACTAATACGATTTCAAGTTTCATTTTGCAGGATTGATTTGTTTGATGATAAAATTGATGAAATGAGATAGCATCGTTCACACACAGTGTTTACACACACTGATTTCAATCAATTCGGTGGATTTGGTTAATCAAATGGCTGCACACTTCGGTGATAGTTAATAATTTGTGATGAACATTGATTTCATTCAGTGGCTGCACTTTATGAATTTTTAATTGCAGGATTGTTTGGTTGTTTTGCACCGCCATAGTCAAACCTCATGCAAACCTGAGGTTTGCATTAATGTCTGGTCAAACAAATTCGATTGACGATTAGCGCCCTGCACATTCCAGGCATTAGACTAAATTGATTGGATGACATGTTATCATGGGTCAGTGCCATGAATTGAAATCGGTGCCATTAACATATCTCATGCAAATCATACATTTGCGCAAATAGGGTCTTACACAAACCACAACTTTGCGTTTCATCTGTCTTACGCAAACCACAACTTTTTCGTTTCATCTGCCTTACGCAAACCAAACTTTTCGCAAGCCATACCTTACGCAAACCACAGGTTTTCGCATTGAAACTCTTACGCAAACCACAGGCTTCTCACGAAAACTTCAATGTTCAAAGTGGGTCTTCGCATAAGGTGGTTTTGATCGCTCTAATTGGTCCTAAATTGTTCCAGAACAAGTTTCGGATTCGATTTTCGTTAAGAAACGAGTGAGATACAAGTGATTGAAGTTTCGCCGGAAAACTCGCCGGAAAAACGTTTTTCGCCAGATTTAATTTTCTGATGATGTTTTCGATATTTTAACTCCTTCATCGTGTTCCTTTATTGATTTCTTGTGTTTTACAGGTGTTTAAAAGCTTTAAAAGGACGAAAACCGGTCGTCGGAAAATACATATTGCCGGAGTTTTTCACCTCGAGATACAGAGCAGCAGTCACAGCATGTTCGAGTATTTTTCGTTGGAATCGATTTTGGAGTGAACAAGGATTATTTTCCAACTTGTTTCATCGATTTTCGTCGAGGAACGAAGAAGATATCGTCGATTGAAGTTCACAGTTCGTTTGATTTTGGAGAAGATGAACAGTAAAGTAACGGACAACCGTTATCTCCGTTAGTTTCGTTAGTTTTATGACATTTTGGTCCTAGAGTGTTAGTTTCGTTAGTTTTCTTTACTTTTTTAGTCCATTTCTCAGTTAGTAGTGTTAGTCTAGTTAGTATCTTTTAAAGTTTGTCTTTTTCGGTCCCTATAGTTAACTTTGTTAGTTTTTCAGTTAAATGTGTTCCATTTTTAGTCCTTTTTCGTTAGTTTTGTTAGTTTAGTTAAGTTCTTTTTAAAGTTTGACAGTTTAGGCCCCTGCAGTTTACTGTTTTAGGCTTTTACAGTTCTAGTCCCTGTAGTTTGTAATTTCTTGTTTTGTCATTTTTAGTCCTTCTTGTTTTTTAAGTTTTGTGTTTTTACGTTTTTAGCCCCTAGATTTTATTTTTTGTATTTTTGTCATTTTGAGTTCTCGTTTTTCGTCAAGTCTTAGTGTTTTCTTTCAATTTTAGTCCTCGTTTTTCGTACTAGTTTCGTATTTTGTCGATGTTAGTCCATATTTACATTTTTTTTAGTTCATTTTATTTAGTTAATCTGAGAATTTCAAGTTTCATTTGGTTTGCAAATTTCAGTTCTGTGTTTTGAAAGTTCCAGTGATTTGAAAGTTTTAGAGTTAAAATTTTTCTGAGTTTATTTTGTTGTGATCTGATTTTGACTTTCAGTCAAAAAAATTTTGAATTGATTGGGAACGATCAATTTTTTTTTTATCAAGCAGTTTCTCATTCAAAGTTTTCTGAGAGAGAAAAATTTTAGATTGTCCGTATTTTGTTTTTGAATTCATTTCAACACACTATAATTTTGTCAAATTCTTTTTCAAACAGGATGAGTTCACCAATTTTGCTCAGAGGAAGATACGAGCAGTGGAAAGCTGATTTTTTCAAATTTGTAGATACACATGAGCTGAGTTGTTATATCAGATTGTCGTTGACTGAAGGAGAGATGAAACCTCTTACTCCAACAAAAGATTGTACTGAGGATCGGGAGAAAAGAAAGAGAGCTGATATTTTAGCCCGAACTTTTGTGTTTAACAGTATTCGTCATGATATTAATGGTCACATAAAAACCTATCAGTTGATAGGAAAAGATTTATACAAGTCAACAGGAAAGGAGATATGGGACTATCTTGAATGGACGATGTTAGGGCCAACGGTTGTGTCAGTTCTAAAAGGAAAGATTTATAAGTTGGAAGCTAAAATTCAGCAGACATTTTCTGTTGAGAGCAATGAGCAGAAAGTTAAGAAATTGGAATCTGAGAATGATGAGCTTAGAAAGAATATATCTGATTTGGAACAACAGCTTGCTGAAAATAAAGCTGATTTTGATTCTGATAAGAAAAGTTTCTCAAAGAAGTTCTCAGATTTCTCAAGAAAATGTTTTGAAGAGAAGAAGTCAGTAGATCTTAAATGCATTAAACTTTCTCCACAAGTTTCCAATTTTGAGAAAGTACTTATTTTGGAAAGAGAGAAGTTTGTTCAAGAAAAGAAGGCCATTGAACAAAAGAATGTGGGATTCTTCAAGGAACTATCTGGCCAAAGAAATGATTCAGAGAAAGGATTTGAAGAAAAAGGTGCAAATTTGAGAATGAAATCAAAAAGCGGACTTCAAAGTTATCTGAACTATCTGCTAATGCACTGAAAGAGCAGAAAACGAAGTCTGAGTTCTCAAAGAAGATTGACCAGCTTGTGAAAGAAAGAGACAACTTCTCTTCAAAGATCAAAGATCTTGAAAAGACTGCCTCAAGTTCAAATCAGAAATCTGTCTCTTCACAAAGGTCAGTTAAATCTTTTGATCAGATTCGTCAAACTAACATTTTCTATGATGGATATTTAGATGGTTCAGATACATCTCCAAGAAGAAAAAGTTACAAGCAAGAGAAACTGGTGTGGCAGAAGAAACCAGTTAAAGTTGAGATGTCAGATAAGCTGAAAGGAAAGACATCATGTGTACATGTACATCAAGCAAAGAAGAACAAAGAGCATAAAGGTAAACCTGACCATATATACTCAAAAGACCAATTACTCAGGTTTTCAGGTAATAAATTTTAGTGTTCTTACTGTTGTACACATGATCATATCCACAAGATTAGTGATCATTTCTGGTATGGTTCTTACTCTGTATCCCCCACACGAACTGCAACTAACATTTCTGGACCCAAATACCAGTGGGTACCAAATCCGAAAACTGATTCTGAGTTGCAGGCACTTCAAGTCAAGGGGGAGTAAGAGAACAAAGGCTTTTGAACACAGCAGTTCAAAACCCGGACTTCAAAGTTGAAAGACGATGGCTTCTAAGTACACAGCTTAGGACCCGTTCTTCAAAGGAGTTTGACTTCTAAACACAACAGTTTAGGACTCGGACCTCAGCGATCAAAAGACCTTACTCCTGAATTTTTGCATCCGATGGATATGATGGTCTACATCCCAAGAGAATTGATCTGATCTCTATCCTGTACTTTTTATCTGATAGATTTTTTTGATATGATGGTCTACAATACAAAAGGGAGTGTCTGATCTCTATCCTATTTTAACTAATATATCTCAGATGCCTAATTTAAGGGGAGTAAAGGTGATGACTTCTGATTATTTCAGATCAGAACTCATACTATAAAAACGTTTTACTGCTTTCTTTTATTTTTTTTAATAAATGTTCTGAATAAAGTGGCTTCTGATCACATGACAGATTAGGACCCGTTTTTCAACGATCAAAGAAGGATATTTTGCTAATATCCAGGGGGAGCTTAAAAGATATAAATCATTTAATCATGGTTTGAGGGGGAGCTTAAAAGGTAAATATCTTCTGCCCTAGATCTCTGATTGTTTGAAAGATGAACAACTTTCGAACATGAAAAACAATTTCTTAAATGTTCAAACCACTTTTTATTCTCAAAAAATTTCATGAATTTAGAAGTGTGACTTTTAAATGTTTTTCAAATTTTGAGCTTAATGTTTAACTGACCGTGTGTTTCCAAAGATCAATACTCGTGTATTGTCTTTTCCATATACTGTAAAGTATTCACACACATCGGTTCAGTATTTCATTTGAATTTGTTATTACCATGTCTCATAACGAACATATTTTTCGATGGTAATACCCTCGTTTGCTTTCAAAGTTGTTGAGCATCATTCATCTTTTTCATATTTGTGCTTTCATTGATAAATTGTTTATATTTGTTCATATAAACAAAATATCCAATTCTTTGATACCCTAACCTTTTCATTTGATCTGATTGATACATTGTCAGATTCTCAAAACAATTCTCTTGACTTTATTTCATTCATTCAATATCCTTGTTTTGATAAATCTTCAAAGTTCAAATGCTCAAATTTCATTCATATTTTTAAATGAGGATACATTCTGACACTGTTATCTTTGTGCTTAACTGTTCAGTTAAATTGTTGAGCAACCATGCTTTTTAGGACTTACATGGGATTCGTGTGTGAGCTTAAACAGAACTTCCATGGATTCACGTCAACCAGTGTTTCCTACCCAGGAAGTTATCCTTGAGTGATTGAGGGGTGAGGGGTCATAAATCAAAGAGTGGGGGAGATAACTCATCCGGTTGAGTTATTCTCATTGTGAGGAGCGGAAAAATGGAAATGAGAGTTTGGTTAGAAGTGAGCTTTAAATGATAAAAAGAAAGAGGGTGTGAGAACAGAGTTAAAAGAATATCAGAACTCTGCACCAACCACTTTCTGAGCCGGGCAGCCACATCTACTGATTGGTTCACATTCTTTGGTGACCAACATTGAAAAAGGCAGTGAGCCCATGCCAACTCTTGCATTAAACCCACCAACCACTCATTTTTTTCCCGAAAAAGAAATGTTTTGGGGACGCAACATATATGCTATCTAATCTTCACTCAGAAGATTTAGATATTGAACAAGAAGGAAAGTTGCCCCACCTTCGCACCTCTTTCATGCACATTGAGTCCGTGTAAGATCTGTTACTGTCTCAACAGTTTACACAATTTGAGCCTGAAAAAGCCTGAGTAGCTTCAATCATTTTACACTTGCACGAGCACACAAGGAATTTGTTTTTCTGTCAGAACATTCATAGATAAACCTTGTGTTTTTCAATGATTGAATGGAAGTCCTGGGGAGTCATCTTCAAACCAGCTCCTTAAATTGTACATTCGTTGTACACACTAACTTTATGTTACTGACAGGCATTCCTAACTGTTTCATTTTTTGAATCAGGGTTACCACGTTCATTATATCTGAATTTGAAAAGATTCGGGTATATACAGTTCATGATTCAGTTATTCATATCAAAGGGAGGCAACTGTGAAATTTTCATTGAAAAGGGGAGATTGTTATTCGAATACAAAGGGGGTGATCAAAGACTGTGTTGAAATTGAAGATGTTTTGATGATCATGATGATCACAATCATCAAAAAGGGGGAGACATTTACAAAGATTTAATTTCAAATCCATGAAGAGTTGTCAAAGTGAAAAGACTTGTGAAGAAATTCTGAGAGTTCAAAAGTCAATTCAAAATGCTTCTGCTGATACAAAGTCAAAAGATTCTGAAGAAAGTTTATTAAAAGATAAATCAAGATGGTTCATGAAAGTTTGTGATAAACCATACAATGATTACTATAAAATCAGATCTAACAGCTTGTTTTTCCAAAGACTATTCAGAGATCACAAGAGATGAAGATACAAGTTTTTCAAAGACTCCACAATGTTTCAAAGATGTCAAAGATTTTCAAAAGTTTCAAGATTTCAGATTCGCGTTCAAGACATGTTGACTTTCATAGCTTCAAAGAGAAAAAGACTTTTCAAGATTCTTCAAAGGCTGAAAGACTGAAGATTGTTAAAGCTTCAAAGTTCAAAGTTGTCAGAGACAAAAGCTGAAGAATCAAGAGCTGAAGACTAACGTCAAATTTTTATTAAATCTATAATACAAAGGGGGAGATTGTTAAGTCAAAATATTGTATCCAAGATTTATTTAGAAAAGTCAAAATGTAAAAGTCAACAATGTCAAAATCAAAGTCTATTTTGTCAAAGTCTTGATAAGTCAATGTTGTTTAGTTTCCTTTGTCATTAAGTTTTGTTAATAGATAGGTGGTATAAATAGGGCGTGTCTTGTAAGAATTTGGTAAGATCTTCATTGTATACATTTTAGAGACGTGTGAGATTTATGGATTCATGATCTACTTTCTCTCTCTACTCTCTCTCTCTCTAGATTTTCATTGCTAAATCTTAATTGTTTTGAGAATTGCTTGATTGATTTGTATTCACAGTAACTGAGGATTCTTTTAACAGCAGCTACATGGGACTCTTTGGAATTAGCCTGATACCATGCACAAAAATAGGTGGCCTACTTGATGTCAAGTAAAGAAGAGATCCTATAATTCTTCTGTAGGTCCGTTGATCAATTGATTTTCTAGAGCTATCAGCGTCCAACAGACTTCCAGGCTGCATTGGAGTCTTCATAGGTGATGAAGAGTTCATGTCAAATTTCCTCAATATGTCTCTTATATATTTGGCTTGATTTATAAAAATCCCTTCCGAGGTTTGTTTAACTTGCAAGTATAAGAGAAAAATGTAGTTCACCCATCATTGACATCTGAAACCTGCTTTTCATGATGTTTTGAAATTCATCACAAAGATCAGGGGTTGTAGATACAAATATAATGTCATCTACATATATTTGTACAAGTATCAAGTCATCACCTTTCTTCTTTAGAAATAAAGTTGTGTCGATATTACCTTTTTGAAAGCCAGACTTAGTCAGGTAAATTGACAATGTTTCATACCATGAACCTGGCATTTGCTTCAATCCGTAGAGCGCTTTATCCAGCACGTACACATGGTCTGGGAACTTTGGATCAGTGAAACCTTCACGCTGACTTACATACACTTCTTCATGAAGGATACCGTTGAGGAATGCTGACTTGACATCCATCTGGTATACCATGATATTCTTGTGTGCAACATATGCAAGAAAAATCCTTATAGCTTTGATCCTTGCAACGGGTGTGTAGGTTTCATCATAATCAATGCCTTCTTGCTGATTGTAACACTTCACGACTAACCTTGCTTTGTTCCTAACAATTATAATCGTTTCGTCCTTTTTGTTTCGAAAAACCCACTTAGTACCGACTATTGTTTTGTCTTTGGGTCTTGGTACTAATCACGACACTTCATTCCTTTTGAATTTGTTGAACTCGTCTTGCATCGCGTTAATCCAATCTGGATCTTTAAGTGCCTCAGACGACTTCTTTGGTTCCATGCTGCTTAGGAAATTTGAGAGCATACAAAAATTTGTAGACGCAGTAGCAGATCTTGTAGACACCTTAGCATTCGAATCACTAATGATGTTTTCTGGGGGGTGACTCTTAGTCCATCTGTGGGTGCTTGGTAGTACATCTATCTTAGTCTGATCATTTGACTTATCAAACTCATCCTGGATTGCAGGCATATCAGCTTCTGTTACAGTTGGACTTGTTACACTTGGTGAAGGATCAACTTCTTATGTTGTAGTTTCTGACTGATGTTCCCAAGGTACTGCTGATGTAGATCCTTGTTCCACCACTGGAGAGATCATATCAGTAGTACTATCTGATTCAACTTGTTCAAAAACAACTTGGGTTTGGCTTGTAGAAGCTTCACCAATTTCTTCAGGGGGTCCAGAGAATTCTGCACTTGTAGTATGTGAGTCAGTATTTGCAATATTATCTTGATTGTTATCTTCAGTAGATATATCATTAAATGCATCAAAGAATAACAAATGAAAATCAGAATCAGTGTGGGTTTGAGAATTCTTTTTCTTTTGAAGATCAGGCTCTACACTGGTTGATGTAGAAGCTCTATCTTTAGTTTCGAGTTCTGGTCTGCTTTGTTCAGAAGTCCTAGTCTTCAGTTCATCAAAGCTTACATTGGTACTCTCAATCACAGTCTTTGTTTGCGTGTTGTAAATTCTGTAAGCCTTGGATTGAAGAGAATATCCGATGAATACTCCTTCGTCAGGTTTGGGTTGGAACTTTGATAAGTTCTCTCGATCATTAAGCATGTAGCACTTGCATCCAAACACATGGAAAATTTTAACAGTAGGTTTTCGACCATTAATAATTTCATAAGAAGTCTTATTGAAACGTTTATTTATTAAGATCCTGTTTTGTGTGAAGGATGTTGTGGCTACTACTTCAGCCCAGAGAAACAAAGGTAGATCTGAATATGCAAGCATTGTCCGTGCAGCTCCTACCAGTGTTCTGTTCTTTCTTCCAACTACCCCGTTCTATTGAGGTGTCATAGCCAATGAAAAGTTGTGTGAAATTCCAACGGAGTCAAGAAATGATTGCAGAGTTGCGTTCTTGAACTCAGTACCGTTGTCACTTCGCAACTGTTGTACCGGGCTTTGTAGAAGAACTAGAATTTTCTTTATGAACTTGATGATCAGATCGGGAGCCTCAAATTTCTTCCTTAAGAACTCTAACCATGTATATCGTAAATATTCATCCACCATGACCAGAATGTACTTCTTGCCATTAATGGATTGAGTTCTCATCGGTCCGCACAGATCTATATGAATAAGCTCTAGACATTTGTTGCAATTAGATAACATCTTGATCTTGTGGGAAGTTCTCTTCATTTTGCCTCTTTCGCATGTAGAAAAAAGTGAATCTTGTTCTATCTTTAGATCTGGAAGTCCTGTAACAAGATGTTGTGTCCTCAGCTTATTCAGATCCCGGAAATGCTGATAAGATAGACGTCGATGCCACAACCAACTTTTTTCAGATGAAGTCTTAGAGATAATACATACTAGCTTTGATGCTTTTAAAGTTGGAAAGTGAACACCATACAATAAGCCCATTTTCCCATCTTTGATTAACTTATCTCCACTTTGATCTTTGATATAGCAGTAATCAGTATCAAATTCCACTTTGCATTTCTTCTCTGTAAACTGGCTGATAGAGAACAGATTATACGCCAAACCCTCCACGTACAAGACTTTAGATATACAAATCATAATGTTCTTGATTGTAGCATAACCTCTGACATATCGTTTCATTTCGTTTCCAAAATTGACTGATCCTGCATAATGTTCTACATAATCGAATAGCAGGTGCTTGTGTGCTGTAATGTGTCTTGATGCACCAGAATCTATAATCCACACATGACAAGCCTGCAAGCAACAGTCACTTAGATTTAGGTACCCATATGAATATGGGTCCTTTCTTGTTAGTATCCTTAACATTTTTCAAATTAGCCGATGACCCTTTAATTCTCCATTCAAATCTAGGTCCTTTTGGTAAAGTTTGTGCTTTAATTTCAGATTTGGGAATCCATTCCCACATAAACTTTACATCAACTATTTTTTTTTACATGAAAATCATTATTTCTCTTGTTAACATAATAAACTTCAAATTTATGATTGACCTTAGAATGAGCAGAAGATTTCATGTTTTTAAACTGGACAGTCTTTCTTTTCATTGAAGACTTGGGTTTCAAAGAAAATGAACTTTGAAGACAGTATGAGCATTGCAACCAAGTAGCAACTTGTGTCAACAACTCTTTTTGAGAAATTTTTTTTGTTTGATTGAAACTTTGTTGATCAGTACAAGCATGAACTACTCTATTACACTTCCTCCTATCACAAACTTTCACTTTCTTCTCAACTTCAGCCTTCTTTGGATTCTTCAAACTTTCCTTCTTCACCTTTTCATCTATAAAACAATTAGAATTAGAAACATTAAAGGAAGAAGATTTAGAACATTTACCTTTTTCACTAACACTCACCTCCTTTTCTGAAGATTTTAATTCTTTGAAGTCAGATTTCATAATAGAAGTGGTAATATCTACTGTGGAAGACTCCGACTGATCACTAGCACATGAAGTCATAGAAGCTGGAGATTATTTATCAAAGCAAGCCTCTTTTCCTTTTGAAAGTTTGAAAATTTGGGATTCTAGATTTCTAATCTCCTTTTGTAAAGATTCATTTTGAATTAAACTAGAATCTAGTTCCATCCCAAAATTTTCTTTGTATTATTCCAATTCAACAATAAGATTGTTGAGATATGAAATTTGCCTTTCTAACTCATCAATCTTGTTTAAGGCTGTTTGATGCTCGAGGTCAGTGAATTTTGAAGAATGATGAGAAATAGACGTATGTGAAATTACTTCTTCATCTTTGTCTTCTATGATTGAACAAGTTAGAATAGTTTCATTTGAGTCAGAATTAGAACTGGCTTTAGAAGACTCAGGTTGTTTTGTAAAAAGGTTTTCATATTCGACAAATGTATTCTTTTTTACTTTCGTAAGAAGAATTTAATTCATCATATGAAAATTTAACTGAATTGAAACACTGAGTTTCTGAGTTAGCTTTAATTTCTGACTTAACTTCCACATATTCTTCCTTCTTCATCTTAGGAGATTTAGGTAAGGAAGTCTCTGGCTTGACAAAGGTCTCAAGGATGTGTGGTATCAAAATCACAAGATTATCACCCGATTTTTTAAAGTTGTAAAGATTTTTGGGTGCTTTCTTTAAAACATCCACATCAGATAGACCCAAGCCAGGTTTTTCCTTGTAAAATCTGGTATCTTTTTGATTGTTAGTCAAAATCTTCAGTGTCTGTTCTGTTTGACCTCTCTTGAAGTTAAGATCTTCCAACTCCTTAATCTTAGTATATGCTTCAGTCCTGTCTTTCAAAACGATATCATATTGAAGTTTCAGCTCAAGATTCTTATCCTTTAATGTCACTATTTCCTTTTGTAATTTAGAAATTTTAGTTTGAAGGTTTGATTTATCCAGCTTTAGAACATTTTCCTCTTCTTCTCTTTCTGCAGCCAATGTCTTATAAATCAATGCTTAATCTTGATGTCCTTGAATTGTACTCTTTTGTTGTTTGAAATTTTCTTTCAATTTTAAAAACTCAGAGTTCATCAAGTTTAATTGGGACATCAAATTAAGCACTTCTTCATTTTCAGAAAAAGAATCAGAATTATCAAACATAGAATTTACCTCAAAATCTGACTCTTCATTCAAGTGAGCCATCAGATGGTAGTCAGATTCACTTTCACCTCTTCATCTTCTTCATCAGAATACTCGAACCAGATTTCTTCCTCAGCTTTCAATGCTTTGCCTTTTTACATGGCTTTAGCTAGCTGGGCTTTCTTGGCATAATACTCGTAGTTCTTGTTCCCCTTTCACTGGGCAGTCTCTGATGAAGTGGCCTATCTTGCCACAGTTAAAGCATTTGTCCGATTTCTCTTTTTCTTTCTATTCTCTCTTCTCTTCTTTCTTCTCCTCCTTCTTTTCCTCTTTCTCTTTCTCTTTTTCATACTTGCCTCTGTACTTGCTTGACTTGTATGAGTCATGCTTTGGCTTATTGTAGAACTTTTTCCTGCCAAATATCTTGTGAAAACTTGAAGTCAGGAGAGAAAGTTTCTCAGCAAACTCTGACAATTAATCATCTTCTGACTCTTTTTGTGTCTCCTCATCAAAACTGTCTGAAGATTCAATCAGATTGGTCATTAAGGCTTTCTTCTTTGATCCCTTAGAAGACACATAACTTCCCTTGACCAACTTTCCTTTCCCTTGAGCCAGAAGGGCTAAAGAGTCCTCGACCTTTTTCTGCTTGTCTTTAAGTTGATGTAGTTCCTTGTTGACAGCAGATTGTTCTTTAACTTTATCTTCATGTTGGTTTAAGGCACATAATAAATCATTAAGTTTCTCCTCATCCATATCATTGTTGATTTGCATCTGAATCGTGTAGACGTCCCATTCGGGTTGGAGATTCTTAATGAATTTGTAGTTGATTTTGGATTCTGACTTCTGCACTCCGTTCCTCCTCAGATCGTTCAAAATTATGTTGTATTTGTCATACGCTTCCCTTAGAGATTCCCCTTCCTTATCTTTGAAGCCCTCGTATGCATTAATGCTCTGATTTCTTTTCGTCTTGATGGACTTAGTTGAACCTTGAAATTGCTTTTCCAGCTCATCCCAGATATCCTTAGCTGATTCTCGGCTTATCATTTGGAATGGCCACGATTAGAAAAGTTAAGACTGTAGCATCTCTTTTCACCAGATCCTTGTCCAATTCATTGTACTAGATGGGTCTCTTGCCACAATTCTCTCAGGAATTTCAGGATTTGTATCTGTAGCTGGAATACTGGCAACTGTGACGTGAGGAAAGTGAGGACCATCTATGATAGAATTCATCAATTTCTTGTCTTGATTGTTCAAGAAATTGATTATTCTTTTTCGCCATTGTGGATATTCATCTGATTGCAGAACGGGAGGTTTTGACTTCGAACCCATACTTAGAAGATCACGAGACATATTTGCTGATAAGAGAAAGATTACTGACAGATGGCTTGAAATAAAAGATCTCCCCAAACAATTCAGAAAAAGTTGACTTAAAATGTCAAACTCAGATTACCACTTGAAATCGATTTCAGAAAAATTGTAAGTCCTGAACTCACAGACCACTGAAACAGGCAAACAATTGAAACTCGCAGAAGACTATTCACAAAACTTCTCGCAGAAAACGTGTGCGCGTTTACAAAAACTCGGAAACTTCGATGTGTGCATTTTAACTTCTCTGACACCACTACTAGTGTGTTTTGGACTTAGAAACTTTTAATCATCTGAGTTCTCACAAGTGAATACAAAATCGCAAATCAAACGAAACTCACACGAGCCTTTGCGTGTTCCATACTTAAAAAAATTCCAGAAAATGTAGAACTCGCTAAATGCAAACTCGCAGACTGGAAAAACTCACAGAGTACTTGTGCGCATTCCACACTCGTAGAATCCAAACTCGCAACGACCAAGAAACTCGTAGAACAAACACAGAGATTTGCACCATTTGCTTTGCACGTACTAGATTATCGCAAACAATGCTATGCGCGAACTAAACACAAACTCGCAGAAATCATGAACATCATCATCATGCGTGTTCTTCAGGGTGTGCGTGTTCTTCCTTAGCGCGAACAATGAATCTAGCGCGTTCTATACTTAGGCTCACGGATTCGATCCAAAATCCAATAAACCTGCAATTAGATTTCAAGAATTGTACCACAATGATCGAAATGATTATAAGAACACTTTTATAAAAAACTAAAATGGCTAAAAACACAAAATTACAGTGCAATCCATTGAAACACATTGTTTGACAACTTTTTCAAGAAAATCCAAGAAGTCCAAAATTCGATCTAAAGCTGTTAGTAATTCGTGAAACAAATTGAATAAGAATTATCCTATTACAACACACGAATCCTATGAAACCATTTTCACAATCAAAGAACAACAATCCAAAGAGAATTCGATCCAACAGTGAATAAAAAGACACTTTTTGCGTGTTTTTAATGATTTCAAGAATTTAATCCTGTTCAAGTGAATTAATCTTTCTGAACTTGATTGGGGTAGGCTCTGATACCAAATGTGTGTTCCCAAATCAAGCCATGAATATCGAATCAAACAATTCAATATGAAATTGTAGAGAGAGAATCTAGAGAGAGAATGTAGAAGTCATATATCTCACAATAGTCACAAGATTACAACTGTGCGCTCAATTCTCATGTGTTACTTCTCTCAAGCATTACAAAGACTATTTATATGAAGAAACAAAACACTCAAAACAAAGAAACTCTCAAGAGACTAAAACTCTCAAAGACTTAAAAGTCAAAGTCTAACATTACAAAAGTCAAACGTTGATCTAAACTATTACATTAACAAATTTTTTGAAGCAAATGGAAACCATGATGTTCGAGCTTCAGGACTTTCAAGCTAAGCTCAAAAAGGAGAAAAGTAGAGTTGCGAAAAAGCGTCAAAATTTTTTTGATCTCAACAAGGAAATTGTTGGGAACAAAAACTTGACTGACTCTTTGAACAAATTTGCTACTGTTTTTGAAAAACAAAAAGCTTGTTTTGAAACTCAAATTTCTGAAACAATTTCTAAGTTCAATAAGTATGATCGTGAGAAACAAGAGTTTATTTTAAAAGTTCACAACTTGCAGATTGATGATAAAAATTTACAGAAAAGGATTAGTGGTTTGGAAGCAAAGCTTTATACTCGAGGTCAAACGGATCAAACCATTTATCTAAACACACCAAAGGAAGAAACATATTTTAAATATAAGTGGGGTATTGGTTACGATAACCCATATTATTTGATGAAAGCTATTCGAAAGCAACCAACTTTATATAATTTTAATTTTTTACAAGTGGCTGACAAAAATGCTCATTTGTAACCCAAATTTGTTACAAAATCATCTGATGAGGTTGAGGCTAAGGAAGATGAGAACAGAAAGAACACAACCAAAATGCAACTACCATTCTACTATAAAAAGATGAATGATAGTTATCTTTCTGAGCAACCAAAATTTCTATCAAATGATTGTTAAAGCACAATTTTATTGGATTCAAGATCATCATTATCTGAAGATGGAAATCTGAAGTCAAAGCTGATAAAGTCGACTCTCAACAAATAGTCTAGGGTCTTTTGTAATAAATAGTCAAAGTGTGTTTCCGTATTTTCGTTTTTAGTCCATTCCTTTATTTAAATGTGTTTTAGTTGTTGGGCCCAAGCCCATTAGGCTTATATGCCTAAGTATAAATTAGATTGTTTGTGTTAATTAGGTTTAGTTGAGTTAATTGTTGTTAGGCTGCTTGTTTGAGCCGTACACAGAGAGATAGAGGGAGAGAACAGAGCCGAGAGAGAAAGAGGAAAACAGAGAGAGAGATTGATCGATCTTCAAGTTTGTAATCGTTCAATTCTTTGGTATAATCGTATCAGGTTTGTATATTGTTATTGTTTATTTGATTACTTGATTGATTCATTAATTAAGGGAGAGGTTTGACTTGCGAGTTCCGACCAATAGTTCATTCCCGTCTTCAGTGCGTACCGAACATGTCTTGGCCTTAAAATTTACCTCTAAGTCTTTGTCGCAGAACTGTCCAATACTGAATAGGTTGTTTCCTAAGATTTTCGTGAGATTTTAATCGTGAGATTTTCGTGTACAACATCACCATATCCCAGAATTGGTGAAAACTGATTCATTTGTGGATTCAGGTGTTACATTTCATTTTTCTAATTTGTCTAAATTTGCAAAGATCTGGATAAACATCTTTATGAATTGACGGATAATCAGTGGATCTGTTTGCAAAATCAGTGGTGGAAGACATTTCTTGAAGAAAAATTTTGATGAACTCTTTGCTCTTTTCATCAAAAAGGGGGAGAAGCGTCAACCAATAAATGGAGAGAACACAAGTTTTTGTAAGAATTTCTGAAGATATACTGAATTGAAGAAATTTTCTTTGAAGATGATTTGCTGAAGCATTCTGAGCTGAAACTGAAGATAATTTCTTTCCAAGGGATATTCTCATTGTTTGGAGAGAATTGCTACATTCTGAAGACAAAGAGGAAGATTGCATCTTCTGAGCTTTCAAGAGAAGATTAAATTGCTAAATTTATTTTAGTAATGATCTTGATCCAAAGGGGGAGATTGTTAAAGCACTGTTTTATTGGATTCAAGATCGTCATTATCTGAAGATGGAAATCTGAAGTCAAAGCTAATAAAGTCGACTCTAAACAAATAGTCTAGGGTCTTTTGTAATAAATAGTCAAAGTGTGTTTCCGTATTTTCGTTTTTAGTCCATTCCTTTATTTAAATGTGTTTTAGTTGTTGGGCCCAAGCCCATTAGGCTTATATGCCTAAGTATAATTAGATTGTTTGTGTTAATTAGGTTTAGTTGAGTTAATTGTTGTTAGGCTGCTTGTTTGAGCCGTACACAGAGAGATAGAGGGAGAGAACAGAGCCGAGAGAGAAAGAGGAAAACAGAGAGAGATTGATCGATCTTCAAGTTTGTAATCGTTCAATTCGTTGGTAAAATCGTATCAGGTTTGCATATTGTTATTGTTTATTTGATTACTTGATTGATTCGTTAATTAAGGGAGACATAATGATTATTTTCAAAGCTATTATACTGAGGAGATGGAGGCAAAAACAGTTAATGCAATGATTTATGTTCCTCCACTCGTTTTGGAAAGCAAAATTTCTGAGCTTGAAAACATTTTAGTTGATGAAAGAATTTTGGTTGATCTTGAGAAAGTTGTGTTTTATACTGTTATGAAGAACACTGATTTTAAATCTGAAGCTACAAATGACAACTCTGAATCAGAAAGAGTTTGTGTCAACAATTCTACTGATTCAGATGCGTCATCGTGTAAAGTTTTCATGGAAATGTTTTTACAAATTCTAAAACTTTAGACAGTGCTAAAATGTCTTTCAAATAAAAGTGTTCTAAAGTGTCAAATGATTTCAACTTTTCAAATTATTCCAATGCACAACTATTTGATGATGATGATGATGATGACTTATTTGTGGATGAAAATGATTTTTTAAATTCTGATGGTTGTTTGGATGAAAATATTGATAAGTTTGATTTCAATGCTAAACTTCCAGATCATTCTGATTTATTATCAATACTTATACTTTACCTAGTGTGTTTGAAAATGGTGATTCATCAACTAAGGTTGAAGAATCAGTTCCTGTGAGTACCTATTATGCTAAAGGAAAGAAACAAAAGAAAGGGCGCTCACAAAAATAGATCAGCACAGGAAAGCATAAGAAAGCACAAACTCTGACATCTCATGGTTCTTACAAATCTAAATCTCCTATTGAAGATTTGAAAAGTAAAAAGGTCTGAGGCAAAGTTTGAATGGCGACCTAAGAAGAATGTTAAAGATTTGAAAAATCATTGTCTGGTTTGGATTATAATAGGACTGCAAATTCTGACATTTCGCATATGAACCTATACAAATTATGAGGAATTCTTATCATACACAAATGCGAATTCTGATCATTTCTCATAACACACATGTGCGAATTCTACACTTATGAAATTTTTCAGACAAAACTATTATGCGAAATCAAATAAATCTGCGAGTTCTTGGTGCGAGTTCTTGGGATTATGCGAGTTCTTGGTATTATGCAAGTTCTTGAGATCTTGTCGAAAAAATCACTCTGATCTCTTCAAAAACCCATCAAACCTTCAATTTTCAGTCTGAAACTTTGACAATATGATCACAAACACTATTCGATCCTATTACAAACAAGGAATTTCAAAGAAATTTTGTCAAAAATACAATTTTGGATTGAACAGTGCTATCACACTCGTGAACTTGAAAAACTCGTAAAATCTCAAAATTGATCCCAATTACTGTGCGATGTTCTAACAAATCTTTACAAGATTGATCTAATACACTATACAAACTCAATCTAATCAATTACAATTCCAACTTCACACAAAAATTCAAAATTCGATCAAGACTCGATATGTAGTGCCGAAAACCCAACTTTCTTATGATTTCAACTTGAACTCTGCTCTGATATCAATTATTATTCTCAAATTATCAAGTTCTAAGCAATTCAATTACAATAACAAGATGAGAATCAATTCAATCAATTAACCTATTTTTCCAATTTAATGAAAGATTTCGTATACAGACTCTCTTTACAACTTTCTCTCTCTAGAACTTAGTCTGCGTATTACAAATCTAACCACAAGCTTACAACGACCAACTAACCATACACCTATTTAAGACACCCGGACAAAGCACTTAAAAGAAAATTACATTGACATTGACTTTGAATTTATTACAAAAAGACTTTGACTTTTCTTTGAGAGTTGACTTGAGCTTTGACTTGCATGACTTTCAGTCTTCAGACTTCATGATCTTGTATCCAACATATATATTCATTAACACAAATGGGTGCCAAAATATTGTGCTAACACGAAAAGACCCATCTATAAATAGGCACCTAAACCGGTTGTTGTCTTATTTCTCTTCTGCAGACCCGTCCTATGTGGTATTTAGATTAAGGCCATTCCAAGCATATGACAGGGAAGAAAGATATTTTATCTAATTATACAGAGAAATTATGCGGCAATGTTCGTTTTGGGAATGACCAGGTTTCAACAATCTTGGGATATGGAGAGGTATTGCAAGAGAACATAACGATTAAGAAGGTGAGCAATGTTGAAGGATTAGGAAACAATCTGTTCAGCATTGGTCAGTTCTGGGACAAGGATTTAGAGGTGAATTTTAAGGCCAAGCGATGTTGTGTAAGAACGTAAGATGGTAAAGAACTCTTGGTAGAGACGCGAAAGTCAAACCTCTACATAATTAATCTGTCAAATGTGAAGACTGATAATGCGGTATGTCTACTTTCCAAAGCCTCTATGCAACAAAGTTGGTTATGGCATAGAAGGCTATCTCATCTCAACTTCAGATAGATAAACAAGTTGGTGACTGGAAATTTGATTAAGGGTTTACCTGAGCTGAAATACGTCAAAGAACATATGTGTGACGTGTGTGAGAATGGTAAGATGAAAAGAGTTTCTCATAAGCCTAAGCCTGAACGAAGCTCAAGTAATCCTTTAGAACTGTTGTATATGGATCTCTGTGGTCCAATGCGAACGCAAAGCATAAACGGCAAGAAATACGTCTTGGTGATTGTGGACGATTATTCAAGATACACTTGGGTCAAATTTCTAAGATCAAAAGATGAGACGCCCGATGTCATCATCTCATTCTTAAAGTTCGTTCAAGTGAACTTGCAGAAGACAGTTAAGCTTCTTAGAACTGATAATGGCATAGAATTCAAAAACAAACCGGTTGATGATTATTTCGAATCGATCAGGATAACTCATCAGTTTTATACTGCCAGAACTCCGAAACAAAATGGGGTAGTTGAACGACGAAATCGGACTCTTGATGAGGCTGCACGAACGATGCTGAGCCAATCCGATCTACCTTTATTTTTGTGGGCCGAAGCTATCTCAACTGAATGTTATATGCAAAATTGTTCAATCATTCATCGTCGGTTTGGTAAAACACCATATGCTTTGATAAATAATAGAATACCTAGCATTAAACATTTTCACATCTTTGGATGCAGGTATTTTGTATTGAATGACAAGGAGAACTTGAATAAGTTCAGTCCCAAGGCTGATGAAGGCATTTTCATTCGATATTCTCAAACGTCTGTTGCATATAGAGTTTACATGAAGAAATCTAAGATAGTTGTGGAGAGCGTAAACGTCACATTTGATGAAGAGATGACGTCTGATCAAATCAGTTCAGAACCCTAATAATAGGAGTATTAGCTTCTGGGTAGATCAGTCCAGAACCTGCGGTTAAAGTTTCTAATTCTGATAAAGAGTCAACGTCTACATCTCATTTAACACATTTAGATTTATTGTTTGAACATTTTTATGATGAGTTTCTTGGTTCTAGAGTGACTAAACCTGTTGTGATTGACAGATCTGAAGATTAAAGCAATCATCATCCAATCACTTCAGATGTATCGACTGAATCAAATTCTCCGGTTCAAGAAGAAACTCTAGTTCAAACACCTACTCAATCAGTTGAAGTAACACATGAAACTGTTGGGCCTGAAGTTGCACATTTAGTTGGATGTACGGTCATGCCTACTCAACAGATATCTAATGTCCAATCCACTGAAACTGTGATCCCAGATTCTAGCTTATGATTAACACACAATCAAGTAAGATTTATTATTTTATTGATGAATCAACAATTACAGAATCTACATAAAGCCATACCCCTATTTCTTGGATATTCTCTGTAAGCTCTCTGTATGTGTGTGTGTGTGTGTGTGTGTAATCTTTCAATATGCATGTCTCTAAATCTAACAAAGACACAAGGTATTAATACCTAGTCAACACAAGTTGACTTTACAACACTAACCCTTACACTATTACAAACAATTACACTTTTGACACTCATTTTAATCTTGAATACAATTTTGACTCAACATTCTCCCCCTTTGGATTCAAGATTAAAATTTTTTTTGACACTAATCTTCAGGTCTTCTTCCTTGAAAAATCTTCAACAATAAGTCTTGAATATTTTCAAATCTTTGACACTTTGATCAATCTTTGATAGCACTTTAAGTAAATTCCCCCCTTTTGATATCTTAACAACTTTAGCACTTTCTTCAGTCTCCCCCTTTGATTACGAAATGCAATAAGCTCTTTCAGAAAATCTTTTTAACACAACAAACTTTGAAGTACAAACATCTTCAGCTTTTCATCTTTCTTTAATCAATGCTTTGACAAATTTCTCTCCCTTTATCACATCTTGCTTAACTTTGCTTTCTCATTCTTGTACTCTCCCTCTTTTAACCAATCAATCATCTGACTTTCAAACCTTGAAACTTATCCCCCTTTTTGATGAATTGTGAGAATCATAATCATCAAAACATTTCAAGGTCAACTCTGTCTTTGAAATATCTCCCTCAAATAATAAATATAAGCACAGTCACGAAAATACATAAACAATCTCCCAAAGAATGATATGAACAAGCTCTGTCTGATCTGATTGGTTGCCGTCAATTCATGACATGTATTCATCCGAATTTTTTCAAACTCCAATGAAATAAGAATGGTAAACCTGAATCAACAGATAAATCATTTATAATGTTTGTCAGTAACACAACGTTACTGAGTACAACGAATGTACTATATAAGGAGCTTGTGTGATGTTCACTCCCCAGGACTTACATTCAATCATTGAATAACACAAGGTTAATCTATCAACGTTCTGACAGAAAAACAAATTTTTTGTGTGTTTATGCTTGTGTATGAAAGAATTAAGCATAATGATTGCTTTAAGGCTCAAAATAATGTAAACTATTGAGACAACAATAGTTATACACAGATTCAATGTGCATGAGAAAGGGTCGAAGGTGGGGCAACGTTCCTTCTTTTCCAATATTAGCATCTTCCAAATGAAGATCCAATTGATGATGTGTTGCTTCCCCCTTAAAATTGAAACATTCTTTTGTTAAGAAAAGAATGAGTAGCAGGTGGGGTTTTAATCCAAGAGTTGGCATGGGCTAGTCTCCCTTTTCAATGAAGTTCACGAAAAAATTGTGAAGCAACAAATTATGTGGCTGCCTGGCTCAGAAAATGTTTGGTGCAGAGTTTATTATTCTTTTACTCTGATCTCTCACCCTCTTTCTTTTAAACATTTGAGCTCTCTTCTAACCAATCTTTGTTTTACATTTTACCTCAGCACATACCCACTCTCAATCTTTTGACCCCTTTCCCCTCAATCACTCAAGGATTACTTTCGGGATAGGAAACACTTGGTTAACGTGAATCCATGGAAGTTCATTTAAGCACTCATACCGAATCCCATGTAATTTGTCCTAAAAGCAATGTGTTGCTCAACAATTTATTTTGAAAGTTAAGCACAAGAAATAACTTGTCAGAAAATGTATGCTCAGTAAACATAAGAATGAAATTTGAGCAATTTGAACATTTAAGATCTCTCAAAACTTTGAAAATTTTTGATCATTCAATTTCATTGTTTTGAGAATCTAATAATGATTCAATCAGATCAAATGTCATGATGAAAAATGTAATGGGGTATCAAAGAACGTACATTTGTTTATATGAACAAAATATAAACAATTTAGCAATGAAAGCACATTTAGTAAGAAATGACGTCTGATCTCAAACAATAAGACTACAAACGGGAGTATTACCATTAAAAGATTGATCTTTTGAGACATGGTAATAACAAAGTCAATAAGAACGTACTGAACCGATGTGTGTACAAGTACTTGACAGTATATAGACAATATAATACACAAGTATTGATCTTTTCGAAACACACGGTCAGATAATCATCAAAATATCCAAAAAACATTTAAAAGCACACTTCTCAATTCATGAAAACATTTTAAGAATAGGAAGTGGTTTGAACATTTAAGAAATCATTTTTCCCACTTGAAAGTTGTTCTTCTTTCAAAGTATGGTTGAGTTAGAGATTAAGAAAAATATACCTTTAGCGTAGAAATTCTTAACTCCCCCTAAAATGAATATCATCTTGTAAGCATCCTTTGCCAAAACATCATATACTCCCCTTGGTATTTGTAAAAAGTCAATTCATTAAAAAAATATGACAATTCCCCTTTAAAGATATAACAGTTAAATCTTATAAACTCCCCCCTCAAAGTAAAAACTCCTTTTGAAAGATGTTATCTATTAAGCATCCTAAAGAAGAAAAACTTTTGAAAATGAGTTTTGAACTGAAATATCCAGAAGCCATCATCACATATTCTCTGATGAGAATAGTAATCGTCCATCTTTATCATTGAAGACTGGGTCTTGAATTTCTTTGTTCGAAAGCCAATCATCTTGACATTGAAAATCGGTTCCTTTTCTATTGTAATCAGAAACCATTGCTCTTACTCCCCTTAAACCTGTGGTACCTGAAAACAGATTTGACAGGTTTTGATACCCACTGGTATTTGGGTCTAGAGTGTTTAGATTTTGGAATCCACTTCTCATTGGATTTAAACCTTTTAAGTTCATTTTGCTGAGAAGTGATTCTGTAAGTTCCATACCAATTTTGAGCATAATTCTTATTAACAAAATCATCAGTTCCACAGTAAGAACAACAAAGTTTCTTTTGTGCAAGATTGATTAAATGATTTACATAATATGAAGAATCAAACTTTCCAAAAGATTTACCTTTCGGAGCATTGTCCTTTTTGTTCACTTGAGGTGTAGGATGAATCTGATCTTCTTGCTTAGACACAATATCATCTTAATCAACAAATAAAGGATTATTAGAAACATTTGCAAAAATTAACCTTGCAGTTGATTTGAATGAACATTTTGATGCAGTTGAATCATTCATGGGTGATTGAGCAATTGTATCTGGACTTTTTTGTGCTCTCAATTCATCCTTGAAAATGATTCCTTCAAGTTCTGTAATCTTATTGGACAAACTGTTTCTTTCTTCAGACAATGTATCAAGCTTCTTCTATAATTCAGACTTCGTCTTCTGTTCTTTCAATGCATTTGTTGATAGTTCAGATAGCTTCTTTGAAAGCTTGGTATTATCTGTCTCAAAAACCTTCCTTTCTTCCTCAAAGTCACTTTCAAAACTTTTTCTTTGATCAGATATTTCTCTGAATAATCCGACATTCTTCTGTTAATTTCTTCTCTTTCTCAAACTTATCTCTTTCCATAATGATGAGTTTCGCAAAATCTGACACTTGTTGAGAAAGTTTAGCACATTTCAGTTCAATGGATTTCTTTTCTTCAAATGACTTTCTTGAGAAATCATAAAACTTTTGTGCAAAAGCTTTTCTTTCTTTTTCAAACTCTTCTCTTTCTTTCTTGAATTTATTTTCATCTTGAGAGATTTGTTCTTTCAGTTCAGTAATCTTCTTTTGAAGCACATCATTATTACTTTCCAAATCCTTTCACCTCTTTTCAATCTTCTTTATCTCCTCTTGAGTTCTTGAGTTGTTCATCTCTTGTGTGGCTTTTTCTTTCAACATATTTATTTCAACCTCAAGACTAAATACTTTGTCTCTTAATTGATTTCATTCAGAAAAGATTTGTGAATTTATCTTTTTCAGTCCATCACATGTTTCTCCAGCAATGTTTGCTCTTCTTCTGAGATCATCAAGCTCTTTTTGCATCAACTCTTTCTTGGACCATGTAGAAGTTCCATTACGTGTTTTCAAAAATTTGGATTCCTCTTCAGATTTCTTCAGCTGGGTTTGAAGATTAGAAATCTCTTTCTCTTTTGACTCAATGATCCCTGCATAATTGATTTTAGAATTAGAAATGCAATCTGAGCAAATAAAATCGCTCTTTAAAACTGTAGAATTTTCTTTCAATTTATTGATGTGATCAAGAAGAGATGAATTCTGAATTTTCAGATTCTTATTTTATGCTTCAGGGGCTGGAATCTCTGGCATATAAGCGATAACACAGTCTCTCTTGGTCAAAATAGTATTTCCCTTCTCATCAATGTATGGCATCTTGAAATATGTTTAAAAGAATATTAGCTAGAACTGTTCGTTAATCAGATAATCAGAAAAATAAACGGTTACAATAACAGAAAAATCATGGTGAAAATTCTGCATTGTGAATATATTATGTGTATTGAAGTGAATAGCCAATTTCTGCATTGTGAGGTGAGAATTCATGGGGGAAATGATCCCATGTTTCTTACAATTGTATATGGTATGAATACTGGGACGACCCGTAAAGCTCTGTGGTGGGGATTGAGAAAGGCGAAAGTGATTATGGGGAACAAGCCTTGGATAATCATGGTTGATTTCAATTCTATGCTTTTTTCGCATGATGGCTATGGAGGTTCTTCTCGAAGAAACAATGACATGGAGGATTTCTTTTTATGCATTGAGGATATTGAAATGTTTGATATTCGGTATACCAGCATCCATTATTATTGGTGTCAAAAACCTTCTGGAAGTGATGTGGGTATTAATCAAAAGCTCGATCGGATCCTTGGCAATACGGAGTTTTGTGATAGATTTCACGATGATTCAGTGTGTTTCCACCCGCGAGGAATTTCTGATCATGCCCTCAGAATTCTCAAATTTAGAGGAGGTTTGCACAAGCAGGTTCGTGGTTTTAAATTCGAAAATGTGTTAGTTGAACATCCTAACTTTATTCAGGTTGTCACTGACATTTGGGGCATGAATGTGCATGGGTCTTTTATGCACATGCTTCTTTGTAAATTAAAGTCTCTCAAAGCCCCTTTAAGGGGCCTCCGTTCCTCTTATGGTAACTTCTCGAAAAAGGTGGCCAATTTGAAGTTGGAATTGGATGTGGTCCAACAAGCCTATGACCGTAATCCAACCAACATGGAGATTGTGGAGGACCTTGCGCATATTATGCTTGCTTATCAACATGCGAGAATTGATGAGGATGCGTATCTTAAACAAAGAGCGAAGGTAAAGTGGCTTAATGAAGGCGATTGTAATTCAAAATTTTTTCACCATGTGATAAAGGAGAGAAGGAGCAATAATTTCATTCATTCGGTTTATGGTGTGAATGGGATGTTTGCTTATGATGGTGACGTGGGAAATGTTTTCATTGAACATTTCAAATCGATCATGGGCACGTTGGACCCACGGGTGGATGCTTCTATGCCTACGGTTTTGTTCATAAAAAAGTTGGAACTTTCAGAAGCTCTTGATATCATCCGCCCTATTTCTGATGCTGAAATTCGTGATTCTATGTTTCAAATTGGAAATGATAAGGCACAGGGATACGATGGTTTTAATTCCAAATTCTTTAAAGTTGCGTGGGGAATTGTTGGAGCGGACGTTCAGATTGCAGTGCATAATTTCTTCTATTCTGGAATACTTGTGAAAGAGGTTAACCATACTCTTCTATGTTTGATCCCTAAAATTCCGAATGCTTCTGAGGTGACTGAGTTTCGGCTTATCACTTGTTGTTCTGTCATTTATAAGTATATCAGTAAAATAATATCGGATCTGATGAAAGGTTATTTAGATAGGTTGGTGAGCCCAACCCGATTTGCTTTCATCCCAGGGCGTCGTATTACTGATTACATTCTCATGGCTCATGGGCTTGTCTCGGGCTATCAAAAGGGTTTAGGACCGCCTCGGTGTGCTTTCAAGATTGATATCCAGAAAGCGTATGACATGGTTAGTTGGCAATATATTTTTAACATGTTGGAAGGATTTGGATTTCACCCGGTGTTTATAAAGTGGATTACATAGATGCTCATGACTACTTCGTATTCGGTGGCTATTAACGGTAGCACGGAAGGTTTCTTCCAAGGACAAAGGGGTATCCGTCAAGGAGACCCTATTTCTCCTTATCTTTTCACTCTAATTATGGAAGGTTTCTCAATGATTTTTACGAAGTGTATCCAAGATGCTACCAGCTTTGGTTATCATAAAGGGTGTCACGAGTTGGAGCTCACTCATCTGTGTTTCGCTGATGATCTGTTCGTGTTTACTAGAGGAGACGTAGAGTCGGTGGAAGTTCTCAAACGAGCTTTGGATATTTTTCAAGTTCGATCTGGGCTATCGCCAAGTTTAGCTAAAAGTGAGTTTTTTTGGCAATCTGTCGGAGGAGTCCAAACAATCCATCCTTAATTGCTTACCTTTCCGAGCGGGAGTTTTTCCCATTCGGTATTTAGGAGTTCCTTTATATACGGTCCGTTTGAAAGTGGTGGATTTTGCGCCACTCATTGCTAGAGTTAATCAACGAGTGCATAACTGGAAATCAAAATTCCTCTCGTTTGGTGGTAGGCGTCAACTCATCATTTTGGTTCTGCAGGCTATTCAAATTTATTGGATGTCGGTCTTTATCCTACCTTTGGGGACTATTCATGAGTTGGTGTCGATCTTCAGGGATTTTCTTTGGTCTCAAGGCCATGATTCCCAAGGCAGGTGTCGGATTGCTTGGCAAGATGTGTGTAAACCAATTGTGAATGGTGGCCTCGGTTTGAAAAGGTTAGCCATTTGGAACCGGTCTTTGGTTGCAAAGCATATTTCTGATTTTCTTATGAAACGTAACTCTTTGTG
Organism: Arctium minus; assembly: GCA_954870635.1. NCBI lineage: Eukaryota > Viridiplantae > Streptophyta > Magnoliopsida > Asterales > Asteraceae > Arctium > Arctium minus. The sequence continues at coordinate 95,296,917 of OX941081.1, read as the reverse complement.
GGTGAGATGGGTATATATGCACTATGTCTGTAGTAACTCGTTTTAGACCATTCGTAAAAGGCCATCTTAGTCTTGGGTGATTAGAAAGATGTTGGATATTAGGGCGCATATACGGCCTTTCTTTGTGACCAGGATAGGAGATGGTAGATCTACTCACGCTTGGGAGGATACTTGGTTACCGTGTGGCTACTTATCTTAAGTTATTTCATATCGACTCATTCATACTAGTGGTTTTTCTGCCGACTTGACTGTTTGCCAAGTTCTTGACAACATTGGTGAAGAATGGCCCATTGAGTGGATTCAAAGATGGCTTGCGCTTGATGAGATCCCGGTGTCGGCTATTCACAATTCGATGCATGATGAAGTGTTTTGGCGTGATGGTAACAACAACCTATCTAATTTCTCGGTTAGCTTGGCGTGGAATACTTTGGATGGGATCCATACTACGGTTACTTGGCATGGAATGGTGTGGTTTAAGGGTTTTACACCTAAGCATGCTTTTTGCATGTGGCTTGCTTGTTTAAATCTTCTTCCTACCCAAGACCGTATCGCTGGCTGGAAGCATGATCCTCCGGATCTTTGGTATGTATTCTGCCAAAATTACCAAGATTCTCATAAACACTTATTTTTTGAGTGCATGACTTCGTTGGCTATCTGGTGGAAAGTGAATACAGAAGTTGGTCTTTATGGTTATGCGGAGGATTGGGATATTATCATGGAAAATTGGGCTAATGGTATTGCTCATTTGCGATCTATGCTTCACAAGCTTTATTTATCTGCTATGGCAGTTTATTATATTTGGCGGGAAAGAAACAGACGCCTCTTTCAAAATCAGACCACTCCTGTCGAGAAGATTGTTAAGGAGATTCTTGAGATTGACATGCTTCGTATGGCTTGGAAGACTCGTCAAAAGGATGCTCATTACGCGTGATGATGTTTTTTCGTGTGCATGTTGTTGGTGTGATGTGTCCGTTGTGGTTCTGTTTGTTTGGTGTTAGTTTCCTTAGCTTCGCTTTTGGTTGGGTTTTTGCTTGTTGGCTTTTTTGTTTTTGGTTTTCCCTTGGATTGGGGCTTTGGATTGGGCTTGATGCCTTTTTAACTTTGTTTTTCCTGTCTTTTATATTATTTGTTATTCCCAAATCTATCAAGTTCTAATCATAAACAGAAACAATATCAAGAATCACAGTCATATGTCATTGAATCAATCATCAAAGATTACAATTTCACTTTATCACTCTACTTTCTCTCTCTAGAATGATGTAACAGTAACTCTCTTCTCTAATCAGCTCTCTCTCTCTAATCTGAATTCTTACTACAAATGACATACATGTTCTCTTACAAAGAATTACAAAGGTATTTATACCCAAGACAAATACAAAGGAAAACAAACAAATACAATATATTGACTTTGACTTTATTAACAAATTGACTTTGACTTTATTAACAAATTGACTTTGACTTTCAGTGAGAGTTGACTTTCCGGCTTTGACTTCTTGAACTTTCAATCTTCAATCTTTATGATCTTGAATCCAACAAATCTATGCTCTAACAATCTCCCCCTTTGGATCAAGATCATTACTAAAAAGATTTAGCAATGCGATCTTCTCTCTTTAAGCTCGATTGAAATAACTCACCCTTTGATCAACCTTTATCTTCTCTTGTAATCTCCCCTTTGATTCAAACAAGATTTTCTCAACCAATCCACATGCTCCCCCTATTAATAAGAAAAAATTTACATTCTCCCCTTCTCTGATATGCTCTATCTCTTCAAAAACTTTCAACAATCTTTTCTCAAAATCTGATCTTCAAGAATAATAACATTCTCTTCCAAAGTTATAAAACCTCTTTCACAAACCAAATTTCAGCAAAATCTTCAAAGTCTTTCAGCTTTCAAACAATCTTGAGAAATTCATTTCTTTAACTCTTCTCCCATCTTTAACATTGTTGATTCAAAACATTTCTTTAACTCTTCTCCCCCTTTTTGATGAACAGAGCATCGACATCATCAAAACTTCTTCCAAGAAATGTCACTGAAATTCTTTTTGACCACTGATCTGTCATACTGAGCCACTGATTCGTTGCCAATTCGGACAAAGTATTCATCCAGATCTTTTCAAATCTAGACAAAATAGGAATGTAACACCTGAATCAACAAATGATTCAGTTAAAATGCCTGTCAATAACACAAAGTTACTGTGTGTAACAAATACACAATATAAAGGAGCTTTTTGATGTTCACTCCCCCAGGGCTTCCATCCAATCATCGAAACACCACAAAGGCAATTTCTATGAATGTTATGACAAAGAAACAAATTTCTTGTGTGTTAGTGCAAGTGTATAAAGAATTAAGCATGGATGATTTCTTTTATAAAGGCTCAACATTGTGTAAACCACTGAGACAACAGTAGATAAACACAGACTCAATGTGCATGATTGAAGTGCGAAGGTGGGGCAGACTTCCTTCCTTTTCAATATCCAGATTTTCCAAAAGAAAATCAGATAGTATATGTGTTGCGTCCCCGTGAAAATGTGAAACATTTTCTTTTTGAGAAGAAAATGAGTGGCTGGTGGGGTTAAAGTCAAGAGTTGGCATGGGCTAGTTGCCTGTTTCAATAACGTTCACCAAAGAGTTGTGAAACGCTAGTAATGTGGCTGCCCGACTCAGAAAGTAGTTGGTGCAGAGTCTGATATTCTTTTACTATGATCTCTCACCCTCTTTCTTTTTATCATTAAGCTCACATCTAACCAAACTCTCTTTTTCATTTTACCTCAACACACAATCCACACTCATTTCTTTTAGACTCCTCACACTCAATCACTATGGATTAACTTCTTGGGTAGAAATCACTGGTTAACGTGATTTCATAGAAATTCAGTTAAATCCTAGCACAAAGAACCCATATTGTCCTAGAAAGCATATGTTCCCAGATGATTTAACTTTATCAGTTAAAAAACTCATATACAAATGTCAGATAAAGTGTATGCTCAGATGATATAATCATGAAGATATGAGCATTTTTAAACATTAAAGTATTTTCAAACAAGTATATTGAATGAATAGATATGAGTGCAAAAGACTTGTTTGAAAATCTGACATTGTATGAAAATGATCAGAAATGAAATGATATAGCAATTAAGGCTTATGGTAAAAAATAACGGATATTGTCCATACGAAACAAAATATAGACCCTCTTGAAATGAACGTTTCGAAATGAAATGACGCTCAAAAAAATCATTGAAGTACAAGCGGGGTATCTTACCATCGAAAAATATGTTGCAATATGAGACATGGTAAGAACAATTTGAACAAAAATCAAACCGGTGTGTGTGAATACTTGAAAGTATGTAGAAAAGACAATACGCAAGTATTTATCTTTGGAAACACACGGTTTATAATCATTTAAGCACAAATAAAAATGAAAACAGTTAAAATCACACTTCCAATTCATGAAATCTTTTTAAGAATCGGGAAGTGATTTGAACATTTAAGAATTTGTTTTCTATGATTGAAAGTTGTCCTTCTTTCAATCAAATATGAGATTAAGATAAGAAATTAACATTTCTATGCAGTCTTAAATCTCATGAAGTCAACTGAAGTAAAAAAGATATGATCTTGATAGCTTCTCTCATTCTGCAAAAGTCTCAAAGTCATGTCAAAGGAACTTTTATTCACAAAATTTATTGAAAAGAAAATGACATAAAGCAGTAAAACGATTAAAGTACGAGTTCTGATATGAAATAATCAGAAATCATAATTCTTTACTCCCCCTGAAAATATGCATCTAAAATTTTTCAATAAAAGGCACATGATAGAGATCTACAACTCTTCCTGAAGTGTAGTTCGTCATATCTTCCGAATACATATTTCCAGAAAAACGTATGTACTCCCCCTTGAAGGTTGATTTCCTCTTCTGAGTATCGGAGTACAATCTCTTATCAGCCCGAGAGTAGCATCTCTTTTTCAGCATTGAAGTACGAGTCCTAAACTGTTATGTTTAGAAGTCAAACGCCGTTGAAGAACGGGTTCTAAGCTGATTTACTTAGAAGCCTTGGTTCTCTTACTCCCCATTGATTGTAGGTGCCTGCAACACAGAATCAGTCTTTGGGTTTGGTACCCACTGGTATTTGGGTCCATAATTGTTAGTTGCAGTTCGAATGGGAGTAACTGAATAAGAACCATACCAGAAATGATCACTTATTTTATGAACAAAATCATATGTATTACAGTAAGAACAATACCTTTTCTTTGACAACCTGAACAATTGATCTCTCGAATAAGCAAGATCAGGTTTACCTTTCAGCATTTTGTTCTTCTTTGCATTTGAGGAAGATACAAATGATTTGTTACCCTATCTTCTCTTCCTTCTTTCCATTTTTTTCTTCCTTCTTCTCATCATTCTTCTCACGTCAACTGGTTTTACCTTCCAAACCAGCTTCTCTTTTTCATATCTTTTTCTTCTCCTCCTATGTGTACATGAACCATCTATTTTCCAATCATAGAGAATGTTAGTTGTACGAATCTGATCAAATGAATTAACTGACCTTCTTGAAGAAACAGTTTTCTGATGTGAGCTTGTAGCTGTCTTGAAAGAACATTCAGAATCAGATGAATCATCTCTAGGAGTGTGGATTTGTGACTCTGGATTCGTTCGCTCAGTCACCACAACCTTTGAAATAATGTCCGCAAGCTCTTTTATTTTTGATGAATAACTGTCTCTTTTTTTTATAAGCATGTCAATCTCTTTCTTGAATTCAGAATTCGCTTTCTGATCTTTCAATGCACTCGTGGATAGTTCAGATAGCTTCTCAGTAAGCTTCTTGATCTCTTCCTCAAAGATATTTCTTTCTTCATCAAATTCCTTTTCCACATTTTTCTTCCATCAGATATTTCTTTAAAGAATTCAGCATTCTTTTGTTCTATGGTCATTCTGTCTTTGGCAAATTTTTCTATTTCCAAAATGATGACTTTCTCAAAATCTGAAATCTGTTGAGAAAGCTTTATACATTTCAGCTCAAATGTCTTCTTCTCTTCAGCACAATTTCTTGAAAAATCTTAGAATTTCTTTGCAAATTCTTTTCTTGTCACTCTAAAAAACATCTTTATCTTTGACCATTGTTTGTTCCAAATCAAAGATTTTCTTTCGAAGCTCAGCATTAGCATCTTCCAGATTCTTAATCTTAATCTCATAACTGTCAACAGAATATGCTTTATGGATATGGATTATCTGATCTTCCAAGTCAAAGATTTTTCTTGTCAGCTTTGTGTTCTCAACTTCCAAACTCAGTATTTTCTCATCATTCAGTCCAGAAGTCTGTTTCAGAATATCTTCATTAATTGTCTTTAATGCACTAACTTCTTCTCTCAGTATTTTCTTTTCATCATTATATCGTTTTGACCTCTTTGAGTAGACCTCAACAGATGAAGCAAGATTTTTGTTCTCTAATTTGAGCTTTTCAATCTTCGATTCATCATCATCAGAAAAATATCCCATATTGAATTATCTGTTACAAAAAGAACTTGATAATGATCGTTAGAAATTCAAAAACAATAGATCACAACCAGTAATTTGTTCCCCCTTTTCACATATAAAGGCCATATTACAGTTTTGAAAAATTCTCAGAAAATATTCTAAGTATGGAAACTCGCAGATCAATAAAAATGCTTAAAACTCGCAAACGCCTAAACACGCAAACCACTGTTCAAAGAGAACTCGCAGGCTTAGGCGTGCGTGATTGTGAAACTCGCAGATGCCTAAACTCACAAGTAACTGTTCATAGAGAAACTCGCAGATAGAGGCGTGCGCGTTTCCTGAACTCGTAAATCCCTACTTGCGCGTTTTAACAAACTCGCAGACCAAACTCGCAAGATGAAACTCGCAAATCCTAAAACTCGCAGACTTCGAATTGCGCGTTTCACAAACTCACAGATAACCCTCTGCGCGTTTCTGGACAAAATCAATATCCTTCGGCTTGCGCGTTCTTCCAGATGAAGCTTGCGCGATTCACATATCTTGCGTGTTGTTGGGCTCTTCCAACAAAAATTCAAACTTTCACCCTGAAATCCATCGAAACCTTCGAATTTGATCTTGAAACTTTGTCAATTTGCTCTATTCCATATCTCGATGAGGTTACAATACAAGAATTACAAAAACAAACACAAATCGTAACAATTTGATTCGATTTACAGTGAAGTGAACTTGTTCGAACAAAAATCTACAAAAAAACAAAAATTCAGCCTTAATCCGTGTGAATTAGCCTAAGTAACCTGAACCAAATTTGTTCTAAACATCAATTCGAATCTAATATAACCAAAATTATGATAAAATCAACACTAAATCGAAAAATTCAGATGTAACAGTCCATATGAACGAGTTCGTGAAAAATTCGATCCAATTTCTAAATTTCTTCTGCTCTGATACCAATTGTTATTCCCAAATCTATCAAGTTCTAATCGTAAATAGAAACAATATCAAGAATCGTAGTCATATGTCATTTAATCAATCATCAAAGATTACAATTTCACTTTCTCATTCTACTCTCTCTCTAGAATGATGTAACAGTAACTCTCTTCTCTAATCAGCTCTCTCTCTCTCTAATCTGAATTCTTACTAGAAATGACATACATGCTCTCTTACAAAGAATTACAAAGGTATTTATACCCAAGACAAATACAAAGGAAAACAAACAAATACAATATGTTGACTTTGACTTTATTAACAAATTGACTTTGACTTTCAGTGAGAGTTGACTTTACATCTTTGACTTCTTGAACTTTCAATCTTCAATCTTTATGATCTTGAATCCAACAAATCTGTGCTCTAACATTATTGCCTGGGTTATTCCGCTAAAAAAACAGAAAAATCACTCAAAAATTATTCTATGTATAGAATTCGTAGGGCACTCACAAACAACAATTCGCATGTACTCAAACAATTCGAATACACACAATTCGCATAAGCATGTAACATTATGCGAGTTCTAGTTTTTCGCATAAGGCTATGTGCGAGTTCTACACATTTCTCATATAGAAGGGTACGAATTCTGAACCTTTCGTATGAGAAGAGTAACAGTGATGCGAATTCCTCCCTTAGAAAATTTTCAAGGCTTGAACAATTCGTATTGATGCGAATTCTTTCCTTAGAAAATTTTTTCACTTTCAGATGCGAATTCCAAGCTTTTCGTAAGACGCTTTGTGCGAAATCCAAGCTTCTCGTATAACCCTTTATGCGAAATCTTCACTTTTCGTATAAGACTGTGTGCGAATTCTTGAGAATTCGTATGAGACTCTTATGCGAATTCTATCCTTGGATCATTTTTCACACTGAATCATTCGAATTCTTTCACCATGCGAGTTCTTCGTGCGAGTTCTTCATGATGTTAGTGTACTGTATTAAGAAAGTTTTGTAAAGTAAGCCTTAGTGCAATAGGCCTTGTCATTAGCATATGGGTTGGGCTTATTATGTGTAACATAGGTGATTGGGGTATAAATAGAAGATTGTTTGTAGTTTGTTTGTAACTTTACTTTCAAAATGTAGACATTCAAGTTTGTATGTGTTTCTAGAGAGAGAAACTCTTTCTCTCTCTAGGTTGTGAATAATACAACATTTCCAACCCAATCTACCTCTTGTTCAATCTTTTATACATTGATTAATTGTGAATTCATGACCTAACACATGATATGTGCGAATTCTATAGATCTTAAACTTTTTCTTGTCTTTTCCACTGAATTCTATCGAGTTCTTTGAATTAGCTCACCAAAATTTGACATTGTGCTCACAATATGATCTAAAATAACCCTTGTGAATCAAAATTTCCATGAACAATCACAAACAAATGAATTTCATTATGAACAGTGTGAAACAGTAACTTCTAAAAACTTTCTAAATTAATGAAATTGACACTTAAAAACTGTGATTTTGTGATTACAATGTGAATAGAACTTGTTCTATATCATTCTGTGATTACAGTGCAATGAAATTCACAATTAAAACATCACAAATTCAAAATCTTGATCAATGGAACAATAGTCGATGAACAGTAAAATAAGAAGACCTGAAGATTATTGTCAAAAAAAAATTAATCTTGAATCCAAAGGGGGAGATTGTTAGACTAATAATGTATTCAAGATTAAAAGTGAGGGTTTATTTTATAATTGTTGTATAGTTTGAGAGTTTGGTTGTAAAGTCAACTCAAGTTGACTTAGTATAAATAGTCCCTTGTCTTTGTTAGATTAGTAGTTACAAACATATCCAGGATTGGTAAGAACTCGCATATTGTTCACACACATACGTGAGATCTGTGGCACAATGTTCGTAACTACTAATCTAACAAAGACAAGGGACTATTTATACAAAGTCAATTGAGTTGACTTTACAACCAAACTCTCAAACTATACAACATTTACAAAATAAACTCTCACTTTTAATCTTGAATACATTATTAGTCTAAAAATCTCCCCCTTTGGATTCAAGATTAATTTTTTTTTGACAATAATCTTCAGGTCTTCTTATCTTTAGAATTATCTTCAGCAAATTATCTTTAGCAGCTTTAAACTTTGACACCTTTGATTTGTAGAAACTCTTTGCAAGCACTTTAACTGAATCTCCCCCTTTGGATTTGCTTTTAGAAGCTTTAAAAATCAACCTTTTCTTTAAACATCAACTTTCTTCAAATTCAGACTTTGATGAACTCTTAAAATCTTTGAAACTTTCAACAGACTTTGAAGCTTTGACATTCTTCAACTTTGAAGTAAATCACTTTCTTTGTCTTTTCAAGCATCTTTGACATGTTCTGAATGATGAAGAGTTTGATTTTCTAAACTCTGAATATGGTTTTGATGAATGTGTTGATCAATTTGATTTTAATGCAAAACTTCCAGATCATTCTTAGTTTATTGTAAATTCCAAAGATTACAAAGTGTATTTGAAAAGGGTGAATCATCAACTAAGGTTGATAAATCAGTCTCTGTGAGTACTAGTAATACCAAAGGTAAGAAAAAAAAGAACAGGCATTCACAGAAGCAGATTAACACTGGTAAATCTCGGAAAAGAAAATCTTTTAAATCTCAGAGTTCTAACTTTCAAAATTCATATGTTTCAGATGTGAAAAAGAGAAAGCCTGAAGTAAAATAGGAATGGAGGCCAAAGAAGAAAGTTGATGAGACTACAAAATCATGTTCTGATATTTACTGTAATAGGGTTGTTGTTAGTGATACTGATGTAATTGGTAACATTGTTTCTCATAAAACAAAACTTGTATCTTCTTACAAGACTTATTCAATAAATCAATTGCTCCAATTATCTCTGCTACTAATAAGTCTTCCACATATCGTAGAAATAATTTTGTATCTAGACAATATTCTGATAATTGGTTTGGATCATATCATGTCTATTCTAATAATATTGTTTCAAAAGCTTTTCAAAAGATCAAAGGGTCTAAATTCAAATGAATGTCAAAATCATGTGCTAACTTGCTAGGACCCATCTATAAATGGGTACCTAAACCTATTGTTCCTTGATTTCCCTTATGCAGACCTGTCATATGTGGTACTTGGATTATGGTTACTCCAAGCATATGACTGGACATAAAGATATTTTATCTAATTATAAGAGAAATTCTGCGAAAATGTCAGATTTGGGAATGACCAATTTTCACCAATCTTGTTACATGGAGATGTAGTACAAGCGGACATAACTATTAAAAAGGTAAGCTATGTTGAAGGATTAGGACATAACCTATTCAGCATTGGCCAGTTTTGTGACAAGGATTTCGAGGTTAATTTCAAGGCCAAGCGCTGTTGTGTTAGAACTGAAGAGGGTAAAGAACTCTTGGTCGGGACGCAGAAGTCAAACCTCTACACGATCAATTTGTCAAAAGTCAATAATGATAATGCGGTGTGTCTACTTACTAAAGCCTCTATGCAACAAAGCTGGTTATGGCATAGAAGGCTATCTTCCGATACATCAACAAGTTGGTGACTGGTAATGTGGTTAAGGGTTTACCTGAGCTGAACTATGTTAAAGAACATTTGTGTGCTGCGTGTGAGAAAGGTAAGATGAAAAGAGCTTCTCAAAAGCCTATGCCTGAACCGAGCACAAGTACTCCTTTTGAATTGCTGCATATGGATGTCTGTGGTCCAATGCGAACTCAAAGCATAAATGGCAAAAAATACATTTTTGTGATTGTAGACGATTACTAAAGATACACTTGGGTCAAATTTCTAAGATCGAAAGATGAGACGCCCGATGTCATCATCTCATTCTTAAAGATCGTTCAAATGAACTTGCAGAAGACAGTTAGGCTTCTAAGAACTGATAATGGCACAGAATTCAAGAATAAATTGATTGGCGATTCTCTTGAATCGGTCGGGATATCTCATCAGTTTTCTGCTGCCAGAACTCCATAACAAAATGGGGTAATTGAACGAAAAAATCGGACTCTTGTTGAGGTTGCACGAACGATGCTGAGCCAATTCGATCTACCTTTATTTTTATGGGCCGAAGTTGTCTTAACTACATATTGTGACCCAGTTTATACTAGCATTATGAATAACACAGATTAACAAACAGATTATTATTGATTAATCACAAAAATTACAACGTGGTCATGGATCTAACATTGTGCCACAGATCTCACGTATGTGTGTGAACAGTATGCGAGTTCTTACCAATCCTGGATATGTTCGTAACTACTAATCTAACAAAGACAAGGGACTATTTATACTAAGTCAACTTGAGTTGACTTTACAACCGAACTCTCAAACTATACAACAATTACAAAATAAACCCTCACTTTTAATCTTGAATACATTATTAGTCTAACAATCTCCCCCTTTGGATTCAAGATTAATTTTTTTTTGGCAATAATCTTCAGGTCTTCTTATCTTTAGAATTATCTTCAGCAACTGGTCTTTAGCAGCTTTAAACTTTGACACCTTTGATTTGTAGAAACTCTTTGAAAGCACTTTAACTGAATCTCCCCCTTTGGATTTGCTTTTAGAAGCTTTAAAAATCAACCTTTTCTTTAAACATCAACTTTCTTCAAATTCAGACTTTGATGAACTCTTCAAAACTTTGACACTTTCAACAGACTTTGAAGCTTTGACATTCTTCAACTTTGAAGCAGATCTCTTTCTTTGTCTTTTCAAGCATCTTTGACATGTTTATCAATCTCTCCTTTTGTTTGCAACAACATCATTCTCTTTACAACAATCTTTGCTTCAACTTTCAATCTGACTTTGAAAATAATATTTCCCCCTTTCTCGATACAAACTTTAATCATCTGAACTTGAACTCTGATTTATCTCCCCATTTTTAATGATTTGTGAGAATCAAAATCATTAAAACGCTTCAAGTTTAGATCTATCTTTGGAACATCTCCCACAAATGAACAACTAAGCACAGTCTTCATGATCTCTCCGATTGACAAATTGATCAATCTCCCTTTTGAAAGGAAAATTAGCAATCTCTACCAATGAATGAGAATCGTGCATCTGATCTGAATGAGCTGTCAATTCATAAATGTAAGCATCTGAATCTTTTCAAATTCAGACAAATGTAGAGTGGTAACCTTGAATCAACATATGAAACAGTTAGGAATGTCTGTCAGTAGCACAAAGCCACTGTGTACAATGAATGTACAATTGAAGGAGCTTGAAATGATGTTCACTCCCCAGGACTTCCATTCAATCATTGAAAAAACACAAGGTATTTTCTATGAATGTTCTGACAGAAAAACAGATTTTCTGTGTGCTCGTGCATGTGTTATGAAAGAATTAACGCAATGATTGTTTTTCATAAGGCTCAAAGTATGTAAACCATTGAGACAACAATGATTATACATAGACTCAATTTTGCATGATGAAGGATCGAAGGTGGGTCAACTGTCCTTCTATTTCAATATTTGTATCTTCCAAGTGAAGAACCAATAGCGTATGTGTTGCATCCCCAGAAAATGTGAAACATTCTCTTTTTGAGAAAAGAATGAGTAGCTGGTGGGGTGTTTGCTGAAATTCCAATTCTGATGATGATGGTGATAGAGATGAAGATGTGAATGATGATGATTCTGAGGGTGATGATGGTGATGATGCTGATCAACAGAAGTTGTTTATGAAGATGATTCTGTTCCTGTTAATCCTTCTATTGTTCGTCTTCAAGTAGATGAATTGGATACAACTTTTGAACAAGCCTCAGCTTCGGTACAAAGTCAAGCTCCAACAACTTCGCTTGAGGCTATTCAGTCTACAACAGTTTCAGCTTTAGAGCTTTCTTCTGATCAAGCTCGGGTTTCTTTCGACAAATTCTCTACTTTGAACGATGTCATTCGTCAGTTATCAGAGAGAATGGATGCAGAAAAGGAATCACAAATTCTGAAGTTGAAGACTTTCTTCAAAGGCAAGATGCCTGAGATCGATCCGTCTCTCATTCCTTCAGAAATTCCCTTCAGAAAACCTACTGGCGTTATTATTAGAGATTCTTCGTCTGCCCTAGTTTCTACAGCTTGACCAATAATTTCTCTACCGACTCCTTCCGTATTCACTATGTCTGTTGGACTTTTCACATCAATTCCTTCTGCTACAGCTTCTAGGTCTTCTTTGCATGATCTGCCTATTTCTGAATTGACTGATTTGTTATATGCACGTCTTCTTTCCATGTCTCCGCCGGAACATCAAGATCAGGATCTGCTTTCTCTTCTGAGAAAATTCCAATCTTCACCGCCTCAAGCGCCTTCATCTGATTCTGACAGGATTACAGCGTTAACTGATGAATTCCATTCTTTCATATCAGAAGTTCGAACTAGTTTTGCAGATTTAAGGTCTTTCATGACTCAATCTTTTTCTGATTTTGCTAACCGGTTTGATAATCTTCAACAAAGCTGCAGAACAGAGGCCGGTCTGTCTATTAAGCGCCGACATGACCAAGATGATCCCGATCATCAAGGCCATGAGGGGGAGATGGCTAAGAGACCAAGAATGGAAGGAACTTCTTCAGAGAGAGATAATCAAACTCAAGAAGAAGCGGTTGGTGGATCTGAACAGAATGCTGAAAATGTTGAAGATTGCAACGTTAATGACTTGGTGAATTTGTTGATTGATAGGGTTGATTCTTCTTCAATGTCTGATTTTATCAAAGTTTCTGAGCAGAACAAAGAGAAAAACTGGCAGATTGTGGTTTATGAAGATCCAGACATTGTTTCTAATCCAGTTGTAGTTGCTAATTCTGAAATTGTATCTGAGATGAAGTCTTTCTTTTCGAACATTATTGAAATTAATTCAGATGATGATGATGATTCTAAGTATGAAAAAGTCTGTAAAGTGAAGATAGAAGATTGTGATGACATCATTATCATTTCTGATATAGAAGATGATTTAGTGTTCATGGATGCAAAAGTTGAAGAAGAGACAGAATTGTTATACAGTGATCTTCCTGCTCATGGTGACGTTCCTGAAACTGTTAAAGCCACATCTACTCCTGCTACTAGTTCAGCTCCGACTGCCACTATTCCTTCAAGTTCATTTGAAGTTGGTCAGTCGTCAAGAGAACAAGCTGATATTCCACCTTCTGATCCTGTGATTCCACCGTCTATTCTAGAAGAAGGACCAACTTTATCTAGACAACAGAGACAGAGGAGTTTGCAATAGAGATACATGGCTGCAAGACTAAAATCAGCGTTTCTAGAAGACACTCAGAGTAACATCTTTGTTTATAGAAGAAGGCCAATTAACATCTATGCAATTCTTGGAGTAGAGAAAGAATCAGATGCCTATCGATTTGAATACTTAATGTTCATTAAGTGCCAGCGCAAAAGGAATAATACCGTTTCTTCTCCACACTTGATTGTTCGAGTCATCATTGTCACAATCAACAAGTTTGTGAATATTTGGTATCCTGACTTTGAAGTTAAAAGAAGAGACTGCAGGCGGTATAAATTCTCAGAGGCAGACTTCACTGACCTTTCTATAGATGACATTGAGTTCATATATTACCAATTCAGGAATCTCAATCATAGATCACAGGATGTTTCACAAGCTTTGTTCGTCATCAAAAGATTCATTCGACGGCAAATCCGATTCTTCCGAGTTTTTGATTTCCAGATGGCCATTGAAAGTTTTCAACCGATTGTTAATCTTCATAAGCCCAACCGAAGCTTGCCAAACTTAGAGTCTTATTCCCTTCTCACCATAGTTGAAGATCCATATGGAGTTGTGTACAAGAATGGCTCAAATGAAAAATGCTTTCTCAGATTTGAAGAAATTGCTCATTACTCTTATGGAACTTTAAAGGTGATTAAGCTTCAGTTGGAGCAACATCTGAAGGAGGATAAAAGAAGATTTTTGGAAACACGAGGTAATGAATTTCTGGTTGATAATGATGAAATCCGACTTCTCCAGAAGACTTTAGATACAATTCAAGAGAGATTAAATTTCACTCCACTCTGCGACGTTTGGAAGTGTTAATCGGGCTGAATAGACTTCGTCAAAGAGAAGAGCGTCTGTGATTCTCCAAAGTCATCTGATTGGTCTATGATGTTTTAGAAGATTGTTTTTGAAGACCATGACGCCAATGATTACTAAGGGGGAGATTGTTAGATCTGTTTTTATAGTAATCATTGTATTTATTTTCTAGCCTAGACTGTTCTTAATGATGTAATCTGTTTTATTATGGCTAGGGGTATTTAAGTCCCCTTAGACCTTTGTTCTTGTAACTTTGGCACTTACTTTCAATACATCATATTACATTTGGCGCTCCTACTTTCTCTCTCTACTTTCTCTCAAGATCTAGAATGCTCTGATACCAATTGAAATTCCAAGATCTCTAAATCTTTAGAGAGAGAAAGTAGAGAGAGAAAGTAGGAGCGCCAAATGTAATCTGATGTATTCAAAGTAAGTGCCAAAGTTACAAGAATAAAGGTCTAAGGGGACTTAAATACCCCTAGCCTTAACAAAACAGATTACATCATTAAGAACAGTCTAGGCTAGAAAATAAATACAATGATTACTATAAAAACAGATCTAACATTTGCAAAAGATGGCATGGGCTCACTACCTTTTTCAATGATGGTCACGAAAGAATGTGAACCAATCAGATTATGTGGCTGCCCGACTCAGAAAGATTTGGTGCAGAGTTTGATATTCTTTTACTCTGTTCTCACACCCTATTTCATTTAAACATTTAAGCTCACTTCTAACCAATCTCTCATTTCCATTTTACCTCTTCACACACCAACACTCTATTCTTTTGACCCCTCTCCCCTCAATCACTCACGGAATACTTCCTGGGTAGGAAACACTGGTTATCGTGAATCCATGGAAGTTCGTTTAAGCTCCACATTGAATCCCATGTATTTGTCCTAAAAGAATGTATTGCCTCAATGATTTTCTTGATATTAAAGCACAAGAAATCATTTGTCAACGTATGTATGTTCATAATGATAAGAATGAAATTTGAGCATTTTAAGCATTTAAGATTTCTCAAAACTTTGTAAAAATGAATAATCATGAAAGAATAGAAATGTTTTGAGAATCTGACAATGATTAAGATCATATCAAAAGTCATGAAGAATAATATTTTGGGAAATCAAAGACGTAAGATGTTTATATGAACAATATATAAACATATAAACAATGAAAGCACATATAATAATGAAATGACGTTTGATTCAAACAATAGTGAATACAACCGGGAGTATTACCATAGAAAGATTAAACATTTGATATATGGTAATAACTAGTCCAAGAAAAATGTATAGAACCGATGTGTGTATGAATACTTGACAGTATATAGTTATGACAATTACACAAGTATTTGTCATTAGAAACACACGGTCAGATAGTCAGCAAAGTATCCAAAATAAAATCAGTTAAAGTCACACTTCTCAATTCATGAAAACATTTTAAGAATGTGAAGTGGTTTGAACATTTAAGAAACCATTTTTCACAAGTGAAACTTGTTCTTCTTTCTGCAAGTGATAGAGTATAAGGATTAGAAATATATAACTTTCAGATCAAAATCCTTAACTCCCCCTGAAATGAATATTTTCAGTTAAGTATCCTACAAAAACTCAGATATCCTCGCCCTTAATACCTGTAAAAAATTCAAGTTATTAGAAAAATATAACAATGAAAGTACAAGTCACTATTATCTCCTCCCCCTAAAAGATATAGCAATTAACTCCCCCTCAAATTAAAAACTTCTAGAAAAGATGTTATCATTTAAGCATCCATCAGAAGAAAAACATTTGAGATTGGGTTCTGAACTGAGTATTCAGAAGCCATGATTACTTATTCTCCGATGAGAATAGTAATATTCAATTTTGCCAATGAAGATCGGGTTCTGATCTGATGTAACCAGAAGCCAATGTCACAAGAAAGATAACCTGCAAGATAAAAGATTTTGGTAATCACTTAAAAATGATTCCTCCTTTGTCAGTAAATGATGAATAATAGACACTGTTCATAAATTCCAAGATATAAACCATTAAAGTACAAATTAAGATATACTCCCCCTTGAATCATGTAGTGGCATTTAACATACCTAGTTTGCTGACTAGAAAGGTAAACCTTTTTTAATCCAACGGCTTGGTGAAAAGGTCAGCTAACTGGTAGTATGTTTGCACAAAGTGCGTCTGTAACACCCCCTTCCCGAGATGGAAAAGGAGGTTACGCTTGAACTTAACATAAGCTGCTAACAGAAACATACAGAGCATTATTAAACCTTAATTAAAATATGCACCATCAAAAATAACAATTGTCTCGAACGATACGTTTTGTTTCTTCCAATACTTGCATCAAACCATTAATAAAACCTAAAACTTCTTATAAACAAACCTCTTATATAGGATGGAACTCTGAATCCCTTAAACTCTTTAGATTCCCTTCTAATACCTGCCGCGAACAAAGAAATGCGGCTGAGCCAAACGCTCAGTGCACAGAGACAATAGATAACAAACGAATAATCAAACCCAATACCGAATATAATAAAAATCTGAATTTTGGACAAGAGCCTTGAATTTTTGAGTGTTTACGAAAGCTAAATTGAGTATAATCATTCCACATCTAAATTCAGCTACAGACTTTAATACCCCAAAACAAAGAAAACGAAACCAAAAGAAATCAGACCAAAAGACTCAAAATTAATTGCTTAATCAGAAGTCATAACAAAATGAATAAATCCAAATTCATATATCAAGACAACAATTTGTCAAAGTTCAAGACTCTCAAATCAAAACAAATATTGCCAACTAAATACCAAACTAATATGAGAAGCTTAAATCAAAATCATATCATAAGATTGCACAACGAGCTCGAACAAATAAACGCATACACTTGAGTTTCATGTCACAGATAAACAGATACAACAAGTGTCAGACATAAGCCACATAGGCACGTACGTTGGACATTCTCATCCAACTGTACTAAATAATGTGAGATGCGATGTTGGGCACTACACCGTCATCCACCCTACAAACTAGGGCCGACCCATACGCCTCCCATCACACCACGACAGCTCTCATCAGAGAACACAAAATCAAAAGGAGACGCCATGGACTGATCACACCGCCACGGATGGTGTCACGCCATCGGTGCCACAATGACGTGCCTATGGTACCCCCATAGATGGTTAGTAGCTCGGTACACCTTAACGTATAAACTTCAAAAGTATATCACAACACATGTGATCATACTAAATGAATATCAAATCATACGAGTTATAAAACGAATAAAAAGGGTATTTGAACGTACAAAAATATTGACCGCTCCACTTAAAAGCTTTATTTTTTTTTTCGAACATTCTAAAACTAAAAGACTTATAAATCGAAAAGAAAATTAAATGGGACGAGTTTAATAGACCATTGACATAACTTCATGTACGAACCTTTACAAAAGAGTTGAAACCAAAAAAGTATGGCGAATCAAACCCGAACATAGACTAGGAATTTCACACTCACAACTTTTCGAAATCGTTTCGTACTATAATTTCAGCACTTTACACGTTTACAAATCCAACATTTTCTCACACTTCCAAGAGCTTTTAGAAAACTATATTTAAACAAAAGTTTTGAATATATGTCTTAGGATTCCAACGAATCAAGAATGGACTAAATCTGATCTAAAATAGATTTTATACGAATTTTCGAAAACAGTTGCGCTGTTCTGGCCTAAAACGAGACCAGTTTTGAAAAACCCAGATTTTAGACACCTTAACATTAAAATTACAGTTTGCTCGTGTGACAGTAAATCGTAGAAGACATCTCCAGCTTTTCAAAAACATATCGTATGCCTTAATCCGATAAACGAGCGATTTGTTATTATTTTTACAAATAACACGAAATTTCTAAAAGGAAATTCAGCATAATTATAAATTGAGTTTGACGTTTTTAAATATTCAAACCTCGATTTATCGCATACAAAACCAATAGAGAACTAATCGATCAACTAAATGGATGGGAAAGAAACCGACTTGATGGACCAAATCGAACGAAAAGAGTCGAAACGAAAAGCAAGGAAATCATACATATATGTAACGAATCGAATAAGCGTAAACAAAATTAACATATAAACAACGGATCGAATGAACACAAAAGTGGGGAACATGAAGAATCCGTACACATATATAACGACTCAAATAACACAAATTAATGAGGGAAAAATAAGGAATCCGTACCTTAGTTAACGTCTAAAACGCTAAAGAAAACTCCATTCGATTTCTTCAACAACTCTTTAAAATCACGATCAAAACTTTAAACACGAACGCAACCTCAAACCCATATATTGATACTTAAAACTCCAAAGGTTTTAAAATAGTTCTCTCACTTTTTGTTTGCTACCTCCACGAATTTAGTGGTCAAACCCATATGATAAATATTAAACTATAATCGCAATTTGATAGAAAAGTATGCTACGATCACAATGAAGGTTATCCAAAAATCTCCTAACTTTTATTTACAAACTAGCCCCTCTAATTATATAAGACTTCCAATTTTAAATCAAAACATTTATTTCTATAATAATGTCACATTACAACGTCTCTATATCAACCTTCTCCACATGATCGTTGATGAAATGATATCGTACATCGATATGTTTTGTCTTGGAGTGTTGCACCGGATTAGTTGTTATGGCTATCGTGCTTTTTGAATCAAAATATATAGGAACTCATTGGTAGCAATATCCAAAATCCTTTAATTGTGTCCACATCTAAAGGACTTGTGAACAGCAGCTCGCAGCGGATACATATTCTGCCTCGGCGGTAGAAGTAGATACACAATTTTGTTTCTTTGATGTCTAGCTTACCAACTTGTCACCTAAAAATTGACACGATTCAGCAGTGCTTTTACGATCCAGCTTACACCTTGCATGATCAACATCTGTATATGTAGTTAGATCAAAACTCAAACCCTTAGGATATCGAAGGCCTAACTCGGGAGTGCCTTAAAGGTACCAAAGTATTCGTTTCATAGCGACTAGATGTGATTCCTTCGGGTTAGCCTGATACCTAGCACAGAAACATGTGGCAAACACAATATCCGGTCTACTCGCTGTTAAGTACAGTAATGAACCAATTATGCTACAGTACATATTTTGATCTACTGATTTACCAGATAAATCACCATCTAATAGTATACCCGTTGCCATTGGTGTTTTCATCACGAAACTTTCAGTCATGTTAAACTTTTTCAGAATATCTCTAATATATTTTGACTGATTATTGAAAATGCCTGCGGGTAACTGTTTTACTTGAAGACCAAGAAAGAATGTCAGTTCACCCATCATTGACATTTCAAATCGAGATTCCATGATTTTTGAAAAGTTTTTACAAAATTTAGGATTTGTAGAACCGAAAATAATGTCATCCACATAGATCGGAATTAGGATCATATCCTCACCTTGTTTCTTCAGAAAGAGAGTAGTATCGATAGTACCTTTCTTGAATCCAGAAACAAGTAGAAATTGGGTTACCATTTCGTACCAAGCTCTCGGTGCCTGTTTTAGTCCATATAAAGCCTTGTCTAGTACATAGACATAATCCAGGTGTTATGGATCAATAAAGCCTTTGGGTTGAGCAACATAAACTTCTTCATGCATAATCCCATTCAGGAAAGCAGATTTTACTTCCATCTGATATACCATAAAATTCTTGTGGGCTGCGTACGAAAGAAATATACAAATATCTTCAATCCTTGCAACAGGAGCAATTGTTTCATCATAATCAATCCCCTCCTGTTGACAATACCCTTTTGCAACTAGGCGAGCTTTATTTCTAACCACAACTCCTGATTCATCTCTCTTATTTCTGAAGACCTACTTTGTGCCAATCACGGATTTTCCTTCTGGTAGTGGGATAAGTCGCCAAACCTTGCTCCGCTCAAATTGTAGAAGCTCATCTTGCATAGGTAAAATCCAATCTGAATCGCGCAAGGCTTCTGATGCTTTCTTTGGCTCAAGGAAACTAAGGAAACTCGAGTAAAGACAAAAGTTTGCAGATGTCGCCCGCATTTTCACTCTACTGTGGATATCACCGATTATGTTATGTAGGGGATGATCTCGTCTCCATCTAGTAGTACTTGGAAGTGGTTGAATAGAAATCTGTGTGTTATCTTCATCATATTCATCATATATTGCAGGCTCAACCTCTGATGTGCTCGGGACATCTTGTATATTTGTTTCTGACTGATGTAGTTTTGGAACAACAGAAGAAGTACTCGGGGCTTCTTTTCCAGAAACTGTATCTGCAGAAACATGATTCAAACTAGTATTATCAGAATGAACAGGTGTATTTGTACCTGAAGAGGTTGATGTAGTGACAATCTCAGAAGGTCCTGAAATATCTTCAGTTGTAACTTGAACTTCTGAAGTTGATGCGGATATGTTTGATTTGTCAAAATCTGCACATATATCCAAAAACGCATCAAAGAATAGTAAATCTAACTCAGATGTTATAATTTGTGAGTCAGAAAACTTAGTTTGTGACGATTCGGGTTCTCTTCCGTCTTGAATAGAAGCTTTCTGTTTTAGCTTGAGTTCTAAACTGCATTGTTCAGAATTCAATGCGGATGATTCATCAAAAGACACAAACATACTCTCCATGATATTCTTGGTTCTTCTGTTATAGACCCGATAGGCTTTTGACGTCAAGGAATATCCGATAAAGTAGCCTTTGTCTGCCTTCTTGTCAAATTTACCAAGATTATCACGATCGTTGAGGATATAACACCTACAACCAAAAACACGAATAAATTTAATATTCGATTTTCTCTTATTTATAAGCTCATATGCTGTCTTTATATGTCTTTTTATCACAATGGAATGGTTTTGAGTGAAACATGCAGTAGCTACGACTTCAACCCACAGATACAATGGAAGACCAGAATAAGCTAGCATCGTTCTTGCTGCTTCAACCAGGGTTCGATTTTTTCTTTCAACTACGCCGTTCTGTTTAGGAGTATAGGCAGCAGAAAATTTTTGAGAGATCCCTACTGATATGAGATAACTCTGAAGAGTTTCATTCTTAAATTCTGTGCCGTTGTCACTTCTCAAAGTCTTTACCGGCAATTGAAGTCAAACCTGGATCTTCTTGATGAAAGAAATTATTAATTCTGGAGCATCTGATTTGGTTCACAGAAATTCCAACCATGTGTATCTGGAGTACTCATCAATCATCACTAGAATATACTTCTTTCCATTGATTGATTGAGTTCTCATAGGGCCGCAAAGGTCCATGTGAATGAGCTCAAGAGGTGATGAACAAGAGAATTTTGACTTTGCTTTATGTGAACTGAGTTTCATCTTTCCCATCTCGCAGGCGGGACAAAGTGAATTCTTCTCAAATCTCAATTCTGGAAGACCTTTGACTATTCCATGTCTCACCAATTGATTTATTGCTTGAAAACTCTGGTGAGACAAACGCCGATGCCATATCCAACTTTCAGCTCTTGAAGCTTTGGCAATTAGACAGACTGGTCTAGTAGCAGAAAGTGTTGGAAAATGCACTGCACATAAATTTCCATGTTGTCGAGCTTTGATAATCTCAAAACCGTCCTTATCTTCAATGAAACAACCATCTTTAGTGAACCGAACTTGAAATTTACTGTCGTAGAATTGACTAGTGCTGAAAAGATTATGATCAAGACCATCTACGAACAGAACTATCTTGATTGTTATGGTGCCATTTGTTGATGAACTGTGTCCTCTAATGAAACCAGTAAGCTTAGAATATTTGCAAAACTCACTGTTCCTGCAGGTTCCTCAACATAATTATGCAAAAGATGCTTAAATCCAGTCATGTGGCGCGAGCATCCTGAATCTATATACCACAGATGTGAGGACTGCAAAAGAACAAATCACTTCTTCTTAGGTACCCATATCCAGATGGGTCCTTTTTGGTTAGCCTTTTGCAATTTACATAAATCATCTACCTTAGCCTTGATTCGCCATTCATAATGAGGCTTCGGTATCCATTTCCAAACCATTTTTACATTAAGCTCATTAAACTTCTGTTTTCTAGAAAGATAATCATTCTTAACATGAAAGACTTTCGCATGTTGCGTCGAGGATTTAGAAACAGATTTAGCTCTGTAAGGATCGAATTCTCAACAAGAATTAATTCTCAGAAACAATATCAAAGAAGTTTGCGGAATAACACTTTGATATTCTATGAAACAGTCAATCAACACAGAAAATATGAATAACAAACTGTAAGCTTTTATTGAATGCTTTGAAGTTACAAGATTACTCACTCAACCTCAATATTGATGAACAGGCTCACCAATACGAATTCTACTTCTCTAGAATTAGGATCTATGCCTTGAGGTTGTTTTTCTCTAAAAGAATGAAAACTAAAGTTAAAAAATTATTCTCCTATTCTAAACAATACTATATATATATACTGAATACAGAGATAATTACAATGAATAAAATATCTTCAGTATATATTCTATGTATATCTTTAAGCTTCCATGTATATCCTTTCATACAAATCTTCTTCATATAAGCAGCATTAATCTTCAGCAGCATTAACTTTCTTCTAGCAGCATTAACTACTAAGCAGTACTAACCACTAGCAGTACTAACTAGCTAAGCAGTACTAACTTTATTCAAGCAGCACTAACTTTGACTAGCAGTATTAATATTACTAGCAGTAGTAACACTCAGCAGTACTAACCTTTATGTCTTCTAGCAGCATTAATATTGAACCAGCAGCATTAACCACACTTGATGAATTCTTCAGTTCCCAACAATCTCCCCCTAACTTGACTTTTAGTAAAAGAAGTCAAGTTCTTCAGATCTTCTTCAAGATGCTTTCAACACCACCTCTGATTCAATTTCCCAAATTTGGATCTAGGCCCAAACTTTGATTTACAGTTCTTTTCACCACAATCTTGGCCATTTCTGAATCCTTTGCACAAACCAGTGTAGCTTTAAGCATCCCTTCTAACTTCTCCTTGCTATGCTCATATATTTTGTCCACCAGGTAGTATTCATGATAACAATTGTCAATAGTAATCATGTATACTCCACAGTTTTCAAACAGTATCCATTTGTCAATCTTCTTGAATATGAACTCATGCATATGATCTTTAATCCTATGGTGCACTCTTGCAGGCTCAAACATCATGCACAAGTATTCCAATGTCACTTTGAGAAGATTCTCTTCAGCACCTTTCAACACAGGTTCATAAAGTTTCATCCCAACTTTATATAGTTCTTCTATATCAGCTCTTGAACAACTTCTGATGACTTTCCCCCATGTTGAATAAGCTTCAAATGAACCATCAGCTCTCTTGATTCTGAAGAAATTCTTTCCATTGTCTCTCAGAATATCCCAGAAGATGATCTCTGGAGCTTGCATAGAGATTGGAACAGCTTTCAAAGGTTCCACTATTGTCATGTATGGATCCATACTTTCATCAGTTTGCTTAGTGACATGCTCTGGACTCTGTACTGGCTCTGTTGGGGATGTGACTGAAGGTTCTGCTTCCTTTTCAGTTTCTTCCACCCTAGGCCTTTTCAACTGCCTTTTTGGAGCAATTGTTTTTACTCTTTTTCCAGACTTGGCTTCTCTACCAACATTTCCAGGTTCTTCCTTCTTCTCTTCTGCTTCTTCTTTGGAAGGTGTGGTTTTCTCAGGGAATGGTTGTTGGATGTTGAGATCATGTCTCTCTTTCATCCTTCTTTCTGCTTCTTCCCTTTGAGAGGAATCCCCTTGGAGCTTTGTCATTTCCTTCCTGTATAGCTCTTCAACCTGAGAGTATGCCATATGAGTAAACATCTCCCCCTTAACACCAATTGCACCTTTCAGGAAGTTTATCATCTTTCTTCTTTCCTGATTGGCCAAAAAGGTCTTGGAGGGTTGTCTTTTCTGCTTTTTGAATGGCATTCTTTTTACTTGTACTTGCTTGGCCTGAGCTGCTGTTTTCATGCTCTTCTGATACTCTTCATTTAGTTTTCTGGCCATATTCAGTGCAAGCTCTCTATCCTTCTCAGATTGAAGTTGTTCCTCCCTTTCCATTTCTTCCTGAAGCTGCTTTGCCACTTCTTCATCCAGTTCTATCTGAATTTTCTTCTTTGCAGGTTGTTCAGGTTCAATCATCTTAGCTTTACCCTTTGTATCCTTCAACCCTGCCTCACTTCTTTCTTGTGTCTTCTTTTCAAGGTCTCCTTCATTGATGACCACTCCCTTAGCCTTTTGAGTAGCCTTAGGAGTGTCATTCTTTGCTTTTACTAAGGTTTCAGCTATTTCCAATTCTTCAACAGATAGCCCTGTTACTGCTTGAACATTATCTGTTTCTACTTCTTTTGCTTCTTTTTCTGCAGCTTTCTCCCCCTTACCATCAAATCCCATCTCAGAAATACTTTCTTTTTCTGCTTCAGCCTCTGAATTCTCCCCCTTGTTGAAATCATCTTGAACATATGTTCTCCTCTTGAGCACAAACTGCTTCCTTCTCCTTTTCTGTAACAATCTGGTCACCAATTTCTTCAGTTTGGTGATCTGAACTTGTTGAGATAGAATAATCAGCTTCATCTCCTCTATTTCTTTTCCTTGCTTGATGACATCCTGGTTGATGTTTCCCATGGTCTCCATCAATTCATCATAGTTATATCTGTCCTCACCTTCTCCAGGAGTGTTACCCCCTATTGAAGGATCATTGGATCTTTTATTAGTAGATGTCTTCTGCCTAGCAGAAGCACTATCCACCCCTGTGGTTTCTTGGCACCAGGGTCCTTCAAATGATTGCTCATTCAAAGTTGCCATGGGGGAGGTCTTATTGATGTTTCCACTGTCCTCCTCTGTGCTAGCAGGAGTAGTGGCAGCCTCATCACCCATATGCTCTACCTCCTCCTCAGAGAGCACCTCCTTTGGGTTGGGAGACACCCTAGTGGATTCCCTTTGGGTATTCTCTATTGGAGAATGCTCCAATAGAGGGCTTTGAGGTTCTTGGTTAATAGTAGGTACAACAAGGGAAGGAGCCTTGTGTACCTTTCTCTTGACATAGGTCTTGGATATTATGGGAGTGGGTTTAGCAGCAAAGGACTGAGGGAAAATTTGAGAGATGGAAGGTTGGGATTGGCTAGCAGTGGGTTGGTCTAATGAGGGCCTTGACCCTGCTACCATACCTTCATTGGTTTGGGACACCACCATCATTGTAGAGAACAATGGGGTGTCAACTCCTTCAGAGTCCCCAGCAGATCTTCTCATATTTGAGAAAACCTTGCCTTTGGGGGGTTTAGGTACATATACCCCAACAGGTTGAGGTATATCCGTCAATTGATGAGTAATAACTTCTTGAACAAACCTGGGATACATAAAGAAGCTCTTTTTGTTTCCCATGTTTGAGACAAGATCATTGAAAATCATTTGTGAAAAATTGTACCTTCTGGTAGTGGTCAAGCACACCAAAGCATAAGCAATAGTGCTGCTGAACTCACTCCATCCAGTAGTCTTTTTGGATATACAATGCATTAGAGTATGGACAAAGAAACGCCATTGGGGAGAGAATTTTGCTTTAGAAAACTTGAAAACACCCAATGGGCCTCCATACCCCATTCTTGTAAGATTTGAAAACAGTTCATCATTTGGGATAAAAGTTATACCAGAGGCATCGTCTAGACGTAGACTGATGCGTATAACCTCTTCAGTAACTGTTAGTGGTTGATCACAGATTCTTGTCTTGATCATTTGCACACCATTTTCCACAACAATGGTTGCATTGGCCCAGAACTGCCTTTGATGCTCAATGTAGATTGTAGGGGATACAGTAAGAGCATGAGCAATGTGGCTTGACTTGAGGAAATCCACAATCTGATGAAAGCCTTCTGCTTGTTTTGGCTTTTGGAGCATTGCGATTTCATTGTGCTCGTCAATGAACGCCATTGATGCCATTGACCTTGAAGATGCTTGCCTGAAAACTTTGAACTTGGAGAGAGAAAGGGTTTAGAGTGCAAGGGAACAGTATGCAAAGAGTCGTTATGAACTTTTAGGCGGGCAAAGAGTATTTATAGTATTCGGAATATAAGCAGTATTAACCTAGAGCAGTATTAACTACTAGCAGTAGTAACGGCTAGCAGTATTAACTAACTAGCAGTATTAACTAACTAGCAGTATTAACTGAAAGCAGTATTAACTTCTAGCAGTATTAACTGAAAGCAGTATTAACCACTAGCAGTATTAACTACTAGCAGCATTAACTGAAAGCAGTATTAACTACTAGCAGTATTAACTACTAGCAGTATTAACTGAAAGCAGTATTAACCACTAGCAGTATTAACTACTAGCAGTATTAACTGTACTTACTCCTTTTAAACTTGCTAAACACTGAGTACATATGTATAAAACCACTTTTTGAGAAGAAGATTATTCAGAGTTTATCATGCCCACACTTGTGACCAAGAAAGTGAATCTACCCACATCAAAAGCTTTAGTGAATAGATCAGCAAACTGATTATCAGTGTGGACTTTGACAACTTGAATAAGTTTTTTTTCATTACAATCTCTTATAAAGTGATACCTGATTTCAATGTGCTTTGTCTTTGAGTGCTTGACTGGATTATTTACAATGCTAATAGCACTGCTGTTGTACTCTGCCTCTGTTGTAGATGTGGATACTGTGGTTTGTTTCTTGCACTGCCATGAGACTAGTCTAACACCCAAGAACTGACATCCTCCAGAAGTAGATTTTCTGTCCAAGTTTGCCCCACCTAGATCACTGTCTGAGTATGCTATCAAGTCAAAAGGTGAGTTATGAGGATACCAAAGTCCCAATCTGGGTTGCCCTTTGAGATATCTGAATATCCTCTTAACAGCTTGAAAGTGAGAATGCTTTGGCCTAACTTGAAATCTTGCACATACACAGACTGGAAACATTATATCTGGCCTTGATGCTGTGAGATACATGAGAGAGCCAATCATGGATCTATAATAATGCACATCCATGTCCTCCCCCTCAAGATCTGCTGTGATCTGCTTGTGTGTTTCCATAGGTGTGCTGGCAGGTTTTGATTCTGAGAAACCAAACTTGGTTAGAATATCCTGCACATACTTGGATTGACATATGAAAATGCCATCTGACTTCTGTTGAACTTGGAGTCCAAGGAAGAAAGTAAGTTCCCCCATGGAACTCATTTTGAACCTTTGATGCATTAAATCCTCAAACTCCTTGCACATGATGTTTTTTTGTAGAACCAAAAATAATGTCATCAACATATATTTGGACCAGCAAGATATCCTTCTTCTTTCTTTTGATAAATAGAGTCTTATCAATGACTCCTCTTTCAAAGTCATTTTCCAAGAGATAGGATGACATGGTGTCATACCATGCTCTTGGGGCTTGATGTAGTCCATAAAGTGCTTTCTTCAATTTATATACTCTGTCTGGATAGCTTGGGTTTTCAAACCCTGGTGGTTGACAGACATATACTTCTTATTCAATTGATCCATAGAGAAAAGCACTTTTTACATCCATTTGATAGACTTTGAAGTTCATGTAAGAGGCATAGGCTAGGAATAGTCTGATTGCTTCTATCCTAGCCACAGGTGCAAAAACTTCTTCATAATCTATACCCTCTTCTTGAGTATAGCCTTGAGCCACCAGCCTTGCTTTGTTCCTTATGACAATACCTCTTTCATCTCTCTTGTTTCTGAAAATCCACTTTGTGCCAATTGCTCTGTGACCTTTAGGAAGGTCTACTAGATCCCATACATCTTGTAGCTTGAACTGTAACAGTTCTTCTTGCATTGCTTCTATCCAGCTAGATTCTTTCATAGCATCATGTGCCTTTTTAGGCTCAAGCTGGGATAAAAAGCAAGAAAGGATTGTATGCTGTTGATCTTGCATTTCTTGAAGCCTGCTTTGATGTCTAGTCATCATAGGAGAAGAGATATCTCCTATTACCAGCTGTGGAGGATGATTCTTTTGAACTCTGGTGTTATGACTAGGTTCTTCATTCAGTCCAGCCTCTAGATTAGAGTTATGCAACTCAACTGAAGTGTTTTCAGATGCCACTTCTGATTCTTGAGTCTCCTCATCTCTAGTATCTTCTTCACTCTGACTTGGTTCAGTAAATGGTTCCTTTTCACAGTCTTCATTTACTTGTCCACTTATCTTACCACCAGTAAGATTGTCTCCAAATGCAACATGTCCTCCATTAATTTGCTTGAAATCTTGCAGGCATGACATGTTACCAGTCATGTGCCTAGAGCAACCACTATCAACATGCCATATGCTCTTTCCCTTGAGCTGTTGGTTGCCCTGCACATAAAACAAATCAATTAGTATGATTGGGGACCCAAGCCAAAGTGATCTTGGGTCTTCCTTTCTCATCAAAGTATTTACATTCCTTTTTAATAAGGTTTTTAAACTCAGAGCACTCTTTATTAGAGTACTTTGTCAATATGATTGGCTTAGCAGAATCATCACTAGAAGCAGTACTAACCTTAGAAGTACTAACAGAGTTAGCAGTACTAACAGGTGTAGCAGTACTAACAGGTTTAGCAGTACTAACTTTGTTAGCAGCATTAACATTGTTAGCAGTAGTATTACTTCTAGCAGCACTATCATTGTCAGCAGCACTATTTGTGGTAGCAGTACTAACAGTTTTAGTGCTTTTAGGAATCCACATATTGACACTTTCTTTAACAGAATACTTTTTCTTCATGTGGCTTTCAGTTTTAACAGTTTTCTTAGCCACATGGTTCTTTTCAATTTTCTTATAACCAAAGGGTTTTTGCATGGATCTTTGGAAATTCATTCTTTGGTTCATAGGATTGAAATAACAGAATTTTGCAAGATGATTCAATTTGCCACAGATAAAACAAGGTTTTGGTCTATTGATTTTACTCAGATCAACCCCTTGTTTATGTGCCCATTGATTATTCCAGTTTCTTTGATTTCCCCTCTTTTTGTCCTGTTTTTGGGGCTCATTCTTCTTACAAGCACACTGTTTGCAAGGACCTGGATTCACAACTGTGGTCTGTTTATAATGGACCTTACCAGACTTTTCCTCTGTCTTCTCTATGTTCTTGGATTTGATCCAAGCCCTTCCACAATCCTCATTGGTGATAATGTTGTTTTCTATAGAAATCTCACCACTCACCTTGTTCTCCTTACTCTTGCCAACCTCTTTCTCAGTCTTATCCTCAACAATTACCTCATCTAAGGGATCTATTTCAGTGGCTCCCTCAGGCAAGTCCTTCCTATCTTTGGTGTCTAACAGGTCTGAAATAGGAGGAATGTAATTGTTGTTATATGGTGGAGGTGTGGCATTATACCCAATTCCTCTTCTCAACTTATCATGAATCTGATTTTGCAGTAAGGAGTCCATTGCTTTAGAAGCATTGGAAAACTTTTCTACATCAAGCTTAACCTTGGTTAACTCCTCTTTCAGTTTTTCACTCTCCTCTTTAGATTTGGTCAGTTTAAGTTCTAAATCCTT
The DNA here is from genome assembly GCA_954870635.1 of Arctium minus. Lineage (NCBI taxonomy): Eukaryota > Viridiplantae > Streptophyta > Magnoliopsida > Asterales > Asteraceae > Arctium > Arctium minus. The sequence goes on along the minus strand of OX941081.1, from coordinate 95,266,991 downwards.
TTTCTCCCACTGCCAGTAATTGGTGTCATATGAGTGTTGGAGTTCATTGGCTTGAAAACCTTTGATCTGATCTTCAAATCTCTCTACAATCCTTACATAGTCTTTGATATCTTTTTCTAATCTCTTAAGGTCATCACTCATCTTCTGATTGTGATCCCTGTACCTTTTAACAGTGTCTATGCAAGTTTTAGAACAGAGATTAGAACTTACCTCAGATGGGAGATCATATACTTTAGCCATAAGAGCTTGATTCTGAATAGCTTCTTCTGCTTGATCACTCCAATCAAACCCCATTCCTTGTTGAGAAACAAGGGCTTGAGCAGAGTTTCTGTTGTTATTGAAGCTTCCAGATTGAGTTTGTTGGTGATTGTTGTGAGACACTTCACTTCTGCATTCTCTAGCAAAATGTCCCTTCAGATGGCATTTGTAGCATTCCACCTTTGATTTATCAAACCCTGCTCCATCTTCTTTTCTTTGGGAGAAGTTGTTTCTCCCAGTCCTCTTTATAAACTTCTTAACCCTCATGGAGAGCATGGCCATCTGCCATTTAATATCCATCTCTTCCAGATCATCTGGATGAAGTTGTTCTAAGTCATCATTAATCAAAGAGGAATTTCCATGATTGGAAAGAAAAGCTTCAAACACAGAATCAGTGCCTTTATCTTGATTTGTTCCAGTAGCAGCATTAATTGATTCAGGGTTAGCAGTAGAATCAATTGATGCTGATAAGAGTGCAGCATTATGAATATATCCAGAAGGCTTCTTCTTTGCCTCCACCTCAGCTTCAAATACTCTAAGATCATTGTACAGATCATCAAGTTCTTTTTCTTCCAACTGATCATTCTGTCTGAATGACACAGTGTACATGGTCCATTCATCTCCAAGGGACCTTAAGAACTTTCTGTTCACATCATCTTGATCAATCTGTACTCCCATAGTAGCTAGTTCACCAATTAGTTTATTAAACCTGTCAAAAGTTTGAGTCATTGACTCATTCTTAGTTGAGATGAAGTTTTCATACTGTTGTTTTAAGATTGCCTTTTGATTTCGCTTGGTACTTTTAGTACCTGAGAATCTCTTCTCTAGAGCATTCCAGAGCATCTGTGCATCAGTACAATTGCAGAATTGGTGTTGATACTCATTTGGAATGGCCAAGAGCAGTGTGCTCAAGGCTTTCATCTCTATCTGCCTTGTCTTCCTGTCTGCATCTGTCTTTGGAGGGATTCTTTTGCCATCTTCACCAATCTTTCCTGCATCAGATGGGCCATTCTCAATGATGTCCCACATAGAGTAATCTGTGAGGAGAATATATTGCTTGATTCTGATTTTCCACATGTCAAATTCATTGGATCTGAGCATTGGAACTTTTGATACCAAAGTACTGCTTGATTCTGTAAGATTTTCCATGATGAATACTTGTTTCTGAGAAATCTGGCTTTGATACCACTTGTAAGGATCGAATTCTCAACAAGAATTAATTCTCAGAAACAATATCAAAGAAGTTTGCGGAATAACACTTTGATATTCTATGAAACAGTCAATCAACACAGAAAATATGAATAACAAACTGTAAGCTTTTATTGAATGCTTTGAAGTTACAAGATTACTCACTCAACCTCAATATTGATGAACAGGCTCACCAATACGAATTCTACTTCTCTAGAATTAGGATCTATGCCTTGAGGTTGTTTTTCTCTAAAAGAATGAAAACTAAAGTTAAAAAATTATTCTCCTATTCTAAACAATACTATATATATATACTGAATACAGAGATAATTACAATGAATAAAATATCTTCAGTATATATTCTATGTATATCTTTAAGCTTCCATGTATATCCTTTCATACAAATCTTCTTCATATAAGCAGCATTAATCTTCAGCAGCATTAACTTTCTTCTAGCAGCATTAACTACTAAGCAGTACTAACCACTAGCAGTACTAACTAGCTAAGCAGTACTAACTTTATTCAAGCAGCACTAACTTTGACTAGCAGTATTAATATTACTAGCAGTAGTAACACTCAGCAGTACTAACCTTTATATCTTCTAGCAGCATTAATATTGAACCAGCAGCATTAACCACACTTGATGAATTCTTCAGTTCCCAACAAGCTCGAGATGCTTGTCCAGAAACTTTAGATTTAGGAGGAATGGTGTGAAGTTTGAAAGAGTTGTCATGACAGTGTTTGCAAATAAAGTTCTTACGAGCAAACATCAATAGCTTTGATTTCTCACTATGAATACAAACATTCATACACTTTTGACATTGCAAATCATTTGAACTTGTACATTTCAAACTAAGACTATCAATGACATTACATTTATTTTCAACAACTTTATTCTCACACTTCTCCTTTATCATTCTTCTCTTTCAAATCTGAAACAGGAAATGAAATCTTTTCAATTTTCTTCTTAGAAGATGATTTTGACTTTGAAGTACCATAAGCTTCACCTTTTTCAAAGATACTTGGAGGATATTCAGGAGTATCAGTATAAACAACAGAGGTTTTAAAAGTGATATTCTCAAACTCTAGGTTGGAATGAACATTCTATGTGTGAGAATCAAACACCTTTTTCTCATTCAAATTGTTTTTAAACAAATCAACTTTTAAAGCATTTAACTCTTTAGAGAGTTCTTTGTTTTCTTCAGAAGACTTGTCAAATTTGAATTTGAGATCATTGTTCTCATCTTCCAACTATTCAATAGTCTTTTGAAGATCTTTAATTTGTTTTTCAAAAATAGATGTTTGATGCAACTCAGAGTTTGATTCTAACTTCTCTATAATAGGAACAGGATCTGAAGCATTCATCAAGTTTGTAAAAATCTCCTCAGTCATCTTCTTTGAAAAATCAGTTTTAATGCTTTGATTCATGACATTTGTACACTCATCAATCATAATCTCTTTTGGTGATTCAGAAATGATTGATTCAGTTATAGGAGCCTGATTATCAACATCAGTTTATGACTCATATTCATCATACTGACATTGAGTTTCAGGAATGTCTGTTTCAATGTTGGCTGATTCTGTTGGTGAACATGTTGAAAACAGTGATTGAAATTCAACAAATTCAGGTTTTCTAGTTTTATAACTTTTGTTCAATTCTTTATAAGAAAATCCAACAGATTTAAAACTTGATACTGAATCAGTACAACTTGATGTATCATCATCAATCATTTCTTTACCTTTAGAATAGATGGTAGACATAAGAGTTTCAGCTTTAATGAAAGTTTCATGAATGCTCGGGATTTTCTTAGGTGTTGAGCCCAGTTTGTCAAGATTATACAAATTTGTTGGTGCTCGTTTCAAAACATCGTTTTCTTCAAAACCTAATCCCGTTTTAGCATTATAAAAACGGACATCTTGGAGTTTATTTGTTAATAAGTTCAATGTCTGCTCAGCCTGTCCTCTCTTAAGATTTCAATCCTCTAGCTGCTTAATCTTGCAATAAGCCTCATTTCGCTCCTGAAAACAAGCTTCAAACTTGATTTTAAAATCACCTTTTTCATAATTTAAATTAACAAGATCTTTTTCAAGCTCAACAATTTTATTTTTCAAACCTTCTTCTTGTTTCTTTAAAGCATCTTTTTCAGATTCTTTCTCCTCAACAACAACTTTCAACAATGCATTTTCGTCACGAAAATTCATCATTGATTGTCTTTCATTGTTAAGTTTGACTTTTAAACTTACAAACTCTTTTTCCATATTTTGAATCTGAGCCATCAAAGATTGAACCAATTCAAAATTTGAAAGAGTACTTACCTCGGAATCACAATGAGATTGGTCAGAAGATGTTTCAGCTTCATTATTCACCTTAGCCATCATACACACTTGAGTAAAATGTGTTGATCCTTCATCGGAACTTTGGATGAACCAGTTCTCTTCTTTAGCCATAAGTTCTTTTCCATCTTCTACCTTCTTTGCTATCGGTGACTTATTTGCATAATACTCTGAATTCTTTGTCCTCTTGAACTTGCATTCTTTTGAAAAATGGCCAGGTTTACCACAATTGTATCACCTTCCGTACTTAGGCTCAACATTCTCTTCCTTCTTTTCTTCTCTTTGCTCAACTCTTTTCTCATCTCTCTTCTCATCTCACTTTCCATCCTTTTTCTCAAACCTTGGCTTGTACTTGTCTGTTCTGTCTTTCTTGTATCCCTCATATTTTGACTTTGAATTTCTTTTCTTGCCAAATCATTTCTGAAACTGCTTTGTAATGAGGGCAAGATTATCAGCAAATCTTTGAACATCTTCATCAGAATGTTTCTCTGCTTCAGAGGAAGAATCATCAGAACTAGAATCAGACAGTTCTGTTAGAAGAGCTCTGGATCTCCTTGACTTGTATTTGGATGAGGAGCTGGATTTAGAACTTGATCCTTTCTTTCTTTCAGACAACAAGGCAAGTGAATCTTTGACAATCTTTTTTTCTTCATTAAGCTGCTTTACCTCATCTTCATGTTGAGATAATGTTGTGAAGATGTTATTCACATCTTCCAGTGCCATGTCCTTTGTCATCTGGATATTAATTGCGTAACTCTTCCACTCAGGATTCAAATTCTTGATGAATTTGTAGTTTATCTCAGATACGGTGTTGTTCATCCCATTTCTTCTCAAGTCATTCAAGATAACATTGAATCTTGTGTATGTATCTAGAAGTGTCTCTCCTTCTTTTGCATGAAAGTCTTCATAAGCATTCATGTGTTGGTTCAGCTTGGCTTGAATGGATTTCTCAGTACCCTAGAATTGTCTCTTCAACTCATCCCACATAGCTTTAGCAGATTCCCTACTATCTACACGGTTATAGATGTCATTTGGGATTGCCATGGTGAGATAGATCAGGTCCTCTTCATTTATCTTATGAAGTTCCTTCTCCCTCTCGCTATAATACTGATATGGTCTTGGCACATATCTAACAGGAATTTCAGGAGAAGTCTTAGTGGCCGCTTGTCCAGGTACTGCAACCACTGGCTGAATTGGACCATCAATTATAGACTTCATATAATCTTTGTTCTTGTGATTCAAAAACTGAATCATTCCCCTCTTCCACTGTGAATAATCCCCGATAGACGGAACCAGAGGTTTTGACTGAGAACCCATTGAGAGTAATTCTTTAGACATGATGAGAGAGTTGTGTTATCCCAGTTTAATCTAGTTGGTAAATAATCAATCAAGTAATCAAACAACACAATAATAATCAAGAGATATATAAATCAGAGTAACATACCAATCACTTGAATAAACAATGAAACCCTTGAGTGTTGTTGATACCCTTGAATACAAGGAATACGTACGTCTACTATAATCTCTAAACAATTATTACGAGGTATCTTAACCCTAAAACTAAATAATTAAAACTTTAAATACTTAGGCCATATGGGATTTCTAATGCTTAATGGGCTTTGCTAAATGCTAAACGGGCTTGTGGTCCAATAGCTTATAACAATTAATCTATTACAATTTAAACCCTCTAACTTTAACAATCAAACAAATACAGTTTAGGCCCTTTAATCTTGAATACAATTATTTGATCCAACAATCTCCCCCTTTGGATTCAAGATTAAAAAAGATTTGCAATTGTCTTCGGGTCTTCACTTGTATTCTCTTTTCTTCAGATATGTCATTGATAGCTTCAGAACTTGTAGCTTAAAAATCTTTAAATTCTTTACAATCTTCAAAACTTTGATATCTTTGAAAATCTACAGCAGTCTTCAGATTATATTCTCCCCCTTAATATATTGTTCCTCTTTGAATATTCTCCCCCTTTTTGATGAGTGGTGAGAATCATCATTATCAAAACATTTCAAAACAATCTTCCCCTTTTCAAGACAATCTTCCCCATTGTGTATGATCACGTAAGCACAATCTTCATGTAACGAGCCCTGTATGGAAATAAGAGCAATCTTCCCAGATGGAAAGAGTGATTATTTCAATCTTTTCAGATTAAAATAGAAAGTAGTAACCATTCGAATCTTTTCAAATTCAAACAGTTAAGAGGTGTAACCCTGAATCAACAAATGACTCAGTTAAAATGCCTGTCAATGACACAAAGTCATTGAGTAACACAAAGTTACTATATAAGGAGTTGGTTTGATGTTGACTCCCCAGGTCTTCCATTCAATCATCGAATAACACATGGATACCTATGAACGTTCTGACAGAAAACAAATTTCTGTGTGTTCGTGCATGTGTATGAAAAAATTTAAGCATAGATGATTGCTTTTTAATATAGGCTCAAAATATGTAAACTTGTTGAGACAACAACAAATTATACAAAGACTCAATGTGCATGAGAAAGGGTTCGAAGGTCGGGCAAGTTTCCTTCTTTTTCAATATTAGTATCTTCTAAATGAAGAACCAATAGCGTATGTGCTGCGTCCCCAGAAAATGTGAAACATTCTCTTTTTGAGAAAAGAATGAGTAATTGGTGGGGTTGTATGCAAGAGATGGCATGGGCTAGTTGCCTATTTTAATGATGGTCACCAAAGAATGTGAACCAATCAGATTATGTGGCTGCCCGACTCAGAAAGAAGTTTGGTGCAGAGTTTAATATTCTTTTACTCTGTTCTCTCACCCTCTCTCTTTTAATGCTCACTTCTAACCAATCACTCTTTTCCATTTTACCTCTTCACACACCGTCAGTCAATTCTTTTTACCCCTCTCCCCTCAATCACTCAGGGAATACTTCCTGGGTAGGAAACACTGGTTATCGTGAATCCATGGAAGTTCTGTTAAGTACTCACACTGAATCCCATGTATTTTCCTAAAAGAACATGCTGTTCAACAGGCTTTTTGTACATGTAAGCACAAATACCACTTGTTACATGAAGAATAAAATTTTTAGAGAACTCAAAACAGTTGTGTTTGACGATGCAATTCTCCCACTCAACCTAAAAGTGGTTGGCAATAAGCTCATATCAATTTGTCATGAAGAATAATATGCTGGAGAATCAAAAACGAATTTTGTTTATATGAACAATATATAAACATATTTTCAACGAAAGCACATGAAATGACGTTTGATTCAATCAACAGTGAATACAAAGAACGTGAGTATTACCATAGAAAGATTTAACTTTTGATACATAGTAATAACAAAATCAAATAGAATGTTCTGAACCGTTATGTGTATGAATACTTGACAAAGTATATTGACAAGATAAAACGCGAGTATTTAACTTTAAGAACACACGGTCAGATAAGCATTTAAGTATCCAAAAATCTGTTAATATCACAAATATTCTCCCCCTTAACTTAATGTAAATATATATATATATATATATATATTTGGAGTAACATAAAGCAGAAAAATAATGCACTGAAGTGCGGGTTCTAATCTGAAGTGATTAGAAGCCATTGTCACTTGACCAAACCTGCATAAATAAAAGAAATAATGGTAATTGTTAGATCTGTTTTTATAGTAATCATTGTATTTATTTTACAGCTTTCAGTAGTGTTATCTGTTTTATTAGTGCCTTGGGGTATTTAAGTCCCCTTGGCTTGTTAGTTTTGTAAGAAACCGTACACTATTTTGAAGACAATATACTGTTGCATTGAAGCGTACTTTCTCTCTCTAGATTCTCTCTCTACGATCTTGTGATATTGGTTCAACAATTGGTATCAGAGCCTCCAAGATCTTGAGAGGATTGAGATTAGTGTATAATTGTTTCTGATTTGGTTGGTTAATTCGAAAATTTGATTGATTTTTGTTGTTTTTTCAAGAAAAATCTCGTGTTCTGGATTTTCACCAAATTCAGTCTGTTTTGTGATCGAATTGCATTGATTTTGATGATTTTAGATGCGTCTTAGTTAGTCGATCTATTATGTTTCTTGTTTATTTGCATAAAAACGTGATTTGATGTTTCAATTTTGAGTTTGAATACATTCTAAAAAAGTCGAGTCTGTTGTTCTGTTTGTTTTGAATTTTGAGTTTCAGAGTGTTTTGATCAAAATTATCAATTGAAATGTATTAAAAACATGTTTTCGATCAATTTTGTGCAAGTTGTTTAGGTTTAATTTCATTGTTATGATCGATTTAGCAGATTTATAGTCGAGTGTTAAAATGCGTATCATTCATATATGTTGTGCGTGTCATTCATACTAGTTTGCATATTATAAATTTTTGAAGTATGCGAGTTATTCATCTTATTAGTATGCGTGTTGTTCATAAAATCGTGTGCAACTAACTTTTGAGTGTTAGTGTTTTTTCTCAGGTTATTGATTCTCTTTTGGAAACACATTACTTCAAGTGGCCTTAACACGCATTTCTTCAAGTGCGTGTCTGCCTTAACACGCATTTGTTCAAGTGTGTGTCTGCCTTAACACGCATTTCTTTAAGTGCGTGTCTGCCTTAACACGTATTTCTTCAAAGTGCGGGTCACTCTGAACACGCACAACTTCAAGTGCGTGCCCCTCAGGATACGCATTTCTCTTGGATGCGCATTTATCTTGGACACACATCTCTAAGGAAAGCATCGAGAGACTTTCTAGACACGCATTTCTCTCAACACGCATTTCTCAGGATACGCATTTCTTGGGTTGTGCGGGTCTTCAAGACTTAGTCATTTTTCTGAATTCCAGATTTCTTCAAAATGTCTCTTCAAGCTCAACTGTACAAGAATGATCTCATGATGTCATTGGGGTCTGATACTCGCCCACCTGTGCTGATAAATGAGAACGAATTTGAACAATGGCAGGACAGGTTTATTAATTTCATCGAAAGGCAATCTGTTATTCCCTATTTCATCAAGTTTTAATCAATAACAAATACTCAAGATGATAATTCCAAACTCATATGAATTAATCTCAATCACAAGATTACAAATTTACAAGTTTCTCTCTCTACTTTCTCTCACTAGAATGATATACCAATATGCTCTTCTCTAATATGCGTGTGTACATTTGATTACAAAAACAAACAAAAGTATTTATACCCTCTATCAAATACAAGGAAACAAATTACACATACATTGACTTTGACATTTATTAACAAAAGACTTTGACTTTTGATAAGAGTTGACTTTCCAGCTTTGACTTCTTGATCTTTTGGTCTTCAAACTTTATGATCTTGAATCCAACATATTTGTGCTCTAACAATCTCCCCCTTTGGATCAAGATCATTACTAAAAGATTTAGCAATGCGATCTTCTATTTGATTAAGCTCGATTGAATAAACTCCCCCTTTGAACAATCTGTATCTTCTCTTGAAATCTCCCCTTTTGAAACAAACATGATATACAAACTCCTCTTTAACACGACGAAATTCTTCTTTAGCTTTGTATTCAAAAACTTTCAACAATCTTCCCAACGTCTGATCTTTAAAAATAATAACAATCTCCCCCAAGGTTGTACACAAACCTTTTTCAGACATGAAAAGAAAATATCTTCAGATTTAGCACACTTTGCTTCAGCAAATAATCTTCAACAATTATGTTGCTTTCATCTTTCAATAATCTTGAAAATTTTCTCCCAGCTTTAACTCAAACTCTTCATTCGGACAATTCTTTTTCATTCAAACTCTTTCAAACATTTCTTGAACTCTTCTCCCCCTTTTTGATGATTAGAGCATCGATATCATCAAAACTTTTCTCCAAGAAATGTCATTGACCAATCTGATCTGTCAAACTGAGCCTCTGATTTTGTGATTCATAACCAAGTATTTATCTAGATCTTTGCAAATCCAGACAAAATGAGAATAGGTAACTCCTGAATCAATAGATGAATCAGTTAATAATGCCTGTCAGTAACACAAAGTCACTGTGTGTAACGAATACACAATATAAAGGAGCTTTTGTGATGTTCACTCCCCCAGGGCTTCCATCCAATCATCGAAATACCACAAAGGCAATTTCTATGAATGTTATGACAAAGAAACAAATTCTTTGTGTGCTCGTGCATGTGTAGAAAGAATTAAACACAAATAATTGCTTTTCAATAAGGCTCAACATAGTGTAAACCACTGAGACAACAGTAAATAAACACAGACTCAATGTGCATGATTGAAGTGCGAAGGTGGGACAAACTTCCTTCTTTTTCAATATCCAGAATTTCCAAATGAAAATCAGATAGATTATGTGTTGCGTCCCCTTGAAAATATAAAACATTTTCTTTTTAAGAAGAAAATGAGTGGTTGGTGGGGTTTAAGCAAGAGTTGGCATGGGCTATTTGCCTATTTCAATAACATTCACCAAAGAATTGTGAAATGCTAGTAATGTGGCTGTCCGGCTCAGAAAGTAGTTGGTGCAGAGTTTGATATTCTTTTACTCTGATCTCACACCCTCTTTCTTTTAATCATTAAGCGCACTACTAACCAAACTCTCTTTTCCATTTTACCTCATCACACAACCCACACTCATTTCTTTTTGACTCCTCACACTCAATCTCTATGGATTAACTTCTTGGGTAGAAATCACTGGTTAACGTGATTCCATAGAATTTCAGATAATTCCTAGCACAAAGAACCCATATTTCCTATAAAACATGTGTTGCTCAAATGATTTAACTTTATCAGTTAAAGCTCATATACAAATGTAAGATGAATGTATGCTCAGAATATAATCATGAAGATATGAGCATTTTTAGACATTGAAGTATTTTCAAACAAGTATACTGAATGAATGAACATGAATGCAAAAGACTTGTTTGAAAATCTGACATTGTATGAAAATGATCAGAAATGAAATGATATATCAATCAAGGCTTATGGTCAGGAATAATGGATATTGTCCATACGAAACAAAAATACAGACATTCTCGAAATGAAGTTTCGAAATGAAATATCGCTCAAAATTCTTTAAAGTACAAGCGGAGTGTCTTACCATCGAAAAATTGTTTCAATTTAGAGACATGGTAAGAACATTTTGATCAAAAATTAAACCGATGTGTGTGAATACTTGAAAGTATGTAGAAAAGACAATACGCAAGTATTTATCTTTGGAAACACACGGTTTATTTATCAATGAAGCACAAAAATAAAATGAAAACATTTAAAATTACACTTCCAAATTATAAAATCTGTTAAAGAATCAGGAAGTGGTTTGAACATTTCAGAACATGTTTTCTATAACTGAAAGTTGTCCTTCTTTCAGATATATGTGAGATTAACATAAGAAATATACCTTTTCGCTCAATCTTAAATCTCATAAAATCAAGCTGTAGTCATCAAGATATGATCATTTCAGTTTCTCTCATCCTGCATAAGTCTCAAAGTCTAGTTAAAATCAAATTTATTCACAAAAATTAAAAGACATAAAGCAGTAAAACGATTAAAGTACGAGTTCTGATCTGAAATAATCAGAAATCATAATCCTTTTACTCCCCCTGAAATTATGCATCTGAAATATGTCAATAAAAGGCACATGATATAGATCTACAACTCCTCCTGAAGTGTAGTTCGTCATATCTTTCGAATACATATTTCCAGAAAAATTTATGTACTCCCCTTTGAAGGTTGATTTCCTCTTCTGAGTATCTGAGTACACTCTCTTATCAGCCCGGGAGTAGCATTTCTTTTTCATCATTGAAGAGAGAGTCCTAAACTGTTGTGTTTAGAGGTCAAACTCTGTTGAAGTACGGGTTCTAAGCTGATTTACTTAGAAGCCTTTGTTCTTGACATTGAGGTGTGGGTCTTGAACTGTATTATTCAAGAGCCATACTTCGATTTTCCTTTCAAGAACAGTAAAGAACCACCAAAAACTTGAATTTCTTGAACTAATTTCACCTTTGGATCTGCTCTGATACCAATTGTTATTCCCTATTTCATCAAGTTCTAATCAATAACAAATACTCAAGATGATAATTCCAAACTCATATGAATTAATCTCAATCACAAGATTACAAATTTACAACATTCTCTCTCTACTTTCTCTCACTAGAATGATATACCAATATGCTCTTCTCTAATATGCATGTGTACATTTGATTACAAAACAAACAAAAGTATTTATACCCTCTATCAAATACAAGGAAACAAATTACACATACATTGACTTTGACATTTATTAACAAAAGACTTTGACTTTTGATAAGAGTTGACTTTACAGCTTTGACTTCTTGATCTTTTGGTCTTCAAACTTTATGATCTTGAATCCAACATATTTGTGCTCTAACACATTCTAATGGGGAAAATATGATGAAAGCTTTGACATCTGGTCCCCTAAGGTCAATTGATCTGGGAGTGATCGAACAGAAATCCTGCAATAGAATCAGATCGAAAGTCATGTTCTGCTGGTATGAATGGGTTTTGGATATGTCGATGTAGCCTTTCTGATCCGGGAAAGTAAGTTCCAAGGGGTGCTTGACACCTAGTCCCCTAAGGCCAACTGGTCTGGGAGCGACTGACCCAAATCCTGCAATAAGGTCAGTTAGAAAGTTACGTTTACGGCATGTTCTTTACTTAATGAACTATTTGATTAAAAGATGCCAAAGTGCACAAAGCTTAAAAGATGCCAAAGATCACACTCATGTGAAGATGCCAATGTGCACACAGCTAAAAGATGCCAATGAGCACACATCTCTTGATACTTGGTGATATATTTTGAGTTGCAATAAACCTGTAAATTTGTGAAAATCTTAATTCTTGATGACTTAGTGTCTGTACATGCAAAGTTCTTCATTTTATGTTTAGAATTACATTTTTCTTGAAGCTAATCAGAGATCGCATGCGAGCACACTGAATAGATACCTGTAAGTGTTTGAATCTGAACATGTCTTAACTTGATATACAATGAAACATGTTTCTGTATCCAACAACTCTCATTTGATTTCAACTGATTGATAAATCTGGGATATTCTACTGAGTAGACTTTAATTTGTTTAGTGTTTAAAAGTTTATATATTCAGTTGTTACAAAATTTATATTCAATATGACCATCTTTAATATTGATGTCTTTATGTTTGCTGTCTGTGTTTTTGTCATATGGTCTGTGCATTTTTTCAAGGGGGAGTGTATATCTGGTTTCTATTTCTGAGAAGATTCTGTTTTTGAGGGGGAGTGAATATTACTGATTAATTTCTTCCTGTGCTGATCAGAAATTCATAAGGTAAGTATTTCTGAAATTATTATGCAAATGCTAAACTAATTTGTTAAAATTTTGTGCATTTGTGTAGAGGGAGTATTAGGGGCTTATCAGGTATTTTTTTTAGTTGTTATTTTTTTTTAATTTTTTTTAAGTGTTTTGTTTTTAGAATATATAGAAGTAATAGTGTCTTTTCTTTTCTTTATTCCATTTGAACTTGTTTTGACCATTCACCTTCCCTCCATCTTCTCTGCGTATTCTTCTTCCTACGCTCTTTACTGTTCATTTCAGATTGTGATTTTGGAAAGATCAGGTATGTTTTTGTTTTTCATTCTATGTTTGTAGTTCGATTATTGTTTTATTACTTTGTTTTGATTTCTTTCTTGGTTTCGTATAATGCGTTTTAACTGATATGTGATTATTTCACTGTTCATCGATTTCTAAAACTCAGATTCAAGTTGATTTAGATCGATTTGCGTATTGGGTTGTGTTTAGACCTTATAATCGACTATCAGGTATGTTTTCTTTTACTTTAATTTCATGTTTTGTGCTTTTATTTTTAGTTTTTGTGATTTTCGGGTTCGATCAACCGATTTTCTAGGGTTTTGTTCAATTTTAAGTGAACTATGCGTTTCACCTGTGACACGCATAAGTGAACTATGCGTTTCAATTGTGACCCGCATAAATCAAGTATGCGTTTCACTTGTGACCCGCATAGTCAAGTATGCGTTTCACTTGTGACCCACATAGTCATTTATGCGTTTCACTTGTGACCCGCATAGTCAATTATGCGTTTCACTTGTGACCCGCATAGTCAAGTTCACCCGATACCCGTATTCTTCTAGTTTGTGTTGTTTTGCTTTGTGTAGATTTCGTATCACTAAGAACACGCATAGTCTTTTTTGCGTATCCTTAGTGACACGCATAGTTGTGTTTCGTTGATTCTTAGTATGAAATGTGTTTCCTTCATAACACGCATTTTCTCTTATGTGTTTCCTACATGATACGCATTCCCTCATATGCGTTTCCTTTAGGACCCGCATTTCATACTTGGAATATTTTTCGTGTTTTCTGTTAAATGTTTTTCTGTGTTTTTTCTTTCAGGTTATCATGACTTCTCAAACAAATACTGATCCAATGATTCAAGATGAGAATGTCATTCTTCAGGATCCGACTGATCAGGCATCTCATGATACACCTATGCCGTCTGTTCCATCTGTTGGTGTTGATCTTTCTATTTAAGGCGAAATCCAAATGATGTGTTCCCGAACGTCATGTACATGCCTTATAAGCATAACAACTACTTTGTTGACTTTGATCGCATCAAGATTCATCCTGTCATACGCACTATTCTTCGTGGACATCCGCTCTCTCAAGCTCTATGTTCAGTTGTCGATGTTCCGGAAGTCTACGTTCAGCAAGTCTGGCACACCATCACAAAGAACGAGCTGGCACGTCCTCATCGATTTGATCTTCAAATTGATCAATTTGATTCATATCTGTCTTACAAGCGGTTAAGGTTGATTTTTGAGCTTCCTGAGCCTAATTCTAAACCTGGAAGGACAACATATGATCAGTTTCCATCTGAAGAAGAAGTGTTTGAAGGCATCAAACGACTAGGCTATGTTGGTCCACTGAACAGGGTTGTAGACTTTGACAAGTCTAATCTTCCTCCTGTCTGGTATTCTTTATTTTCTGTTATCAACAGGTGTTTAACGTCTAAACATATCGACACGGATAGTTCTAGTCTTCACTATCTTCGATTGTTCCATGCAGTAGTCTATGACCTGCATGTCGACTACACGATTATTTTCTGGACCGATCTATCTGAAATAGTGCAAGACAAGTTAACCAACAAGCGACGAAAGTTCATTCCTTTTATCAGGTTTCTCAAGCTGATTATTAGAAGCATGTTTCGAAGCAATACGGCAATTCCACGAAGATTATCTTGGCCGCAAGTTCCGGATACTGAGATGCTTTTCCTTCAGAAACAGAAGAAGTCCTTCACATTTTCTATGACTATTCCTTATGGTCTTATTGCCAATTATGCTGACATGACCGATCCCAGTGTCATTGATTATTGTTTAGAAAATGACTTTGAAGAGGCTGAACAGGAAGAATCTTCTCATGGCACTCCAGCTGGTACTACTCATGAAGAGCAAGTTGAAGCAAATACTCAGATAATAGAGACAAATGTTGATTTTTCAGCAACACCACAAGATGTTGCTACTCATCGCGTTGAATATGTCATTGCTGATATTGAAGCTGAAGCAAATACTGATGTTAGAAAAGATGCTAATCCTGATGAAACTGGAGTTGCTGATGATGATGAGACAAATGCTGAGTTTTCTGATGATGGTGAAAA
The DNA here is from genome assembly GCA_954870635.1 of Arctium minus. Taxonomy (NCBI): domain Eukaryota; kingdom Viridiplantae; phylum Streptophyta; class Magnoliopsida; order Asterales; family Asteraceae; genus Arctium; species Arctium minus. The sequence goes on along the minus strand of OX941081.1, from coordinate 95,251,613 downwards.
TACGACAAGTGATTCAGATGATGGTGATGATGATGCTGATCAATCGAACATGAAAGTGTATGAACGGAAAGTAAGAACTCCGGAAGTGGTTATCTCAACAGAAATTATCTCTGATGATGATTCAGTTCCAGTTAATCCTTCAGTTGCACATCTTCAAGTAGATGAATTGGATACAGCTTTTGATCAAGCCACAGCTTCGGTTCAAATTCAAGCTCCAGCAACTACACTTGCAGTTATTCAGTCTACTTCATCAGCTGTAGAGCTTACTTCTGATCAAGCTAGGGTTTCCACTGACAAATTCTCTACTTTGAATGATGTAATTCGGCAGTTATCGGAGAGAATGGATGCTGAAAAGGAAGCACAAATTCTGAAGTTAAAAGCTTTATTCAAAGGGAAGATGCCTGAAATTGATACTTCAGTGATTCCTACAGAAATTCCATTCAGACGTCCATCTGGGGTTGTTCTAAGAGAGCCGTCTTCTGCTGTTCAATCTTCTGCTCCAGCGATCATGTCTATTCCTCTACCTTCGTTGATTACACAGTCAGCTGGAATTTCTTCATCTACTCATATACCTGTGTCTTCTTCTAGCATTCCAGTATCAGATCTTCCTATTTCAGAGTTGACAGATTTGCTCTATGCTCGACTTCTTTCTATGTCGCCACCAGAACATCAGGATCAAGATCTTCTTTCTCTGCTTCGGAACTTTCAACCTACGCCGCCTCCAGTTCCTTCGTCTGACTCTGACAGGATCACTGCTTTAACTGATGAGTTTCATTCATTCAGATCAGAAGTCCGATCAAGTTTTGCTGATCTCAAATCATTTATATCTCAAACTTTCTCTGATTTATCTTCCAGGCTTGATATTCATGAACAAAGCTGCAGAACTGAGGTCGGTCCGTCTCTTAAACGAAGACATGACCAAGATGATCCCGATCATCAAGGTCATGAGGGGGAGATGGCAAAGAGACAAAGAACAGAAGGGTCTTCTGAAGCACGAGAAGTTGTTCAAGAAGAAGTGGCTGAAGATAGAGAAAAGACTGCTGATACAGTTCAAGATTGCAGTATCCAAGACTTAATGGATGTTATGATTGACAATGCTGATGTAACTGCTTTGCATAATGAATTTAATTTGTCTGAAGCAAATTTTAATAATATGCAAATTGTAGTTTATGTGGATCCAGATGTCTCAGGTAGAGCTCATGAAGTTGAAGAATCAGAAGCATCAAATGGCATAAGATCTTTCTTCGCGAACTTCATTGAGATAAATTCAGATGATGATGAAGAAGTTAGATTTGAGAAAGTTGCTCAAGTTAAAGAAGAAGATTGCAACGATATCATCATCTTATCTGATACAGAGGATGATTCTGTTTTCATGGATGCATCAGATACAAAAGAGGCTGAATTATTATATGCTGATCTCAGGTGCCTTCCTCTTTATTCTCTTGCAGAGATGCTCATCAACATGCCGAGAGATCTTCTTGAGAACTTCCTATGTAGCCAACGACAGTTTGTTGACTTCCATATCATACTTGAACCTGATCGTGGCTACAGTCTTCTTCAGATCCTCTGTAGTTTCTTGCCTTCTTGAGAGATGTTAGATCCAATGTGGTTGATATTGCTTAGAACCATTGTCCCCATTGTTTCCAAGTCCTTCTTTGTGGCAAAGGCAGAGAGGTCAGTCGCAGAGGTTGAGGGTGGGGGTACAGAAGTGGACGCCTGTGGTTGGAAAGGAACTATAACACTGAGAGTTGTATCATTGATTTCATCTCAAATCTTGGTCAGGTCATCCACCCCTGATTTAACAACTTTGGCTGCAAAACTACCCATTTCCTCCATGCAGATATCCCCTAGGACCTGAAATTGATCGGAATGAGCGACGATTGTCTTTCCACATGCTTGAAGATCAACTCGAGTTACAGAGTTCTCTGTCAGCTTCTTGATCTCTGTAGTATGTTGCACTGAAGACTGATGAAGAGCTTTCAGAGCTTCTGTATTGGCTTTGAGAGCCTCTGCAAGGATTTGGGAGTTGTCTTGGGACTCCCTTGGGACAGAACTTTTCAACTCGTCAAATTTTTGGAGCACCATGTCAACAAATGCTTTAAACTCGCCCTTCGTGACAAAGGTGTCCGAGGTAACCTCTGGAACAACAAATGTTCCAGATTTTGCCAACGAGTGTTTAGCACCTTCAGAGCCTAAAGAAAAGATGAGCTCTGGAGGATTTCCTCCCAATCCTTGATGTTCCACAGAGGAAGCATCTATGGGAGTTCTATCAATAAGTTTCTTGGAGGAGGGTTCAGAGACTCCTTTAAGATCCTTTTTGAATGAATCATGTGGTTGTTCTAGAACCGCAGAATCAATGCGTTCTTGCACCACCAACTCTGAGGTGGTTTGGGTCACTCTTGTGTGAGGCAGAGGCAACGAATGCTTCTGTGTGCATATGTGTCGTGTCCTTGGGCGAATGAACACTTATGTTTGCACCAACATCCTGTTGAGAGGATGGGGTGGATTTTGGTTCCCCAGATAGAAATGGCACAGAGGATGAAGGAATATCCTCTGTTCGGTTGGTTAGGGCTGGGTGCGGACTGTGCGGTCCTTCTTCAATACCCTTCTGCACTAGAACTGCAGGGGTAGTAACATGGGTTGCACAGGGAGTTGGTTCAGGTTGTGTGCCTATGGAATCTTTTTCTCCTATCTCCTTCTCCGAGATTTTCACACCCTCATCACCAGAGCTTGAAAGCCCCGTAATGTCCTGCACCTCAACGTCTGTGTTTTCATCTAAGTCCACAGAGTGCAGCTTCTGTACTTCCTTAGCTATGTCCATTGCGACATGGAGAGGACTAGGGATTCTATCTTCAGAGCTTTCAATGATGTGGGCTTTCCACCTTATCCTCTGCAGAGGTTGTTCTGATTATGCAGGTTCACTCACTTCTGGTGTAATGACATGTTCATAGGTTGCTACTTTGGTTAACTTCCTAGCCTTCTTTTTCGGCTTGGCAACCTCTGAGGGTGATTTTGGAGTCTCTTCTTCTGCCACTCTCTTCTTGGGTTTCCTTTTCTTTTTGAGCTTCTTTTTCCCCACCCCACTCTCGTAAACTATAACCTCTGCCCTAATGTGGGTTTCTTCTGCTATATCTACTCCAGCTCCCTCACCCACTTCTGTCCTAAGGTAAATATCTATGTCTCCCACTTGGAATCCTACACATGGACTCAGTGCAGGAGTCCTGTGCCCACGAATGTAAGTCCTAACCGCATCTTCACTACCCAGGTAATCTAGAATACTGGCTGCAGAGGTCTTGCTCCAGGATATCCAGTCTTTAGTACGGTTGGCTTGTGCGACTTCATGTCGTAGACTTTGATCATTTTACCTTCTACAGGTAACTTCCCTTCTCCTATCAGAGCATCTCCTAACAGAATTGCAAAGAATCTGTTGAATACGAGATTTTTAGGTTATGTGCCTCGAGCTTGGTCCTCTTGTTTGGCTATGACCGCATTTCTTATCTCCCTGAAAATAAGTGTTGCATAGTCCAATGGCAAATCATAGTATATGCCATACATTATTGCAAGTATGGTATGACTAGATTGGTCAGGTCTTCCTACTTTGCAAGTCAAGCAACGATTGAGAATCGAGAAGAGAATATTCCACAAAGGTGGAAGGTTCTGGCGTCTGAAATCAGTTCTCATGGAAATCGGTGCAGCGTACCCTATGAACCTGAGAAACTCTAGAATTTCATCATCTGAGGGCTCGTCAGATAATTTTGTCTGGTTCAATTGGGTCTTGGTAGGAAGTCGGAATACCTCTGAGACTCATCTACGGTTTATGCCGAGGTCCAGTATTTTAGTAGTGGAGGGATGAGTGGCATAACCCATGGCATAACTCAGGTCTTTTTATGGTTAGGGCTTTGGTGAGGATGTGGTTTTTCAGGATTTGAAGTAAAAGAGCAGCTTCCTCGGGGTATCCCTTGGGTTCCAAGACGACATAATGATTGTTAGGCTTCAGGTTTAGTGGTCTGGAGTGGTAATCATGGTGTGTGAAGGAGAGCATTCTGCTTGTGAGGACATGTTCTTGTTCAACATAATGGGAATCGACCTTTTTGGCCTTAGAATGCATTGAGTTGTTCGATGCAGAGGAACCCTTTGAGTTCTTGGAAGAAGCAGATTGAGATGCCATGGAAAGAGATGAAGAAGGGAGATTCTTTGCAAAGGAATTCTTAAGAGAAGAAAAAATTGCAGGTAAAAAGAAGATGTAGGGTATGAGAGGGGTTTGTATATACAGAGAGAGGGTAAAAAGATTAAGCGGTAAAAAATAAAATTTGAAATCCGAAATGAGTGGTAACGGATAAAAGGCCGTTTCTGAAAAACGACGGTACAGATACGAACCAATCAAATATTGCCACGTCAGATGATGGCGGTGCACGATCTAGGACGTGCGCCACCACCTATTTTCACGTGTGTGGCATTTACTATTCCCACATGACAGTGAGTTTCAAAAAATAACCGGCAGAAAATGACCTGAATAACTTCTCAAGTGATGGGAATGACAGAAGCTCTGTGGATAAGAGGCTTCTGAGGTCATAGGCAAGGTTTTGATCAAAAGAGCATTTTAAAAGGAAGGAAAGTGCGATGAAATGATCAAGTTCCTTTTAGAGGAGTGCATCGGTCAAATATCGTCAGTTTTGAGGTGCAGAGGCTCTGTGATAGATCGCAGAGGCTCTGTGGTCGACCTCAGAGGTTCTGAGACCAAGTATTTCTTTTTAAGGAAATATTTTCAAAGTTTTGATCATTTCAAAGTTTTGACAGAAAACTGGGTACAAAGTGGGATCTTTCTGAGGGCATAGTGCTCGAGAAAGAGTTTTGACCCTTGGTTCAGATGGACTAACCTGACTCTGTAGTCTGTGTCGCACAGAACTGTCTTGCTCCCCCTTGAATAGTCAAGATCGGTCTTTGTTGGTTCGGTCTGCTCCCCATTCAACTATGCTTGGATCATTTAAAGATAAGACTTGTACAAGACATAGATTCGAAGAAAAATATAATAAAGAAACCTTAAGAAACTATTTACAAACAAGGGATAAGTTGCAGAAAGGTAAATATGTACAACAAAGGCTCTGTGCAAGGGTATAGAGGCTCTGTGGTCAACTCATGTTAAGCATACCAATCTTGCCAACTAGAAAAGTGAATCTTTTCTCATCCAATGCCTTCGTGAAAAGGTCGGCAAGTTGGTAATCTGGGGGCACAAAGTACATCTCTATTGTCCCATGCTCCACATGGTGTTTCAAAAAGTGATACCTGATATCGATATGCTTGGTCTTGGAGTGCTGCACAGGATTGGCGGAGATCGCAATGGCGCTTTTGGAGTCACAGAAGATGGGGATTTTCTTGATGTCAAATCAATAGTCTCTAAGTTGGGTTCTCATCCACAGAACTTGTGAACAACAACTGGCAACAGCAACGTATTCCGCTTCGGCCGTAGAGGTTGAGACACAATTCTGCTTCTTCGAGGTCCAACTTACTAGTTTCCCTCCAAGGAATTGACAAATCCCAGAGGTACTTTTTCTGTCAAGCTTGTATCCTCCGTAATCTGAATCTGTGTACGCCACTAAATCAAAGCCAGAGTTCTCCGGATACCAGAGGCCAAGAAACATGGTCCCTTTTAGGTATCTGAAGATCCTCTTAACAGCATGAAGATGAGATTCTTTGGGGTTAGCTTGAAATCTTGAACAGAGGCAAGTGGCGAACATTATATCGGGTCGACTCGCGGTTAAGTACGACAGAGACCCTATCATACCTCTGTAGAGTTTATACTCCACAGACTTGCCTTCTGGATCTGCATGAAGCTTGGATTCAGTGGCCATAGGAGTCTTCATTGGTGAAGAGTCTGAGAGCTTATATTTTTCAAGTATGTCAGAGACATATTTTGATTGATTTATGAAAATCCCCTCTGTGGTTTGTTTGACTTGCAATCCTAAGAAGAATGTAAGTTCTCCCATCATGCTCATCTGATAAGCCAAGATCACAAGATCTGTAGAGAGAGAAACTAGAGAGAGAAAGTGTGTGCTCAATGCAACAGTAACTAATATTCAAACTATGCGTAAGTTCTTACAATCAAACAAGCCAAGGGGACTTAAATACCCCAAGGCATTTACAAAACATACCAGAACAATAAATACAATGATTACTATAAAATCAGATCTAACAATCTCCCCCTTAGTAATCATTGGCGCCGAGGTCTTCAAAAAACAATCTTAAAAAAACAGCATTGACCATCAAGGCGACTTTGAAAGATCATTGACGTTCTTCTCGTTGACGAAGTCTGTTCAGCCCAACTAACACTTCCAATCGTCGCAGAGTTGAACGGAGATTCAGTCTATCTTGAATAGAGACCAAAGTTCTACGGATCAGACGAATTTCATCATTTTTAAACATATATAACTCTCTTCTTGATTCCAAAAGCTTCTTCTAGCCTCTTGTACACGATGCTCCAACTGAAGTTTGGTCACCTTTAGAGTTCCATCAGAGTAATGTCCAATCTCATCAAATCGTAGAAAGCATTTTTCACTTGAGTTGTTCTTATATACTACTCCGTATGGATCTTCGATAATGGTGAATAACGGATAAGACTCTAGATTCTGCAAACTTCGGTTGGGCCTTTCAAGATTAACCACAGGCTGAAAACTTTCGACGACCATCTGGAAGTCAAAAACACGATAAAATCGAATCTGTCGTCGAATGAATCGTTTAATAACAAAAAGAGTTTGAGAAACATCCTGAGTTCGGTGATAAAGATTCCTGAAGTGATCATATAAGAATTCAATATCATCAATTGAAAGATCAACGAAATCAGCCTCTGAAAATTTGTACCGATTGCAGTCTCTTCTTTCCACCTCAAGGTCTGGATACCAGATGTTCACAAACTTATTAATTGTGACACTGAGAACTCGAACAATTAGATGAGGAGAAGTAATTGTGTTATTCCTTCTGCGCTGGCACTTGATAAAAGCTAAGTATTCATGCTGATATGCTTCTGATTCTTTCTCTACTCCAAGTATGGCATATATATTGATTGTTCTTCTTCTAGAAACAAAGATGTTGCTTTGGATATCTTCAAGAAAAGCTGATCTGAGTCTAGAAGCCATATATCTCTGCTGAAGATTTCTCTGCCTTTGCTGCCTAGTTAAAGCTTCTCCTTCTTCTAGAAGAGATGGAGGAATTACCGGTTCGGAAGAAGGAATATCTGCTTGAGCTTTAGACGACTGACCAACATCAAAAACACTTGACGGAATATTGGTTGTCGGAGCAGAACTAGTTACTGGAGTAGATGAAGGTTGATCAACTTCTGGAATCTCACCTTGACTCGGAAGATCAACATATAGCAATTCAGCCTCTTTTGTATCTGACGCATCAATGAAAACAGTATCATCCTCTGTATCAGATAAGATGATGATATTGTTGCAATCTTCTTCTTTAACTTGAGCAACTTTCTCAAATCTAACTTCTTCATCATCATCTGAAGTTATCTCTATAAAGTTCGCGAAGAAAGATCTCATGTCATTTGCTGCTTCCGACTCTTCAACTTCATGAGCTCTACCTGATACATCGGGATCCACATAAACTACAATTTGCATACTATCAATATTTGCTTCAGACAAATTAAATTCATTATGCAAAGCAGTTACATCAGCATTGTCAATCATGACATTTACTAAATCTTGGATACTGCAATCTTGAATTGTGTCGGTTCTTTAACAATACTACTACTATCAAGTTTTATAGAAACAATCAACACAATAACGATTACCAACCTGTATTGAATATATCAAACGATTACAAGGTTGATCGATTAAGTTCTTGATGTGTTCTCTATGTTTTTCTCTCTTTTACACCTTGATGTGTGTGTTTGTGTGTGTCTGTTCTATATCTGATTGTGTGAGAGTAGAGAGATACACTTGACAAAACTAGTGTGTTCAACACACTACCTAAACATAATATCTAGATTAAAATCTAGATATTATACTAGATAATATCTAACAAACTAGAAAGTTACTTAGAAACAAACTAAGTTAACTTTATCTAACTATTACAATATTATAACTTAGATATTAAATCTAAGTAAACTAAAACAATTACATTGACATTTATTACAAATAGACATAGACTTTTATATCGAGAGTCGACGTTCCGGCTTTAGCTTCAGATTGCGATCTTCAGTTTGGATGATCTTGAATCCAATGAGACTGTGTCTTAACAAACTGTATCAGCAGTCTTTTCTCTATCTCAGCCACTTCTTCTTGAACAACTTCTCGTGCTTCAGAAGACCCTTTTGTTCTTTGTCTCTTTGCCATCTCCCCCTCATGGCCTTGATGATCGGGATCATCTTGGTCATGTCGGCGTTTAAGAGACGGGCCAGCCTCAGTCCTGCATGATTGCTCTAGATGATAAATCTTGTTCGAAAGATCGGAGAAAGCTTGTGACATAAAAGAGCGAAGATCAGATAAACTGGATCTAACTTCTGATCTGAATTCCTGAAAGTCATGAGATAAAGCATTAATGCGATCTGAATCAGAAGAGGAAGAAACTGGAGGCGGCGTTGGCTGGAAGTTCCTCAGCAGAGAGATCAAATCTTGATCTTGATGTTGTGGCGGAGACATAGATAGAAGAAGACGTGCATAAAGAAGATCAGATAGCTCAGAAATCGGAGCATCATGAAGAGAAGCCCTGGAAGAAGTATCAGTCGGAGCAGACATGGAAATACCCGCAGACTGAGTGAAGATTGACGGAAAAGGAAGAGATATACAATCGATGATGTAGATGAAGACACTGCAGAAGAAGGTTCCCCAATAATCACCCCTGAAGGACGACGGAAAGGAATCTCAGGAGGAAGAACTGAAGTATCTATCTCTAGCATTTTTCCTTTGAAAAACGACTTCAGCTTGTTAATATCTTCTTCTTTTTGAGCATCCACCCTTTCTGAGAACTGACGAATTACCTCATTCAGAGTTGTAAATTTCTCCGAAGAAACACGTGCAGGAACCATAGAAAGCTCAACAGCAGAGACAGTAGTAGCAATAACATCAACAGTAAAAGAAGCAGGAGCTTGACTCTGTGTTTGAGTGGAGGTTTGAGCAAATGAGATATCCAGTTCATCAACGTTTAAACGGGAAGCAGAGGGATCAACGGATACCGATTCATCTTCTGAAACATCTTCTGAGACAACAACCACTTCTGGAGTTCTTATTTTCCGATCATACACTTTCATGCTAGGTTGATCAGCATCATCATCACCATCATCTGAATCACTTGTTGAAGTTTCACCATCATCAGAAGGATCAACATTTATCTCATCATCATCAGCAACTCCAGTTTCATCAAGATTAGCATCTTCTCCAAAATCATCATTAACAGTTGTGACTTCAGCTTCAATAGCAGCAATGACAGATTCTACATGATGAGTAGCAACGTCTTGTGGTACTGCAGAAAGATCAACATCTGTCTCTAATGTAGTTGCAACAACAGTATATATTTCCTGAGTAGTTGCTTCACCTTGCTCTTCATGAGTAGTACCAGCTGGAGTGCCATGAGAAGGTTCTTCCTGTTCAGCCTCTACAAATTCATTTTCTAAACAATAATTGATGACACTGTCATCGGTCATGTCAGCATAATTGGCAATAAGATCATAAGGAATGGTCATAGAAAAAGTGAATGACTTCTTCTGTTTCTGAAGATAAAGCATCTCGCAATCCTGAACTTGCGGCCAAGATAATCTTCGTGGAATGGTCGGATTGCTTCGAAACATGCTTCTAATAATCAGCTTGAGAAACCTGATAAAAGGAATGAACTTTCGTCGCTTGTTGGTTAACTTGTCTTGCACTATTTCAGAAAGCTCGGTCCAGAAAATAATCGTGTAGTCGACATGTAGGTCATAGACTACTGCATGGAACAGTCGAAGATAGTGAAGACTAGAACTATCCGTGCCGGTATGTTTAGAAGTTAAGCACCTGTTGATGACAAAAAATAAAGAATACCAGACAGGAGGAAGATTAGACTTGTCAAAGTCTACAACCTTGTTCAGTGGACCAACATAGCCTAGTCGTTTGATGCCCTCAAACACTTCCTCTTCGAATGGAAACTGATCATATGTTGTCCTTCCAGGTCTAGAAGTAGGCTCAGGAAGCTCAAGAATCAACCGTAAACGCTTGTAAGAAAGATATGAATCGAATTGTTCAATTTGGAGATCAAATCGATGAGGACGTGCCAGTTCGTTCTTAGTGATGGTGTGCCAAACTTGCTGAACGTAGACTTTCGGAACATCGGCAACTGAACAGAGAGCTTGAGAGAGCGGATGTCCACGAAGAATAGTGCATATGACAGGATGAATCTTGATGCGATCAAAGTCAACAAAGTAGTTGTTACGCTTATAAGGCATGTACATGTTGTTAGGAAACACTTCATTTGGAGATCGCCTAGATATAGAAAGATCAGCGCCAACAGACGGAACAGACGGCATAGGTGTATCATGAGATGCCTGATCACCCGGATCCTGAAGACCGACATTCTCGTCTTGAATCATTGGATCAGAATTTGTTCGAGAAGACATGATAACCTGAAACAAAACACAGTAAAACATTTAACAGAAAAACACGAAAAATATTCCAAGTATGGTTTGCGGGTCCTTAAGGAAACACGAAGGAAGAAATGCGTGTTTAAGAAGGAAACGCATATGAGGTATGCGTGTCCTGAAGGGAACGCATAGGAGAGAATGCGTGTCCTCAAGGGAACGCATAGGAGAGAATGCGTGTCTTTAAGAGAACGTATTGAAAGGAATGCGTGTCCTTAATGGAACGCAAAACATACTTTGAAACAACGAAATACACAACAGAGTTTTCGTGTCACTAAAGATACGCACGATAAACTTTGCGTGTTCTTAGTGATATGTAAACTACACAAAGAAAAACACAAGAAACAAACAAACAAGAAGAATGCGGGTCTCGGGTGAAACGCATAGTTCACTATGCGGGTCACGAGTGAAACGCATAGTTGCGGGTCATAAGTGAAACGCATAGTTCACTATGCGGGTCACAAGTGAAACGCATAGTTCACTATGCGGGTCACAAGTGAAACGCATAGTTCACAATGCGGGTCACAAGTGAAACGCATAGTTCACTATGCGGGTCACAAGTGAAACGCATAGTTCACAATGCGGGTCTCAAATACTTGAAGAAAAAACCCTAGAACTCTGCAGTTCAAACCCGAAATCCACAAAAACTTTAAATCTAAGTACAAAACAACGAATTAAACTAAAACAAAACATACCTGATTGTCGATTATAAGATCTAAACAAAACCCAATACGCAAATCAATCAATATCAACTCGAATCTGAGTTTTAGAAAAAACGATGAACAGTGAAAAAATCGCACATCAGATAAAACGCACAATAATAGACCCAGAATGAAATCAAAACAAAGTAATGAAACACTAATCAAACTACAAACATAGAATGAAAAACAAAAAAAAAACATACCTGAAATTCCAAAATCACAATCTGAAATGCACAGATAAGAACGCAAGAAGAAAAACACGCAGAGAGAATGGAGGGAAGATGAATAGTCAAACAATTTCAAATGGAATAAAGAAAAGAAAATGCACACTCTTACTTCTATATACTTAAAAAACACTTAAAAAAAATGAGAAAATTACCTGATAAGCCCCCATTACTCCCCCTACACAAATGCACAAAATTTATCAAATTGGTTTAGCATTTACATAGTAATTTCAGAAATACTTACCTGATGAATTTCTGATCACCATAAGAAGTAATTTATCAGCAACATTCACTCCCCCTCGAAAAATGCACAAACCATATAACAAAAACACAGACAACAAACATAAAGACATCAATATTAAAGATGATCATATTGAATATAAATTTTGTAACAACTGAATATATAAACTTTTAAACACTAAACAAATTAAAGTCTACTCAGTAGAATATCCCAGATTTATCAATCAGTTGAAATCAAACGGGAGTTGTTGAATACAGAAACATGTTTCATTGTATATCAAGTTAAGACATGTTCAGAGTCAAACACTTGCAGGTATCTATTCAGTGTACTCGCATGCGATATCTGATTAGCTTCAAGAAAAATGTAATTCTAAACATAAAATGAAGAACTTTGCATGTACAGGCACTAAGTCATCAAGAATTAAGATTTTTACAAATTTACAGGTTTATCGCAACTCAAAATATATCACCAAGTATCAAGAGATGTGTGCTCATTGGCATCTTTTAGCTGTGTGCTCATTGGCATCTTCACATGAGTGTGCTCTTTGGCATCATTTAAGCGTTGTGCACTTTGGCATCTTTTTAATCAAAGAGTTCATTAAGTAAAGAACATGCCGTAAACGTAACTTTCTATCTGACCCTATTGCAGGATTTGGGTCAGCCGCTCCCAGACCAGTTGGCCTTAGGGGACTAGGTGTCAAGCACCCCTTGGAACTTACTTTCCCGGATCAGAAAGGCTACATCGACATATCCTAAACCCATTCATACCAGTAGAACATGACTTTCGATCTGATTCTATTGCAGGATTTCTGTTCGATCACTCCCAGATCAATTGACCTTAGGGGACCAGATGTCAAGCATCCCTCGGAACTTACTTTCCCAAACCAGAAAGGTCACAGGTACAAACTTTTAAACTCAAGGATTTCTGTATTTTAAATGCTTAAAAATAAAATCATCTCAATAACTCAGATCTATATCGAATAGCTTAGCCCATATTTTCATTACGATCTACAATTTTGATCACTTAGGTTGTTCAAGCAAAGTAAACCATAAATATGCCGACTCACATATCTTTAAAGCAATATCTAAAGCGTCAAACATGTTGCTGACTTTTCGATGTTTGAAAGATTTGAACGTTGAACATATAAAACTTAAAATATTAACAAGGCGACTTGTAAAAGATCCTAGACACACATTTTATTCAACTGAAAGAAAATCTGAAATATTAAACTTTATAGAATAAAATTTGTAAAGATTTAAAGTTTTAAATTCAACATGCCTAGTTTTGAAAGCAAAAAATTAAAGCGTTTTTCATCTAAAGCTTTTGTAAATATATCAGCAAGTTGATATTCAGTTGGTACAAAATATAATTCAATAGTACCTTCTTCCACGTGATGCTTTATAAAATGATATCTCATGTCTAAGTGCTTGGTCTTGGTGTGCTGGACAGGATTGACTGATATCGCAATCGCGGACTTGCTGTCACAATATATTGGCACAGTCTTGTATAGCATCCCGTAATCGCGAAGTTGCGTTTTCATCCAAAGCACTTGAGCACAACAACTAGCTGCAGCGACGTATTCAGCTTCGGCTGTTGATATTGAAACGCAGTTTTGCTTTTTCGACGCCCAACTTATCAGTCTGTCACCCAAAAACTGGAGATGACCAGAAGTGCTTTTCCTGTCCAATTGATTACCACCATAATCTGCATCAGAATAAGCAATTAAATTATAGTCAGAACTTTTAGGATACCATAATCCTAAATAAGGAGTTCCTTTAATATATCTAAAAATGCGTTTGACTGCTAAAAGATGAGATTCTTTTGGTTTTGCTTGAAAGCGGGCACACAGGCACGTTGAAAACATTATGTCCGAGCGACTGGCAGTAAGATACATCAGTGATCCAATCATCCCTCTGTATGTATTTTGTTCCACAGCTTTTCCATCTGGATCCAGTCCGAGTTTGGCACCGTGAGCCATAGGCGTGCCGATTGAGGTGGACTTGTCCATTTTGAATTTCTTCAAAATGTTAAATACGTACTTTGACTGATTGATGAAGATTCCATCTGGAAGTTCCTTCACTTGTAAGCCGAGGAAGAAGTTGATTTCTCCCATCATGCTCATATGAAATCTAGAGGTCATTAAATCAGAAAACCAATTACACAAAGATTTATTAGTCGCACCAAAAATAATATCATCTACATATATTTGTACTAAGCAGATATCAAGATTAGATCTATAAATGATAAGAGTGGTATCTATGGAGCCTTTGGGGAATCCGGATTTGACTAGAAAGGCTGACAACTCGTCATACCATGCCCGTGGAGCTTGTTTCAGACCATACAAAGCTTTATCGAGAAAATAAACGTAATCAGGACGATCTTTATCAACAAATCCCTCTGGCTGAGATACATATACTTCTTCTTTCAATTTTCCATTGAGAAATGCTGTCTTGACATCCATTTGATATACGGTGAAGTTGCGATAAGCAGCGAAGGCCAGAAACATCCGAATAGCTTCTAATCTAGCAACCGGTGCAAAGGTTTCGTCGTAGTCAATCCCTTCTTGCTGTCGATATCCTTTGGCTACCAATCTGGCTTTTTTGCGAACAACTATACCATCTTTGTCCTTTTTGTTCTTGAATATCCACTTGGTTCCTATGATGCTTTTATCCTTTGGCCGTGGAACAAGTCTCCAAACTTTTTGCGCGTCAAACTGATTGAGCTCCTCTTGCATTGCTAAAATCCAGTCCGGGTCTTCCAACGCTTCAGATACTTTGGTAGGTTCAATCTTGCTTAGGAAGCAAGTGTACAAACATTCGTTGGAAGAAGCTGTTCTAGAGCGAGTAGAAACACTTGCTTGAGGATCCCCAATAATTTGATGGATTGGATGAGATCTTGTCCATTTTGTTGTATGAGGGAGAGGATCAATAACTTCTTGAACCACTTCTAATTGTTGAGGAGGATCTTCATATGGAATACTATCAGAAGATGACACATATATGGTTTCAGTTGGAGGAGGAGGTATTTCCATGACATCAGATTCAGGCTCTTGCTGACTAGACATAGCTTGTACTTCTTGTTGAACATTTTCTTCTGGAACAGCTTCATCTTCTACAGACTCCTCATGAACAGTTTCAACAATTTCTGGTTCATGTAAGACTTGATTCGGATGATGTTCAGAAGGTATGTCTTGAATTTCAAGAGGTACTGAAGCAACATCAGGTTCAGAGGTTGATACAGCGGAAGTAGGATTAGATGCACTCACAGATTCCTGATTCAAGACATTTGGCACATTATCAGTGTTTGGTTTAGGAACATCATCATAAAAATTTTCAAACAGAAAATCAAGATCAGAAAGATTAGACAGAGAAATAGAAGGATCCTGATTTGACGACTGAAGTGCAATTTGTTCAGAACCTGAGTTTCCAGTAATAGCGGGTTCTGAACTGTGTTGTCCAAAAGCCAGATCAGCAGCTTCAGCAAATTTGACATTCACAGACTCTATCACTTTTCTTGCAGAGAGGAGAAAGACTATGTAAGCAGCAGAGTTAGAAGAATAGCCCAGAAATATGCCTTCATTTGCCTTTGGACTAAATTTGTTCATATTTTCTCTGTCATTCAAAACATAGCATTTACACCCGAAAGACTTGAAATATTTGATGTTGGGTTTGATACCGTTCATCAATTCATATGAAGTCTTGTTAAACCGGCGGTGTATAATTGATCTGTTTTGAGTTTGACAGGCAGTTGATATAGCTTCGGCCCAGTGAGACAAAGGAAGACCTGAATAAGCAAGCATAGATCTGGCAGCTTCCACAAGCGTTCTGTTTCGTCTTTCAACAACCCCATTCTGTTACGGTGTTCTTGCAGCAGAAAATTGCTGTTGTATTCCTTGATCATCATAGAATGCTTGAAGAGTTGAATTCTTGAATTCTGTGCCATTATCTGATCTTACAACTTTGACATGCTTTTGCTTATTTGTCTGAATGGTTTTGATGAGGTTGATGAGAATTTCGGGTGTCTCGTCTTTAGATTTGAGAAATTTCACCCATGTGTATCTGGAGTAATCATCAACAACAACCAAAACATATTTCTTCTTACCAATACTCTTTGTCTTCATTGGTCCGCACAAATCAACGTGAATCAGATCTAGGATGTCCGCAGTGCAATGTTCAGGCTTAGGCTTATGAGATGCTTTCTTCATCTTTCCTTTCTCGCAGTCCTGACAGAGATAGTCTTTCTGGAAACGGAGGATTGGAAGACCTCTCACGGAATCATTCTTGACCAAGCGATCCATATATTTGAAATTGAGATGAGCTAGTCGACGGTGCCACACCCAGCTTTCTTGAATAGAGGCTTTTGATAGAAGACAAATATCTGATGGAACCTTTACTTCGGAAAGATTAATGGTATAAAGATTTGATCGTCTCCTTCCAACAAGTAAGTCCCTGCCGCTATTATTCTCTACAACAACTCTTTTAGACTTGAAATTGACTTCAAGATCTTTATCACAGAACTTTCCGATGCTGAATAGATTGTGACTTAAACCTTCGACATAGCTTACTCTTTTGACAATTATATTACCTTGAACAAGATCACCATAACCAAGAATGGGAGTCGTCTCGCAGTTTCCAAATTTAACACGACCGCAACATTTTTCTTTAAAATTTGAAAGCAGAGATTTGTTGCCAGTCATGTGTTTGGAACACCCCGAATCCAGATACCATAATTGATTTAGCTGCACAATCAAAAATTACTCAGATTTAGGTACCCATATGAATATGGGTCCCTTCTTGTTAGTCCTTTCCTTTTTCTTTTTCAAAGAATTATTTTTCCAAAACATCTGAGACTGATCAAATAAAGCATGAATATCATCACATATTAAAGAAGAAACACAATCATCAGAATCAGAACTAGTGAGACAATATGAGATATTCTTTGAAATTTGAATCATTTGCTCTACAAAATATTTTGTAGTTTTATTACAAAAGGCAAATGAGTCTTGTTTACAAAGAAGATCTACACATTTATCCTCTACATAAACAATTTCTTCAGATCTCTGTTTCTTTAGCCAAACAGACTTCACAGACTTCTTCAAAGGCCTATCTGAAATAGATGAATCAGAAAAGTTAGAATTTTCAGAAATATCAAGCTTTTTCTTCTTTGACCTTCTTCTTTTACGCTTTGTTTTATAGAAATGATCATTTAGCATAAAAGTGTCATCAACAACTTTAGATAAAATATTTGATTTAGAAAAGGAAGTTTTATCAATAAAACCAAACTGATCAGTTAGTTTATTTGGGTAATCCTCAGAGCAAGAAACATCAATTGAACACAAGTTGATGGAAGATTTGATAAGACCAGAATTATTTTCTTTAAAACTCGATGTCATAAAAGAAAAAATGACATCGTTTTCAATTTTTCTCAAAATCTCTTGTTCTTCCAATTGTTCTTCTAGCTCAAAGATTTCGCATTCTAAAACTAAAGGAGGTATATATCTCTTAGTATCATAAGATACTGGAGATATTTTGTCCTTATTAGGATTAGCTTCATTTAAATCAAAGAAGTCATTCGATCTAGAAGATTTAGTAGAAGAAACAATATTTAACATTTGTCTTCTCTTCTTTATTTTTTTAGGAAAATATTTTGCGTTTTCTTGAGTGTAAACGAAAGGAACTTCCATTCTCTTGTTGTTTATCCGTTTTTTATCTTCCTCAATTGTAGTTTCTTTAGCACTTGTCCAAAGAGGTTTGTATTGAGAACCATATTTTGAAAGACCAAGACAGTCGTAATCATAAAAATTGGGAATCTCAATTTTAGCTTTCTTTAAAAACTGATGATTTTTAAATCCAAAACCCCAATTTTCTTTTAACGACTCATAGCTCCTTGGTTTATGCATATGAATTGTTTGTTCAGTTTGATTTTGTTTATATAACTTTTCTTCTAATTCAAATATTTTATCCGAAAACTCTTGATTTAAAATTGACAAATCAGTCAAAGAATCATGAGAAGTCTGTTTTTCAATTTCTAAATCTTCTATTTTTTCTTGAAATTTCTCTTTTGTAAATTTTAAAATAGCTTTTTCATCTCTCAGAGAAATCTTCAATTTTTCAATTTGAACAGACTTTTCTTGATTTTCGCGTTTTTCGGATAGAAGCATTGAACGAAAGTCATGTAAAGCATTTGTGATGACATTCATTTGTGAAGAAATGAAATTAAAATCAAACTCAGATGGTACCTCAGATTCATCGGTTGAAGTCTCCTCATCCTCATCATCACTGTTGTCGTCTCCAATAAAACACGTGGCAGCAGTCTCTTCATTATCAGCTTCATTGTCTGAGTGGTCCAACCAATATTCCTCCTCAGCCAACAGAATTGTTCCACTTGCTTTCTTCTCAGCCAAAGCTAATTTCTTCTTATAGAAATCAACATCTTTCACAATCTTCTTTCTGCACTCCTTTGAAATATGCCCGGGTTTGCCACAGTTGTAGCAAGTCACAACCTTCTTATCTTCATTCTTTGGTTCAGCTGCTGTAGCATGCTCATACTTGGGAAAGAAAGGCTTTGATGTAGAATCGGGTTCTACCTTTTTTGATCCAGATGAGAAACGAAGATTGTTTGAACCTGACCGTTTCTGATATTTCTTTTGATAGTGCTGACTTAGAAGAATCATGGCCTTTTCCAATGCTTCGCCATCCTCATCTGTTGACCCATCGTAAGTAGACTCAGTCAAGGCTTGCTCAGCCATTTGGCTAGCTAAAAGAGCGATTGGATCCACAGTCTTTGGCTTCTGCTTATCCAGCTTAGCTTTCTTCTTCAGAACCATGGCTTCATTAGACATCAGAATTTCAAACATTTCTTCAATAGGCATTTTGGAAATTCTGGGATCATTCCTCATCCGATGACAGGATTTTTCCCATTCAAGTTTGAGTGCATTGAGAAACTTCAGATTTGTCTCCAGCTCATTCTTTGTTACCTTGATCTTATACAGATCATTAATAACAGTCCAAAATCTGTCGAAGACACTTTTCAGACTTTCCCCATCCTTAGCCTTAAACTCTTCAAAGTTGTTCATGTATCTTGTCTGACGAAGTTGGGTAGACATTGCAGTACCAAGCATGATTTTCTCAAGTTGTGTCCACATCAGCATAGGATTGTGTTTGAAACAATCGATTCTGTTATATATGGAATTTGGTAGAGCAAGAATCAAATTCGACTTGGTCTGATTGTCAGCTTGGTATCTTAGAAGTTCATCAGCCTCATATTCTATCAGGGCTTTTTCTACATTAGTAGCTGGAGTGTTTCCAACAGCTGGTATCACTTTCCTTGGCTTGACCATGGGACCTTCAGTCAAAGCTTTCATCATATTTTCCCCATTTGATTGCCTTTCGATGAAATTAATAAACCGGTCCTGCCATTGTTCAAATTCGTTCTCATTTATCAGAACAGGTGGACGAGTATCAGACCCCAAAGACATCATGAAGTCGTTCTTGTAAAGTTGAGCTTGTAGAGACATTTTGACGAAATCTGGAATTCAGAAAAATAACCAAGTGTTGATGACCCGCACACCCAAGGAATGCGTGTTCAGAGAAACTATTCGGGTCCTTGATAAATGCGTGTTCAGAGAAACTACTCGGGTCCTTGATGATACGCACACAAGGACTATCCGAGGAATGCGTGTTCAAAAAAACAAGGACTATCCGGGAGATAGGTGGACTATGCGTGTTCAGAGAGAGACGCACTCGATGCTTTGCGGGTCAGAAGGACACGCACTTGCTGCTATGCGTGTTCAAAAGGGACACGCAAGGTATGTTATGCGTGTACAAAGGGGCACGCACTTGAAGATGTGCGTATTCAACAGGGCACGCACTTGATGTGCTATGCGTGTGTTGACAGATATGCAAGAGAGATAACCTGAGAAAAAAAACTAACACTCAAAAGTTAGTTCCACAAAGAGTATATGATAGAAACGCATTCTAATAAGATGAACACATATGATTTCATGAAGAACACGCAACCTATAATAACAACCCGCATACTATATGAATAACACGAACGATAATATGAATGACCCGCATACTACTTGACTCACATGCATACTTCAAATCCTATTAATAACATGCAACCCGCACATCATATGAATGACACGCACAGTGATATGAATGACCCGCATAGTAACACTCGACTATAAATCTGCAAAATCGATCATAACAATGACTTAAATCCATACAAATTGCACAGAATTGATCGAAAACAAGTTTTTAATACAAATCAATTGACAATATCGATCAAAACACTCCAAATCTCAAAAATCAAAACGAACAGAACATAGAACTCGACTTTTTCAGAAAAAACTCAAACTCAAAATTGAAGCATCAAATCATGTTTTTATGCAAAACAACAAGAATCAAACTCGATCGACTAACTAAAACGCAACTAATAACATCAAATTCAAAGCAATTCGATCACAAAACAGACTGAAATTGGTAAAAATCCAGAAAACGAGATTTTTCTTGAAAAAAAACAATAAAAATCGATCAAATTTTCGAATTATCCACACAAATCAGTAACAGAAATACACTAATCTCAATCCTCTCAAGATCTTGAAGGCTCTGATACCAATTGATAAGCCAAGATCACAAGATCTGTAGAGAGAGAAACTAGAGAGAGAAAGTGTGCGCTCAATGCAACAGTAACTTCTATTCAAACTATGCGTAAGTTCTTACAATCAAACAAGCCAAGGGGACTTAAATACCCCAAGGCATTTACAAAACATAACAGAATAATAAATACAATGATTACTATAAAATCAGATCTAACATCATCTCAAACTCACTTTTCATCAATGATTCAAACTTTTTGCAGAATAAATCATTTGTAGACCCAAAAATAATGTCATCAACATAGATCTGTACAAGTAGAATCTCACCTTTTCTCTTCTTATAAAATAAAGTAGTATCAGTTGTACCTCTTTCGAAACCATTGGCAAGGAGGAAGTTTGAAAGTCTATCATACCAGACTCTAGGGGCTTGTTTCAGTCCATACAGAGTCTTGTCCAAAAAGTAGACGTGATTTGGGTACTTAGAGCTCTCAAACCCTGGTGGTTGTTGGACATATACTTCTTCTTGATTCTGCCCATTCAGAAAGGCTGACTTGACGTCCATTTGATATACTTTGAAACCTCTGTGGGTTGCGAAGGCAAGGAAGATCCTTATAGCTTCTAGTCGTGCCACAGGGGCAAAGGTTTCTTCATAATCAATGTCTTCTTCTTGACAGTATCCCTTGGCCACCAGTCTTGCTTTGTTCCTGACCACCACACCATCTTCATCCGTTTTGTTCTTGAAGACCCATTTGGTTCTTATAGTCGTTTTGCCTTTTGGCAGAGGCACTAGGGTTCACACTTCGTTTCTCTCAAACTGCAGAAGCTCCTCTTGCATAGCTTCTACCCAGTTTGGGTCTTCAATAGCTTTAGATATCTTTTTGGGTTTTATGATACTCACAAAATTTGTATAGTAACAAAAATTTGAAGTACTTGATCGAGTTTGGACCTTGTCAGATGGGTCACCTATAATTTGTCTCTGTGGGTGACTCTTGGTCCACTTTGTCATGCGAGGCAGGTGATCATTGGAAACTTCTGTGGCTAACTCAGGAGCACGTTCATCTTGATGTATATCATTTTCTGTTGAAGGAAATTGATCGTTTGTACTTGCCACAAGACTTGGTTGTTCACCACGAGTTGAAGTAGAGAGCTCTACGGAGCCTTGATCAGAGTTCTCTGATTGTTTTGGTGTTGACCCTTCAGAGATATTTTGAAGATGACCATGATCTTGCTTGAGCTTTGGGCCTTGATTCGTATTGTCCTCTGAGTGCTCCCCCTCGATAGTTTCACCTACAACAGTAGTGGAAGAGAGTGAAGCATCACTAGGACCAGTCAGAGAAGTACCTGTTTGGTTCTCAGAGGGTTCGGCTTCAGAGGCTCTGCGGTCACCTTCAGATGGTCCATCATCATTGAACATCTATTCAAATAGATGATGAAGATCATTTGTTCTTGATGAACTACTAGAATCTTCATCTTGATGTTTGAGTCCTGAGTTGATTTGCTCATAAGTCACCTGAAAAGAGTCATCAAATGAAACATTAATACTTTCAAGTATATGTTTGGATTTGAGTACATAGACTCTGTATGCCTTGGAGTTTGATGAATAGCCAACAAATTTGGCTTCATCGACTTTGGGACTGAACTTCCCTATCTGCTCTCTGTCGTTCAGCACAAAACATCTGCAGCCGAAGACATGGAAGTACTTGATGTTCGGCTTCCTCTGGTGTAGTAAGTGGTATGGTGTTTTTGCATGCCTCTTCACTATCAAGGATCGATTTTGGGTGAAGCATGTGGTTGAAATGGATTCTTCCCAGAAAGAAATAGAGAGCCCTAAAGTAGTAAGCATAGTTCTTGCGGCTTCCACTAGTGTTCTGTTCTTTCGTTCAACAACACCGTTTTGTTGTGGAGTCCTTGCAGCAGAGAACTTCTGTGATATGCTTTCTGTCGAAAGATAGGCTTCAATGGTTGAATTCTTAAACTCTATGCCATTATCACTTCGGATTCTCTGTACCCTGCAATCATAAAGAACTTGTATTCTCTTGATAAGATTGATTAGTACTTCAGGAACATCTGATTTCTTTCGAACGAATTCAACCCAAGTATATCTAGAGAATTCATCTATGAGTACAAGGATGTACTACTTGCCACCAAGACTCTGCATAGATATAGGACCATGGAGGTCTACAAGAAGCATCTGCAGAGGTCTGGTGCAAGATATGTCTGACTTAGTTTTGTGGGCAGCCCTTTTAAGTTTGCCCATTTCACAAGCAGAGCATAGATTATCCTTGTCGAATCTAATACTTGGTAGTCCACTTACCAGGTCTAGTTTCACAAGTTTGTCAAATGTGTGAAAGTTTAGGTGACAAAACCTGTTGTGCCAGAGCCAAGCTTCTTCATTCTTACTTGAGACTAAGCAGAGCTTTTCTTCTTTGTTAGTTGATTTGAAGTCCATGAGGTATAGATCACCTCGTCTTTTGGCTCGCAGAAGCTCTGTGGTGGTATCTTCCTTCAACAGAGAGCAATACTGTCTTTTGAACATCACATCGAGTCCATTATCACAAAGTTGACTTACACTCAGTAAGTTGTGCTTGAGGCCATCCATATAGGCAACTTTGTTGACATCGATGTCTCCTTTGGAAATGACTCCATAGCCTTTTATTTGACCTTTCTTGTTATCTCCAAAAGTCACAAATCCTCCTCCATGTTTTTCTTTATAAGAGGAAAGCAACCCTCTGTCGCCAGTCATGTGTCTTGAGCACCCGGAGTCTAGGTACCAGATGGGCACATGTTGTTTCTTCTGTGGACAGATTAGAGAGTTTTAGGTACCCATTGCCAAATGGGTCCATTTTTGTTAGAAGGCTGTGAAGATGCCTTAGCACCTTTGGTTTTGGGTTTATCCTCATTTGCAGAGGTACCAGATTGTCTCTTCTCACCCTTGAATTTTGCATTCTTGGATTTGGGGTGAGATATAAGACAGGAGGACCTCGAGAAATGTTGATTTAAAGCATGCATAAGATCAAGACATTTACAATAAGGAACATTAGAGGCAAACTTCTTGAAAATTTCATTAAAATTGTCAAAGGAGGGTACAGAGCAATTTTTACTACAACCCATTTTAGATTTGGGTTTCTTTTTACAGAAAGCTTTGTCTAATCTAGGTTGAGTTTTTTCAAAAAACTCCTCTTAAGTGGCTCTGAGATTGTACTCTCCCTTGATCTTCTTTCCTTGCTTTCACTACAACAGAAGCATCATGTTTATCAATTTTGGGCCATTTACCCTTCTGTTGCCAAATGATTTTTTCTTGAAATGGTTTTAATGGTTTCGGAGATTTTGAAACATGAGAGATCTTGTTCTTTTTAGATTTTTCAAGCTCAAGAGAAGTCTTTGCTTGCAAGCACATGTCCAAGAAATCAGGACAGATAGGTATACTTATGGTTTTCCTTTTGGGAAGAACTGTTCTATTAAGAATGCCAGAGGTAAGTTTACTGTTCTCTGGACCACAGGGGACTATCTCTAGTTCCACAGAACTTGTCTCATTTTCGACAGAGGACTCTGATTCTAACTCAGAGTCTGAGTCGAGAAAGTCTCTGTGAATGAGAGCTTGACCTTCTGTAAGTGCCTTGCATTGTCCATAGGTGTCCTCTGAAATATTTATATCTTTTGAAAAACATGGAGTTATTTTAGGAACACTTAGACAGCTTAGAAGATCTTGCTCAAAGATTTATTTTACTTTAAGGATAAGATCAGGATGACTAAAAATGTTATTTTCATAGGTCTTTCTCAAGTTATTTTCCAGAAATCTTTTAAAAAGTTTTTCTTCCACAGAGGCCGGAACAAACTCTGGTGCTTCATAGGACAATTCCTTTCCAGATGTCATCATGCATACAAAAGCCATTTGAGTTTGTGTCTCTGGATGACCAAATCTGAAGACTCTAATCTGTTTCTGAGACAGATATTTCTTTGGGCCCGATTTCTCTTTGATGAGAGCGTAGATGGCAAGTCATTATTTTCATACCAAGCATTTGCCATCTGCAGAGGATTTCTCAGATGTGGTCCTTCAGAGGTTTTTCGCCTTTTAAATGTGGATAGAAGGTTTGGAAAACTTGGTTTTAGAAACTTTCTAGGGCAGAAGATGTTTGCTAAGGATTTGTTTCTTTTATTTCCAGTGTAGGGATCGACATCATCGAACCCTATACCTCTTCTGCCAATTTGGGTGTTGACTTTTTCATGGACTTTTTGAGCATCCTGATATTTATTTATTTTAATATCTCTTTTGAGCAGATCTTGATGAAGAACTTCTCTTTCTTTTTGAAAAAAGTTTTTCAAAGAAATGGCGTTTAATCGATCGCTCTCACTTTTCTTTAACTCTTTGACCTTTTTTTTCAAAGCTTGGTCAAGTTTTGAAATTTTCTCCTTGAGACCTTTTTTGTTCAAAATATGCGCAGAGGTAAGAGTTTTTCTTTCAAGGTAAAGCTTATCCTTCTCTTGGGTAAGAAGTCTAGTTTCTCTTTCAAAGAAGGCAAGTTTTCTCTCAAGTTCTGAGCATGTGTTTTTATAAGCAAGAGGATCATTTTGTATTTCAAGAAGATTGTTTTCATAGTTTGAGTTGTAAGAGTCAGAAGTGGATACCTCACTCTTGTCGTCAGAAGAGTGGACTTCTGCCCTTCCACAGAAGAGTGTGTTGTCTTCTCCTTCATCAGAGGATTCATCGATCACAAGATTCTGTTGTTCTGCCATTAGGAATTTCTGAGTATTGTACTCTGCTTTCTTTTTGTAGAAAGCAGCGTCTCTTATGGGTTTCCCTTTATTGGCAGAAGACCTGCACTCTGCGGCGAACTGGCCTGGTTTCCCATATTTGAAGCAGCCTTCAGTTTGCTTTGGGAATTTGTCACCACCTCTGCCGTCTGACCTCTGTCCACTCCTCTCTTCTTGCCTTGGCTCCTCAGACTCTTCTCTTACATGCTTTCTTACCTCACCATATCCTCTGCTTCTGTCATCTCTTTCTTCTCTCCCTATGTACTCTGGTTTCTTCTTAAGACCACGATTGAATTGTCGGGTCATAAGTGCAAGCGTTTTGGCCAGAGCAGCCATATCAATCTCCTCCTCAGATCCTGCTTCACTTTCACTCTCTGCTACAAGCACCTTCTTCTTTTTCTTCCTCTGTGCATCCTCAGCTGCCTTTTCCTTCTTTCCCTTGTCTTTGCCTTCTGAGGAACTTCCTACAAGAGCTAGAGGACCTTCGACAGAGGTTATCAACTTGGAAATTCTGTTCTCTTGGCTAATCAGTGTTCCAAAGAGATCATATATGGACCATACATCAAGATCCAATGTGGCTTGCATAGACATGGTTAGATGAAGCCATTCATCATTCAGGCTATGAAGGAATCTGACATTGTTTTCTTCGGAGGTTCTGTGGATGCCATACCTCTTACATTTGTTTATCAAGGAATTGTATCTATTGTATGTGCTTTGAATGGATTCACCCGGCAGAGATTTAAATGCAAAGTATTCATTTATGCATAAAGCCTTGTTGTTCTTGAGGGTTTTAGCACCACCCTCAAGTTGTTTCTCTAACTCTAAACATAGGTTCTTCGATGTTTAACAGGAATCAAGAGACTGGAAGATGTCGTTTGGGATAGCCATTATGATTAGTCTTTTGGCTTTCTTTGCAAGTTCATGCAATGCCTTTTCTTCTTCAGTCCATTCGGTGATTGGTTTGGGATGTTGATACTCAGGAACTTCAGGGGTATTGGCAGTGGTAGGAACACGAGGAACAATTGTCATTGGGATGAAAGGAGGATTGTGAAGAAACTCAACCAGACCAGGATCCACACCTTCAAGGAAGTGCACCATCCTGATCTTCCACTGAGGATATTCATCCCTTAGTAGAGTGGGAGGTTTAGACTGAGATCCTGCAGTGAAGTAGTTAACAGTGTTTGCCATTTTAGTTTAGAGAGAAAAACAATGTATAACACGAACCAGAGAGAATACAACAATAATTTTCTTAGAGATGATGAGTGTATGAACAGAGAGAACAAATGACCAACCAACGAGCTTTAAATCTGTCTTTGAACCTGTATCTATACCAAATTGGTTGATATAACTTTAGAAAACAGAGTGTGATTGTGAATGGTGTTCAGGACGAAGAACAGACTCAAACTACTACCTTGAACACTGGAAACAAGTATAGAACAAGATCCGTTGATATTGAAAATCAAAGTTTGCTCTGATACCAATTGTTGATCCCGGATTTATGTTCTAAACTCGTTTAACTATCTCACTACGTGGTAAACTGAAAAATATGAGTGCGGAAGCGTTTCAATATGTAGTGAAGATAAGTTTGTAGAGGTAGTAAACACACAAGCATATAGTATGAAAAGAACAATAAGTAACAACGTTTTCATTAAGTCATATGCTTCATTAACTTGCTCAAGAACAACAAGAACACGCACAAGTGTGTTCTAATATGCTCAAGGATTATACAGACTGCTTTCTTTCTTGTGTGTGCTCGCTTTTTGTAAAACAGAAGGTGCTCCCTTCATATAGGAAGGGGAGCACACAATAGTATAAGACAAATTCTGACAATCTATAAAGGAATGCCACCTGGAAAGTAAAACATCGTGGGACGACCATTAACGATCTTCAGAATCTTCGTACAGCACGCATCACGTGAACTACACGTGGTTTTGTCTTGAACCATCTTTGCGAATAACTCCAACACTGACCTCCAGAGGTTAGCCTTCACAGAGGCTCTGTAAGTGATCACAGAGGCTCTATGATCTGAGTATCATCATCAGGTTTGACCTCGGGTACGTCTTCTGCGGAGTAACATCTGAGCTTTGTATCCTCTGGGTGACTTGGACAATCTTGAGCAGACACCAAAAGTTTTTATACTTACCCTATTTTTCAACACTTCTAAACTTGGCAAATGGAGCTAACACATATGCATCCACATAAAATGCCAAGAAGAACAATGTACATAAAGGTAAATCTTTTGGCAAACCTGATACGATTTATCTGCTAATCATCTTATCAGGTTGGCTCAAGAGAAGATTTTTTGTTCTTAGCGTGGAGAAAATGATTTTGTAAGTCAAAATTTTGTTAATTACTGGTATGGATCATACTATATTACTCCCAAAAGAACTACAATTAACAAATATGGACCCGAATACCAGTGGGTACCAAAAGCGACTCAATCTATTTTGCAGGCACCACAAGTGAAGGGGGAGTAAGAGCAAAGACTTCTAAGCACATCACTTTAGGACTCGTTCTTCAATGATTTTGGATTTTGAACAAAGAAATTCAAAACCCGGTATTCAATGTCAAAGAATTATTGCTTCTAAACAGAACAGTTTAGAACCCATACTTCAAAGAAGAGTTTGTTCAGATAAGGATATTATGCAAATATCAAGGGGGAGCTTATCTGAATCTAACTCAGATTATCATGATTTGAGGGGGAGCTCAAATGTTTGTAAGTATCTTCTGATCTAGATCTCTGATTGTTTGAAAGAAGAACAAATTTCGAACATGATTTTTTTTTCTTACATGTTCAAAACATTTCTGGTTCTCAAAAGATTTCATGAATTTAGAAGTGTAATTTTTAAAATTTTTTCATAGTAGAGCTTTAATGTTTAACTGATCGTGTGTTTCCAAAGATGAATACTTGTGTATTATATTGTCTATATACTGTCAAGTATTCACACACACCGGTTCAATACTTCATTTGAATTAGTTATTACCATGTATCCTAACGAAACAATTTTCTATGGTAATACCCTCATTTGATTTCACTGTTGATGAGCATCAGTCATCATATCAATCTTTGTTCGTTCATTGCTAAATTGTTTATATTCGTTCATATAAACAAACTATCAAGTTTTTTGATACCCCAACCATTTTATATTCATGATATTTGATCTGTTGATACATTGTCAGATTCCCAAAACTTGTATTAATCCCAAATTCAAGTTCTAATCACAGTTTAATGCAATGACAATATGAGAATCAAACGAATAATTAACCTGTTTCCAATTTCAATTTCTACAGAATTCGAATACAAACTCTGAGAATATTTCTCTCTCTATAATTCTCATGTGTACAACACTTTTCACTTAGAACTACTAACCCCTTCTAGTCATATCCCTATTATACGCACACACTTAAACACAGAAACAATTACAACACTATACAAGACTTTGACTTTGACTTTTATTACAAATAGACTTTGACTTGCTATAAGAGTTGACTTGCTTTGACTTTCAGTCTTCAGTCTTCATGATCTTGTATCCAACAAATATGTGCACTAACAATCTCCCCCCTTTGGATCAATATCATCTTCAAAAATATTTTGCAATACAATCTCCCCCTTGTTCAATTTCTGTCAAATAGAATTAATTTCAGAAATGCACCCACTTAAGCAATCTCCCCCTTTGTTAGAATATAATCAAATTCAATCTCTTTTTATCTTCAAAAACAGTTATGTATTCTCCCCAAAGTCTTTGAACATCACTTGCAAAAAGCTTTAACAATCTCCCCAAAGGTTGTAGAAACCTCTTTCAGACTTCAGAAAGAAATTATCTTCAGATTCAGCTCGGTTTGCTTCAGAAAATTATTTTCAAATAAAATGTCAGTAAAATCCAGCTTGCTTTCAGAATTCTTTTAACTTGCTCTTTCAAACTTGTACAATCTTTTACGACTTGCATTCCTTTGACTGAATCTTGTAAAAAACTTTCTTCAAATCATCTTTCGCAGCCAATAATTCTCCAAAACTTTTACAAACTTTCTTTCAACCAACATTTCTAGATCAAAACTTCTCCACATCAAACATTTTTTGAGTCTCTCCCCCTTTTTGATCATTGTGACATTGAAATCATCAAAACTGTCACAAGAAATGTCATGAACCAATATGATCTAACCACTGATCTTTCACAAGAGCCTCAGACTATTTATCGATCCAAAAGATATTCATCCGAATCTTTGCAAATTCAGACAAATAATGAGTGTAACACCTGAATCAACAAATGAATCTGTTCGAATGCCTGTCAGTAACACGAAGTCACTGTGTGTAACGAATACACATTGAAAAGGAGCTTTTTGATGTTCACTCCCCCAGGTCTTCCATTCAATCATCGAATAACACAAGTTTATTCTATGAACGTTTAGATAGAAAAACGAATTTCCTGTGTGTTCGTGCTTGTGTATGAAAGAATTAAGCACTGATGATTGCTTTTTCAATTAGGCTCAAAATTTTGTAAACCATTGAGACAACAACAGTATAACACAGACTCAATTTTGCATGATCGAAGTGCGAAGGTGGGGTAGACTTCCTTTTGTTTCAATATCCAGAATTTCCAAATGAAAACCAGATAGCATATGTGTTGCATCCCCGGAAAATATTGGAACATCTTCTTTTTATGAAAAAGATGAGTGGCTACTGGGGTTTTAAATCAAGAGTTGGCATGGGCTAGTTGCCTGATTCAATGACGTTCACCAAAGAATTGTGAAACAATCAGAAATGTGGTTGCCTGACTCAGAAAAAGTTGGTGCAGAGTTTGATATTCTTTTACTCTATTCTCTCACCCTCCTTCTTTTAATCATTGATCTCGCTTCTAACGAAACTCTCTTTACATTTTACCTCATCACACAAACACTCATATATTGACTTGCCACACTCGATCACTCAAGGATTAACTTTTTGGGTAGGAAACACTGGTTAACGTGATTCCATAGAAGTTCTGTTAAGTTCTCACACAATAAACCCATGTTATCCTATATGCACAATCTTGCACAAATGGTTTAACTTGCCAGTTAAAGCACAAAATACATGTCGGATGTTTGTATGCTCATAAAGAAAATCAAGATGATTTGAGCATTTTTAAACATTGAAGATATTTCAAACAAAATAATTGAATAAATGAAATGAATACAAGAAACTTGTTTGAAAATCTAACATTGTATGAAAAGATCAAATATGAATGATGTATCACAAAAAGCTTAGGTCATAAAAAATAGGAATTTGTCCATATGAATCAAAATATAGACAAGTCTTGATAAAAACGTTTTGAAATGAATCAACACTCAATTTTCTTTGAAGTTCAATCGGGGTGTCTTACCATCGAAAATTGATTTCAATATGAGACATGGTAAGAACTTATTCAACAAAATAGTAAACCGGTGTGTGTGAATACTCGAAAGTATATGGAAAAGATAAAACACAAGTATTTATCTTTGGAAACACACGTTTATTTAAACAATTAAGCTCACGAAAAATGAAAACATTTAAAATCACGCTTCTAAATTCATGAAATCTGTTTAAGAATCAGAAGTGGTTTGAACATTTAAGAACATGTTTTCATATCTGAAATTTGTCCTTCTTTCAGACACGTGTGAGATTAAGATTAGAATTAAACCTTATGTTCAGTCCTAAATCTCATGAATTCAGCTCAAAATCATAAAAGATATGATCGTCTAAGCTCCCCCTCAAATCTACAAACAGTCACAAAGTCGTCAAAGTACAAAGTTTTATTCACAAAATTTATTGAAAATTAAAGACATAAAGCAATAAAATGTGTTAAGAAGGAGTTCTGGTCAGATATAATCAGAAATCATAGTCCTTACTCAACTCCCCCTGAAATTATGCATCATAAAATTTGTCAGTTATAGAATATATGCAAATTATAGTAACTCCCCCTCAAATGTAGATTATCTTATCATCTTCACACACTCCCCCTGAAATCATGAACAAAGTTAAATGCAGATATCTTTCAAAATAAAGAATAAATAAATGAAGAAAAATAACAAAACTAAACTTTATTAGGTAACAACAAATTAAGTCTTGAGATTTAGAATACGAAGCATTGAAATAAAAAAATTAAATCTCTTTTCGTCAAGCGGTTTGGTAAATAAATCAGCAAGCTGATAATCTGTGTTTACAAAGTAAAGTTCGATTGTACCTTTTTCAACATTGTCTTTTATAAAATGATATCTCATGTCTATGTGCTTGGTTTTAGTATGTTGAACAAGATTTGTTGATATAGCAATTGCGCTCTTCGAATCACAGTAAATCGGGATCTTGTCATATTTGAAGCCATAATCTCGCAGTTGTGTCCGCATCTACAGCACCTGAGAACAACAGCTAGCCACAGCTGCATACTCTGCCTCAACTGTTGTAGTAGATACACAGAGTTGTTTCTTTAAAGCGTAACTCACGAGTTTATCTCCAAGAAATTGTATATGTCCCGACGTACTATTCCTGTCAATCATACAACCTGCATGATTTGCATCTGAATATGCTGTGAGCTCGAAACCTGTATCCTTAGGATACCACAGACCAAGATCTGCAGTGCTCTTCAGATATCTAAAAATACGCTTGACTGCAGACAAATGGGATTCTTTAGGACTAGCCTGATATCTTGCACAAAGGCATGTAGAAAACATTATATTTGGCCTACTAGATGTTAAGTACATTAAAGAACCAATCATAACTCGGTAGGTTCTAACATCGACAGCCCCTACTGATTCAGCTACTTCTGTCTCTTCATTGTTGGTCACAACTTCAACTGTCGGAGTAGGTATTTGAACTTGAACTTCTTGCTGAATCGGGGAGTTGGGTTATGTAGAGATATCTTAAATGGTTGGATGAGTAGTCATCGAGTCTTCCATCCTGTCAACCACAACAGATTTAGTCACTTTAGATCCAAGAAATTCATCATAAAATAGTTCAAATAGTAAATCTAAACCAGATAAGTGATTAGTAGACGTTGATGCGCCATCTGATTTGTTCGCTAGAGATACAGGTTCTGGACTGATTTGTCCAGAAGCTGTACTCCAGTTATCATGGGTTCTGAACTGACATGTTCAGAAGCCATTTCTTCATCAAATGTAACATTTACGCTTTCGACCACAGTCTTTGACTTCTTCAAGTACACTCGATATGCAGCAAGTGTAGAAGAATAGCCGATAAAGATGCCCTCTTCCGCCTTAGCACAGAACTTATTCAGACTCTCTCTATCATTTAGCACAAAACACTTGATTGTTGGTGTTCGGTTATTGATTAACGTATACGGAGTCTTTTGAAATCTTCAGTGTATCATGGACCGATTTTGAGTGTAACACGTAATCGACACAACTTCGGCCCACAGAAATAGAGGTAAGTCGAATTGACTGAGCATAGTACAAGCGGCCTTGACTAGCGTACGGTTTCGCCTTTCGACTACTCCATTTTGTTCAGGCGTACGTGCAACAGAGTATTGATGTGATATCCCGACGAATTCGAGATATTCTTTAACTGTTTTATTCTTAAACTCTGTGTCGTTGTCAGTTCGGAGAAGCTTGACTGGTTTCTGCAGATTCAACTGGATCGTCTTTAGAAATGTAATGAGAGCTTCGGGTGTCTCATCTTTTGACCGTAGAAATTTGACCCACGTGTATCGCGAATAATCGTCCACAATAACTAACACGTATTTCTTTCCGCCTAAGCTTTGCGTTTGCATAGGACCACAGAGATCCATATGCAAGAACTCTAAAGGAGGGCTGGTACTCGGTTCAGGCTTCGGTTTATGTGGAGCTCTCTTCATCTTACCTTTTTCACATGTTGCACACAGGTGTTCTTTTACGTACTTGAGCTCAGGAAGTCCATTCACTAGCTTTCCACTGACCAGTTTATTGATGCAGCGAAAGTTCAGGTGAGAAAGTCGTCGATGCCATAGCCAACTTTGTTGCATTGATGCTTTTGAGAGTAAACACACCTAATTGTCAGTTTGGACCTTTAACAAGTTGATGGTGTAAAGGTTTGACTTGCGAGTGCCGACCAAGAGTTCTTTACCTTCTTTAGTGCGTACCGAACACCTCTTGGCCTTGAAATTTACCTCTAAATCTTTGTCACAAAACTGGCCAATACTAAAAAGATTGTGTCTTAATCCTTCTACGTACCTCACCTTCCTAATTGTTACATTTTCGTGAACCACATCACCATACCCCAGAATTGGTGAGAACTGGTCGTTACCAAATCGAACTGTTCCGCAGTATTTCTCTGTATAGTTAGCCAACATACTTTTATGCCCGGTCATATGCTTAGAACACCCGTTATCCAAGTACCACATATGACGGGTCTACACAAGAGAAATCATGAAACAAGAGGTTTAGGTACCCATTTATAAATGGGACCTACAGTGTTAGCACATGATTTTGGCACCCATTGAAATTTGGGTCCGCTTTTCCTTTGAAAACCAAATAAAGAATTAGAATGATAAGAGTATACATGATAAGTTCCAAACCAAACATCAGAATATTTTCGAGAAGCATAATCATATCTATCATAATTTGAAAAGTTTCTAGCAGATGAAGATAACTGGAATAATTGTTGTATGGAATATTTCTTGCGAGAATCAACAAGTTTTGGTTTAGAAATAGCAACATTCGCAATCAAATCATCTTTACTATTAGTCTTCTTATTACAATCAGAACTAGAAAATGATTTAGCTTTCTCAACGATCTTCTATTTCAGTAGCCATCCCGACTTTACTCCAAGCCTTTTATTTCTTAAATCTGAAACAATTGAAACTTTAGAGTTAGAATGGTGAGAATCAAACAAATGCTTCTTCTTTGACTTACCAGTGGTGATTTGTTTCTGTGAATGCCCAAATTTCTTCTTCTTTGACTTACTTTGGATTTCACAGGAACTGATTTATCAACTTTCGTTGATGTTTCACCTTTTTCATACACACCTGGTAATCCAAAAGAATTAACAACAAAAGAAGAATGATCAGGAAGTTTAGCATTAAAGTCAAAATTACCAACACAGTCATCTAAAGAACCATCAGAGTTTAGAAAATCAAACCCTTCATCAAGTAAACCAGACATATCAAAAGATTTTCAAGCCTTGAATGATTTGGAAAAATTAGATTATTTAAACACGGTAGAAAAAATAGTTTGTTCTAAGTTCATCAAGATCCTTTCTTCTTTGAGAGTATTCTCGAGTTCAGAAATTTTACTTTCCAACACGAGAGGAGGAACATAAAGCTTACCTCCGATGGTCTTATCCTCCATTTCTTTTACAGAATAACTCTCAAAATAGTCATTTGAAAGAAATTTTGATTTATCAGAACGATAACTATTATTCAATCTCTCATAACGAAATGGAAGTTGAATTTTAGATGTGTTCTTTCTTTTCTCGGTTTCCTTGGCTTCATCCTTTTCAGATAGTCTAGTCCAGAAAACTTGAAGTTCAGGGTATTGAGGTGCCAATTTTAAAAATCCAAAATCATAAAGAGCAGGCACTTCAGATATACCCTTTTTGAGACATTGTGGATTTTCGTATCCGAGTCCCCAACCCTCTCTGTTCTCTTTGGGTTTGTTTAGATGAATGGTTTGTTCAGTTTGACCCAAAGTATATAATTTCCCTTCCAAAGCATTCACCTTTTCTATTAAAGATTTGTTTTCTTTTGAAATCGAAGAATACATTTTAGAAAGCTCTTTAGATTCAAACTCACACAATTTATATTTTAAAACGGTTTCAGATAACTCTTTATGAATTATAGTCTTCTCTGTCGCGCTAGTGTCAATGTTTCTATGCAGTGCTTCAATCAATAAATTTTTCTCAGCAATATCATTGCTAAGTTTATGTATAGATTGATTTTTATCATTAATGACACCTTTTTCACGCTTAAGTTTAGACTCTAATTCTTGGAGTTTAGTCATCATAGCATGCATTTGATTCAAAAAATCTGATTCAATCATATGACATACCTCTTCGTTATCCTCTTCATCAGAATCAACTTCGGTTTCCTTCTCTATCTGGTCCATCAAGCACAAGTGTGATGTCTCTTCCTTCTCTTCTTCCTCATCTTCCTGGTCTGAATGGTCGAGCCAGAATTCATCTTCAACCATTAATGCTTTGCCAGCCTCCTATTTCTTGGCTAAGAGCATCTTGTTCTTATAGTACTCGGAGTTTCGGACTTTGGGTTTTCGGAAATCCTTAGCAAAGTGTCCGAGTTTGCCACAAGTTGTAGCACTTTGGAGGTTCTGGCTGTTTAGTCTCTTCAGCTCTATACTTTTTCTCTTCTGGCTTCCTTTCCTCTATCCTTTTTCCTTCAATTCTTTCCTTGTGACCGTAGTTACTTGAACCAGATGAATACCTCTGACTGTTAGAGCTAGGCTTTTTGTAGAACTTCTTTTGAAAAGCCTTGGTTAACATGAGTATAGCCTGCTTCAAGGTCTCACAGTCGTCAGAGTCAGAATTATTCTCACTTTCAGCCTCTACTGATTCAGAAACTATCATCTTCTTCTTTTTCTTGAGATTCACACTTTTCTTCATCACAACAAGTGTAACCGGATCAGCAACTGTCTTCTCAGCCTTTTTCTTCTCATCCTTGATCTCATCCACCTCCTCTACATTCTGCCTTAAGGTTTCATAAACTTCATGGAGTGGAATTTCGTTCAGGTCTTTCATCTGCTTCATCTGTCTAGTGAACCTTTTCCATTCTGGTTGAAGGATACTGAGGAACTTCATATTGAGCTCAATTTGTGACTTCTTTACTTTGTTTTTGCTCAGTTCATTAAGTAAAGTCACAAATCTGTCATAAGTCGCCTCCAGAGATTCTCCAGCCTTGGCTTTAAATTCCTCATAGTTATTGAGGCAGTTGGATATTTTTAGCCGGTTCCCAACCTTTGATCCAAGCATCATCTTCTCCAGTTGATCCCACATTTGTTTTCCTATAGCTTTGTAGCTATCAATTTTTACATAAATCTCATTTGGGATGCCTTGAAGAATAAATGATTTTGCTAGTCTATCAGCTTTGGCTTTTCTCGTTTGCTCTTCCATGAACTCTTTAGGTGGCACTAGATACTCTCTCTCTTCACCTTCAACAGTATGGGTCTTCATTGGAATTGGCATGATTTCATCTTCCAAATATTTCTTAATAAGAACACCCAGTTCGTGTCTTTCAATGAAGTCCATGAATCTGTCTTTCCACTGCTCATACTCTCCCTTGAAGAGTACTGGTGGCTTTACATTTGTTGCAATAGCGAGAGCTTCTCTTGATGTCATCCTGATTTTGATAAATATGCAATAAGGAACTTGAAAATGACCGTTAGTCCAGATAAAATCAATCAAATCAGAAAATCAGAAATGAAATTTCCAATTTTAACAAGTCTAGAATTCGCAAAATATAAGGAAGTAGTAAAGAATTCGCACACAATACAAATACACAAAACACGCAAAACCCCGAAATGCGCTAAACCCAGAAATGAGCCAAGTGAGGCTAACGAGAAACTCAGAAATGCGCTAAAGGCAGTAGCGTAAAAGAGACTTTGCACTAAGAGAAGCTGCAGAAAAATTCAGAAATGCGCTAAAGGCAGTAGCGCAAAAGAGACTTAGCACTAAGAGAAACTGGTGAAAAATTCAGAAACTCGCTAAGGGCAGTCGCGCAAAAGAGACTTAGCACTGAGAAGCTGGCGAGAAATTCAGAAACTCGCTAAGGGCAGTAGCGCAAAATATACTTTGCGCTAAAACACAATTCTTGAACGACCTTGCGAGTTCTTCAGCTTGGTTGCGAGTTCTTCACTTATGCTTCAAAATACGACTCTGAATCACTAAAAATCTATCTAGACATCGAATTGCAATCCCAAACTTTGACAATAAGACCACAAACACATCTAGAACAGATTACAATCAAATAATTTCAAAAGCAAACACTCTAAGAAGACTCGATTAATGTAACAGTGCACATGAACTCGTGAAAACCAAAAACACCAAAATCATCAAAATGACAATCGATTACAGTGCAATACTTCAATAGAACAATACAATCTCAATCTAAAACTGATTTCGACCTCAACCTAAATGATTTCTTATCAAATTTCACACAAAAATCCATGAACAAATCTGGATATTGACGGAACAGTACACGAACAATATTTCTGATTTGATTTCAATCTGGATAAGTTTTAATACCAATTGATGTCCCCGCAAATTCAGTTTCTTATCACAATAAACATATAATCACAATCAAGAGATTAACAAACCTGTTTTTGATTTTACAATCAAAGGATTACAAATTCTCTCTTGAAAGGATTTCTCTCTCTAAGCTCTCTCACTCTAGAATTGGAAGATGACGGCTCCTTACTATTTGTGCACACACTACACACACACAAACCTAGCACCCTAATAAACATATACCTATTTAGGGAAAAACAAAAATACATAAAAATAAACTTTGACTTTTTATTACAAAATGACCTAGACTTTTATTGAGAATTGACTTTGCAGCTTTGACTTCTTGAATCTTTCGTCTTCAGTCTTGATGATCTTGAATCCAATAAATATGTGATCTAACACATATATCTGACATGTATTTCATTTTGTTCTTTAACTAAGAAGTTAAACCAGTTAAGCAACATTTTGCTTATAGGACTGTTACATGGATTCATTGTGTGAGAACTTAACAGAACATCTATGGATTCACATGAACAAGTGTTTCCTACCCAAGAAGTTAATCCTTGAGTGATCGAGTTGCGAGGAGTCATTATATGAGTGTGGGTGTATGATGAGCGGAAAAATGGAAAAGAGAGTTTGGTTATAAGTGAGCTTAAATGATAAAAAGAAAGAGGGTGATATATCAGAGTAAAAGAATATCAAACTCTACACCAACTTTTTCTGAGTCGGGCAACCATATTACCGTTGTTTCACAATTCTTCGTGAACTTCATTGAAAAAGGCAACTAGCCCATGCCAACTCTTGACTTAACCCCACCAACTACTCATCTTTTTCTTAAAAAGAAGATGTTTCAATTTTTCTGGGGATGCAGCACATAATCTATCTGGTTTTTATTTGGAAAATCTGGATATTGAAAAAGAAGGAAGTCTGCCTCACCTTCGCAATTCGATCATGCACAATTGAGTTTGTGTATTACTATTGTTGTCTCAATGGTTTACACATTTTGAGCCTATTTGTTAAAGCAATCATCGTGCTTAATTCTTTCTTTACACAAGCACGAACACACAGGAAATTCGTTTTTCTGTCTAAACGTTCATAGTTTAACCTTGTGTTATTCGATGATTGAATGGAATACCTGGGGGATTGAACATCAAAAAGCTCCTTTCCAATGTGTATTGGTTACACACAGTGGCTTCGTGCTACTAACAGACATTCTTAACTGATTCATTTGTTGATTCAAGTGTTACATTCTTATTTGTCTAAATTTGAAAAGATTCAGATGAATACTTTATGAATTGACGGATGATCAGTGGCCCAGTGGTAAAGATCAATTGTCAGAATATGAATTGACATTTCTTGTGGAATTTTTGATGATTTCTCTGCTCTACATCATCAAAAAGGGGGAGAGACTCAAGAAATGAAGAAGTTAATTTCAAGAAATGTTAGTTGAAGAAAATCTTTTAACGGTTTTTGGAGAAAATATTTCAAGAAAGATGATTTGAAGAAAATTCGTTGCAAGAATTTCTCAAGAAATGAAAGTGTAGGAAGGTTGTACAGTTTAGAAAGAAAAAGTTCAAAGAATTCAGAATGTTCTTTGAAAGTTACTGAAATTTTCTTTGAAGTTGATTTTCTGAAGAAAATAGAGATAAATATGAAGATAATTTCTTTCTGGAATCTGAAAGAAGTTTCTACAACCTTTGAGGGAGATTGTTAAATATTCTTGAAGACCATACTCACAGACTTTGGGAAGATTACAGAAAGTTAGAAGACTGCTTGGACAAAAAGGGAGATTAAATTTGTTAAGGATCGAACAAAGAGGGGAGATTGTGCTTCAATGCTTATTCTTTTTGAAGATGATTCTAGTGGAAAGAAATCTACAAGGGGGAGATTATATTGCAAATCTTTTTGGAAGAAGATCTTGAATCCAAATGGGGAGATTGTTGGTGCACAAATATGTGTTGGATATAAGATCATAGAGAATGAAGATAAAAGTGAAGTCAAAGAACTCAAGTCAACTCTCAAGCTGAAAGTCAAAGTCTTTGTAATAAAGTCAAAGTCAAAGTGTTAGTGTCTTGTGTTAGTGTTTTGTCTTTGTAAAAAGTTAGGGTATAAATTGATTTTCGTTTGTAGAATCATTAGGATAAGAGAAGACTTCGCATATACTGTTTCTATAGAGAGAGAAATATTTAGAGAGATCATCCTGTACGAATTTGATATTGACTGAAAGTAAAAACTGTTTTGCTTAATTGTGTTGTCATCTTGATTGATAATTGTAACAAGAACACATTGTGGGACACACACGTTGGTCTTAGGAGGGGGACAAGTTTCTGATTCAAGTTCAAATTTTCTGATATTCTGTCAACGTTCCTTGCAAGTGATTATCATGTCTTCCAAGGATGCTTTAGACATTGGAACTGAGGTCAAGCCACCTGTACTATTTAAAGGTGCATACGAACAGAGGAAAGACAGGTTTTTGGATTTCATTGATAGACATAAAAATGGTGAGTACATGAAGCAATCTCTGGAGGAAGGGTTAATGAAACCTGTGTATGTCATCACAGTACCGGCAGATGGAACTTCTGAAGATAATGAGGATGATGATGATAATAATCAGGGTGCTAGAAAAAAAGAGTTGATGTTCTGGATCCATCAAATTCTGATCCTGAACAAAAGAAGAGGTACATGCAGATAAACAAGCCAGATGCTTATTACTTCAGAGTATCCTAAATGGCATTTATATAAAGATTGACAGCTACAAAGCTACTGGTAACAAAATGTGGGATCAGCTGCAGAAGATGATGATGGGTTCCAAGATTGACAATCAGATGAAAGTTGCTAATTGTATAATGAGGAGTTCAAGGCAAAGAAAGGTGAAAGCTTAGAGACAGATTTCTTCTATTGCTGAATGAATTAAGAAAAAAAACAAAGTAAAGAAGCAATAGGTTGAGAACAATGTCAAATTTCTCAGCATACTTCAACCAGAATGGAAGAATTTTACTCGTCAAATGAAGCAGCTCAAAAACCTGAATGAGATTCCACTACATGAAGTGTATGAAACACTAAGACAGAATGAAGAAGAGGTGGAAGAAATTAGAGCTGAGAAGAAGAAAGCTGAGAAGCCTGTACTAGATCTAGTTGCACTTGTTGTGGAAAAGAACAAAGAGAAGAAGTCTGTCAAGGGAAAGTCTGTGAGTTCAAGAAGGAAAGAGAAAATGATTATCAATGAGTTTGATGAAGATGGTAGTGATGGTTCTGATTCTATTGATGAGGAAAACCTCAAACATGCTATGATATTACTGACTCGGGCATTTCAGAAAAAAAAAGTTTTACAAGAATTTGGGGTCAAACAGTCAGAGGTACTCATCTGGTTCAAGGAACTATGAGCACAAGGAAATGATTGAAGGAAGTTAAAGTTATGAGGGATCAGAAAAGAAGTTTGATGATCGGAGGTTTGAGGAGAAGAAGTATGTGAACAAGTATGAGGATAAGAAGTCAGACAAGCCGGTGAAGTGCTATAACTGCGGTAAGATCGGTCATTATGCTAAAGAGTGTCAGAAGCCAAAGGTTAGAAACTCCAACTACTACAATAACAAGATGCTTCTTGCAAAGAAAGATGAGGCAGGAAAGGCACTGATGGCAGAAGACGATCACTGGCTGGATCTGACAGATTCTGACAGCGAAAAAGATGAATATGCTCACATGTGTTTGATGGGCAAACAAGTTACTGATGCTGGTTCTTTTAAATATTAATTTGAATCAATTTGTCTTGTATTTTGTGTGTCAAGTTTGTATGAGGTCAAGGCTTGTTTGACCCATATATAAGGTTTTTGTTTCTTTGTTATTTATAGCTTTCATGTCATTCATGTACTTATGACTTTTGTGAGATATATGACTACAATATTTCTCTCTCTACACTCTCTCTATATATTGATTGTTCTTGATTGATTCTTAATATGATTTGATCTTTATTGCTTGAATTCTGGAACAACAATTGGTATCAGAGCCTTACAAATTATTCAGATTCATTGGATTGCAAAGTGTTGATCAAAATCTGGAAAGTTTGAAGAACTAGCAGACGAAAACAGAAAGTTCACTGTTCCATTTGATTCTTCATGGCTTAGTAGAAATTGGGATGCAAGATTGTTTGGATTAGGATCGAATTTGATTGTAGATCACATTCTATTCAGATTACTAGTCATAATTCACATTCATTCTTTGTGAATTTTGGATTTTGGATTTTTTTTTGTTAAAAAGTTCGAACTCGCTGTTGTTGGATCGAATTCATATTTTTAGTGATTGTTTGGACAAATTCTGTACTAAGGTATTGTTGATGATCACCAATCGAGCAACATAGTGAATTTTCAGATTCAAATTCAAAGTATTGAACTTTTTGGCAGATTTGAACAAGTTTAGATGAAGAACACGCAAGATCTAAGGATTTCGCAAGCTTCATATGGATTTTGCATGTCTCATGATTTGTTGATTTGCTAACTACAGATTTCGCATACAAATGCCTACGTAAAGTTCAGATTTTGCATCACACAGCCTACGGATTCTTACTTTTCTCATACAATTATCTGCGAAAAGTGTAGATTTCGTATAGTATTGCCTGCGAATTCTTTGCCTGCAACAAGTTAGGCGTTGAATTTGTAACTAAGTCTAGAATTCGCTAAATATTCTACGAATTATAGGTCTCTGCGAATTCTTGCCTGCGAATTCAAATTTCTTTAGCCTGCGAATTTTGAGAACTCATATTCTACGGATTCCTGACTTAGGAAATTTTTCATAATTTTAAGTTTTGGTCAAAGTTGACTTTCAAAGTCAAATTTTCATCTGAATTTTTCTGGACGATCATTTTTCAAGCAAAGTATTATAATCAATATTCAAGATGTTTCATATTGATGCCAAGGGAAAGACTGTGCTGTCAAAGAGAGACTGAGCCATTGCTTACATGTCGGAGATACCTGCTTTAGAAGCTGAAAATGAGAAGCTAAAAGTACATAATTCATAATTGAAAGTTGAGACTACTGAGCTTCAAAGCAAACTAAAGAAAGTTGAGAAGAAGGTATCCAATCTGAAATCAAAAGGTACAGATATGCTGAAGATGTATAAAGAGAAATACAAATCACAAAAAGTTGATCTGGAGAAAACTTACAACTAGAAGCTATCTAATCTTTCCAAGAAAGTTGTTCAGGAAAAAGAAAGATCTTGAGCTTAGATGCATCAAACATTCAAATCAAGCATCTGACTTTCAAAAGATTTTAATATCAGAAAGAGACATTTTTTCAAAGGAAAAACAAGCTCTTGAAGAAAAATCTGTTGAACTTCCCAAGCAGATTTGCACTTTACAAGATTTACTTGAAAAGGAAAGAAAACTTTTTCAAGAAAAGAAACTTCTTTTGAGACTGAAAAGAAAAACTTTGAAAAGAAGAATGTAGAGATTTTCAAGGAGATTTCTCTTAAGAAAAAGGACTTAGAGAAAGACTTTAAGCAAGAAAGAAAAATCTTTGAAAATGAGATTTCAAAGCATACAAGGAAGTTGTCTGCTCTATCTTTATATATTATGAAAGAGAAGAAGTTCAAATCTGATATGCAAAGTAAATTTGACAATTTTTTTGCTGAGAAAAACAAATTGTCTGAAAAGATAAAACAGCTGGAAGCAGTAAATGCTGATTTATCTGACAAAGTAACTGTTGAGACAATTGATTTATCTTCTTATGATGAGTCAACTGAATCAATATGTTCATTTAAATTTGTTTCCAGTTCATTTAAAAAGGTTGATTTCAAAAAGAAAAATGTCAAATCAAATGTCTCAAAAACATATCAGATTAGACCTTCAAATCTCTTTTATAATAAATTTGTTGATGGGTCTAGTAGTTATTTTTCTAAAGGTAAAGGAAAGAAAGCATGTAAGGGAGATCAGATGGTCTGGATTTTAAAAGGTTCAAGTGATGCTAAAACATACCAGAAATCATCTTCTTCCACATCAAAGGTGAAGAAGAACAATGCTCCAAAAGTTAAATATTTTGCTAAGTCTCATTTTGTTTATTCTGCAAATCATTTAATCAGATTAGATAAAAAGAAAATATTTTGTTCTTACTGTGGTACAAATGATTTTGTTCAAAAATATTATGCTAATTACTGGTATGGATCTTATAGAATTACTTCCTATGATTATGCATACAACAGATATGGAATCAATTCTAAAAGAATTCCAAGGACTAACCAGTCTGGAACCAAGTTCATATGGGTACCAAAACCTGTTAAATCTGTTTTGTAGGAATCAACTGTGTAGGGGGGTAAGGACATAGGCTTCTGAATAATACAGTTCAGAACCCGTACTTCAATGTCAAAGAATTTAGACTTCTGAATAACACGACTCAGAACTCATTCTTCAAAGAAAGAGTGTTGACTTCTATTCATATCAGATTAGGACTCATACTTCAAAGATCAAGAAAGATGGATACTTTGACTATTATATCTTTCAAATGGAGTATCTTTATGTTTTTTATTTGGAGGAGATTGTTTCTAAATTTGGGGAGATTGTTTTCTAAAAGAGAGATAGTGAATTTTATTTCATTTGGAAAGTTTGTTTCTCAATTTGGGGAGATTATTCTTTTTCACAAAATGGCGAGATTGAAAGTTATTTGATGAAGAGTTCAAGGAAATGTGATGAAATTGTTTTAACTTTTGCAGATATGAAGGGGGAGCATATTTGTTGTTTATCAAAATGTACAGGCTTATATCAAGGGGGAGTGTAGGTATGTGTTCATGTCCAAATTTCATATCTTATTCATCCATTTTTTAAGGAGGAATAAATGTTTGAAAGGATACTTCTAACC
This sequence comes from Arctium minus, assembly GCA_954870635.1. NCBI lineage: Eukaryota > Viridiplantae > Streptophyta > Magnoliopsida > Asterales > Asteraceae > Arctium > Arctium minus. The sequence continues at coordinate 95,207,464 of OX941081.1, read as the reverse complement.
ATTGAGTATTCATGTTCTATGAATACCTAGACAATTTTTGTTTTGCAGAAATTACATACCAAAGTTCAGGGGGGGGGGGGGGGGTATTTGACTAGGTTTGTAAGTGAGTGTGTGTGTGTGTGTAAAGTTTTTGAAAAGTGAAAAATCATTTTTGTGCTTAAATGTTTCTATTTTTGGAAAGTTTCCTTTTTGGGAAAGTTTCTATTTTTGGGAAATTTCCATTTTAGCAAGTGTTCATTATTGCAAAGCTTTTAAAAGTCAAAATTTCCATTTTTGTAAAGTTTAAAATTTTTGCTAAGTATAGATTTCGTACAGTGTCATGCAAAAGGCTACAATTCGCAAGCTATTGCATGCAAAAAGTAACAATTCGCATGATGAAGTCTGCGAAAAATATACTTCTCGCACCAATGGTCTGCGAAAAGTAACAATTTGCATCCTTTGGTTTGCGAAAAGTTACAATTCGCACTATGTGGCCTACGAATTCTTCATAGGCACAACTTTTCGCATATTGTGTCATGCGAAAAGCTCACACACCACTTGTCTATTTTTGAGAGAAGTCTAATTCCTTCAGCCTGTGAAAAGTGATATGGCCAATCCACTCATGCCACGTGTCACCTCATTCTTTGAGTATAAATACACGTCTCTTCTCAGAATTCATTTCACTTTTCTCACTAAGGCTTGTGCAATTCTTTCACTTATAAAATTTTTCTCTCTAAAACCCTCATTTACGAACTTCAATTTCCAGACTTGAAATTGATTCAGGGTAGGTTTATATTGTTATTGATGATTGTTTATTGTTCGATTCATGTTCATAATCAGTTTCTATTCAACAATTTCAGTTTTATCGATTCGATTTTAGGGTTTCATTGTTAAGGACTGTTCATATACCTTCAACCTCATTCGAACCGAAACTTTGATATTTTGAACTTAAATTTGTTACTTTGGAATTGTTAATGGAATTAAACTTGTAAATGGTGATGGATTATGATTTCGAACATACTTGAGGATTACTTTGGAGTGTTTCGAACTGATTTTGGGCTTATGATAATTGTGACTTTTCAAACTTCAAGTGTTCTTGAGCTCTTGAGCTGACTTTGGACCTTTAATGATCTTAATGGACTTTAAAATGAAACCACTTGTTGAAAATGTTGATTAATTAAGATTTTTGTGTGTCCCACAATAACAAGTTCTAATCAAGATTAGATCACGATGAAAACAATTTAATTCAATTCAATTCCATTTCAATTCAATTCCGAATACAACAAGCTCTCTGGAAATTTCTCTCTCTAAACTCATACGCACTCTCAGTCTAATGATTCTACGAACTAAAAGAAACTTAAAGCTATTTATACCTACAGTACAATACAAGACAAAAACTAAAATACAAATACTTTGACTTTGACATTTATTTAAAGACTTTGACTTTTGCTTGAAGGTTTTACTTGCGCTTTGACTTTGATTTTCATGATCTTGTATCCAACATATTTGTGCACTAACAATCTCCCACTTTGGATTCAAGATCATCTTCAACAAGAAATGTAGAAATGATAAACAATCTCCCCCTTTGATTGATCTTTAACACATTTAATCTCTCCTTCATTATGACAATTGATCATTTTCAAGGAATAAGATCTTCAGCTCCCCTTTGGATTTAGAAACAAATTATCTTCTCCATTCGGATAAGCAAAATCAACTTTCAGCATTCTCGAGCAATCTTCTTCTTTGATTCTTTCAAATAACCTTTCCTTTGAAAATTCAATCTCCCCCAAGGTAATAAAACATCTCTCAGACTTCAGAAAAGAAATTATCTTCAGATTTAGCTCACTTTTCTTCAGAAATCAAACTTCAAAGAAAATTTCTGTACAATTCAGCAAACTTTCCGAAATCTTTGATCTTTCTTTCAAATCTTGAACAATCTCCCCAAAACTATTACAAACTTGTTCACCATACTTGTTCACCATACAAAATTTCTTGACGTTAATTCTCCATCATAGATCATTTCTTTACAAACTCTCACCATCTGAACTTTAGACATCATTTCTTGATATTGTCTCCCCCTTTTTGATGATGTAGAGCATAAAAATCATCAAAACTTCTTCAAGAAATGTCATCATTTTCTAACCAAGAACCTTTCATATGAGCCTCTGATCATCCGTCAATTCATAATGTATTCATCCAAATCTTTTCAAATTCAGACAAATAAGAGTGTAACCCTGAATCAACAAATGAATCAGTTAATAATGCATGTCAGTAACACGAAGTCACTTAGTACAACGAATGTACTATACAAGCAGTTTTATTGATGTTCATACCCCAGGTCTTCCATTCAATCATCGAATAACACAAGGTTAAACTATGAACGTTCAAACAGAAAAACAAATTTTATGTGTGAATGTGCTTGTGTCTGAAAGAATTAAGCATATAATTGCTTTATTAATTAGGCTCAAAATGTGTGAACCATTGAAACAACAATAGTAATACACGGACTCAATTGTGCATGATCGAAGTGCGAAGGTGGGGGAAGACTTCCTTCTTTTTCAATATCCACATCTTCCAAATGAAGACGAGATAGATTATGTGTTGCGTCCCCAATAAAAATTGAAATATCTCTTTGTTGAGAAAAAGATGAGTAGTTGGTGGGGTTTAAGCAAGAGTTGGCATAGGCTAGTTTCATGCTTCAATGATGTTCATGAAGAATTGTGAAACAACAGTAATATGGCTGCCCAACTCAGAAAAAGTTGGTGTAGAGTTTGATATTCTTTTACTCTGATCTCTCACCCTCTTTCTTTTTAACATTGAGCTCACGTCTAACCAATATCTCTTTTCATTTTATCTCAGCACACACCCACACTTAGATATTGACCCCTCGCCTCTCGATCACTCAAGAATAACTTCTTGGGTAGGAAACACTTGTTAACGTGAATCCATAGAAGTTCAATTAAGTTCACACAATTCCCATGTATATTGTCCTATAAGCAAAATGTTGTTCAATTGGTTTAACTTTTTAGTTAAAGCACAAAATAAAATACATGTCAGATATATATATATTTATATATATATATATATCTGTGTGTGTGTGTGTGTGTGTTCAGTAAGATAATAATGAAGATTTGAGCATTTTAATCATGAAAGAATCTCTCAAAAACAAGTATGTTGAATTAATGAAATGAATACAAAAGACTTGTGTGAGAATCTGACATTGTATGAAAATATCAAATATGAATGATTTATCAATAAAAGCTTAGGTCATGAAAAATTGGATGTTGTCTATACGAATCAAATATAGACATTCTTGAAAGAAACGTTTTGAATGAAATAAAGCTAAAATTTCAATGAAGTTCAAACGGGGTGTCTTACCATTGAAAATTATGTTCAATTTTGAGACATGGTAAGAACGTAGTCAATAAAAGTACTAAAGCGGTGTGTGCGAATACTTGATAGTATATAGAGAAGATAATACACAAGTATTTATCTTTGGATACACACGGTTTATTAAACATTAAAGTTCATAAAGAAAACATTTAAAATCACACTTCAAAATTCATGAAATCTTTTTAACAATCGAGAAGTGGTTTGAACGTTTAAGAACAAGTTTTCATGTTTGAAAGTCACCGATCTTTCAAATATGTATGAGATTGAGAATAGAATATACCTTACGGTCATCTTAAATCTCATGAAGTCAGCTCCAAAGTCATAATAGATATTATCATGTAAACTCACCCTCAAAATCTGCAATTAGTCAAAAAGTCGTCAAAGTACAAAGTCTTATTCACTAACTTTACTGGAAAAAAAAATAAAGACATGAAAGCAATGAAACTTGTTAAGAACGAGTTTTGATCAAATGTAATCAAAAAACATTTACTCCCCCTAAAAATATGCATTTGCAATATTATTAGTAGAGGTAATATGTATACTCCCCCTTGAAGGTTGATTATCTCTTTGATGCATCAAAGTACACTTTCTTTTGATCATTGACGTATGAGTCCTAAACTGTTGTGTTTAGAAGTCAAACTCTTTGACATTGAAGTACGGGTCTTGAACTGTGTTATCCAAGAGCCATCATTCATTGAAGTATGAGTTCTGAATTGATGTATTCAGATGTCTAGGTTCTTTACTCCCTCTTGACTTGAGATGCCTACAACACAGATGAATCTTTTGGCTTTGGTACCCACTGGTATTTGGGTCCATGTTTTTTAGTTGTAGTTCTGCTAGGAGTAATATAATAAGAACCATACCAGTAATTATCAAAAAGGGATTTAGGTACCCATTTATAGATGGGTCCTAGCATGTTAGCACAAGATTTTGGCATATATTTGAATTTGGACCCTTTGATCTTTTGAAAAACTTTTGAAACAGACTTATTAGAATAGACATGATATGATCCAAACCAATTATCAGAATATTGTCGAGATACAAAATCACTTCTACGATATGTGGAAGACTTATTAGTAGACGGAGATAATTGGAGTAATTGCTTTATTGAATAGGTCTTGTAAGAAGATACAAGTTTTCTTTTGTGAAAAGCAATATTACCAACTAAATCAGTATCACTAACAGTCACTCTATTACATTCAGAATCAGAAAATGACTTTGTAGTCTCTTCAACTTTCTTCTTTGGTCTCCATTCTGATTTTACTTCAGACTTTCTCTTTTTCACATCTGAAACATATGAATTTTGAAAGTAAGAACTGTGAGATTTGAAAGATTGTCTTTTCTTTGATTTACCAGTGTTAGTCCGTTTTTGTGAGTTCTTTCTCTTCTTACCTTTGGTATAATTGGTACTCACAGAAACTTATTTATCAACCTTAGTTGATGATTCACCCTTTTCAAATACACTTAGTAATCCTTTTGAATTCACAATATATTGAGAATGATCTGGAAGTTTTTCATTAAAGTCAAATTGATCAACACATTCATCAAAGCAACCATCAGAGTTTAGAAAATCAAACTCCTCATCAAATAGACCATTAACATCATTTGACATAGAAACTTTGGAAGAATTTGAGAAATCAGTGTTAACAAAAACAGTTGAAAATATCATTTGTTCTAGCCCAATCAAAATCCTCTCATCTACAAGAGTGTTCTCAAGTTCAGAAATTTTACTTTCTAAAATAAGTGGAGGAAAATAAATTTTGCCTTCAACCGGTTTTGCCTCCAGTTCCTCTGTAGAATAGCTTTGAAAATAATCATTAGAAATAAATTTTGACTGTTTAGAACTGTAACTAGAATTCAACCTTTCATAGAGAAATGGAAGTTGCATTTTAGTTTTATTTTTCCTTTTCTCATTTTCCTTAACTTCTTCCTCATCTGATAATTTTGTCCATTTGACTTTGAGTTCAGGATATTGAGGTGCCAATTTTAGAAAACCAAAATCATATAGAGCAGGCACCTTGGAAATACCTTTTTCAAATAATGTGGGTTATTGTAACCAATACCCCAACACTCACTACTCTCTTTTGGTTTATTAAGATGAATGGTTTGCTCAATCTGACCTAAAGTATAAAGTTTTTCTTCCAAACCACTCACTTTTTCAACCAAAGATTTGTTTTCTTTCTTTAAAGATAAACACTTTTTAGCAACCTCTTTAATCTCAAGTTCACACAGTTTAAATTTGGATGATGTTTCAGATAGTTAATTGTGGATTACAGTCTTTTCTCTAGCACTGGTATCAATATTTTTGTATAAAGTCTCAATCAATACATTCTTCTCAACAATATCATTGTTGAGTTTCAGTATTGCTTGGTTTTTCTCTTTAATTATACCTTTTTCGTGTTTAAGTTTAGACTGTAAATCTTGAAGTTCAATCATCATAGATTGCATTTGAGTTAGGAAATCGGATTCAGTTATATCACATACCTCTTCAGTATCCTCCGCATCAGAATCCTCTTCAGTTATATTCTGACCCATAAAACACATGCGAGCATTTTCTTCCTTGTCAGTGTCAGGTTCTGAGTGATCCAGCCAGTATTTGTCTTCAGCCATTAATGCTTTTCCAGCTTCTTGCTGCTTGGCCAGGAGCATTTTGTTCTTGTAATAGTCTAAGTTATGAACCTTTGGCTTCCGGCAATCTTTAGGAAAATGGCCTACTTTGCCACAGTTATAACACTTTACTGGTTCAGCCTTTTTCTTGTCCTCATATATGTTAACATACTTCTTCTAGTCTGGCCCTTTCTCTTCAAACCTTTTACCTTCCACTCTCTCTTTGTGCTCAAAGTTCTTTTTCCCTGATTAATATCTTTGAATGTTTGACCCTGGCTTCTTGTAAAACTTTTTTCTGAAAAGCCTTGGTCAGTAGGAGCATTGCTTGCTTCAAGTTCTCTCCGTCATCAGAATCAGAATCAGCACTACTTTCTTCCTCAGTTTCAGACACTGTCACCTTCTTCTTCTTCTTCTTCATACTTATTGTTCTTTTCTCCTTTTTCTTAACCACTAAAGCAACTGGATCAGCTATCGGTTTCTCAGCTTTCTTCTTCTCAGCTTTAATCTCATCAACCTCTTCTTCATTTTGTCTGAGAGTCTCATAAACTTCATGTAAAGGTATCTCATTCAGATCTTTCATCTGTATCATCTGTCAAGTAAGCCTTTTCCACTGAGGTAGTAAAATTCTCAGAAACTTGATATTCAGCTCAATCTGAGATTTCTCTAATCTATTCTATCTTAGCTCATTCGGAAGAGTAACAAATCTGTCATAGGTAGACCTTAAACTTTCACCTTCCTTAGCTTTAAACTCTTCATAATTTGTTCATAAAGTTTGACACCTTCAGCTGATTTCCTATCTTAGACCCTGACATCATCTTCTCAAGTTGATCCCACATCTGCTTCCTAGTAGCTTTGTAGCTATCTATCTTCACATATATTTCATTGGGAATTCCTTGTAGTAGAAAAGATCGTGCAAGTCTATCAGCCTTGTGCCTCTTCTTCTGCTCTTCAGAATATTCTTCAACAGGCATTGGATATTCTTGATTTACAACTTCCTTTCCATCAGCTTCAGTAGAATGAATCTTTGTTGGAGGTTTCATCACTCCTTCTTTCAAAGATAGCCTGATGTAATCACCCAGTTCATTCTTGTCTATGAAATCCAAGAACCTGTCCTTCCACTGCTCATACCCTCCTTTGAATAACACTGGTGGCTTGACATCAGTTCCAACTGCAAGAGTCTCCCTAGAAGTCATCCTGACAGATAAAATTGTAAAATAAGAACTTGAAATGATCGTTAGTTCAAAAGAAATCAATATACAGAAAAATTTAGAAACATTTTTCAGAAATAAATTTCCAAAAATTATTCTAAGGCAAGAATTCTCACACCACTCTAGTAACACAATTCGCACACTACCACTATTCGCAGAACACCAACAATTCGCACACTTCAGAATTCGTACACCACACAACTCGCAAGCAACTATATGTGAATCCTAAGAAATTGCACGCAATTATAAGCGAATTCTGAGCAATTCGCACAGACCTATATGCGAAATCTAGACTTAGGATATTTGAGAACTTCCAACTTTTCGCATAAACTTTTCGCACAACAAGGATATGCGAATTCAACACTTATAAACTATTTCAACCTTGAGCAATTCATATCGATACGAAATCTATACTTGGAAAATTTTCCAATTTTCCATGCGAAATCTGAGCAATTCGCATATACCTTACGCGAATTCAAGGAATTCGTATGCTACTCTTATGCGAAAGCCTTACTTTTCGCACGAAGCTTTATGCGAAATCTGTCCTTCAAAGAACTTTTCGTACACCAACGTATGCGAAATCTGCACAATTCACACACTAGTCTTATGCAAATTCTTCTCTTATCTTTTTCACAAAAATTGACTTATGCGAATTCTTCTATACGAAATATATACATTATGCGATTTCTTCAGTACCCCATGCGAGTTCTTCAATGATTATGCGAATTATGTAGATCTCGATCCAAAACTTCAATTTCCACCCAAAAATCAATCAATTCTTCGAATTATAGTTCTAAACTTCACTAATTTGATCTGATACACTTTTCGAACCTTTTACAAACAATGAATTTCATCTAAATTCAAATAAATGTACATCATTGAACAAATACAGTTTGTATGAACTCGTGTTAGAAAAACTCCTAAAATCTCAAAATCAAAGTACAATTACAGTGCAATTGAAACTCAAATTGATACAAATCAATCTAATACAGTAATCGACCAATTCTCAATAGAAAGATTCGACAATTATAGACTCAAACTCAAATATTGATCAAATGAAGTAAACTATGGTGCGAAAACAAAATACTTTCTTGATTTCGATTGAACCTCTATGCTCTGATACCAATTGTGTGTCCCACAATAACAAGTTCTAATCAAGATTAGATCACAATGACAACAATTCAATTCAATTCCATTGCAGTTCAAATTTGAATACAACAGAATGCTCTCTGGAAATTTCTCTCTCTAAACTCATACTCTGTCTCAGTCTAATGATTCTACGTACTAAAAGAAACTCAAAGCTATTTATACCTACAGTACAATACAAGACAAAAACTAAAATACAAATACTTTGACTTTGACATTTATTACAAAGACTTTGACTTTTGGTTGAAGGTTTGACTTGAGCTTTGACTTTGACTTTCATGATCTTGTATCCAACATATTTGTGCACTAACAATTTTGACTTGGTCTGTGAATAATGTTCATGATTTAAAGCACAAAACTTTTGAAATTAACTCTGGACTTAAGCTTTTTGAGTTGTTGAACTCTACGAGTTCTTCATGTTCTTGAAGAACTCTGAGAGTTCTTGGTTGATTTTTAACTTGTTCAAATTTCAGATAATAAGTTTCAAAATATCAACGTTCATGCGAATTCTTTGTTTGTCCAAAATTTTCCAAGTGTAGTTTTTATAGATTGTGACCTGCGAAAAGTGGTCCATTCTTTGTTGTGCGAAATGTGCATCTCATTCATGCACTCTACGAATTCCACACTTAGTGGATTTTCAAAAAAAAAATTCAAAAACAAGATTTTGGGTTTTAACTGACAAAATGGACATCTGTCCATAACTTTTCACTTTCAGGTATTCAAATGGCAGACAATCAATCTGTTGAACAGGAGGTTCAAATGGATGAGAACTCACCACAAGTTTCAAGGGAAAATCCTATGCCCTCGTCCAGATTTGATTACCAAGCACAACCTTGAGAAAATCCTTAATTAGCTCTCATCATTCCATCAGTAGAAAAGCTGTTGTATCCCAACAACCACTTTTTGGATTTTTATCATCTCAATATTGGAGATTCTGAAAGGCCATCCTCTGTATTATGCATTGGTTGGAAGAGCTATAGTGCCTCTTATCTATCTACAGCAAGCATGGAAAACCATCTAATTCATCAGACAAGGAGACTCTCCACAGTTTGAAATCTAGATTGATCACTACAAGTCAATCTTGGATTATCAGATATTGAGGTACATACTAAGGCTACCAGAGGCTAATTCCAGAAAAGAAAGAACTTATTTTGATCTGTTTCCAACTGATACTGAAGTTTTTGAAGGCGTAAGAGCTATGGGTTATGTTGGTCAACATACTCAAGTTAGCCACTTCAAGAAGAATACCCTACCACCATTCTACTATACCTTATTCTCAGTGATCAATAGGTGCCTTACAACAAAGCATCAAGGAACAAATAATGCCAATATTCACATACTGAAGTTGTTTCATTTTGTTGTCTATGATCTGCATGTGGACTATTCTGGAATAAGTTGTATGAAAGAGTTATTTCAAAGAAAACTTCCAAAGCTCCAATCTTTGTGTCGTATCAAAGATTTCGGACATTGATCATCCGGAGCATGTTAAGATGCAACAGAGACATTCCATGGAGAAAGAATCATGCATATGCACCAGAGCACCCTATGAGATATCTGATGAGATAGAAGAAGACCTTCAACTACAGTCTGCCAGTACCAGAAGCTTTACTAGCTTACGTTGATCCGAACTCCGAGAGTGTTAAAGAGTATAGAGAGTCTACGGGACGACCAGCACAGGTTGCCCCTACCCAAGGCTCAATTCCTAGGCGAGTGAAGTCGGTAAGGGTTCATGTTACCCAGGAGGTACTTGAACACGGAGAGCAGAGGGAAAATTCTAAGAGGGGAACTGGAAGGGGACAGAATTCTGAACCGGAGGCTATGGAATCACAGGCTAATGCCTCACATCATGTTGATTCCACATCTCAACCTGGCTCTGCTAGCATTCCCCAATCGGGCAGTCAGGAAGAGAACGTCGAGGAAAGTCCAAAATCTGTGACCGAGTCGGATCAAGCTAGTGATTATGATGATAGTGAAAGTGTTCACACAACTACAAATGGTGGTACTGAGAATGAAACAGTTGATGATGATGCCAATGATGATGCCAATGATGATGGAAACTTAGATGATGACAATGATAATGATTACTTTGATCATCGAAATGATTCTATGGATATTATTGTTGATACCACAGGTCATGAACTGGTAGAGGATATAAGGAGATCTGAGGGAGAATTAGTTGAAAATTCAGAAATTGTGAGCTTGAGTGGAAGGAAAGAAAAAGAATATGGTGAAAGTGTATGTACCCGAACCTACATATCTAGAAGGGCAGCCACATCTGCTACCAGGTCGCATGTCTTGCGTACCGGTATTGAAACAGACGTAAGTAGCCCACTAATGCATTTACACACCCAAGCTAGCCATTCTACCACCTCCCAACAGGTGATAGTCTCACATACACAGGGATATAGCACAACGTCTATCAAGCTTTCATTCGGAAAGTATAGATATTGAAAACAAAGAATACTTCCCCCGGTTCTCAATTCCTTTCAGTGCACAATCGAGTCTGGTTCCTTTTGATATACCTATTTTTATTCCTAGGATACATATTGATACATCCGTTATTATCCGAAGTCTTAGTGACCCGGTCGAAATGCCCAGAGTAGCTTCACAAGTTGGACTACAAGGACAGGGTGGAAATCTTGTCATTATTAACACTATGCCAGCAATGAACACAGGCTACACGGTTGCTTCATCAACTATTATGTCAATGGAATGCATGAGCGGCACCGGTGTTATCTTACCTGACTTTGTGTCAAAGGAACACCTCGATGGTGCCTTAAAGGTTGTTGAAACCCGCTTACAAAATTTTATTGTTGAGGAGCTTATTGGAGTCAAAAGATTGTTGAAACGGAAAGACCCTGTGTTAGAAGAAGTTCCAGTTACTCCACCTCCACCTCCACCTGTTCAGAATTATGATATTTCTATGGATGGGCTGAAATCTCTTTTGTTTGCAAAGTTGTTGTCTCAAGCTTCAGTTGATCAATAAGAAGCTGATCTTGTTGGCCTTTTAAGGTCTTAACAACCGCCAGTTTCTCAAGTGGTTCTCTAGATTCCAACTAACGTGGTTCATGCTACTGAGTTTAATGCTTTCAAAGATGATGTTCTGAAGTCAATCAATTCTATGCAACAAGCTTTCTCGGAGTTATCAAATGTTGTTCAGACATCAAGCAAAAGTCGAGTAGAAAGTTCTCTCAAAATACATGACCATGATTCTGATCATGATCATGAGGGGAGAAGTCTAAGAGGTAGAGAACTTCTGGAGGATTTGAGCATCAAGTTGAGTCTATTGATTTAGAAAGTGATAAGGGAGATGCTGCTCAGACTCAGAATTAGAATGATCACCAAAGAAAGGAGAGTTGTATGGAGCTAGTCTTATATGTGGATCCAAATACTGAGCCTATGGTGGAAAAGTCGGAAACTACTTATGAGAAAATTTTGATGATCACAGGAAGGAGTTATGAGGAACTTTTGAGGATCACAGGAAGGAGTTATGAGGTTGTTGATATTAGTTCGGATGATGAAGAGGATGATGATCAATCAACTCGGTAAGAAAGATTTTCGAAGGTTAAGGAAGAAGAGATGGAGAAACTCATTGATTTTTTAGTTAATGAGAATGATCAAGGAGAAACAGCTGAGGAAGTTGATCATGGTGAAGTTGGTCAAGGTGAAAACATTCTGGAAGGACTTTTTGATGACATTGATATAGAATCCCTGAATGTCCTGTATGTTCATGATTCACCTGAAGATATACATATCAGTCCTCTAAGATATGAGATCTCAGAGATTCTAGATGTTGTCTCTATTCCAGTTTATGTGTCTGCAAGTCAAGTGATTTATGTTTCTCAACCTCAAGCAAGTGTACTAATTCAGTCTGATTTTCCTGCTTTTGAAGAAGACCATCTTATGCCAAATACAGATGAACCTTGTGAGCCAACTCAACAAGATGTGTCTGTAACTAATGAGCCTTCAAATTCAATTAATGATCAAGCAAATGAAGTCGGTCCTTCTGACCAAGCTGGTCCTTCAAATGCAGCTGAGTCTAATATCTCTAAAGTTGATGCAAGATTTTGTAGGAATGCTCTGAGAATGGCTTTTCTAGAAGAGAACAACAAGATGTATGTGCACCGTATCAAAAAAACTTGATTTTTTTTGGGGGAATCAAAAACAAACCCAAGGAATTTCAATATCATTACACCCATATGTTGAATGAGTTAAGGCGTCCAGAAGAGAATGTGAAGTTCAAAAGCAATAATGTGGTTGTCAAGGAAGTTGTTCTGAAAAAATATGGTATCATATGGTATCATCAATTCATAGTGCAAAGGAGAAACACTTTGGAGTATACATTCACTTAAGCTGATTTTCATCATATGAACATTGATGACTTTGAAACAATGTATAATCAGTTCATGAATATGCCCATAAGGAGAGAAAATATCACTTTTGCTCTTGAAGCCATCAAGAGATTTATCAGGAGACATATTAATTTCAACTACTGTTATGATTTCCAACTTGGTCTTGAAACTAACCAGAAGAGAGTAAACCTGAAGAAGCCAAAGATGATTAACCAGGTTTGGAAGATCATCCTTTGTTTACTATTTTCAGAGTATGAGAACTTGGAGTTGTCTATTAGAATGGGCAAAATGAAAGAAGATTTATAAGGCTTACAGAAGTTTCAAAGTTCTCAGATGGTACTTTGAAAGCTATAAGGCTACAGATCCAAAGCAGACTAAAACAGAATGAAGATTCCAGATTGTCTGAAGGTCAATGTGTGCCAAGAAGAGAAAGAGTTGAAATGGAGATTGCTCTTGATAAGATTGATGACAGACTTGATTTCAGAAGAGGTATGAGAAGGTTTGAAACTTATTTGGGAATTAGAGATAACAGAGTTAGAAGATTCACAAATTAATCCAAAAGGGGGAGATTATTAATTATTAGTTTATATCAATTTGTCTTGTATTTTGTGTGTCAAGTTTGTGTGAGGTCAAGGCTTGTTTGACCCATATATAAGGTTTTTGTTTCTTTGTTCTTTGTAGCTTTCATGTCATTCATGTACTTATGAATTTTTGTGAGATATATGACTGCAATATTTCTCTCTCTCTACACTCTCTCTCTATATTGATTGTTCTTGATTGATTCTTAATATGAGTTGATCTTTATTGCTTGAATTCTGAAACAACAAGCTTAGTACCTGTAGACATGAGCATTTTCATGGGTACAGAATTTTCCATCTGGTATTTCCGAAGAATGTCCCAGATGTACTTAGATTGATTGATGAAAATTCCTGTTGATAATTGTTTTAATTGAAGACCCAGGAAAAATTTCATCTGACCCATCATACTCATTTGAAAATGTTTACCCATTAAGACTGAAAAGTTATGACAATACTTGGGATTTGTGGATCCAAAGATTATATAATCAACATAAATTTGAATAAGAATGATATCGTGCTTTTCCTTTTTGATAAACAAAGTAGTGTCGATCTTACCTTTGGAAAATCCAGCTTTAATTAAAAAGAATGAGAGGGCATCATACTAGGCTTGTGGTGCTTGTTAGAGACCATACAAGGCCTTGTCCAAAATGTAGACGTGATGTGGCTTGTCATGACTCACGAAGCCTTGGGGTTGTGACACATACACTTCTTCCTTGATCACGTCGTTGAGAAACGCGGTCTTCACGTCCATCTGGAAGACTATGAAGTTCTTGTGGGCGGCGTAGGCAATGAACATACGGATAGCTTCAATCCGAGCAACCGGCGCGAACGTCTCATCGTAATCGATTCCTTCCTGCTGGCGATATCCTTTGGCTACCATACACGCCTTGTTGTGTACTACTATGCCATCTTCGCCCTTCTTGTTCTTGAAGACCCACTTCGTCCCAATCACCATCTTGTTCTTTGGACTGGGAACAAGTCGCCACACTTTGAGGCTCTCAAATTGATTGAGTTCCTCTTGCATGGCTATCACCTAGTCTGGATCATTTAATGCATCAGAGACGGTTGAGGGTTCGATGTGGCTAAGGAATGAGGAGAAGAGGCAGTCATTTGCGATAGCGGATCTTGTTTGAATAGGTGCGTTGGGGTCACCGATGATCTGATGTAGGTGGTGAACTCGTTTCCACTTGGTAGTATGTGGGAGAGGTTGATATGTCTGTTGAGAGGTGTCGGGTCCACATAGCCACCTGGGGGTAAGTCTTGAACTGCTTCGAGTGACGACAGCCTGTGAAGTGGAAGTTCTGGTGCTGAGTGGAAGTTCTGGTGCTGAGTGGAAGTTCTATGTCATGCGATTAGCGGATGAAGACTCAGCAGTAGATGTGTCTGGAATGATTTCTGGGATTGCCAAAGATGGAGCTTTTGGAGCAGCTTCAGCAAGCGTAGGAGTAGCTACTATTGTCGGTGCTTCTGGAGTAGCTTCAGCTGTCGGTGAGGAATCACTCGAGCTTGGTGACTCTGATTCGGTGATAGGTGGACTTTCAGCGTCAGACGAAGTGAATTCAGTCGAACTCGAAGGACCAGTAAGAGTTGTGACGTCATGTACTTGAGTCGCTGCAATCCTGTTACATGTGCGATCGTTAGACTTTGGATTAAAAAATTCATCGTAAAAATGCTCAAAAAGTAAATCCAAATTTGAAAGATGGGCTTGTGACATAGACGCTTGATTTACACCGTTTTGTTGAGGAGTACGAGCAGCTGAGAAGTTGTGGGTGATGCCCACTAAATCAAGATAGCCGGCAAGCAGTTGATTTTTGAACTTTGTGTTGTTATCCATCCTGTTGGTATGAATTGGTTGATTGTTATTGACTTAAACGCTCTTCAGATTTGAGGTGATCAGTTCAGGGGTCTCATCCTTGGATCGAAGAAATTTGACCCACGCGTATCGTGAAAAATCGTCGACCATGACTAGAACGTACTTCTTGTGGTTGATGCTTTGAACGTGCATCGGTCCACACAAATCCATGTGAATGTGTTCGAGGGACCATGAAGTACTCAGAGCGGCCTTAGGCTTGTATGAAGCCTTCTTCATCTTACCAATCTCACATGCGGCATATAGGTGATCCTTTTCGAACTTGAGATCTGGCATGCATTTTACGTGTCCGCCGAGCACCAACTTGTTGATCTTCTTGAAGTTCAGATGCGAGAGTCTACGATGCCATAGCCAGCTTTGTTTGGTTGAAGCTTTGGACATCAAACAAACTTCCTTTTCTGCTTTCAGAGAAGAGAGATCAATCGTGTAGAGGTTAGTGCGTTGTGTCCCAGCTAGTAGTTCTCTTCCATCTTCAGTTCGGACACTGCACCGTTTGGCCTTATCCCTCTCTAGGGGTATTTTAGTGATAGGTTCTATAGGAACTGGACGATCTTATTTGGTCAAATACCTAGCAAAAAACTCCTATCTTCCTTTCATTACGGTATTTCTGAACAAGGTCCTGGATAACAAGTCTAAAGGTTTTGATGATATCGATATCAATATTGATAAGATTGACGATATTGGTGCTTGTTACGATATTGCGCTAGCTGAAGGATGCGCAAAGCTTGGTTTGCGCTAGAAGCTGTTGGCGCAAATCTAAGTTTTGCTCTACCAACTGTTGACGCAAAAATGACTTATACTTGGAAAATTTTCACCTGATTAACTCTTTGACTCCCCTACACAAATGCACTTAATATGACAATTCAAGTTAGTATTCATATACAGAATCAGATACTCCCCCTCGAAAACAGAAATTATCTTTCAGAAAAATTTTCCTTTTTAACTCCCCCTTGAATAATGCACAAACCCATTTAAAAATATATATGAGAACACAAGAATTGAAATATCAATGTAGAAAAAAAAATATATTGAATATGTATTTTGAAGCAACTAAACATATAAAATTTTAAACACTAAACAAATTAAATTCTATTTCGTAAGATATCACAGACTTATCAATCAGTTGAAATCAAATATGTATTGTGGGATACAAAGACAAGTTTCATTGAATATCAAGTTTAGACATGTTCAGTTTCAAAAACTTCCAGCAATCTATTCAGTGTGCTCGTATGTGAACTTTGATTAGCTTCAAGAAAATGCAATTCAAAAATATAATAGAAAATTTTGCATGTACTCACACTAAGCCATCAGAATTTAATATTTTCACAAATTTATAAGTTTATTGCAACTCAAACATATCACCAAGTATCATGAGATGTGTGCTCATTGGCATCTTTTAGCATTGTGCACATTGGCATCTTTACATGAGTGTGCTCTTTGGCATCTTTTAAGCTTGTGCACTATGGTATCTTTTAATCAAAAAGTTCGGTAAGTAAAGAATATGCCGTAAACGTAACTTTCTATCTGACCCTATTGCAGGATTTGGGTCAGCCGCTCCCAGACCAGTTGGCCTTAGGTGACTAAGTGTCAAGCACCCCTTGGAACTTACTCTCCCAGATCAGAAAGGCTACATCGACACATCCTAAACCCATTCATACCAGTAAAACATGACTTTCGATCTGGTTCTATAGAAGGATTTGGGTTCGATCACTCCCAGACCAATTGACCTTAGGGGACCAGATGACAAGCATCCCACGGAACTTACTTTCCCAAACCAGAAAGGTCACAGGTACAAACTTTTAAACTTAGAGATTTCTGTATTTTAGAAATATAAATTTTCATCTCAATCACTCAGTTTTACATCTAAGTGCTTAGCCCATATTTTCATTACGATCCATAATTCAGACTTTTTAGGATTTCCAAGCATTGTAAACTATAAATATTCCGAATCACATATCTTTAAAGCAGAATGCAAAAGCTACAAACATGTTGCTGACTTTTCGACTTGTAAAAGAATTGAAAGTTGAACATATAAAACTTCAATATAAACAAAGCAACTTGAAAATTTATCCTTGACACACATTTTATTCAAAAGAAAGAAAACCTGTAAAGCGTTTACTTTATAGAATAAAATTTGTAAAGATTTAAACTTTTAAATTCAAATGCCGAGTTTGAAATTTTTTTAAGACAAATGTAAAGAATTCGGCAAAATGATATTTAGTCAAAACAAAATAAAATTCAATAATATTATCTTCCGCATAACGTAAAATGAATTTGTGTCTCAAAAGAAAGATTTGGGTTGTACAATTTCAAGAGTTAGTTGAACTTGCTCAGATTCATAAAAAAAACATTTGAGAAAACTGGAACAACATCATGATTAGAGAAAAATGCAGCGGAATTAAAATAGATGCACTCACAGTTTCTCATTAGTCAGAAGCTTAATGCATTGAAGAACGAGTCCTAAATTGACATGTTTAGAAGTCGTAGTCTATTAAAGTACGGGTTCTGAGTTGATGTACTCAGAAGCCAAATTTCTCTTACTCCCCCTTGACATTAGGTGCCTGCAACTTAGAATCAACTTGAGATTTTGGAACCCACTTATATTTGGGCCTATATTTGTTAGTTACAGTTCGAATGGGGATAAGTTTGTAAGATTTGGCATACAAGGCATGAGAAATATTGTCAGACAAATGAACATAAGAATCAGTAGAAAAGAAAGCATAATCATCTGAACTAGAATCAGAAGAAGAATATGAGACATGTTTTGAAATTTGAATCATTTGCTTTATTGAATATTTTGAAATTTTATTACAAGAAGCAAATGAATCACTTTTATAATGTTTGTCTACATATCTATCCTCATCAGTCTGAGATTCATTCGATGTTTGCTTTACCCTCCATATCTGCTTTGAAGGTGTGCTCAAAGTCCTATCTGAAAGAATTGAATTAGAAGAATTAGAATTTTCAGAAATAACAGTATCTTTCTTCTTTGAATTCTTTGACCTTCTTCTTTTACGCTTTGGTTTATAAAAATCATCATTGAGCATAAAAGATTCATCAAGAATTTTCAATTTAATATTTGAATCAGAAGAAGCAATTTAACCTAAGAAACCCAACTGATCAGACAAAAAATCTGAACTTACCTCGGAGTCAGAAAATTTTTGAGAAAAGATGTTAGAATTGGAAATTTCCTTTTTGTTTTTTTAAAATCAGAAGAAAGGCCAGAAATATAAAGTAAATCTTGTTTTTGAGAAATTAATTTTTCTTCAAGACTTGTCAAGAAAGTAAAAATTACATCTTTTTCAATTTCTCTTTCAATATTTAGAGCTTCCATTTTATCTTCAAGGTCAATGATTTTGCTTTCTAATACTAATGGAGGAGTATATCTCTTAGAATCATAAAAGATTGGAGAGATATTTTCCTTATCAGATTTAGTAGCATATATATCAACAAAATCATCAGACACTGAAGACTTAATGGGAGATATGTCATTTAAACCTTTTCTGCCTTTCTTTGATTTATCAGGAAAATATTTGGCATTTTTACGCGTATAAACAAAAGAAATTTCCTTTTTCTTATTATTCATCCTTTTCTCATTTTCGATTTCTAACACTTGCTTTTCATTCATCCAATCAATTTTAAATTGAGGAGCATAATTAGCAAGTGTTAGATAATCGTATTTATATAAAGTAGGGGATTTTTCTATCGCATTGTTTAAACAATGTGGATTTTCAAAACCAAGTCCCCATTTTTCTTTTATAGACTCATAACTTGGTTTGTTCAAATAAATATTTTGTTCAGACTGATTCCTTCGATATAATTTTTCTTCCAACTCATTTATTTTATCAGAAAAATTATCTTTTAATTTGGTCATTTCGGTCAAAGATTCAAGATAAGTCATATTTGATTTTTCTAAGTCATCTAATTTCTTTTGAAAGATGTCTTTTGTATGAGCTAAAATAGATTTTTCATCTTTCAAAGAAATTTGTAATTTATCAATCAAATTTTACTTTTCTGAATTGAAATTCTTTTCATATATTAATTTCGAGCGAAGATCAGATAAAGAAGTTATGATAATGTTCATTTGTGAGGAAATGAAAGTGTAATCAAAATCAGAAATTACCTCATCTTCATCAGTTTCATCATCATTATCATTAGACTGATCATCTCCGATTAAGCACATTTGAGCAATCTCTACATTACCAGCTTCATCATCGGAGTGATCCAGCTAGTACTCCTCTTCTACGAGCAAAGCTGTTCCGTTCTCTCTTTTCTCGGCAAGTTCCATTTTCTTTCGATAGTATGCCGAATCCCGAACCTTCTTAACTCTACACTCCTTAGCGATGTGTCCCGGCTTACGACAGTTGTAACAGTCAGCAGCTGTCTTTGGCTCGGGCATTTTGACTTTTGACCCAGAAGTGAAGCGAAGATTGTTGGAACCCGAATGAGGTTGGAACTTCTTCTGATAGTGTTGAGAGATAAGGATCATAGCTTTCTCGAGTTCCTCTCCATCATCATCAGTCGACCCATCATATGCATTTTCTGATAAAGCTTGTTCTGCCAGCTAATTTGCTAAAAGAGCAATTGGGTCCAATGACTTCTTGTTCTTCTTGTCCAGTTTTGCTTTCTTCTCAAGTACTATGCTCTCATGAGTCATCAAGATCTCGTACATCTCTTGGATTTGAATTGAAGAAACCCGAACATCATTTCTCAATCTATGACAAGACTTATTCCATTCTGGCTGAAGAGCGTTGAGGAATTTCAGGTTTGTCTCGAGCTCTGTCTTATTCACATTTATCTTACGCATATCATTCAGTATTGTGCAAAATCTGTCGAAAACATTCTTTAAAGACTCAGTCTCTTTGGCTTTGAACTCTTCAAAATTGTTCATATAACGTGTATGTCGGAGTTGAGTTGCGACCGATGAACCAAGCATAATCTTTTCCAATTGTGCCCACAACAGATTTGGATAATCCTTGCAATAATCAACCCGGTTATAGACAGAATTTCGTAAATCTTGCATCAGGTTAGCTTTTAATTCTCGATCAGCTTTCATACGCGAAGCCTCTTCAGTTGTTACGGTAGTCTCTTTGTTAGGCTTTATGAAAGGTCCTTCAGTGAGAGACTTCATCATGTTATCTCCATTAACTTCACGTTCGATGAAGTTCAGGAACCGATCTTGCCATTGAGTGAATTCGTTTTCGTCAATCAGAACCGGAGGACGATTTTCTGTGCCCAATTGCATCATAAGATAAGTCTCGAACACAGAAGAGTTGGCGCAAACTGAAAGTTTGCTTGAGAAGCAGATGATGCAATCAAGATTTGCGTGACCAGAAGGTCGCGTAAACTTAGATTTGTGTGACTTCTTGATAATGCAAACTTTCTTTTGCGTGATACGAAGAAGACGCAAACTGAACTTTGCTTTAGATGATGGCGCAAAGGTCAGTACATGACATAACTCGTGAAATGAAGATGACACAAACTTGATTTGCGTCAGCCGTGGAAGAAGCAAACTAGGATTTGCGTGAGCTGTTGTTGGCGAGAACTTGCACTTTTACTCGAGAAGAGGGTAGCGAGAACCACTCTTTGCGTGAGAGGTTAATGGCCCAAAAACTGTTATGCGTGAGATGCTAGTGGCGCAAATGTCACTTTGCGTGATGCAAGAGTGACGGAAAGTTAGCTTTGCGTGATGTACCCAAGGCGAAAAGCTGAACTTTTCGTGAAGTAAACCTGAAGACTAGCACATGCATTGGAAGAACTCGCGCAAATCCAGATGAACTAGCGTAAACCTGTGATGAACTGACGCAAATGTCAGATCTGGCGCAAACCGCAGAAAATCAAGAAAAACGTTCTAAAATCCATTAGAAAGACGAAATTAATGACTTTCTCACACACAGATATGATCGAAAACAAGTTTCTAATACTCTTTAATCAAAAAATTCGATCAAAAACAACAAACACAAGAATTTGAGAATAGAACAGTACGTAAAAACGAGTTTTCCAGAAAATCTAAATTTCTCAAAATTGAAGATCAATCATTGATTTTCTTGCAAAATGATATGAATCAAAAGTGTTTAGCTACTAAAAACGGATCCAGCGAACCAATTTACAACTAAAATCGATTAGAAAACAGTCCAAATTTGATGAAAAATCAAAATATGAGATTTTCTTGAAAAATTCAAGAAAATGAAAAATTCAAGAAAATCGATCAAATATTCTGATTCAAACACAAATTCAGAAACGAAAATTTTATTCTCTCAATCCTCTCAGATTCAGAATAGCTCTGATACCAATTGATAGTCCAAGAAACACTAAATCTCTAGAGAGAGAAAGTAGAGAGAGAGTTTAAGCTCAAAGTATAAATGTATTAGATCTATGCGATAATGTCTTACAAACACCAAAGACCCAAGGGACTTAAATACCCCGGGCCTAAACAACACAGATTAACTAACAAGACACTGTTTAGGCCACACAGAATAAATCCAATGGTTACTATAAAACTAGACCTAACAATAAGCATGCCTCTGAAGTACATTTCAGAGATAGAGATTCAACAGAAGAACATCAGAGATGGATTCATTAGAGGATCCTACATCAGAGCTCTGAAGACCTACTCTCTGAAGAATATGTTGATGATTTCTACAAGTATTGACAGAAGAACATATGACACGTCACATAGTGGTAAGATTTACTTTTTACAGTAGGTTACTGTTCAACCATGTGTTGAGTTTACCTTTTAGGTAAAACACTGTTCAAACATGCTTCTTATGTCAGGATAGTACACAGCTCACTTTATGGTCCTATAAATAGGACCATCACCCCATTGCTAGATGTGTGCTTTTCCTTATATCTTGTATTTGATTTATCTTTAATATACTAAAAAGTATTCCAAGAAGATCTTGTACAATTTATCCACCTTTTTGGTATTCTTATTAATCTACATGATTTAGCCAGTGAATATTAAACTTGTTCTTATATTTACCTTATTGGATATCTTCTTATTAAGTGTGATTTGAATCTGCTTTGATATTAAACTGTATTGCTTCCGCTGTCATTATTTTTATTGTTTATATCATTGTAAAAGACTAAATCTGGGATCCAACAAATCTTCTTTTGTAAACCTTTGACAATGTCCTCACTCTTCTTGACTAAATCTTCATTCTTAAATTTGACAATCTTAGCTTCCAATTCCAAAATCTTTTTTTTTCAGCTCAACATTTTGTCTTTCCAAAACCTTTTTGATCTCTTCACTCTTTTTCAACTCATCTTGTACACTGGAGTTGTCTTTTACTTGAGAAGCTTCTTCTTTCAAAACATTAATTTCTTCTTCAAGGCAGAACACTTTCTCTTTCAATTTGTCTCTTTCATCTTTGAGATCTGGGTTTCGGATTCAAGAGCATAGACTTTATCCTCCAACTTAGCTTTCTCAAATTTAAGATTTATATTTTCCCTTAAACAATCATTAGACATTCTAGTGTAAATAGACAATTGTCTAGCAAGATGCTTAACATTTGCTTTAGCTTCAGAAATATTCATCTGTGCAAAATCATATTTGTGACCTTGAGACATCTTAGAAATCTGTAAAATAAGAACATGGAATGATCGTTAGTTCGACAAATCCACAATCAACAACTCAGATAAATTTCCAGAAAAAAATTTCCAAAAATTTTCTAAGTTAGAAATCCTCACACCACTGAGAACCTTAACAATTCGCACACCACAATACTACAGAATTCGCACACCAACAGAAATCTTTTTGTACACCACAAGAAATTTGCAAGCCAAGTACTCCAAAATTCGCACAGGGAACAAATTTTGCACGCCTTTATATGTGAATTTTTCCTTTCCGCACACTTCGAGATGCGAGTTCTAGCTATTCGCACGCTTTGAGATGCGAATTTTTCCTTGTAAAACTTTTCAAGTCACAAACTTTTCGCATGATATCCTTATGCAAATTCCATACTTATCCAAAATCTTGATCTCAAACTTTTCGTATCGATACGAATTATGTACTTAGAAAACAATTCAACTTCCTTATGCAAATTTCTCAGAATTCGTATGATATGAGATGCGAATTCTCCGAATTCGTATGTGTTAGAGCATAAATGTGTTGGATGCAAGATCATTGAAGACTAAAGATCAAAGTTCAAGAAAGTCAAAGTAGAAAGTCAACTCGCATGTGAAAGTCAATGTCAAAAGTCAAATTCATTATTTTTAGTTGTTTTTGTTTTTGTAAGCTTGTAGTTTTTGTTTTATAGACTTGTGGCTTGTATAAATAGTTTTTGCTTTTAGTTTCTTTGTAATGGTACTCGTAAAAACTAGAGCAGAGAGTTTTAGAGAGAGAAAGCTAGAGAGAGAAAGATTGTACGAATCTTGATTTGAATTGAACAACAGGTTGAATTGTTAATCTGAATTAATCTTGTTGTTGTTTAATTGTGTTTAGATTGATAAGAACTTGAATCAGGGACTATCAATTGGTATCAGAGCAAGCAAAATTCAGAGAAAATTGGATCAATTTCAAGATTTTTAGATCGTATTTTGGACGAACTCGCAAATGGACTTAGAAATATGATTTTTTTGAATTTAGTGTGTTTTAGGTTCAATTTAATGCCTAGAACAAACTGTATTTGATTCATATAGTCTAATTCCTATCTGTTTAGAGTGAATTTTGGATTTTTCATAGTTTTTGTTCGAGTTGTTTAGACGTACTGAACTTAGATCAAAAGTGTAATATTTTTTGTTTGATTTTGTAATTCACTAGTTGTAATTTGTTCGAAGTCAGTTCTTGAACGAATCTACAAAGTTTCAAGTCAATTGGAAAGGTGTTAATTCGATTTCAGAGTGAAAATCAAGTTTTTGGAACTGTGCAATTCAAGAACTCGCAAGATCCAAAAAACTTGTAGACCAAGAACATGCAAGGACCAAGAACACGCAAGAATCAAGAACTCGCTAGTGAAGAACTCGAAATCCCCTGAAGAATTTGCACAAGTGTTGAACTCGCAGACCTCAAGAACTCGCAGAGACCTTGATTTGGTGTTTGAAGTGAAGAACTCGCAAACAGTTGTGTGCGTGAAGCAGGAACTCGCACAACACTAGGTGCGAGTTTGTATTGTTCAAACTCTTCATCGTGCGCGAAGTGTATCCTGCATGAAGTTATTTCCTTGTTTCTTTTGCGAGAAGTAATTTTGTCAAAATATTCTAAGTCCAAAACTCGCAAGCCCTGTTCTTGCGCGTTTGCATTTAGTGTTAGGACTGAAAGTCCTGTGTGTTGAAAGTTGTATAAAGCATTTATAAGGGGTTAATTTGTAATTAATTGATAGTTAGTGGTAATGGGCCTAAAGCCCATTAGGCCTTAGTCGCATGATATATATTGTTTGTTTTAGTTGAGAATTAGGTTTTTAGAGTTTAGAGTCTCATTCATAATTATTCTAGTCAATAGGTTTACTTTTGCTTATCAGATATTCTCTCTGTAAACCTAATCCTTTATTGAATATTAATCATATGACTAGAAGTTGTGGCATATTCATCGTTCTTCATTGATTACTGTTCGTGATTGCACTGTAACTGGGATCTACAATTAGTATCAGAGATCGAAAAGTGTTATCTGTTATCGACCGGATCATCGACCGAACCCTTGCGACCGGACCTGACCGGGGTGTTGTCTCCCAAATCCTATCGACCGGGGTGTTGTGATAACAGTTATTTAATTGTTGATCGGGGTTACTATTACTTATTATTTTAATTGTTGTGACCGGGAGTATGGTTAGTGAATTCATCCATAATTCAAACATGATTGGTTCATGATAATGGGATGGTGAGTTTCAATTGTAAACGTGGATGCAAAATGCAAAAGACGGTTGTTGATGTATTTTAATTGCATGTGGTATCAGATTTTGACCCGCGGCTGTTTGATTTCTATATATACATCGCGTCCATATTTATACACCGCATATATATATATATATATATATATACATCGACTGGACTTCCCACCGGGGTCTCCTCTCCCGGTGCCATCAACTCCCGAGCAGTGCCATCAACCCCCGACCGGTGTCTAGCTATGACCGGTGTCTAGCTAAGCCCGATGTCTCGCTAAAGTGTCTATCGACCGGACCGTAAACTCCTGGTGTCTATCGACCGGACCGTAAATGTCCGGGTCTTGACCGGTATCTCTATCTCAAACCGGTTAGTGAGACACAACAAAAACAAAAGCTCACTAAGTTTCAAGTTTCGATCGTTTTGTCGAAAAATCTTTCGGTTGATTCGGTAGTGTTCGGGAACAAATTTTTTCAATTTTTAAACTAGTAAGGGTTGTTTACAAACCTTAAACGATCGATTTTGATTGTAAAATTTTCACCCGTATCAAGTTTTTAAATTCTCATTTGGTTTCCGAAAAACTTTCGGTTGCTTCGTTCGTAAGTTTGAGAGATTTTTTTCGAATTCTAATCACTTGAGGGAGCTTAAGGGAACATAAACGATCATTTTTGGTCGTAAAGTTTTAACCCATACTGAATTTTTAAGTTTTCGATCGTTTTTCGAAAAGTTTTTGGTTAGCTCGTTTGTGATCGTGGGGTGACCGGTTGAGTTTTAATCTGTTGAGGACTGATCAGGGAACTTTAACGATCGTTTTGCATTGAAAATTTCTAACCGTTTTCGAGTTTTGCAGATGTGTCTCGTTGGAGAAGATGATGAAAAGTAACTAACGGATTCCGTTAGTTTGCCGTTAAATTCTTTACATTTTGGTCCTTTTTCCGTTAGTCCAGTTAGTGTC
Organism: Arctium minus; assembly: GCA_954870635.1. NCBI lineage: Eukaryota > Viridiplantae > Streptophyta > Magnoliopsida > Asterales > Asteraceae > Arctium > Arctium minus. The sequence goes on along the minus strand of OX941081.1, from coordinate 95,181,560 downwards.
AGTTAGTTTGTTAATTTAGTTATGTTTTATTTCATTTTAGTCCATTTTCGTTAGTGTCCAGTTAAGTTCGTTAGAAGTTTCAAAGTTTACACTTTCAGTCCCTATAGTTAGTAGTTTTAAGATTTGTCATTTCTAGTCCTTGTTTTTAAGTTTAATTTTTTTTATCACTTTTAGTCCTTGCAGTTTTAAGTTCTAGTTAGTGTCACTTTTAGTCCCCCGTACTTCAAGGTTTCATTCGTTTGTCATTTGTGACCCTAAACTTTCAAGTTTCTCTCGTTGTCACTTTTGGTCCTTGAACATTAGAGTTTAATCTATTGTCAAGTTCAGCCCCTGGACTTTAAGCTTTCCAAGTAACAATGAGTTATCTACAAATTTCTCGGTTACAGGACGACAATGACTGTCTCAAGCGCAGGAATAAAGATCTTGAGCAGGTGTTAGAATCTAACTCATATTACCCTTCGTTCTTTAAACAAATAGACTCGCTTAACCAAGAGATTTCAGATCTTGAAAAAGCAGCTGATATAAAGAAAAAGGCTCTACATGAAGCTTCAAACAAAATATCTGAACTTGAACGAAAAGTTGCAGATTTTGAAGCCAAAGAAGAGAAGTACCTGATGCTTGAAGAAAGAGGAAACATGTTGGAGAATGAAAATCTCGATCTGACAAAATGACTTGCTGTTTTTGAAAAAGAAAAAGTTGATTCTTCAAATGAAATAAAGAACTTTGAAAGAAAGATTCTTGATCTTTCAAAGAAAGTTTTTGATGAAAGAAAGGTTTTTGAGCTTCAAAATCTGAAACTTTCTCAGCAAGTTTCTGATTTTGAGAAAGTAATAATCTTGGAAAGAGAAAAGTTTGTCAAGGAGAAGAAGGAAATTGAACAGAAGAACGTTGGATTCTTTAAGGAAATATCCGGCCAAAGAAAGGATGCTGAGAAGGGATTTGAAGAAGAAAGAAGCATGTTTGAGGCTGAGATCAAAAAGCTTACTGAGAAGCTATCTGAACTATCTGAAAGTGTGCTGAAATAGAAGAAAACGAAGTCTGAATGCGAGACGAAGATTGACCTTCTTGTCAAAGAGAGAGAAAGATTTGCTTCAAAGATTAAAGAGCTTGAAAAGACAGCATCAAGTTCAAATCAGAAAACTGTTTCTTCACAAAGGTCAGTTAAATCAGTTAATCAGATTCGAAGTACTAACATTTTCTATGATAGAAATATAGATGTTTCAGGTACATATCAAAGAAGAAGAAGATATAAAGAAGAGAAACTGGTCTGGAAGAAGAAACCAGTTAAAGATGAGAAGAAAGATGGAAAGAAAGATGAGCTGAAAGGTAAGAAATCATGTGCACATACATACAAAGCCAAGAAGAACAATGCACGTAAAGGTAAACCTGATCATATCTACTCGAGCGATCAATTAATCAGGTTGTCAGGTAAGATATACTATTGTTCTTATTGTCATACACATGATCCTATTCACAAGACCAGTGATCATTTCTGGTATGGTTCTTATTCTATTACTCCCATTCGAACTGCAACTAACATTCATGGACCCAAATACCAGTGGGTACCAAAGCCTAAAGTTGATTCTATGTTGCAGGCACCTACTGTCAAGGGGGAGTAAGAGAACCAAGGCTTCTAAGTAAATCAGCTTAGAACCCGTACTTCAACGAAGATTGACTTCTGAATACTTCAGTTCAGGACTCGTTCTTAAATGCTTTTGACTTCTGATTCTCTCAAATCAGAAATTTTATCATGATTTGAGGGGGAGCTTAAAGGTAAATATCTTCCGATCTAGATCTCTGATTGTTTGAAAGAAGACCAACTTTCGAACATGAAAAATGTTTTCTGAAATGTTCAAACCACTTCTGGTTCTCAAAAGATTTTATGAATTTAGAAGTGTGATTTTAAGTGTTTTTCAATTTTTGAGCATTAATGTTTAACTGACCGTGTGTTTCCAAAGATAAATACTTGTGTATTATCTTTTCAATATACTATCAAGTATTCATACACACCGGTTCAGTACTTCATTTGAAATTGTTATTACCAAGTCTCATAATGAACAATTTTCCGATGGTAATACTCCCGTCTTGTTTCAAATATTGTTGAGCATCAATCATCATTTCCAAATTTGTGCTTTCATTGCTAAATTGTTTATATTTGTTCATGTAAACAAAATATCCACTTCTTTGATACCCTAACCATTTTATTTCATCTCATTGATACATTGTCAGATTCTCAAAACAATTCTCTTGATTTCATTTCATTCATTCAATATATTTGTTTTGAGAAATCTTCAAAGTTCAATTGCTCAAATCTCATGAGCATACATTTTGACAATGTTATCATACATTTTGTACTTTATTGTTCAGTTAAACTGTTGAGCAACTATTTTTGTTAGGACTTACATGGGATTTGTGTGAGAACTTAAACAGAACTTCCATGGATTCACGTTAACCAATGTTTCCTACCCCGGAAGTTATCCTTGAGTGATTGAGGGGTGAGGGGTCTTAAATCAAAGAGTGGGGGAGATAACTCATCCGGTTGAGTTTTTTATCATTGTGCTGAGCGGTAAAATGTAAATGAGAGTTTGGTTAGAAGTGAGCTATAATGACAAAAAGAAAGAGGGTGTGAGAACAGAGTTAAAAGAATATGAAAACTCTGCACCAAACACTTTCTGAGCCGGGCAGCCACATCTACTGATTGGTTCACATTCTTTGGTGATCATCATTGAAACAAGCAGTGAGCCCATGCCAACTCTTGTTTTTACCCCACCAGCCACTCGTTTCTTTCTTAAAAAAGAAATGTTTCATTTTCTTTGGGGACGCAGCATATCTGCTATCTAGTCTTCACTCGGAAGATTTAGATATTGAAAAAGAAGGAAAGTTTCCCCACCTTCGCACCTCTTTCATGCACATTGAGTCCGTGTAATATCTGTTGTTGTCTCAACAGTTTACACATTTTTTTGCCTGAGAAAGCTAAGTAGCTTCAATCATTCTACACTTGCACGTACACACAAGGAATGAGTTTTCTTGTCATAATATTCATAGAAAATTCCTTTGTGGTTTTTCGATGATTGAATGGAAGCCCTGGGGAGTGAATATCACAAAAGCTCCTTTCCAAAGTACATTCAGGGTTTCAATTCCTATTATATCTGAATTTGAAAAGATTCGGATATATACATTTCATGAATTGACGGATACTCAGATCAAAGGGCGAAAAATGTGAAATTATCAAAAAGGGGAGATTGTTAGTTCATCACAAAGGAGGAGATCAAAGAATGTGTTGAAATTGAAGAGTTTTGATGATCATGTTGTTCACAATCATCAAAAAGGGGGAGAGATTTACAAAGTTCAATTTCAAAGTCAAATCTTAAATCTGAGGTTGAAAAGCCAAAGCCTTTGGATTAAAAGATTGCAGCTGAGCAGAAAAAGATTATATTGGTTCTTCTATCCCGTATCATGTGGTGTCTGCTTCCAAGTCATTTCCTCCTACGAGCTGATTGAAACAAGTTCTTAAGTTGAAAGTCAATTCAACTGCCGGTTCAAAGTCAGATTTTTTGTTTTAAACTGAATTTGCACTGTGGAATGTCACGCAACTCACACATTATCTTTCTTGTGTGCTGATCCGATATGTTGAGTTTCTACAGTTGAAAGCTGCTTGATAGTGCATTCAGTCGAGGCTACTGTACATTGAATCTGGTTACAAAGTTGAAATTATGAAGACCAAGAGCTTTATTCAAGGGGGAGCTTGGAAAGATATGAAGACAAGCAACACCAAAGTTCTTCAAAGATTCAAGAGGGAAAGAAGATCAATGCTTAAAGATTTCAAGTTGATAAATGCCTTATTCAACTTTAGGGGGAGATTGTTAGGACTGAAAGTCCTGTATGTTGAAAGTTGTATAAAGCATTTATAAGGGGTTAATTTGTAATTAATTGATAGTTAGTGGTAATGGGCCTAAAGCCCATTAGGCCTTAGTCGCATGATATATATTGTTTGTTTTAGTTGAGAATTAGGTTTTTAGAGTTTAGAGTCTCATTTATAATTATTCTAGTCAATTGGTTTACTTTTGCTTATCAGATATTCTCTCTGTAAACCTAATCCTTTATTGAATATTAATCATATGACTAGAAGTTGTGACATATTCATCGTTCTTCATTGATTACTGTTCGTGATTGCACTGTAACTGGGATCTACATTTAGCGCGAATCAATTTTCTGAAAAATATTCTAAGTCTCGATCTCGCAAGCTTTTGCGCGAAGTTCCAAAACTCGCACACAGTATTGTACGCGAACTAAGAACTCGCATAGGGCATCGTGCGCGAACCTCAGTTCTCGCATCCTGTGTCTTGCGCGAACCACAAAATCACACAACCCAGTGTGCGAGAAGTGAGTTCACTTGATTCTTCTTTGTGCACGAAGTTCTAACGCGCATAAAGTGTCTTGCACGAAGTGTTTCTGTTCAGTAGTATGCGTGTTTTATACTTAGTAAATTTTTGTGATTTTTCTGAAATTTAACAGAGTTTTATTTTTGTAGATCCAGTTTGTTTTCTGAATTTTGACGATCACAGTAAGCAGTGTAGATCCAAGATGACTTCCAAAGACGCTCTCTCTATCGGTACAGACGTAATGCCTCATGTTCTATTCAAGGGTGAATACAAACAGTGGAATGATCGTTTTCTCGACTTTGTCGACCGACATGCAAATGGGGAAAACATTCTATTGTCAATTACAGAAGGTCCCATGATACCACCTACTGTCGAAATACTTGATGATGGATCTTCAGACAGTGAGGATGGAGACGAGGACAGAGTGAGAAAAATGAAGACAGTTCTGAAGGAATTTGCACAATATTCTGATGAGCAAAAAAGTAGATTCAAAGCTGACAAACAAGCCAGATCTCTTTTACTTCAAAGTATCCCGAATGAGATTTATATCAAGATCGACAGCTACAAAGTGAATGCGAAAAAGATGTGGGATCAGTTACAGAAGATGATGATGGGCTCTAAGGTGGGAAATCAAATGAAAGTAGCTAACTGCATCAACAGCAACGAGGAATTTAAAACCAAGAAAAATGAGAGCCTGGAGGAAACTTATGAGAGATTCGTGCTTCTACTGAATGAACTCTCAAAGAACAAAGTTAAAATAAAATAGATCGAGAACAATGTCAAGTTCCTCAACATTCTGCAACCGGAGTGGAAGAAGCACACTCGCAGAATGAAGCAAATGAATTATTTGAGTGACATACCCCTCCACGAAGTTTATGAGACTTTGAGACAAAATTAGGAGGAGGTTGAAAAGAAAAGGAATGAGAAGAAAAAGAAAGATGAGAAGGTTACTGATCCCATTGCACTAGTAGCTGGAGAGAAGAAGAAAGAGAAGAAAAAGAAGAAGAAGATAGTGATTCCCAGTTCTGATTCTAGTTCTAATTCGGATAGTGATGACGGCGAAAACCTCAAGCAAGCTATGCTTTTACTAACCCGTGCATTTCAGAATAAATTCTACAAGAAACCGGGTTCGAACTCACAAAGGTATTCCTCGTCTCGATCAAAGTATCATGAACACCAGGAAAGAATAGAAGGTAAAAGATTTGAAGAGAAAAGATATGTGGAGAGAAAGCCGGATGAGAAGAAAACAGACGATCTAATCAAATGCTACGACTGTGGTAAGGTCGGTCACTATGCCAAAGACTGTAGAAAGCCCAAAGTCAGAAACCCGGAGTATTATAAGAACAAGATGCTCTTGGCCAAGCAACAAGAAGCTGGCAAGGTACTCATGGCTGAAGATGAGTTCTGGTTGGATCATTCGGATGAAGAGGAAAGAGAAGAAACAACTCATATGTGCTTGATGGGAGATACAGTGAAGTATGATGATTCTGATAAAGAAACAACTGATGAGGTACTTAATCTTTCCAAATCTGATTTTATGACCAAAATGGAAGATATGATGGTCGAACTTCAAGAACTTCAAAATAAGCTGAAAAAGGAAAAGAGGAGAGTTGAAAAGAAAAAATCAAAAGATCTTTGATCTTAACAAAGTTGTTGTTGGGAACAAAGATTTAATTGATTATCTTAACAAATCTGTCTCTAATCTCAAACATGAAAAAGATTGTTTTGAAAGTAAGATTTCTGATTTTGTTTCAAAAATTTCTAAGTCTGATTCTGAAAAGCAAGAATGTATTCTGAAAGCTCATAAATTGCAGGTAGAAAACAAGAGCTTAACAAAGAAGGTAAATGGTTTGGAAGCCAAACTATATGCACGAGGCCAAACAGATCAAACCATTTTTCTAAACACCTTAATGAGGAAACTGATGTTAGAGAGAAGTGGGGTCTCGGTTACGAAAACCCACATTATCTTAAGAAAGCCATCAGAAAATAGCCTGCTTTCTATAATTTTTATTTTCTATATGTGGCTGCTAAATATCCTCATTTGAAACCCAAATTTGTTACCAAGTCACCTGATGAGGTAGAGGCAAAAGAGGATGAGAAAAGAAAGAGTTTAAAGAAAATGCAACTACCATTCTGCTATCAAAAGCTGAATGATAGTTATATTTCAGATCAACCAAAATTTCTTTCAAATGATTATTTTGAAAACTATTCGACAAAAGAGTTGGAGACAAAAACTTTAAAAGCTAAAATTTATGTTCCTCCACTTATTTTAGAAAGCAAAATAATCGAGCTTGAAAATGTTTTATCTGATGAAAGAATATTGGCTGACATTGACAAAGTTGTATTTTCAACTGTTATAAAGAACACGGTTTTCAAAGTTGAATCCCAAAAGTGTTCTACATCTTCTAATGTCCCTCAAACCTCTGAAACTGACTTTGATGACTTATTTGTGTCTGCAAATGATTTTTTAAATTCTGATGATAGGTGTGTAGATGAGATTGATATGTTTGACTTTAATGCTAAACTTCCAAACCATTCTACTTTTGTCATTAATGGTCAAGCTTTACCAAGTGTGCATGAAATTGGTGAATCATCGACTAAAGTTGGTGAACCTGTTTCTGTGAGTACTGATTATTATGAAAAAGGTAAGAAGCAAAAGAAACAGCGCTCACAGAAACGAAATCACACTGGTAAGCTTACAAAAATACAATCTCATAAATATGATTTTCCTAACAGATCTAAATCTTATGTTTCAGTAAAAAGGGAAAGATCTGAAGAACGAAAGGAATGGCGACCAAAAAGGAAGATTGATGAGAGTTCTGAATCATCTCCTGATATAGATTGTAATAGATCTACTATAGTAGTAATTCTGATGTAATTGGTAGTGTTGCTTCCAATAAACAAAACCTTGTAATTCTTTACAAGCGACATTCAATAAAGAAATTACTCTGATTATCTCGATCTACTACTATGTCATCTAATTATAGACGGAATGATTTTATTTCTCACAGATTTTCTGATGATTGGTTTGGAGATTATCATGTTTGTTCTTATAAGTCTTTTACTTCAAAAGTTTAGAGGATCCATATATAAATGGATACAAAAATTTTGTGCTAAACCGTTAGGACCCAATTTTAGATGGGTACCTAAAGTTGTTATTCTCTTATTTCTATTACGCAGACCCATCATATGTGGTACTTGGATAGCGGGTGTTCCAAGCATATGACTGGGCAAACGGATTTATTGTCTAATTATACAGAGAAATTATGCGGGAATGTACGTTTTGGAAATGACCAGTTCTCACCGATCTTAGGCTACGGTGATGTTATTCAAGATAATGTGACGATTACGAAGGTGAGTTACGTAGAAAGATTAGGACACAACCTATTCAGTATTGGCCAGTTCTGCGACAAAGATTTAGAGGTAAATTTCAAGGCCAAGAGGTGTTCTGTACGCACTGAAGATGGCAAAGAACTCTTGGTCAGCACTAGAACGTCCAACCTCTACACGATCAATTTGTCAACAGTCCAGACTGACAATCAGGTTTGTCTACTATCAAAAGCCTCGCTGCAACAGAATTGGTTATAGCACCGCAGGCTATCTCACCTGAATTTTTGCTACATCAATAAATTGGTCAACGGCAGATTGGTGAAAGGTCTTCCTGAACTGAGATATGAAAAAGAACATCTATGTGCAGCATGTGAAAAGGGTAAAATGAAGAGGGCAACCCACAAGCCAAAACCCGAACCGAGTACAAGTTCTCCACTTGAGTTGTTGCACATGGATCTATGTGGTCCGATGAGAACTCAAAGCATAGGAGGAAAGAAGTACGTTTTGGTAATAGTGGACGATTATTCGCGTTACATATGAGTAAAGTTTCTAAGGACAAAAGATGAGACGTCCGAAGTACTCATCAAATTTTTTGAAGACTACCCAGGTGAACTTACAGAGGTCAGTAAAGCTTCTAAGGATGGATAACGGCACAGAGTTTAAGAACAAAACTGTTGAAGATTATCTCGAATCGGTCGGGATAACACATCAATATTCTGCTGCTAGGACGCCATAACAGAATGGAATAGTAGAAAGACGAAATCGAACACTAGTCGAGGCCACTCGCACTATGCTCAGCCAGTCGGATCTACCTCTGTTTCTGTAGGCAGAAGTTGTCTCTACTGCATGTTATACACAGAATCGCTCCACTATACATAGACAGTTTGGTAAAACTCCTTATGCATTGATTAATAATCGTACACCTAACATTAAGCATTTTCATATTTTTGGTTGCAGGTGTTTTGTGCTTAATGATAGAGAGAATTTGAATAAGTTCGCACCGAAGGCTGAAGAGGGAATCTTCATTGGATACTCCCAGACATCTTCTGCATATATTTTCAAATATATAAAATATATTTTATAAAATATATAAAATATATTTTATATATTTTATATTTCATATAAAATATATATTTTATATTTCATATAAAATATATATTTTATATTTTATATTTTATATTTTATATTTTATATAAAATATATATTTCATTGGATAGAGAGAATTGGAAGTCAGAGATAAAGAAGCTAACTGCAAAGCTATCTGAGCTATCTACAATTGCATTGAAAGATCAACAAGCGAAGTCTGAAATCAAGAAAGAGATTGGCCTGCATATCAAAGAGAAGAACAGTCTATCTTTAAAGATTAAAGAGCTTGAAAAGATTGTTTCTAAGGTGGTGGTGACTGAGCAAACGCCTCCAGAGTCACAAATCCACACACCTAGAAATAATTCAGCTGACTTTAAAAAGACAGCCTCAAGCTAACACATGAAACCTGTTTCTTCAAAAAGGTTAGTCAATTCATTCAATCATATTCGTACTTCTAATATTTTCTATTATCAAAATGTAGATGGTTCGAGTACACAAAGAAGAAGAAGAAGATATAATGAAGAGAAGATGGTATGGAAAGTCAAACCAGTGGATGAGAAGAATGATGAGAAGAAGGAAGATAAGTAAGGAAAGAAGGAAGAGAACAAATCATTTGTATCTGCCTCAAATGCAAAGAAGAACAAAGTACTGAAAGGTAAACCTGATCTTGCTTACTCGAGAGATCAAATGTTCAGGTTATCTAAAAAGAGGTATTGTTCTTACTGTAATACATATGATTTTGTTCATAAAGCTACTGATCATTACTGGTATGGTTCTTATTCAGTTACTCCCATTCGAACTGCAACTAACACACATGGTCCCAAATACCAGTGGGTACCAAAACCGAAAGTTGATTTTGTGTTGCAGGCACCTCGAGTAAAGGGGGAGTAAGAGAACCAAGGCTTCTAAGTATATCAGCTTAGAACCCGTACTTTAACGAAGTGTGGCTTCTGAATAGTACAGTTCAGGACCCGTAATTTAATGCTTAAAGAAAGATACTCCCGAGCTGATATGAGGATTGTACTCCGAGAATTCAATGAGGATATCAATCTTTAAGGGGGAGTACATATTTTTTCTGAAATTTTTGCATCAGATAGATATGACGAACTACATTCCAAAAGGAGTTGTAGATCTCTATCATGTGCTTTATAACTCACATATTTTAGATGCATAATTTCAGGGGGAGTAAAAGATTATGATTTCTGATTATTTCATATCAGAACTCGTACTTTAATCGTTTTACTGCTTTATGTCTTTTAATTTTTGTGAATAAATTTGATTTTGACTAGACTTTGAGACTTATGCAGGATGAGAGAAGCTGAAATGATCATATCTTGATGACTACAGCTTGATTTTCTGAGAATTAAGATTGAGCGAAAAGGTAAATTTCTTATCTTAATCTCAAATATATCTGAAAGAAGGACAACTTTCAGATATAGAAAACATTTTCTTAAATGTTCAAACCACTTCCCAATTCTTAAACAGATTTTATAATTTGGAAGTGTGATTTTAAATGTTTTCATTTTATTTTTGTGCTTAATCGATAACCAAACTGTGTGTATCCAAAGATAAATACTTGCGTATTGTCTTTTCTATATACTTTCAAGTATTCACACACACCGGTTTGAATTTTTGTTCAAATTGTTCTTACCATGTCTCTAAATTGAAACAATTTTTATTCGATGGTAAGACACTCCGCTTGTACTTTAAAGAATTTTGAGCGTCATTTCATTTCAAAACGTCATTTCAAGAATGTCTATATCTTGGTTCATATAGACAATATCCATTATTCTTGACCTTAAGCTTTGATTGATATATCATTTCATTTCTGATCATTTTCATACAATGTCAGATTTTCAAACAAGTCTTTTGCATTCATGTTCATTCATTCAGTATACTTGTTTGAAAATACTTCAATGTTTTAAAATGCTCATATCTTCATGATTATATTACTGAGCATACTGATATCTGACATTTGTATATGAGCTTTAACTGTTATAGTTAAATCATTTGAGCAACACATGCTTTCTAGGAAAAATATGGGTTCTTTGTGCTAGGAATTATCTGAACTTCTATGGAATCACGTTAACCAGTGATTTCTACCCAAGAAGTTAATCCCTTAGTGATTGAGTGTGAGGAGTCAAAAGAAATGAGTGTTGGTTGTGTGATGAGGTAAAATGGAAAAGAGAGTTTGGTTAGTAGTGAGCTTAATCACTAAAAGATAGAGGGTGTGAGATCAGAGTAAAAGAATATCAAACTCTGCACCAACTACTTTCTGAGCCGGGCAGCCACATTACTAATGTTTCACATTTCTTCGTGAACGTTATTGAAACAGGCAACTAGCCCATGCCAACTCTTGACTAAACCCCACAAGCTACTCATTTTCTTCTCAAAAAGAAAATGTTTTATATTTTATGGGGACGCAGCATATAATCTATCTGGTTTTCATTTGGAAAATCTGGATATTGAAAAAGAAGGAAGTCTGCCCCGCCTTCGCACTTCAATCATGCACAATTGAGTCTGTGTTTATCTATTGTTGTCTCAGTGGTTTACACAACTTTGAGCCTTATTGAAAAGCAATCATCGTGCTTAATTCTTTCTACACATGCACGAGCACACAAGGAATTTGTTTCTTTGTCATAACATTCATAGAAATTTCCTTTGTGGTGTTTCGATGATTGGATGGAAGCCCTGGGGGAGTGAACATCAAAAAGCTCCTTTATATTGTGTATTCGTTACACACAGTGACTTTATGTTACTGACAGGCATTTTAACTGATTCATCTGTTGATTCAGGAGTTACATGTTCTTAGTTTGTCTGGATTTGAAAAGATCTAGATGAATATCTGGTTATGGATCACAGAATCAGAGGCCCAGTTGGAAAGATCAGAATGGTCAAATGACATTTCTTGGTGAAAGTTTTGATGATATCGATGCTCTAATCATCAAAAAGGGGGAGAAGAGTTCAAGAAATGTTTGAAAGAGTTTGAATGAAAAAAGAATTGTCCGAATGAAGAGTTTGAGTTAAAGCTGGGAGAAAATTTTCATGATTATTGAAAGATGAAAGCAACAGAATTGTTGAAGATTATTTGCTGAAGCAAAGTGTGCTAAATCTGAAGATATTTTCTTTTCATGTCTGAAAAAGGTTTGTGTACAACCTTGGGGGAGATTGTTATTATTTTTGAAGGAGACGTTGGGAAGATTGTTGAAAGTTTTTGAATACAAAGCTAAAGAAGAATTTCATCGTGTTAAAGAGGAGTTTGTATATCATGTTTGTTTCAAAAGGGGAGATTTCAAGAGAAGATACAGATTGTTCAAAGGGGGAGTTTATTCAATCGAGCTTAATCAAAGAGAAGATCGCATTGCTAAATCTTTTAGTAATGATCTTGATCCAAAGGGGGAGATTGTTAGAGCACAAATATATTGGATTCAAGATCATAAAGTTTGAAGACCAAAAGATCAAGAAGTCAAAGCTGGAAAGTCAACTCTTATCAAAAGTCAAAGTCTTTTGTTAATAAATGTCAAAGTCAATGTATCTGTAATTTGTTTCCTTGTATTTGATAGAGGGTATAAATACCTTGTATCCTTGTCTTTGTAATCAGAAGTACACACGCATATTAGAGAAGAGCATATTGGTATATCATTCTAGTGAGAGAAAGTAAAGAGAGAAAGTTGTAAATTTGTAATCTTGTGATTGAGATTAATTCATATGAGTTTGGAATTATCATCTTGAGTATTTGTTAGCATTTAGAACTTGATAAATCTGGGAATAACAATATAGGATATATATGAAGAGCTCAAAGACAGTAATAGAAAGCGTCAATGTTACATTTGATGCGGATGTGGCTTCTAAACAACACAGTTCAGAACACGTGCTTACAGGAGTTTTAGCTTCTGGACAAATCAGTCCAGAACCTGTATCTAATGAGAATAATTCGAATAAATCTTCTACTTCTACATATCATTTATCTGAATTAGATTTATTATTTGAAATCTTTTATGATGAGTTTCTAGGATCTAAACTTCCTAAATCTGTTGTGATTGACAGGTTTGATGATTCAACGACTAATCATCCAACCACTTCGGACGTATCTACTGAACTAGTTCCCCTGGTTCAGAAAGAAACTCAAATTCAAAAAAATACTCCTTCAGTTGAAGTTGCACCTGAAAATGTTGAACCAGAAGTTACTACTTCAGTTGGCTGCACTGTGATGGATAATCAACAGACTGAACAAGTTGTCCCAACTGAAACTTCTGTACAAGAAACTTCAACTGTACCCCCAACCAATGTTGAACAAGAAGAAGCTGACAGTGGATACTTAGATGAGAACTATGATCAATCTATGTCGAATCCGCTCCCTCACGAACATAAGTGGACCAAAGAGCACCCGATAAGCCAGATAATTGGAGATCCAACTTTGCCGGTGTAAACTAGGTCTGCGACATTAAACATGTGTATGCATGATTCCTTTCTGAGCAAGATAGAGCCCAGTCACATATCAGTAGCTCTAGCTAACTCGGATTGGGTGATTGCCATGCAAGAGGATCTAAATCAGTACGAAGCTTTGAAAGCCTGGAGACTTGTACCAAGACCTGAAGGTAAATCTATAATTGGTATAAAATGGGTATTCAAAAACAAGAAGGATGACGATGGTATCGTAATCAGAAATAGAGCACGACTTGTCGGAAAAGGCTATAGGCAAGAGGAAGGCATTGATTATGACAAGATTTACGCTCAAGTAACGTGTATTGAAGCAATAAGGATGTTCCTTGCTTACGCCGCTCACAAAAACTTCACAGTCTACCAGATGGATGTGAAGATTGCCTTTCTGAATGGTATTCTTAAGGAGGAAGTCTACGTATCTCAACCTGAAGGCTTTGTGAATCCAGATAAACCAGATCATGTCTACATCTTGGATAAAGCACTTTACGGTCTTAAACAAGTGCCTCGAGCCTAGTATAAGGTACTATCAAAAATTTTGGTCAAGTCGGGCTTCAGAAAAGGTAAAATCGATACTACTTTGTTCATTAAAAAGGAAAATGCCGATATCATTCTTTTTCAGATATATTTGGATGACATTATATTTGGCTCTACAAATCCCAAATTCTGTAAGAATTTTTCAAACCTCATGGTTTCACGTTTTCAAATGAGTATGGTGGTAGAGATGAACTTCTTTCTTGGATTACAAGTAAAACAATTTTCAATGGAGATTTTTATAAACCAAGCTAAGTACATTTTTGATATTCTTCGGAAATTCAAAATGGAAACTTGTAAACCTATTGGAACCCCGATGGCACCGGGAACTAAGATCGGCATGGATCCTTCGGGAAAACACATAGATGTACGATATCATTTTATCAAAGACAATGTCGAAAAAGGTACGATAGAACTTTATTTTGTAAACACTGATTATCAGCTTGCAGATTTATTTACCAAGCCTTTAGATGAAAAGAGATTTAATTTTCTTATCTCGAAACTTGGAATGTTAAATCTTAAGATATAATAAGTGATTACCTACTAAAGTTTTTCTTATTGTTATTTTTCTTCATTTATTTATCTTTATTCGGAAAAGATATCTTCACTTTATTTGTGTTCATCATCTCAGGGGGAGTGAGAGATGATGAAATGATGATCTATATTCACTTGAGGGAGAGTTCATATGTTTTTAATTGGTAAATTTTTATGATGCATAAATGCAGGGGGAGTAAGAGTAATTGTAAGAGTAAGGAGTATGACTTATGACTTCTGATTATTTCATATCAGAACTCGTTCATTCAATGTTTTACTGTTTTATGTCATTTTATTTTTCAATAAAGTTGTGAATAAAGTTGCTTTGACGAATTTTTTGACTGATGTAGATTGAGAGGATGCTTACAAGATCATATCATTATGACTTTAAGCTGACTTCATGAGATTTAAGACGGAACGAAAAGTTTATTTCTCATCTTAATCTCATACGTGTCTGAAAGATGGATAACTTTCAGATATGAAAACATGTTCTTAAATGTTCAAACCACTTCTGATTCTTAAACGATTTCATGAATATAGAAGTGTGATTTTAAATGTTTTCATTTTATTTGTGCTTCAATGATCAACAAACCGTGTGTTTCCAAAGATTAATACTTGTGTATTATCTTGTCTATATATTGTCAATTATTCACACACACCGGTTTAATTTTTGTTGAATTCGTTCTTATAATGTCTCAAAATTGAAACAACTTTTTCGATGGTAAGACACCCCGATTAAACTCCATTGAATGTTTGAGCGTGATTTCATTTCTAAACGTTCTTTCTAGAATGTCTATATTTTTGTTTCGTATAGACAATATCAATTTTTGATGACCTAATCCTTAATCAATAAATCATTCGATATTGATCATTTTGATACAATGTCAGATTTTCAAACAAGTTTCTTGTATTCTTTTCATTCATTCAATTATCCTGTTTGAAAAGTCTTTAATGTTTAAAATGCTCAAATCTTCATGATTACATCTCTGAGCATATCTATATCTGACTTGTATTTCATTCTTTGTGCTTTAACTGATAAAGTTAAACCATTTTTTGAGCAACATTGTGCTTTAATAAGAAAATATGGGTTCATTGTGTACGACTTAAATGAAACTTCTATGGATTCACGTTAACCAGTGTTTCCTACCCAAGAAGTTAATCCTTAGTGATCGAGTGTGAGGAGTCAAAAAGAAATGAGTGTGGGTTGTGTGAAGAGGTAAAATGAAAAAGAGAGTTTGGTTAGATGTGAGTTCAATGATTCAAAAGAAAGAGGGTGAGAGATCAGAGTAAAAGAATATCAAACTCTGCACCAACTACTTTCTGAGTCGGGCAGTCACATTACTAGTGTTTCATAATTCTTCGTGAACATTATTGAAACAGGCAACTAGCCCATGCCAACTCTTACTAAAAACCCCACCAGCCACTCATTTTCTTCTTAAAAAGAAAATGTTTCATATTTTCTGGGGATGCAGCACATAATGTATCTGGTTTTCATTTAGAAAATCTGGATATTGAAACAGAAGGAAGTCTGCCCCACCTTCGCACTTCGATCATGCACAATAGAGTCTGTGTTTAACTGTTGTTGTCTCAGTGGTTTACACAATTTTGAGACTTATAAAAAGCATTCATCGTGAACTTAATTCTTTCTAACACTTGCACAAACACACAAGGAATAAGTTTTCTTGTCATAACGTTCATAGAAATATCTTTGTGGTGTTTTGATGATTGAATGGAAGCCCTGGGGGAGTAAACATCAAAAAGCTCCTTTCCAATGTGTATTCGTTACACACAGTAACTTCGTGTTAATGACAGGTATTTTAACTGATTCATTTGTTGATTCAAGTGTTGTATTCCAATTTGTCTGAATTTGAAAAGATTCGGATGAATATCTTTATGAATTAACGAATGGTCGGAGGCTCAGATTTTGAAAGATCAGTGGTCAGATACAAACATTTTTTGGAGAAAGTTTTGATGATCTCAATGCTGCAATCATCAAAAAGCGGGAGAAGATAAAGTTTACGAAATGTCAGAAAAGAAAAGTTTGTATCAAGTTATGGGAGAAAAGTTCAGAGAATTGCAAAGAGTGAAAGTTTGAAAGAGAAAAGTTCAAAGTTTTCTGAAGATGTGCTGAAATTTTACAGAAATTTTCTTTGAAGATAATTTGCTGAATCAAATTGAGTTGAATCTGAAGATAATTTTTTCTGAAGTCTGAAAGAGGTTCGAGATAACCTTGGGAAGATTGTTGAAGAGCATATCTACCATCTTTGGGAGAGATTGTTATTTGGTTAAAGACAGACTTTGGGAAGATTACATATTGTTAAAGATCAAAGAAAGAAGAGATTGTTTCAGGCATAAATAGAAGACTGTTTTTCAATGCTAAAGTTTTACAAAGAGGGAGAATACACTTACTGAGCTTAAAGCGAGAAGATTATATTGCAATTTTTTTTTTTTGAGATGATCTTGATCGAAAGGGGGAGATTGTTAGAGCATAAATGTGTTGGATGCAAGATCATTGAAGACTAAAGATCAAAGTTCAAGAAAGTCAAACCTGAAAGTCAACTCTCATGTGAAAGTCAATGTCAAAAATTTAAAGTCATTGTTTTTAGTTGTTTTTGTTTTTGTAAACTTGTAGTTTTTGTTTTATAGACTTGTGGCTTGTATAAATAGTTTTTGCTTTTAATTTCTTTGTAATGGTACTCGTAACAATTAGAGCAGAGAGTTTTAGAGAGAGAAAGCTAGAGAGAGAAAGATTGTACGAATCTTGATTTGAATTGAACAACATGTTGAATTGTTAATCTGAATTAATCTAGTTGTTGTTTAATTGTGTTTAGATTGATAAGAACTTGAATCAGGGACTATCAGTATGCTTCACGGTGAGAAAACCTCATTTCTCGTATCCTTCGGGATGCGAATTTCAAACTTAGAATCTTGAAAAAGAACTTCTTGTATGGTGCTTGATGCGAATTCCTCCTTTTCGCATGTAGGCAGATGCGAATTCCACTCTTTTCGTATCTAACGCGATGCGAAATCCACACTTAGCTTTTTCAAAACTTCAACGCGATGCGAATTCTTGCTAGTCTTGTACGAATTTCTCGGATCTTGCGAGTTCTTCGTGCGAGTTCTTCACAATTTGGCTAGAAACACTCAAATCGATCCAAAATCTATTCAATTCTTCGAATTAGCTTCTACAAATCCACCAATTTTATCACAAATAGTACTCGAATAGGTTAAATCAAGTAATTACAAACAAATTTACTCTTTCGATCAAAATATAGTGCGTAGAACTCCAAAACTCGATAAACCACAAAAACTTCAAATTGAATCGAAAATACAGTGCAATTGTGTATCTAATTCAAGTAAAAATGATCAAATACATCTATAGATTATAATACTTGCAAGAAATTGACAATTTCAACAACAATTTTGTGAATTCGATCACAACTTAGAAAACAGGGTGTGAGTTCATCATTTCATTGATTTTCATCGAATTAGGCTCTGATACCAATTGAAAGGTCCACGTTTACAAGATTTCAATCACAAATCTAACAATATTTCATTGATCTTGAACTTTCTCTCTCTGTAGAATGTTTCCCTCTCTAGAATCTCTCTCTCTCTCTAAATATATGACATTATCAAAGCTTCTTAACCTAATATTACAAAGGCAAATCCTATTTATACCTAAGATTACAAAGCAACTAAACAACTAACTTTGACATTCTAACTAAAGCTACTTTGACTTTTGTTGACTTTGACCCTTTTTAATATTCTTTGACTATTACATTGACTTTCCAAATACAATGACTTTACAAACAATTACAAACAATGACAACTTTGACCTTTTAATCTTGAATACAAGATTTGACTCAACATGAGATAAAATGGAAAAGAGAGATTGGTTAGAAGCGAGCTTAAATGTTTAAAAAAAAGAGGGTGTGAGATCAGAGTTAAAAGAATATAAAAACTTTGCACTAATTTTTTCTGAGTCGGGCAGCCACATAATCTATTAGTTCACATTCTTTGGTGACCTTCATTGAAACAGGCACTAGCCCTTGCCAACTCTTGCATTAACCCCACCAGCTACTCATCTTTTTCTTAACAAAAAGATGTTTCATATTTTATGGGGATGCAACACATCTACTATCTGATCTTTACTTGAAAGATTTTGATATTGAAAAAATAAGGAAAGTTGCCCCACCTTCGACCTTCAATCATGCACATTGAGTCCATATAATACTATTGTTGTCTCAATGGTTTACATATTTTTTAGCCTAATAATGCGATCTTATGCTTAATTCTTTCATACACAAACACATTCACACAGAAAATTCGTTTTTATGTCAGAACGTTCATAGAATTACCTTGTGTTCGATGATTGAATGCAAGACCTGGGGAGTGATCATCACTAGAGCTCCTTGTACAGTGCATATATGTACTAAGTGACTTCGTGTTACTTACAGGCAAATTAACTGTATCATTTGTTGATTCAGGGTTACCATTCATAATTTGTCTGAATTTGAAAAGATTCGGATAAATACATTTTATGAATCGATGGATACATGATCAAATCAGATTGGAGGAGATTCTTATCATACTGAATAGGGGAGATTGTTTATGCTTATCATGCACACTATGCTTATCTTGATATTTGGGGAAGGTTGTATCAAAGAAGGTGCTGAAATTGTTAAAGTTTTGATGATTCTGATATCTCATCTTTCATCAAAAAGGGGGAGTAAATTCAAAGTTCAATTTCAGAAGAAAGCGAAGTCAAGTGGAAGTTATAAAGAGGAGAAAGTTCAAGGTTTTCAAAATCATATTTCTATTTCTTTGATAAAAAGGGGGAGATAATTCAAGTTTCAAAAGTTCAAAGTCAAAGTGAAGTTAGATAATTTCAAGATGTTATCAAGAAGAAGATATTACTTTGGGAAGTCTGAAAGATTGGTGCACATCTTTGTTCAAAGAAGGAGATTGAAAAGGATTTAAAGCCTTGATATGACAAAGTTTGTGAAGAATGATGGAATAACTTTGTTAAGAAGAATTTCAAAGGGAGAGATTTACTTAAAGTTTCAAATTATGAAAGCTACAAAGTCGAAGATTTTTCAAGAGAGAGAAGACCTGGAACATAGTATCAAAAAAAATTTAATCTTAAATCCAAAGAGGGATATTGTTAAGTCAAATATTGTATTCAAGATTAAAAGGGTCAAAGTTATAATTTTGTAATAGTTGTATTTTGTATTTGGTTGTAAGTCAAAGTGTTTGACTTTGACAAAAGTGATTGGGTTGTAAGGTCAAGATGTTTGACCATATAAATAGGTTTGGTTCTTGTAGATTTGTAGACATGAACACACACACAAGAACTCGCATAGAAGATTTAGAGAGAGAAATACACGTGAGACTTGTGGCACTCTGTAAGATTTGTGACTAAGGAAATCTTTGTAATTCATGATCAATAAATACAAGATGATTTCTACATTTGTGAGTGTTTTAGTAGCTTGAATATGGAACAACACTTTCTTTTGATTTTCAATACTTAGGGGGAGATTGTTAACCCCAAGTATTTCAGTTTAAAAAGTATTGAAAATTAACTAAGTCCTTAAGCATCAGAGAGGCTTCAAAGACTAATCAGAGACTGCTTCAGAAGACAAGTTAACTTTAGAGACTGCTTCAGAAGACAAGTTAACTTTAGAGACTGCTCTATCTGAGACATCATTAGAGGACGCCTAACCAGAAGATGATCAAGCCGGTCAAAAAACCAAGGCCCCCTCTGACCTCTACTCTAAAGTTCAAATATGCTCAAACTCTCAAAGTGTGGAATCTCTAATCAATTCCTGCCACGTCAACTCTAAGTGATTATTTTACCTTTACGCTTGGCACATCAGGATTGGTCAGTGTGTTGACTTTCCTGATTTAGGTTATATATAGGAGATATGATTGCACCTTTTTAATTACGCATAATACACACATATATCGGTGTTTGTTAGCTCTAACTCACATGTATAGAAGTATTGAAAAATAGGCTAAGTGTAGGAACCTCAGAAGACTGCTCCGAACCTCCAAGTTCACCACAGAAGTTGTAAGCTCAGAAAACTCTATCGACTATCTACTCGAGGACTAACCTGAAGATCAATTTCAGATCACAGAGCCTCTGTGATCACTCACAGAGCCTCTGTGATGGCTAACCTTTGGAGATGGAAGATGGAAGATTTCATGACAATGGTTCAAGACAAGACCACGTGCAGAACACGTGAGCCTGCTGTACGAAGATTCTGAAGATCATTTGTGCGCGTTCCACGTTGTTTAACTTTCCAGGTGGCATTACTTTTATGGAATGTCAGCCTTTCTCTTGTACTATTGCGTGCTCCTTGTCCTATATGAAAGGAGTACGCTTTGTTTTGTATTTCACGCGAGCACACACTGACCTGAGAGAACTTTGTAAGTTCTTTGAGCATTTAGCACTTACTTGTGTGTGTTCTTGGTGTTCTTGAGCAAATTAATGCAGCAGATACTTCAGTAATCATCTTAATGCATTTTATGTTTCTGTTCATTATTTGCTAGTGTGTCTGCTACCTTTCAAGTTCTATTTTCTCTATACTTTAAAACGCTTCCGCACTCTTATTTATCAGTTTTTGTGTAGTGAAAAGTAAATCAAGTTTAGAACATCATATTTGGGATCAACAATTGGTATCAGAGCAGACATTGATTCTTAATATCAAAGGGTCCTATTCTATACTTGATTCCTGTGATCTTGGTAGTAGCTTGAGTCTATTCTTTACTTTGTACTCCATTCAAAGAATACACTCTGTTTTCTGGAATTATTTCAACCTGTTTGATATAGATCCAAAGGCAAGTGTGCTCAAGTCATTAAAGACAGATTCAAAGCTTGTTTGTTGATTATTAGCCTCTCTCTTACCAAAATATCCATCATCGTTGAGCTTATCCTCAACCTCATCTACAGTTCATCTCACACTATGTTTCTTTGTTTTATTCTTGTCAACTGAAAATGGCAAATGCTATCAACTTTTTCAGCTTAGGATCTCAGTCAAACCTCTTACTCTACTCAGGGATGAATATCCTCAGTGGAAAATCAGGATGGTACACTTCCTTGAAGGAGTGGATCCTGGACTGGTTGAGTTTCTTCACAATCCTCCATACATTCCTATGACCACTGTTCCTCGTGTTCCTGCTACTGCAAACACACCAGAAATACATGAATACCAACATCCCAAACCCATTGTTGAGTGGACTGAACAAGAGAGTGCCCTGCATGAACTCTCAAAGAAAGCCAAAAGGCTACTCATAATGACCATTCCAAATGATATTTTTCAGTCGTTGGACTCCTGTGAGACCTCAAGGATATGTGGTTAGAGCTTGAAAACAAGCTCGAAGGTGGTGCTAAGACCCTAAAAAACAACAGAGCCTTGTGTATAAACGAATACTTTGCTTTTAAGGCTCTGCCAAGTGAATCTATTCAGAGCACCTACAACAGATACACCTCGTTGATCAACAAGTGTAAGAGGTATGGCATCCACATAACTTCGAAGGAAAACAATGTCAGATCCTTCAGAGTCTCAATGACGAATGACTTCATCTGACCATGTCCATGCAAGAAACCTTAGATCTTAATGTTTGGTCCATTTCTGACCTTTTTGGGACATTAATAAGCTAAGATAACCGAATCTCAAAACTGATGACCCCTGTCGGTGGACCTCTGGCGTTGGTGGGAAATACATCAGAGGTTTAGGACAAAGAAAAGGAGAAGGTTAAAGAGGATGCGCAGAAGAAGAAGAAGAAGAAGAAGAAGGTACTGGTGCCAGAGAGTGACAGTGGAGTAAGCTCTGAGGAGGAAATCGACATGGCTGCTCTGGCCAAAACACTTGCTCTTATGACCCAAGAGTTCAACAAGGGTCTTAAGAAAAAGTTGGCATACAGAGGAAGAGAGGAAAGAGACGACAAAGGAAGAGGGTATGGTGAAACGAGAAAGTTTGGGAGAGAAGAATTTGGTGATTAGAGGATGGATGAGAGAAGAACCTGACAGAAGAATGACGGTAGAGGTGGAGACAAGGCTCCCCAACAGAACGAAGGCTGCTTCAAATGTGGGAAGCCAGGACATTATGTAGCAGAGTGCAGGTCCAATGTCATCAAAGGGAAACCTGTTAGAGATGCTACCTTCTTTAAGAAGAAGGCAGAGTACTACACTCAAAGATCCCTGATGGCAGAACAAGAAAATCTTGTGACCGATGAATCCTGTGACGAAGAGGACAACAACGCACTCTTCTATGGAATGGCAGAAGTCCACACATCTGACAGCGATAGTGGGGTATCTACTTCTGACTCATCTATTATAGACTCTGAAAACAAATCTCTTGATTTACAGAGCGAGTTTCTTGCTTGCAAAAACACATGTTCAGAGCTAGAGAAAAAACTAGCCTTCTTTGAGAGAGAAAAAAGACTTCTCACTCAAGAAAAGAACAAACTTTATCTCGAAAGAAATCATTGGTTTCTGAGCATATTTCAGAAAAGAAAAGTTTAAAAGAAAAAGTTTCCAAACTTGATCAAACTTTAAAAGAAAAGGTTAAAGAGCTAAAGTCTAGTGAGAGTGATCGATTGAATGTTATTTCCCTGAAAAACTTTTTTCAAAAAGAAAGAGAAGTCCTTCACCAAGACTTAATCGACAGAGATCTGTTAATCAGAAAATATAAGGATGCACAGAAAGTGCTTGAAAAGGTGAGTACCCAAATTGGCAGAAGATGTTTAGGGTTCGATGACACAGACCCCTATACTGGAAATAAAAGAAACAAATCTCTTGCAAATATCTTATGCCCTGGACAATTTTTAAAACCAAGTCTTCCTAATATAATATCCACTTTTAAAAGGCGCAGAACTTCTGAAGGACCACATCTGAGGAAACCTCTGCAGATGGCAAATGTATGGTATGAAAACAATGATTTGTCATCTTCACTCTCTAAAAAGAGGAAATCCATTCCAAGGAAATATTTTCTCAAAAACAGATAGGAATCTTCAAATTTGGTCATCTAGAATCACAAACTCAAATGGCATTCATGTACATGATGTTCCCTGAAATGGAATTATCCTCTGATGCACCAGAGTTTGTCCCCGTCTCTGTGGAAGAAAAAAAAATTTAAAAGATTTTTGGAAAATGACTTAAGAAAAACATATGAGAATCACTTTCTAAGTCATCCTGATATAGTCTCTGAAGTACAAGAAATATTTAAGGAAGATCTGCTCGAGTGTCTAAGCGTCCCTAACATGATCCCATGCATTATCAAAGATTTAAACATTTCAGAGTACACTGTTAGTGGACAAAGCAATACATATCCAGAAAGTCATGCCCTCATCCACAGAGACTTTCTTGATTCGGACTCTGAGTCAGAATCTGAGTTATCCTCTGTCGATGAAGAGACTATTTCTATCGAACTAGAGATAGTCCCCAGTAGTCCAGAGGAAAATAAACTTCCCTCTGGCATTCTTAACCGAATAATCTCTCCCAAAAGGAGAACTATAGGAGTACCCATCTGCCCTGACTTTATGGATATGTGTCTGCAAGATAAGACCTCTCTTGAGCTTGAAAAGTTAAGCAAAGAAAAAATCCAGATCTCTCACGAAACCAAAGCTCCAAAACCCATAAAACCATTTCAAGAAAAACTCACTTGGCAATAGAAGGGAAAATGGCCCAAATTTGATAAAATTGATGCTTCTGTGGCAGTGAAAGCACGCAAGGGAGGTCACCAAGGGATAGTACAATCAAAGAGCCATCCAAGAGGAGTTTTTGATAAAACTCAACCTAGATTAGACAAAGTTTTCTGTGAAAAGAAACCCAAATCTAAAAAGGGTTGTTGTAAACAATGCTCTGGACCCTGCTTTGATAAATTTAATGAAATTTTTAAGAAATTTGCTTCTGGAGTCTCTCATTGAAAATGCTTTGATCTTATGCATGCTCTTAACCAACATTTCTCAAGGCCTTCCTGTCTTATATCTCACCCCAAGCCCAAGAATGCCAAATTCAAGGGTGAGAAAGGACAATCTGGTACCTTTGTTAAAGAGAATAAGACCAACACCAAAGGTGCTAAGGAATCTTTAAAGACTCCTAACAAATTTAGACCCATTTGGAAATGGGTACCTAAATCTTCTTGATCTGTCCGCAGAAGAAACAACATGTGCCCATTTGGTACCTAGACTCCGGGTGTTCAAGTCACATGACTGGCGACAGAGGATTGCTCTCCTCATACAAAGAAAAACATGGAGGTGGTTGTGTTACCTTTGGAGGCAACAAGAAAGGGAAAATTAAAGGCTATGGAGTCATTGCTAAAGGAGACATCAATGTCAACAGAGTGGTTTATGTGGATGGCCTTAAGCACAACCTACTAAGTGTTAGCCAACTCTGTGATAATGGACTAGATGTGATGTTCAAAAAGCAATATTGTTCTCTGTTAAAGGAAGATACATCCACAGAACTTCTGCGAGCCAAAAGATGAGGTGATCTATACCTCATGGACTTCAAGTCGATCAACAAAGAAGAAAAGCTTTGTTTGGTCTCAAGTAAGAATGAGGAAGCTTGGCTCTGGCATAACAGGTTATGTCACTTAAATTTTCATACCCTTGACAAACTTGTAAAATTAGATCTGGTAAGTGGCTTACCAAGTATAAAATTCAACAGAGATCATCTATGCTCTGCTTGTGAAATGGGCAAACTCAAAAGAGCTGCCCACAAGACCAAGACAGACATATCTTGCACTAGACCTCTACAGATGCTTCATGTTGACCTTTGTGGTCCTACATCTGTGCAGAGCCTAGGTGGCAAGAAGTACATTCTTGTACTCATAGATAAATTCTCTAGATATACTTGGGTGGAGTTTGTTCGAAAGAAGTCAGATATTCCTATGGTACTAATCAATCTTCTTAAGAGAATACAAGTTCTTCATGATTGCAGGGTACTGAAAATTCGAAGTGACAATGGCACAGAGTTCAATAACTCAACCATTGAAGCCTATCTTACGACTGAGGGCATCTCACAGAACTTCTCGGCTACAAGGACTCCACAACAAAATGGTGTTGTTGAACGCAAGAACAGAACACTAGTGGAAGCCGCCAGAACTATGCTCACTGCCTCAGGACTCCCGATTTCCTTTTGAGCATAAGCCATTTCAACTGCATGATTCACTCAAAATCGATCATTGATAGTGAAGAGGCATGCAAAGACCCTCTACCACTTGCTCAACCAGACGAAGCCAAACATCAAATATTTTCATGTCTTTGGCTATAGATGTTTTGTATTGAATGACAGAGAACAAATAGGGAATTTTTGCCCAAAAGTTGATGAAGCCAAATTCGTTGGCTATTCATCAACCTCCAAGGCATACAGAGTCTATGTGCTCAAATCAAAACATATACTTGAAAGTATTAATGTTTCATTTGATGACTCTTTTCAGATGACTTCTGAGCATATCAGCTTAGGACTCAAACTTCAGGATGAAGAATCCGGTGATTCATCTAAACCAAATGATCTTCATCATCTATTTGAAAAGATGTTCAATGATGATGGTCCCTCTGAAGGTGATCGTAGAGCCCCTGAAGCCGAAAACTCTGAGGACCAAACAAGTACTTCTCTAACTGGTCCTAGCAATACTTCACCCTCTTCCACTACTTTTGTAGGTGCAAACGTTGAGGGGGAACACTCAGAGGCCAACACTGAACAAGGCTCCAAGCTCAATCAAGATCAAGATCAACTTCAAGACACCTCTGGAGGGTCAACACTAGAACAATCAGAGAATTCTGAACAAGGCACCACAAAGCTCTTCACATCAACTCAAAATGATCAATCAAGCCTTGTGGTAAGTACAAATGATCAAATCTCTCCGACAGAGGGTGAT